>CM038678.1:211374417-212041789 GCA_021605205.1 Aegilops longissima | reverse complement strand
TGCTTCGATGCTCAGCTCGTAGAGTTGCAGGAACTCCGCGGGGTCGGCGGTGCTGTCGTAGCGGGGAGGCAGGTCCGGCTTGAACTTGCCTGGCCAGGCGACGCTACGCGGCTCGGGGGTGAAGGCGCGGCAGCCAGCCGTGGTCGCCGGGGCCCGCTTCGGAGGTGGAGCTTGGTCTTGGTGAGGTCCACGCGGTGCCGCTGCGGGCGGCACGCGGTCTTGACGAGGCGGCGTGGGGAGCGCGGGTGCAACTTCTTGCAGTCGTGGGATTTCTTGGTAGCTTCTCTCTTCGCGCGCGGGCACCGGGCGTGGTGGATCACGCCGTGGAACCGCGCGCCTTGGTGCCATGGCACCGTCTTGAGGCATTGGTGGTGGAGGCACGCCATGAGCCTCGTCGCCCGTGGCTGGCTGAGGGTGAGGTAGAGAGAGGGATGGCGTTGGGGAGCCCCTTGCGGCACGGACGAGCTCGGCGACGCGATCGAGCCACTCCTCGTAGAGGTCGTCAACCGGGAGCTAGCGCAGGAGTTCATTTGCCGCGATGAGTGTGGCCCACGCCTCCATGGGAGCGTGGCGTGTGTGAGACGAAGAACCGGCCGGGGTCAGCGATGGAGTGGCGGTGCGGCCGTCCTGCCGCACCGATGGATGCAGCGAGGACGCTTGCTGCTTGTTCCCCGCCAGGCCGGTGGCGGCGTTGGTGGCGGGAGACGGAGAACGATGAGGTGGCCCGCCGACGGGGACCGTCTGAGCAATGCGGGTGGTGAGGGCTGCCCGACGCTCAGCTCGAGCACGACGGGCGTCCGCCATGGAGACGACGGAGCAACGGATCGACTGACCGATGAGAGGGAAGCTACGGCGCACCCCTACCTGGCGCGCCAAATGTCGGATGTGGGGTTCCGGCAAACCCTTAAGGTTCGAACACTGGGGTGCGCGCGAAGTCTTTCCCTCCTACCGATCTACGCCCTAGCTCTCTAAGATCTCGCTGATTTAACTCGGCGAACTCGCAACCACGTAGAGACACGAGATTTATATTGGTTCGGGCCACCGTTGCCAGGTGTAATACCCTACCCAAAGTGTGGTGGTGGTGGATTGCCTCTTGGGCTGATGTAGAAACAAGACAAGGAAGAACAGCCTCCTGAGGTCGAGGTGTTCTTGTGCTTGGTGTCTAAGCGGGTGAAAGCTGGGTGAACTACTCGATCCCATCTCCCTCTAGTGTGGTGGCTAGATCTACTTATATAGGCCCTGGCCCTCTTCCCAAATATCGAGCAGGAAGGGAGCCAACAACGGCGGGCAAATTTGAAGGGGGGCAGCTAGTACAAGCTATCCTGACAAAAGCGGTCTTCGCCTGCGAAAAGCTCTGTGGTGACACCGTCTTTGGCTCCACGATGACCTCCGTCTTGCCGTCCTTCTGGTCTTGGTCTTGTTGCACCGATATGGCAACCTTTGCCTGATGCCTCGGTACTCCTCGCCAGCGCCTGCTTCCTTAGCACCAAAGAGGAAACAAGGGAGCGCCAGCGGTTTGGCGCTCCCTTTGGTGACGTTAAGTCATGGATCACGTCACGAGGGCCTCATGAGGTTTGCCTCGCCTTGATATCTCCGCTCCTCGTGAGCTTGCCTGACTAGGCCACTCTCGAGGAGGTCTTGCATCGTCTGCCTCGCGAGGCTTGGACCCTCGCGAGGGTCTTGGATGCCTTGTTGAGGAAGATGGGCCGTACAACCTGCTGGCTTAGCCACGCCGTGGGCCGCATGCGGGCAAGTCTGGGGACCCCCGTTCCCAGAACGCCGACAATACGCTATGCACATCCTCAAAAGGGAGCGTAAGCGAGCACTTAGGGACGTCTATGCGGTAGAGCCAGTCGCCCCAAAATTCAATCTGTGGTCATCATTCCCGATCACCTTCGATCATCGAGATCACCCAACCAGTATCTGCCATGGCGGTTGAGGCGCACTAGTCCTTGACCCAATTATTGATGGGTTTCACCTAACACGAGTCCTGATGGACGGTGGTAGCAGCCTCAACCTGCTCTATCAAGACACAGTGCGGAAGACGGGAATTGACCCCTCACGAGTCAAACCATCAAATACTACCAGGCGTAGAGGCCCGCTATACAGGCTCAATCACGCTGGAGGTGGTCTTCGGTTCTCTGGACAACTTCCGAAGCGAAGAGTTAATCTTCGATATCGTCCCCTTCCGCAGCGGCTATCACGTGCTGCCCGGACGAACCATGTTTGCTAGATTCAACGCAGTGCCACACTATGCTTATCTCAAGCTCAAGATGCCCGGTCCACGCGGCGTCATAACAATCAATGGCAATACGGAACGCTCCCTCCGAACAGAGGAGCACACCGCCGCCCTAGCAGTAGAAGCACAGAGCGGCCTTCTCAAGCAGCACCATAGTATGGTTGTCGAGCCCTCGGACATCATTAAGAGGTTACAACTCCGCCGCAACAGACGGCGCTGCTCGCCAAGAGCTCGACTAGCAACCGCCTCCGTCCCGGCCTCAATGAGGTAGTGGCATTCGTACCACGCGTACACAATTACGCACTCGAAACACCATGGGTATTGACGGAGGCATACCCCGTTCGCAATCCACAGTACGGCTTAACCGGCCCTGAGATTCGCATGCTTTTTTACTTTTTTACGGGTTTTTCTTCTCTTTTCGAGGACTACACGGACAACCCGCTAGCAGAACACACCAAGGAGGCAGGGAGCTCTGGCTTACAAGGGAATCCCCAGGTGGTCTCTACTAAACTATGGCCATAATTGCTTTTCATACTCGCATGTAGCTCACCCTTGGTGGCAGTGTGTTAAATAGATTTACTTGCTTATCGCATTACTTGTACAAAGTACGCCTCGATGTACTAGTTACAGCACAATGGTGAATACACGGTAGCGTCAGCTTATTACTTCATTTTACCGTTTCCTCACCTCGGTATTAATTACTCATTGCACACATACACCATGGTACGTATTACTACGCCAGGGGCTTCATTACACCCTGCATCACGGCAGCAAAAGTCCGAACACTTCTACAATATAGTTCGGCACCCCGAACTTATAGCATTATATGCAGCGGCTCCGAATCATGTCTTTGGTCAATAGTTGGGTTGCCCGGCTCCTGTGCTTACTACCTTACGTTCCGCTACATCGGCTAGGGTAGTAAAGGGAGAACTACTGCGATTGTGTTCCGATTCTTTCGGATGAGCACCTTAGTAGAGAAAGCCGAAAACTGACTGTCATGATGCGGCGAGAGCCGGTCAGCTGTTCGCGAGGTTCCAAATCATTGGAGATTTTTTCCGCTTCTTGCGAAGAATCGGTTCTTCCGATTAGGCGTGTATAACGCCCCTAATTCGTCCTTTCGAACACCAGGGGCTTCGCCACCTTTATTAATTGTCAAACTCCTATGGCTAAGTGAGGGCGGTAAAGGCCGCATAGTCTGATTGCCTTGTTCGTTGCGCTAAACACCTCCTTTAAGGACCAGAATGTGGAGTAAAGAGTGTTTAGATTTATCCTGAACACCCCTGTACTATCTACATGGGGGCAGAAGCCGACGACTGGTCAACCCTCAGATTTAATAAACGGCCGCACAAGAGGCAAAATTTAAATCATAAACAATATACTACATAACATCATTGTTCCATATTACAGAACAAGGTAATATACATGTTCTCATGGGAATATAATATCCTTCGAACATTGCTCCGCCACAAGGCGTGACCCCTCCAGAACACCGTCAAAATAGTACTCGGGTCGACGATGCTCCTTGCCCTCCGGCGGTCCCTCGGTCATCAGCTTCTTGGCATCCAACTTCTCCCAATGGGTCTTGATGCGGGCGAAGGCCATACGCGCACCTTCAATGCAGACCGACCGCTTCACGGCTTCGAGCTGCGGACACGCACTCACAAGCCGTTGCACAAGTCTGAAGTAGCTGCTAGGTATAGGATCGGTAGGCCATAGCCGGACTATCATGTCCTTCATGGCTAGCTCTGCCAACCTGTGCAGCTTGACCAACTGCTTTAGCTGGTCGTTGAAGGGCACCGGATGTTCGGACCCTAGATGTTGGGACCAGAACAGCGTCCCCGTGGACATCCCTTCTTCGGCTCTGTAATACTTGGCAGCATTTGATACACTGCACGGCAGATCCGTAAACGCCCCTAGAAAATCCAAATTCAGGATAAGTACAAGGAACATTTTTTCTATATGCTTGCTATGCATGGTGAAAGACTTACCCGCTGCAATCTTCTCGGCCGCCTGAATTTCCTGGAGGGCGCTCTGGGCCTCGGCTCGTGCTTCCTGCGCGCTCTGGCGGACCTTCGCCAATTCAGATTCTTGCGCCTTATAATCGCGCTCCAGGGACTCAAATCTCTCTATTGCGCCCTGGAGCTGTTGCTGCGCCTTGACAACCCGGGCCTCGTGCTTCTCGCGTGAGGCGCGTTCCTTGGTCTCTTTGTCCTCGGCCTCTGCTAGCGCCTTCTTAAGGGTTGCCATCTCGGTCGGGGCCCCTAATAAAGTTTATGACACTTCAGTCCAGTTGGACTATTCATTTTTTTATAAATATACCCACAAGTTCCTGCATACCTTGGCTATCCGCCAGCTGCTTCTTTACGAGGCCGAGCTCCTCCTCGGCCAGCTCTAGTTTCTGCTTCAGTCCGGAGACCTCCGCAGCATGAGCAGTAGCAGCCCGCAGCGATACCTGCTTATCCACATAGACAATTCATGTTAGACTCCTGCAATATTTATTTTTGATCCTCTGTTCGGCTTCTCTTCCCGAACACCAAACAAAGCATCAGGGGCTACTGTCTATACTGTGATATTTTTTCCTACACTCACACTACTTACCTCAAAGACCGTTAGAAGGCTAGTGCAGGCTTCGTTCAGTTCGCTTTTAACGAACTGAACCTTCTCTATCACCGTGTCCATAAGGACACAATGTTCATCCACAATAGAGGCGCCTCGTAGCGCCTCCAATAGATTATCCGGCGCCTCTGGTTGGACAGAGGTCACCGGTGCAACAGGCACATTCCCTCCTTGAAGGGAATGCCGTTCGCTGGACCCTGGAGCCGTGTAGATCTCCGGAATGGTATCCGGCTGAGGTCCAAAGGGAACTCGGGCCCCGCCACTAGTTCCCATGGGGACTTTTTCCCCACATGTCTGACGGCCGAAAAATCATCCTAGGACGTCACCCCGATGATCTCTGGAATCTCCCCCTGGCCTGGGAAAGTCTTTTTGGACACCACCTCGTCATTACCCTTGGGTGAGACGGAATGAGCAGGTGGCGGAGATGTGCTAGCCCTCTCCTTCGAGCCCAGCGAATCCTCAGTTGAGGACTGCGGGGAGGCATCACGTGTCGGACTGCAGTAATAAGGCTTACAATATGTCAATACTATAAAATAGGAAGGCCATACGTTTGCGTATTATGGTACTTACGAAGCGGCCCGAGGCTTGGTCCGGCGAGGTCGTTCCGGACTACTATCAATATCCCACACGGAGTTATCCGTTTGGGAGCCTTTAACCTTCTTGGGCGCTTTCGCCTCTGGATCCGGGGGAGCCGCCCTCTTCTTCCTCCCCACCTCAGGTGGGGAATCGTTTTCTTCTTCTTCCTCTTCGTCGACGTCATCGAAGGAAGAGGAAGTCTCGTCCTCGGACGACATGTCCGAAGATCCTTTTTGGCAAGGGCCTTTCTTGGCCCCTTTGGCTGCTTTCTTGGCCGTCTTCTCCGGCACGTCATACGGCGCCGGAAACAACATCTTTGTCAGAAGTGGGGATTCTTCCTCCTCAAGAAGCGGAGCCGGACAGCTAATCTGCTCCGCCACCTTGATCCAGGCCTGGTAAAGTAGATGGAGGAGCTCAGTATCCATCCTCAAAATATGCTGGTGAAGGGTATACCTCGAAAGCATCAAAAGACTTACCGAATTGGCCTGGCGCTTTGAGCTAAGCCCGCGATTCTCAGTCATGGGCGGGGGCGTCTCGACCGCCTTGAAGAGCGCTTTCCAGATGCCTTCATGTGTTGTGCCAAAGAGCCCTCGCAGCGTCTGGTGCTCGGCGGGGTCGTACTCCCACAAATAGCAAGTCCGGCGTTGACACGGAAGGATCCGGCGAATGAGCATGATCTGGATCACATTCACAAGCTTGATCTTCTTGGTTTTCATGTTTTGGTCGCATGTCTGGAGCCCAGTTATCTCGTCCAGGGATCCCCAGGTCAGGCCCTTCTCTTGCCAGGAAGTGAGCCGCATCAGAACTCCAGATCAGAATTCGGGGGCTGCTACCCAATTGGCGTCACGCGGCTCGGTGATGTAAAACCACCCCGACTGCCATCCCTTCACCGTCTCCACGAAGGAGCCTTCGGGCCAGGTGATGTTGGGCATTTTTTCCACCATGGCGCCTCCGCACTCTTCTTGTTGACCGCTCACCACCTTGGGTTTCACGTTGAAGGTCTTCAGCCATAGGCCGAAATGAGGCGGGATGCAGAGAAAGGCCTCGCACACAATGATAAAAGCTGAGATATTGAGTATAAAGTTGGGGCCAGATCGTGGAAGTCCAACCCATAGTAAACCATCAATCCACGGACGAATGGATGAAGGGGGAATCCCAGCCCGCGAACGAAATGTGTAAGAAACACAACCCTCTCATGGGGCTCGGGGGTAGGGACAATTTGCCCTTTCGCAGGGATTCGGTGAGCAATCTCCTTGGCTAAATAGCCGGCCTCCTGGAGCCCCGTGATGTCCTTCTTCTTGACGGAAGAGGCCATCCACTTGCCTCCAGCTCTAGATCCGAACATGATTGGAGTGCCTTCTCGAACAAGGAAAAACTAAAGCTTGGGCGCTGGAGCTCAAGGACGGAAGGACTGGAGATGAAGAAGGGTGTGGGAAAAGGGAGAGTGTCCTTATCCCCTTATAAAGGCCGCGAATATCAAGCGCCTCCCCACTTGTACTAAAAACTCGCCTATTCCCAAGGGTCGTATGAACGGCACGGTTGAGTTACCCATGCCCGCATTGATGAGAATCCCGCGATAAGGGGACACGATCTCTGCTTCGACAAGACATGCCAATAGCAACCGTGTCTCGAAACGTGGGATGGCAGAAGAAAACGGTTCGAAATTATGACCGGACCGATGCGATGTCGTGTTGTAAAGAAGCTGTCAACAGATTAGATTCGTGCAAATATTATATTCTCTCTGCGGTTGTGTGTGGTGTATAACAGGTCCGGATACAATCATCACGTCCGAAGACTATCTTGGAGTTTGGAAAAAAGGGGAACCCGCCTTGCAATGTCGAAGACAATCTGCACGCTGTACTCCTCGTCATTGAAGCCAGGTTCAGGGGCTACTGAGGGAGTCCTGGACTAAGGGGTCCTCGGGCGTCCGGCCTGTTATCCATGGGCCGGACTGATGGGTTGTGAAGACATGAAGACCGAAGACCATACTCGTGTCCGGATTGGACTCTCCTTGGCGTGGAAGGCAAGCTAGGCAACCAGCAATGAAGATTCCTTCTTATGTAACTGACTCCATGTAACCCTAGATCTCTCCGGTGTCTATATAAACCGGAGAGCATAGTCAGGATAGGACACATTCATTACCATATATTCACATAGGCTAGACTTCTAGGGTTTAGCCATTACGATCTCGTGTTAGATCAACTCTTGTAATACTCATATTCCTTAAGATCAATCAAGCAGGAAGTAGGGTATTACCTCCATAGAGAGGGCCCGAACCTGGGTAAACATCGTGTCCCCCGTCTCATGTTACCATCGATCCTAGACGCACAGTTCGGGACCCCCTACCCGAGATCCGCCGGTTTTGACACCGACAGTGACAGCTTGCTTTTTTGATCCTCTGTGGTGACCCTTAGCGTACTTGGCTCGCACATTGACCTCCCACTTATTCCTAAGTGCGTCCACTTTCCTGCAGCCATGACTTTGGGACTTCTTTGCTTTCTCGTCCAGATGTCTTTGCATCTTCTCGGACCATGGCTTGTTCAATTCAACTTGTGCATTGGCTGATTTATGACCTATGCGCAAAGTATGACAGGGACCGGTTCCAAGTTTCTTCAATTAGGGATGTGATAGGCAGTGCTCGCACCCCTTTAAGAACACCATTGTACACCTCTGACATGTTGCTGGTCATTATTTCATACCGAGCCCCGGTGTCATGAGCCTGTGCCCACTTGTACTAATGAGGGCAATTCTCGCCGATCCACTGGCTCAAATTTATGGGCGTCCTACGACCCATCCGGTCTTCTCTCTGCGGCAAGGCCGCGCGGTCGATCTCATCATTGATACCTGCCCATATCGCATTAATTTTGGCTTTAGTTTTTTGCATGCACATCCTCTTGAATAACTTGAACCATTCCTTGTTTTTGAATTTTGAGTAAAAGTTTGCTGCCAAATGCCTCATGCACCACCTTCCCTCTAGATCCGGCAACCCCACTCTTCTTCGAACGCCTTAATTACGTCAAGAGCGCTTAATAATCCAGTGTTGCGATCAGAGATGATGCAAACACCTTCATGCTCTTTCACGACACCCATCTTCACGCAGCTCAAGAACCACAACCAGCTATCTTTGTTCTCGCTCTCGACCAGTGCATATGCAATAGGAAGAAGCTGATTATTTGCATCCGCTGCAATCGACACCAATAGTGTGCCCTTGTACTTTCCAGTGAGAAAGGTACCATCAACTGATAATACCGGGCGACAGTGCTAGAAGGCTTGTATAGTCTGGGCGAATGCCCAGAATAAGCGGTCCAGGAATAGCTCACCCGGGTTCATTGGGTTTGGACGTTCTCTCCGCCAAACTTGAGTCTCCCTATTAGCACTTGCTATCTGATGAAGCATTCTGGATGCATAAGAATAGGCCTCCTCATAGGTTCCATACAAGTTCTTGAATATCTTTTCCTTCGCACGCCTAGCTTTACTGTAGCTGACAGGGAAGCCTATTTGATCTTCTACATCTTTTTGCAAAGCCCTAACACTAATGTTGAGCCTTGCCTGCACAATCGTTTCCATCGTCTGTGCCACATATCTTGCTGTCACATTGCAGTGATTTGAAAGAGTCCCAGTTTTCTCACAGCTATGCTCCACCATTTTTGTGATATGCCATGACTGGCATACCCCAGGCTTCAGTCTAGCGAGAACTCTTCCGCAACAACCTTTCACGGTGTGGATGCATATGACCTTCAACTCTGTTTTATCAGACTGCTTCACTCTATGCTGGTGGTGGAGGGCGATTGCATAGCTACCCATTGCCTGGTAAGCAGACTTCTTGTCTGGGACAACTTGCCCAACCTCCAGGCTCCCCGCTTCTAGGCCAGAAACAGAGTGAAATTCGTTGGTGATGCTCATATCTTGTAAAAGCCCAGGTGCAGTGAAGCTGCGACCGCCCTCTGAGGAGCAACATCTTCTTCTTTGCTTGACTCCGAAGACACGGAAGAGTGATCGTCATCATCTAGCGCCTCTGGCAATTCCTCCACGTTTTCACTCATGTCAACGGCCGCAAACCAATATCCTGTGTCATACACAGGCTGGCTGCCCGCTGGTTCCGATTGGCCGATGCTAGGGGCTGATGTGATGGCCAACTCGACCTCACCACCCCTGCTACTGCATCCGGCAACATCAGTGACTGAAATGAACTCCACATACACCATCGGCTGACCAAACATTGAGTTATTGGGATTGCTTGCAAACCTCATCTATGACCGCCACGACTGATCACCTGTGACAGGCCGCAAACCCCAACGGGCAACTGTCCCATCATTTCCTCCATCAACGACGAAGGCCTCCATTGTCTTTTTTTTCCTGCATCCCTGGGCCAAACACCGCTCAGATGCACCTTCTTACTGCCGCGTAACCCACGTTCACCACGTCTCTCACTACAACTGTAGTCGACCCGCATGAAGACACATCCACCCCGAGAGGACCGTCGCGTAAGACGTCCCCATAGTACACTACTAAATTTTCCATAGTACCTAACCAACATCCATATTTACATTTCAAATAATTAGTAACTGAACATTTAATAGTAGTACGATGAAAACATTTACATATCATACAAATAAAATATAACCATATTTTCGTTACAAATTTTCGGTTTGTTTTTAAGAATCATTTTCTTAGACTTTAAGGAGTTGTTTGGTTAACGAGTATTTAGAGATCTATTTTTTCTCAAACTCGTCTACCAGCGTAACAAACTAAAACTCCGTTTGCTTTTCTCTAACTACCCCAAAAATATCCTAAAATGATTCTCGTAACCTGCAAAAGCTGAGCTTTTGGAAAAACGACTATTAGTAAAAATAGGTTTTCTCCAAAATTTTCTTACAACAGGTTTTGACAAAACCAAGGGTAATTACTCACTATCCAAACAACCACTAAACATAATAGTACGATAATAATATTTTAATACCATATGAGTAAAACACATTTAATATCTTCCGGTTTTATAATTTTTTCATATCATACGATAATAATCATTTATTTACAAATAATAATATTCGCAGCGGCATGCACATTATTCACAACAGTACATCAATATAAAAAATAGTAACACAATTACGGCATCATTTATACCTCAGCTCCAATATGGATGTGCTTGCGAATGCAATTAAGTGTCAAAATAGTTTGAATAAATATCCGTCACGAGTACTATATGAACGGAGTCAACCTACTATCACATGAACATCAATATTGCACACGGATTTTTCTTTCTGCTATCAAAAGTATGAAAATAGCACTTGCATGTATGTGGTCATCACCTCAAAAGGGACAGCAAAGATGGAAACACAATTTCTTCAATCACGTCATCTCCTCCTAGTTTGCTACTAAGATGAATTATTTTACCTAATTACATACATCATTAAGTACATTAGCACCTAATCTTAGCATATAAAATTTAGATTATTGTGACATAACAAATTAGACCTATGGTTTCCTAACTATAGTTTTATTAATAAACATACCACATGCAATGAACAATTACAGTACACTTTTTTCTTAATTATCGTATTAAGATTTCTCGCATGTCAATACTAATGGACGCACCTAACGCAACATCTTCAACCTACTCTTCTAAAACAAATAGTATAAATGCTACATCTGTCGTCTGAAATTATTTCTAACCTCTAAGCACTAACATCACATAGCTAATGACGAGCTAAAATACTAAATAATTACCACCCTACATGCACAAAAAAATCAATGTATTGCAAAACTCATACCTTGATCTTCAACTTCGTAGATCACTTCGCTATGCAAATCCTACTCCTGAAGCTCCAAATGACTCCTCCAAGTGCTGAAATAATGCCTAAACAACAGAGAATACACACATAGGAACTAATCAAACAGAACAAAAACATCATCCATGCGAACGAAACCAACAAAAATGGATAGATCTTACCTTAATCTATCTTTTCTTCAACTTCACCATCTTCGAAATCCAACTCTAAATCGGCCAAAATCGCGAGTGAAAGTGGCTTCCAAGTTTTTCTTTCTGTGTATTCTTATAGACTTAGAGAGAGAGCAGAGAGGCAGAGAAGGCAACCAGAGATATTCAAGAGAGAGTGTATGCGCACGGAGCCGTGCGCGGTTGTGCGTATAAAAAGAAGAGGGGCACTGTATTGTCGGCAGACGAACCAGAACTCACCTACCGCAGCCTCGGATTTCAACATCGCGGTGTCTCATCACACGCAGCTACAACAACGCCTCTCGAGTGTGCGGCAGGAAAACACACGTAGAAATCAGCACGCCTGAGTGCTGTCACTTCGGCTGCAGCAATATATGAAAGCGGGAATCATGCAGTGCTTTAATCAGTGTCGTCTACATAGGAATTACAACCACAAAGTTTAGGCGGGAATCCGATTCCAGATTATCGAAACTTGTGGCAGAAAGCAAAACAAGGAATCGTGGGAATCAGCGCGTGGGAATCAGCGCCTTCTGCGAACTGTGGCACGTGCAGCATGAACAGCACTGCCGCCTGCTGTGGTGGAGGCATGGCCCACCTGCTGGGCCCGCGCGGAGCAGGCCGTGTCGGCCAGGGAGCGGCAGGGCCAGCTCTGGCTGTTGGGGAACGCAGCAATTTCAAAAAAAAATCCTACGCACACGCAAGATCCATCTAGGTGATGCATAGCAAAGGGAGGGGAGAGTGTTGTCTACGTACCCTCGTAGACCAAAAGTGGAAGCGTTATGACAACGCGGTTGATGTAGTCGTACGTCTTCATGATCCGACCGATCCTAGTACCGAAAGTACGGCACCTCCGTGATCTGCATATGTTCAGCTCGGTGATGTCCCATGAACTCTCGATCTAGCTGAGTGTCGAGGGAGAGCTTCGTCAGCACGGTGGCGTGATGACAGTGATGATGAAGTTACCGGTGCAGGGCTTCGCCTAAGCACTATGACGATATGATCGAGGTGGATTATGGTGGAGGGGGGCACCGCACACGGCTAAGACAGTTGTCTGTTGTGTCTTCTAGGGTGCCCCCCCCCCGTATATAAAGGAGCAAGGGGGGAGGACGGCCGGCCCTATGGCGCACCAAGGAGGGGAGGAGTCCTCCTCCTAGTAGGAGTAGGATTTCTCCTTTCCTAGTCCTACTAGGAAGGGGAAGGAAGGAGTGGGACAGGGGAAGGAAAGGGGGGCGCCACCCCCCTCCTAGTCGAATTCGGACTCAAGGGGGAGGGGGCGTGCAGCCTGCCCTGGCAGCCCCTCTCTCTCTCCACTAAGGCCCATCTAGGCCCACTAGTTCCCCGGGGGGGTTCCGGTAACCCTCCGGCACTCCGGTTTTCTCCGAAATCACCCGGAACACTTCCGGTGTCCAAATATGGTTGTCCAATATATCAATGTTTATGTATCGACCATTTTGAGACTCCTCGTCATGTCTGTGATCACGTTCGGGACTCCGAACAACCTTCAAGACATCAAAAACACATAAACTCATAATACCGATCATCACCGAACGTTAAGTGTGCGGACCCTACGGGTTCGAGAACTATGTAGACATGACCGAGACTCATCTCCGGTCAATAACCAATAGCGGAACCTGGATGCTCATATTGGTTCCGACATATTCTATGAGGATATTTATCGGTCAAACCGCATAACAACATACGTTGTTCCCTTTGTCATCGGTATGTTACTTGCCCGAGATTCGATCGTCGGTATCTCAATACCTAGTTCAATCTCGTTACCGGCAAGTCTCTTTACTAGTTCTGTAATGCATCATCCCGCAACTAACTCATTAGTCACATTGCTTGCAAGGCTTATAGTGATGTGTATTACCGAGAGGGCCCAGAGATACCTCTCCGACAATCAGAGTGACAAATCCTAATCTCGGTCTATGCCAACTCAACAAACACCATTGGAGACACCTGTAGATCACCTTTATAATCACCTAGTTACGTTGTGATGTTTAGTAGCACACTAAGTGTTCCTCCGGTATTCGGGAGTTGCATAATCTCATAGTCATAGGAACATGTATAAGTCATGAAGAAAGCAATAGCAAATAAACTAAACGATCAAGTGCTAGGATAACAGAATGGGTCAAGTCAATCACATCATTCTCTAATGATGTGATCCCGTTAATCAAATGACAACTCGTGTCTATGGGTACGAAACTTAACCATCTTTGGTTCATCGAGCTAGTCAAGTAGAGGCATACTAGTGACACTCTGTTTGTTTATGTATTCACACATGTACTAAGTTTCCGGTTAATACAATTCTAGCATGAATAATAAACATTTATCATGATATAAGGAAATATAAATAACAACTTTATTATTGCCTATAGGGCATATTTCCTTCAACAAGTAAATAATCTAGATTACACAGGAATGATCCTAACACCCATGGAGTCTTGGTGCTGATCATGTTTTGCTCGTGAGAGAGGCTTACTCAACGGGTCTGCAACATTCAGATCCGTACGTATCTTGCAAATCTCTATGTCTCCCTCCTTAACTTGATCGCGTATGGAATTGAAGCGTCTCTTGATGTGCTTGGTTCTCTTGTGAAATCTGGATTCCTTTGCCAAGGCAATTGCACCAGTATTGTCACAAAAGATTTTCATTGGACCCAATGCACTAGGTATGACACCTAGATCGGATATGAACTCCTTCATCCAGACTCCTTCATTTGCTTCTTCTGAAGCAGCTATGTACTCCGCTTCACACGTAGATCCTGCCACGACGCTTTGCTTAGAACTGCACCAACTAACAGCTCCACCGTTCAATATAAACATGTATCCGATTTGTGACTTAGAGTCATCCGGATCAGTGTCAAAGCTTGCATCGACGTAACCATTTACGACGAGCTCTTTGTCACCTCCATAAACGAGAAACATATCCTTAGTCCTTTTCAGGTATTTCAGGATGTTCTTGACCGCTGTCCAGTGATCCACTCCTGGATTACTTTGGTACCTCCCTGCTAAACTAATAGCAAGGCACACATCAGGTCTAGTACACAGCATTGCATACATGATAGAACCTATGGCTGGAGCATAGGGAATGACTTTCATTTTCTCTCTATCTTCTACAGTGGTCGGGCATTGAGTTCGACTCAATTTCACACCTTGTAACACAGGCAAGAACCCTTTCTTTGCTTGATCCATTTTGAACTTCTTCAAAATTTTATCAAGGTATGTGCTTTGTGAAAGTCCAATTAAGCGTCTTGATCTATCTCTATAGATCTTGATGCCTAATATATAAACAGCTTCACCGAGGTCTTTCATTGAGAAACTTTTATTCAAGTATCCTTTTATGCTATTCAGAAATTCTATATCATTTCCAATCAACAATATGTCATCCACATATAATATTAGAAATGCTACAGAGCTCCCACTCACTTTCTTGTAAATACAGGCTTCTACAAAAGTCTGTATAAAACCATATGCTTTGATCACACTATCAAAACGTTTATTCCAACTCCGAGACGCTTGCACCGGTCCATAAATGGATAGCTGGAGCTTGCACACTTTGTTAGCATCCTTTGGATTGATAAAACCTTCAGGTTGCATCATATACAACTCTTCTCCTAGAAATCCATTCAGGAATGCAGTCTTTACATCCATTTGCCAAATTTCATAATCATAAGATGCAGCAATTGCTAACATGATTCGGACGGACTTAAGCATCACTACGGGTGAGAAGGTCTCATCGTAGTCAACTCCTTGAACTTGTCGAAAACCTTTTGCAACAAGTCGAGCTTTGTAGACAGTAACATTGCCATTAGGGTCAGTCTTCTTCTTGAAGATCCATTTATTCTCGATGGCTTGCCGACCAACGGGCAAGTCAACCAAAGTCCACACTTTGTTCTCATACATGGATCCCATCTCAGATTTCATGGCCTCAAGCCATTTCGCGGAATGTGGGCTCATCATCGCTTCCTCATAGTTTGTAGGTTTGTCATGGTCAAGTAACATGACCTCCAGAACTGGATTACCGTACCACTCTGGTGCGGATCTTACTCTGCTTGACCTACGAGGTTCAGTAGTAACTTGATCTGAAGTTATATGATCATCATCATTTGCTTCCTCACTAATTGGTGTAGGAGTCACAGGAACTGATTTATATGATGAACTACTTTACAATAAGGGAGTAGGTACAGTTACCTCATCAAGTTCTACTTTCCTCCCACTCACTTCTTTCGAGAGAAACTCCTTCTCTAGAAAGGATCCATTCTTAGCAACGAATGTCTTGCCTTCGGATCTGTGATAGAAGGTGTACCCAACAGTCTCCTTTGGGTATCCTATGAAGACACATTTCTCCGATTTGGGTTCGATCTTATCAGGTTGAAGCTTTTTCACATAAGCATCACAGCCCCAAACTTTAAGAAACGACAACTTAGGTTTCTTGCCAAACCACAATTCATAAGGTGTCGTCTCAACGGATTTAGATGGTGCCCTATTTAACGTGAATGCAACCGTCTCTAAAGCACCCCAAATCGATAGCGGCAAATCAGTAAGAGACATCATAGATCGAACCATATCTAGTAAAGTTCATTACGACGTTCAGACACATCATTACGTTGTGGTGTTCCGGGTGGCGTGAGTTGCGAAACTATTCCACATTGTTTCAAATGAAGACCAAACTCGTAACTCAAATATTCTCCTCCACGATTAGATCGTAGAAACTTTATTTTCTTGTTACGATGATTTTCTACTTCACTCTGAAATTCTTTGAACTTTTCAAATGTTTCAGACTTATGTTTCATTAAGTAGATATACCCATATCTGCTCAAATCATCTGTGAAGCTGAGAAAATAACGATACCCGCCGCGAGCCTCAATTTTCATCGGACCACATACATCAGTGTGTATGATTTCCAACAAATCTGTTGCTCGCTCCATTATTCCGGAGAACAGAGTTTTAGTCATCTTGCCCATGAGGCATGGTTCGCAAGTACCAAGTGATTCATAATCAAGTGATTCCAAAAGTCCATCAGAATGGAGTTTCTTCGTGCGCTTTACACCAATATGACCTAAACGGCAATGCCACAAATAAGTTGCACTATCATTATCAACTCTGCATCTTTTGGCTTCAATATTATAAATATGTATGTCACTACTATCGAGATTCAACAAAAATAGACCACTCTTCAAGGGTGCATGACCATAAAAGATATTACTCATATAAATAGAACAACCATTATTCTCTGATTGATATGAATAACCGTCTCGCATCAAACAAGATCCAAATATAATGTTCATGATTAACGCTGGCACCAAATAACAATTATTCAGTTCTAAAACTAATCCCGAAGGTAGATGTAGAGGTAGCGTGCCGACGGCGATCACATCGACTTTGGAACCATTTCCCACGCGCATCGTCACCTCGTCCTTTGATAACCCACAAGTGTAGGGGATCGCAACAGCTTTCGAGGGTAGAGTATTCAACCCAAATTTATTGATTCGACACAAGGGGAGCCAAAGAATATTCTCAAGTATTAGCAACTGAGTTGTCAGTTCAGCCACACCTGGATAACTTAATATCTGCAGCAAGGTATTTAGTAGCAAAGTAATATGATAGTAGTGGTAACGGTAACAAAAGAGTAATGAAAGCAAAAGTAATATTTTTGGTGTTTTGTAATGATTGTAACAGTAACAACGGGAAAGTAAATAAGAGTAAACCAGTATATGGAGAGCTCGTAGGCAATGGATCGGTGATGGATAACTATGTCGGATGCGGTTCATCATGTAACAGTCATAACATAGGGTGACAGAACTAGCTCCAATTCATCAATGTAATGTAGGCATGTATTCGAATATAGTCATACGTGCTTATGGAAAAGAACTTGCATGACATCTTTTGTCCTACCCTCCCGTGGCAGCGGGGTCCTAATGGAAACTAAGGGATATTAAGGCCTCATTTTAATAGAGAACCGAACAAAGAATTAGCACATAGTGAATACATGAATTCCTCAAACTATGGTCATCACCGAGAAGTATCCCGATTATTGTCACTTCGGGGTTGTCGGATCATAATACATAATAGGTGACTATAGACTTGCAAGATAGGATCAAGAACTCACATATATTCATGAAAACATAATAGGTTCAGATCTGAAATCACGGCACTCGGGCCCTAGTGACAAGCATTAAGCATAGCAAAGTCATAGCAACATCAATCTCATAACATAGTGGATACTAGGGATCAAACCCTAACAAAACTATCTCGATTACATGATAGATCTCATCCAACCCACCACCGTCCAGCAAGCCTACGATGGAATTACTCACACACGGCGGTGAGCATCATGAAATTGGTGATGGAGGATGGTTGATGATGACGACGGCGATGAATCCCCCTCTCCGGAGCCCCGAACGGACTCCAGATCAGCCCTCCCGAGAGGTTTTAGGGCTTGGAGGCGGCTCCGTATCGTAAAACGCGATGATTTCTTCTCCCTGATTTTTTTTCTCTCCGAAAGCAAATATATAGAGTTGGAGTTGGCCTCGGAGGAGCTCCAGGGGGCCCACGAGGTAGGGGGCGCGCCCCCACCCTCGTGGACAGGGTGTGGGCCCCCTAGTCTTCATCTTTGGCAAGGATTTTTTATTATTCTTGACTAGATGTTCCGTGGAGTTTCAGGTCATTCTGAGAACTTTTGTTTTCTGCACATAAAACAACATCATGGCAATTCTGCTGAAAACAACGTCAGTCCGGGTTAGTTCCATTCTAATCATACAAGTTAGAGTCCAAAACAAGGGAAAAATGTTTGGAAAAGTAGATACGACGGAGACATATCAACTCCCCCAAGCTTAAACCTTTGCTTGTCCTCAAGCAATTCAGTGATAAACTGAAAGAGAAAAAGAAAAACTTCTACAAACTCTGTTTGCTCTTGTTGTTGTGAATATGTAAAGCCAGCATTCAGGCTTTCAGCAAAGATTATAACTAACCACATTTGCAATAATTCTCAGGTCTCATGTTTACTCATATCAATGGCATAATCAACTAGCGAGTCATAATGATAAATCTCGGATAACAACACTTTCTCAAAACAATCATAATATGATATAACAAGATGGTATCTCGCTAGCCCTTTCTGAGACCGCAAAACATAAATGCGGAGCACCTTTAAAGATCAAGGACTGACTAGACATTGTAATTCATGGTAAAAGAGATCCAATCATAGTCATACCCAATATAAATTAATAGTAATGGATGCAAATAACAGCTGTGCTCTCCAGCTAGTGCTTTTTAATAAGAGGGTGATGACTCAACATGAAAGTAAATAGATAGGCCCTTCGCAGAGAGAAGCAGGGATTTGTAAAGGTGCCAGAGCTCGGTTTTGAAATAGAGATAAATAATATTTTGAGCGGCATACTTTCATTGTCAACATAACAACTAAGAGATGGTGATATCTGCCATGCTACACACATTATAGGCGGTTCCCAAACAGAATGGTAAAGTTTATACTCCCCCTCCACAAACAAGCATCAATCCATGGCTTGCTCGAAACAACGAGTGCCTCCAACTAACATCAGGTCCAAGGGGGAGTTTTGTTTGCAATTATTTTTGATTTAGTTTGCATAAAGCATGGGACTGGGCATCCCGGTGACCAGCTATTTTCTCGTGAGTGAGGAGCGGAGTCCACTCCTCTTGAGAATAACCCGCCTAACACGGAAGATAAGGGCAGCCTTAGTTGATACATGAGCTATTCGATCATACAAAACATAATGTTTATTTGAAGGTTTAGAGTTTGGCACATACAAATTTACTTGGAACGGCAGGTAAATACCGCATATAGGAAGGTATAGTGGACTCATATGGAATAACTTTGGGGTTTAAGGGATTGGATGCACAAGCAGTATTCCCGCTTAGTACAAGTGAAGGCTAGCAAAAGATTGGGAAGCAACCAACTAGAGAGCGACAACAGTCATGAACATGCACTAAAATTAATAGACATTGGATGCAAGCATGAGTAGGATATAATCCACCATGAACATAAATATCGTGAAGGCTATGTTGATTTGTTTCAACTACATGTGTGAACATGTGCCAAGTCAAGTCACTTAAATTATTCAAAGGAGGATACCACCCCATCATACCACATCACAACCATTTTAATAGCATGTTGGCACGCAAGGTAAACCATTATAACTCATAGCTAATCAAGCATGGCATAAGCAACTATGATCTCTAATTGTCATTGCAAACATGTTTATTCATAATAAGCTGAATCAAGAACGATGAACTCATCATATTTACAAAAACAAGAGAGGTCGAGTTCATACCAGCTTCGCTTATCCCAATCAATTCATCATATATCATCATTATTGCCTTTCACTTGCACGACCGAACGATGTGGATGATAATAAGAGTGTGCGTGCATTGGACTAAGCTGGAATCTGCGAGCATTCAATAAGCAGGAGAAGACAATGCAATATGGGCTCTCGGTTAAATCAACAATAATGCATATAAGAGCCACTTAACAATTTAATCATGGTCTTCTCCTATCGACCCCCAAAGAAAAGAAAGGAAATAAAAACTATTTACACGGGAAAACTCCCAACAAGCAAAAGAAGAACAGGAAATATTTTTGGGTTTTCTTTTTAATTATTACTACTACAGCAGGAAAAGTAAACTAACTAGAAGCTGCACTAATTTTGTTGTTGTTTTCTTAAAGTTTAACAAACACACAAGAAGAAAGTAGAAAAAAGAAAATAAACTAGCCTGGATATTACAGCGAAAGAGTATGAGCACCACATTTAGTAATGAGTGTGTGTGCACATAAATGTAATGTCGGTGGGAAATACTTACTCCCCCAAGCTTAGGCTTTTGGCCTAAGTTGGTTCATTGCCAGGGATGGCCTGGCGGATACCCGTAGGTGTAGCTAGGGTCGTACTGTGATGCAGCGGCTATCGCCTCCTGAGCTGCAGCATGGCGTCGAGCTACCTCCGCTCTCCTCTCGTACTCATCTGCCTCCTCTCTGGTAATAACATGTCTTCCTTTTGTCTGAGAATCAAAGAAGGCAGGAGCAGGAAGAGTAATACGGACAACACGTCGTTTATCAAAGATTAGTCGATATAAGAGAGGTGATTTAGGCCTCTCGACAAACTGGTGCGAAGCCATAGAGTTATAATCTAAATATGCGGGAGGTAACTCGATATCACCCTCACGAACGTCTATCTCAAGAAAATTTGCTAAGCGGGTTGCATAAATTCCTCCAAAGAAATCTCCATTATATCTATTATGATGCAACCTACGTGCTACAATGGCTCCCGTATGATAAGATTGGTCTCCCAACACAGCACCCCTGACAATGCTAAGGTCAGGGACACACATGTGACATGCTTCATCCTTACCAGTTATTCTTCTACCTATGAAGAGTGCAAAATAATGTATAGCAGGAAAGTGAATGCTCCCTATGGTAGCTTGTGTTACATCTCTAGATTCTCCCACAGTTATACTAGCAAGTAAGTTTCTAAATTCAGATTTACGTGGATCAATAGTACTACCCCATTGTGGAAGTTTGCAAGCAAAAGTAAAATCCTCTAAGTCCATGGTATAAGAATTGTCATAAAGATCAAACATGACTGAAGGAGAATTACGCGAAGATGAAAATTCAAATCTCCTCACAAATGAGCTAGTGAGATCATGATACTGTGGGCATTTGTCTGCCTCAAAGTCCACAAGATCGGCGTTACGCAAATATGCATTAAATTCTTCTTTGATTCCTGCACGATCCATAAAATTTTCTGAAGGCCACTCACAAGGCCACACTGGAGCATCCCTTGGGGGTTCCTCATCAGCATCACGCATTGCAAGCCTGGGGCCTTGCTTCCTTGAAGAACCACCTTGGAACATCTTCCTAAGCATAATGCTTCCTCTGAAAAATTTCTGAAATTTTTAGTAACTTAAAACAAAAGTGAACCAACTTCAATAAAATTGATAGCAACTACTCCTACAAGTGCCTAGAGCCTTAATCAAGCATTAGAACTAATTGGAACCATATAAATTTGACATGCAAGCTCAAGAACATGGTCACCTATGCAGCACAAATTTGCAAAGAATAAAGCACTAGAAAAAAACTAATTGGACCAATGGAGGAGTCACATACCAAGGAACAATCTCCCCAAGCAGTTTGGTGAGAGGTGCTTTGAGCAAGGAGATAAAAAATCACAGCAAAGTGAGCTGGATCTCGTGCTTGAGCCAGATATTCGTGTTTGTGGGAGGAAGAAGAAGAGGATGGGTGCAGGAATAAGTGGAGGAGGGCCACCATGGGCCCACGAGGCAGGGGGCGCGCCCAGGGGGTAGGGCGCGCCCTCCACCCTCGTGGCCAGGTGGCAGCTCCCCCCGTGGTAATTTTTGCACCATAAATCCTCAAATATTCCCAAAAAATCATATTAAATTGGCATGGCATTTGGAGTACTTTTATTTTTGGGGTATTTTTATATTGCACAGATAAATCAGGAAACAGACAAAAAATACTAATTTTACTTTATTTCAACTAAATAACAGAAAGTATAAAGAGGGTACAGAAGGTTGTGCCTTCTAGTTTCATTCGTCTCATGATCATCAAAAGGAATCCACTAACAAGGTTGATCAAGTCTTGTTAACAAACTCATTTCGAATAACATGGAACCGGAGAAATCTCGAATAACATTATGTTACCTCAACGGGGATATGCACATCCCCTATAATAAGAATATCATATTTCTTCTTGACAGTAGGAAGAGGAAATTCAAAACCTCCAAATATAATCGATGGAATTTTTCCAATAGAATTGACACTATGAACTTGAGGTTGTTTCCTCGGAAAGTGTACTGTATGCTCATTACCATTAACATGAAAGGTGACATTGCCCTTGTTGCAATCAATAACAGCCCCTGCAGTATTCAGAAAAGGTCTTCCAAGAATAATAGACATACTATCGTACTCGGGAATATCAAAAATAACAAAGTCCGTTAAAATAGTAACGTTCGCAACCACAACAGGCACATCCTCACAAATACCGACAGGTATAGCAGTTGATTTATCAGCCATTTGCAAAGATATTTCAGTAGGTGTCAACTTATTCAGATCAAGTCTACGATATAAAGAGAGAGGCATAACACTAACACCGGCTCCAAGATCACATAAAGCAGCTTTAACATAATTTCTTTTAATGGAGCATGGTATAGTGGGTACTCTTGGATCTCCAAGTTTCTTTTGTATTCCACCCTTAAAAGTATAATTAGCAAGCATGGTGGAAATTTCAGCTTCCGGTATCTTTCTCTTATTGGTAATGATATCCTTCATATACTTGGCATAAGGATTTGTTTTGAGCACATCAGTTAATCGCATACGCAAAAAGGTAGGTCTAATCATTTCAGCAAAGCGCTCAAAATCCTCATCATCCTTTTTCTTGGATGGTTTGGGGGGAAAAGGCATGGGTTTCTGAACCCATGGTTCCCTTTCTTTACCATGTTTCCTAGGAACAAAGTCTCTCTTATCATAATGTTGATTCTTTGATTGTGGGTTATCAAGATCAACATCAGGTTCAACTTCTACATCATTATCATTACTAGGTTGAGCATCATCATGAACAACATCATTAACATTTTCTATAGGTTCATGTTCATTACCAGATTGTGTTTCAGCATCAGAAATAGATATATCATTTGGATTCTCAGGTGGTTCAGCAATAGGTTCACTAGAAGTTTGCAAAGTCCTAACATTTTTCTTTTTCTTCCTTTTAGAAGAACTAGGCACATCAGTATTATTTCTCTGAGAATCTTGCTCAATTCTCTTAGGGTTGCCTTCAGGATACAAAGGTTCCTGAGTCATTCTACTAGTTCTAGTAGCCACTCTAACAGCATAATCATTTTTCCTACTATTCATTTCATTGAGCAAATCATTTTGAGCCTTAAGTACTTGTTCTACTTGAGTGGTAACCATAGAAGCATGTTTGCTAATGAGTTTAAGTTCACATCTAACATTAGCCATATAATCACCCAAGTGTTTAATCATATAGGTATTTTGTTTTAATTTTCTACCAAAATAAGCATTAAAATTTTCTTGTTTGACAATAAAATTATCAAACTCATCCAAGCATTGTCTAGCAGACTTATAGTGAGGAATATCACCTTCATCAAATCTATAGAGAGAATTTACCTTTACTACCTGTGTCGGGTTATCAAGACCATGCATTTCTTCAATAGGTAATGGATTAAAATCATATGTTTCTTCAACAGGCGGTAAATTAAGACCATGTATTTCTTCAATAGGAGGTAAATTCTTAACATCTTCAGCTTTAATACCTTTTTCTTTCATAGATTTCTTTGCCTATTGCATATCTTCAGGACTGAGAAATAGAACACCCCTCTTCTTCAGAGTTGGTTTAGGAATAGGCTTAGTAGTTGGAGCAGGAGCTGGCTCAGGAGCTGGCTGAGGAAGTGCCCAATTATTTTCATTTGTCAACATATTATTCAATAGAATTTCAGCTTCATCCGGTGTTCTTTCCCTGAAAACAGAACCAGCACAACTATCCAGGTAATCTGTGGAAGCATCGGTTAGTCCATTATAAAAGATATCAAGTATTTCATTTTTCTTAAGAGGATGATCAGGCAAAGCATTAAGTAACTTGAGAAGCCTCCCCCAAGCTTGTGGGAGAATCTCTTCTTCAATTTGCACAAAGTTGTGTATTTCCTTTAAAGCAGCTTGTTTTTTATGAGCAGGGAAATATTTAGCAGAGAAGTAATAAATCATATCCTGGGGACTACGCACACAACCAGGATGAATTAAACCATATCTTAGCATCACCCTTTATTGAGAACGGAAATATTTTAAGGATATAAAAGTAGCGAGATATCTCATCATTAGTGAACAGGGTGGATATATCATTAAATTTAGGAAGATGTGCCACAACAGTTTCAGATTCATAGCCATGAAAAGGATCAGATTCAACCAAAGTAACTATATCAGGATCAACAGAGAATTCATAATCCTTATCGGGAACACAAATAGGTGAAGTAGCAAAAGCAGGGTCAGGTTTCATACTATCTTCTTTACTCCATTTAACTAATAGCCTCTTAAGTTCGTTTCTATCTTTGCAGGCAAAAATAGCTATAGAAGCTTCCATATCAAAAACATAACCCTCAGGAATAACAGGCATATCTTCGTCATCAATTTCATCAACATTATCAGTTTCAATAATTTCTTTCTCTCTAGCCCTAGCAATTTGTTCATCAAGAAATTCACTAAGGGGAACAGTAGTATCAAGCATAGAAGTAGTTTCATCATAAGTATCATGCATAGCAGAAGTGGCATCATCAATAACATGCGACATATCACTGTGAATAGCGAAGCAGGTTTAGGTGTCTCAAGCTTACTCATAATGGAAGGTGAATCAAGTGCGAGCTAGATGGCGTTCCTTACCTCCCTCGTAGTTGAGGGATAAATTTTTGTCTTAGCGTCTTTCAAATTCTTCATAGTGTCCGGCAGATATAAATCCCAAGTGACTCAAACAATAGAGCTATGCTCCCCGGCAACGGTGCCAGAAATTAGTCTTGATAACCCACAAGTGTAGGGGATCGCAACAGCTTTCGAGGGTAGAGTATTCAACCCAAATTTATTGTTTCGACACAAGGGGAGCCAAAGAATATTCTCAAGTATTAGCAACTGAGTTGTCAGTTTAGCCACACCTGGATAACTTAATATTTGTAGCAAGGTATTTAGTAGCAAAGTAATATGATAGTAGTGGTAACGGTAACAAAAGAGTAATGAAAGCAAAAGTAATATTTTTGGTGTTTTGTAATGATTGTAACAGTAACAACGGGAAAGTAAATAAGCGTAAACCAGTATATGGAGAGCTCGTAGGCAATGGATCGGTGATGGATAACTATGTCGGATGCGGTTCATCATGTAACAGTCATAACATAGGGTGACACAGAACTAGCTCCAATTCATCAATGTAATGTAGGCATGTATTCCGAATATAGTCATACGTGCTTATGGAAAAGAACTTGCATGACATCTTTTGTCCTACCCTCCCGTGGCAGCGGGGTCCTAATGGAAACTAAGGGATATTAAGGCCTCATTTTAATAGAGAACCGGAACAAAGAATTAGCACATAGTGAATACATGAATTCCTCAAACTATGGTCATCACCGAGAAGTATCCCGATTATTGTCACTTCGGGGTTGTCGGATCATAACACATAATAGGTGACTATAGACTTGCAAGATAGGATCAAGAACTCACATATATTCATGAAAACATAATAGGTTCAGATCTGAAATCATGGCACTCGGGCCCTAGTGACAAGCATTAAGCATAGCAAAGTCATAGCAACATCAATCTCAGAACATAGTGGATACTTGGGACCAAACCCTAACAAAACTGACTCGATTACATGATAGATCTCATCCAGCCCATCACCGTCCAGCAAGCCTACGATGGAATTACTCACACACGGCGGTGAGCATCATGAAATTGGTGATGGAGGATGGTTGATGATGACGACGGTGACGAATCCCCCTCTCCGGAGCCCCGAACGGACTCCAGATTAGCCCTCCCGAGAGGTTTTAGGGCTTTGCGGCGGCTCCATATCGTAAAACGCGTTGATTTCTTCTCCCTGGTTTTTTCTCTCCGAAAGAAAATATATAGAGTTGGAGTTGGCGTCGGAGGAGCTCTAGGGGGGCCCACGAGGTAGGGGGGCGCGCCCCCCACCCTCGTGGACAGGGTGTGGGCTCCCTGGTCTTCATCTTTGGCAAGGATTTTTTATTATTCTTGACTAGATGTTCCATGGAGTTTCAGGTCATTCCGAGAACTTTTGTTTTCTGCACATAAAACAACATCATGGCAATTCTGCCAAAAAAAAGATCATCGGGTTAGTTCCATTCAAATCATACAAGTTAGAGTCCAAAACAAGGGCAAAAGTGTTTGGAAAAGTAGATACGACGGAGACGTATCATCCTTAGCCAATCTTCGCTTAATCCGTAGTCCCTGTTTCGAGTTGCAAATATTAGCAACAGAACCAGTATCAGATACCCAGGCACTATTGCGAGCATTAGTAAGGTACACGTCAATAACATGTATATCACATATACCTTTGTTCACCTTGCCATCCTACTTATCCGCCAAATACTTGGGGCAGTTCCTCTTCCAATGACCAGTCCCTTTGCAGTAGAAGCACTCAGTCTCAGGCTTAGGTCCATACTTGGGCTTCTTCACTTGAGCAGCAACTTGCTTGCCATTCTTCTTGAAGTTCCCCTTATTCCCTTTACCCTTTTTCTTGAAACTGGTGGTCTTGATGACCATCAACACTTGATGCTCTTTCTTGATTTCTACCTCCGCAGCATTTAGCATTGCTAAGAGCCCGGGAATTGTCGTATCCATCCCTTGCATATTATAGTTCATCATGAAGCTCTTGTAGCTTGGTGGCAGTGATTGAAGAATTCTATCAATGACACTATCATCAGGAAGATTAACTCCCAGTTGAATCAAGTGATTGTTATACCCAGACATTTTGAGTATATGCTCACTGACAGAACTATTCTCCTCCATTTTGCAGTTGTAGAACTTATTGGAGACTTCATATCTCTCAATTCGGGCATTTTCTTGAAATATTAACTTCAACTCCTGGAACATCTCATATGCTCCATGACGTTCAAAACATCGTTAAAGTCCCGGTTCTATGCCGTAAAGCATGGCACACTGAACTATCAATTAGTCATCAGCTTTGCTCTGCCAGACGTTCATAACATCCGGCGTTGCTCTGAATGAGTTTGGCACCTAGCGGTGCTTCGGGGCGTAATTCTTACGTGCAGCAATGAGGATAATCCTCAAATTCTGAACCCAGTCCGTGTAATTGCTACCATCATCTTTCAACTTAGCTTTCTCTAGGAACGCATTAAAATTCAACAGAACAATAGCACGGGCCATTTATCTACAACAACATAGACATGCAAAATACTATCAGGCTCTAAGTTCATGATAAATTAAAGTTCAGTTAATCATATTACTTAAGAACTCCCACTTAGATAGACATCCCT
Source organism: Aegilops longissima (assembly GCA_021605205.1). Classification (NCBI taxonomy): domain Eukaryota; kingdom Viridiplantae; phylum Streptophyta; class Magnoliopsida; order Poales; family Poaceae; genus Aegilops; species Aegilops longissima. The sequence continues at coordinate 212,014,348 of CM038678.1, read as the reverse complement.
CTAATCATCTAAGTGATCACGTGATCCAAATCAACTAAACCATGTCTGATCATCTCGTGAGATGGAGTAGTTTTCAATGGTGAACATCACTATGTTGATCATATCTACTATATGATTCACACTCGACCTTTCAGTCTCAGTGTTCCGAGGCCATATCTGCATATGCACTACAAAAAAATACACTTCCGTGATGATACGTGTTTGTCACAGTAGGTCGCGTTTTTTGTCATGCATGTACATCCATGACAAATTTATGACAGAATCAAGATAGTCATACTTGTGCTGTCGTAGAAGTGTTCCATGACATTACGAAAATTATCATCACGGAAGTGTCCACTTCCATGATGATAAATCACGCATCACAGAAGTGCTTTCGTCAAGGGTGATCGACACATGGCATCCACCGTAACGGAACGTCGTTAAGCTATCGGGCCGGGTTTTGGATCCGATAACCCGTTAACAGCCCCGATCAATGGGGATTTTCCATGTGTAAAATCATCATTGGCTGGAGGAAACACGTGGCGGCTCACCGCTGGGACAGATGTCATCCACTCATTGGACAGAAGGCGCCTATGATACGTCGACACGTGGCACGGCCCAACAAGTTTAATTGGGCCGGCCCAATTAAAGGCCCACAAGTTTTGCGACCCGTGAGCTGTTCGGCACGTTTCAGGCCCAACCTACATCGTGATTGCATGAAGGCCCGATTATGTACCGTAATTTTACTGTTTGGCCGGTTTACTGCGAAGATAGGATATATATACAGTAAAATAACTGCAGCATCGTGAATAAGAAAAAACTAGACTATATAATAAAGAAATTACGGCATATTACATCCACTAGGCATCAAAGTTCGCCACTATGATAATAAAGCATAAGCAGACAACATATTACATACACTGGGCATCAAAGATCGCCACCAGCGCAAATAAACACGCCGACAAAATAATATACAAAACCGACAGCACTTCAATAGAGTTCAAGAAAGGTTAGCCCTAGTGGGGAGCTGCAGCGCAAGCAGCTGAGCAAGATGATGAGACTGCGCTTGTTCAACACTTATATCTTCCTCACTCTGAAAGATAAACAAGCGAGACGGATGACAGGTTTTGCACGTAAAAGTATCAAGTCTTGACAATTCATAACATTTCTTCTTGATTGAATAAAGTGACAGAGTTTAAAATTGCATTAACACAATATGGTATTGTTCAGGTCAAGACATGGCAGGAAATGACATTGTGAAGGAGTTGGCAGCTTGAGACAACTTTGGATTACAAATCAAGAACTCATAAGTATCAATGGTTAGTGTCTTTGTCAATTTATACCATTTCAAATTGGCAAATAAAGAGACAGTTTAAATAATAGTAGAATGATATGACATTGTTCATAGTTAAGGCATTGCAGAATATGACATTGTCTTTGTAGTGGGTAGGTTCACCACACCTTTGGATTACGGATGAAGAACGAAGCATACATGCGGTGCAAAAGAAGATCACTTGCTCAGTATAGTTTAATTTACATGGTATGAAGAAGGAACTTGGTTGTACAACTGAAAACTTAAATTGAGGAAGGACAAACTTTTGTTTATGAACTACATAATAAACTTTAAATAAGCAATTTGATGCAAACACCAAAATAAACAGTTGTTGCAGTCATGCCTAACCAAATATATACAACAAAGTTTGAAGGATTGAGATGGACAAACTTACATTATTTGTGAAGACAGGCTCTATAAAGGCCTTGTCCATGCTGATGGGGGGGCAATTCAAGAAGTTTACCACAGGATCTTCTTCAAAAGCATTGCCTTTATTCTACATTTTGTTAAGAGTAAATATAGATGTGATAATATACGAAAAAATGGAGAATATTTAAGATAAGATGAAGAGTGATGCTACATAACCAAGTAGCTATAAATGTAAGTGCAGCGATACAGCAAAAGGTACAGCCAAGAGCAATGCAGCTAAACTTCTTCATTACCAACCTTATGGTAAGAGTAAATATAGATCGATGTGTAGAAAATGGAGGGCAAAGGAAAATAAGCTTCAGAGTGATGGTACATGAACAACTACCTGTCATTATAAGTACAGTGATAAAGGACAGCATGTACTTACAAGAACAATGCAGAGCTAAAAAAATTGGCATTGGATATATTCTACACTAATGTAACCATTCATACAGATCAGATAATTTGGAGCGAACAATTGATAAGCAAGCTATCATGCATACTGCTATCACATAATGAACCAGGTATGTATGCAAGTACAGTGATATAGGACAACAGTACTAACAAGAGCAAAGCAGCGGGCAGCATATTTGCGATATCCTCGTCGCTCTTTTCAAACCGAATTCTTCTTGAGCAGATTTCCTGCAAAAAGATCTATAAGGCACATGTGGAAAAGTAGAAGTTCAAATTGTCATGTGATTTCATAGACAGTACCTCATCCAGGAGCGAGACCGAGTGCATAACAAGGTTTTTCCATTCAATGTCTTCTAAATTTAGCACAGGAGACTTCACGGAAATTGTTTATAGACTTGCCACCAAAGTGTGATTTCCTCGGGTAACACCGATCTCGCTGAATGCTTCCTTGAAAAGCACAAGCAAGCTTTGCTCGTCATGACTATCCAGATTGACCTCGCCTAGTTACAATAATGTAATGTAAATCATTGATGTGTTCAATCAGCAGAAAATAGGAAAATAATAACCATGAATAATAGCACTTACACGTAAGTTGGACAGGAAGATGTGAAAATGGTGTTTGTCTTCAAAATAATCTTCCCATTATGGGAATATATGCACGTAGTCCCTAACAACATTGAAAGCATTGTCTTTTAAACTAGGAATAAATGGAATGGGGTTCCAATATGCAGGAATTGGCCGTCTCTGTAGTTGCGATAGGTCTTCGGCCGGTGGACTTGTTGTACTTTTTGCTGGAGTGGGATTTTTCTGTGGTACAGCTGGTGCTATGGCAAATGAAATCGGTATACCTTTTGCTGGAGTGCAGTCCTGTGTGGTGGGGCTAGTGGTGTGGCCAGTCAAGTATGGGTACAGTCTGCTGGAGTCGGTCCTACGTTTTGTGTCACTGGTTTACAGCCAATATAAGTGGGGTGCTGTCTGATTTCTCCGGCACCACCATGTTTTTCAAGGACTTTGCTGGTGCTCCTTCAGGTTCGGCAATCACCCTCTTCCTTTTTGATGTCTGATGCACACGAACAGCATTTGAGTGGAAAACATGGTATGATGATAGATGGAATATGTATTGATAATGGATGGGCATGGCATCTCGACATATATGATGAGTAAACTAAGCAGATGGCGGTGCAACAAAGTAGAAGAAATGCAAGACAACATATGCAAGATACCTGCACTCAATAAAACATTGCCAAATTAGAACAGGCACCTTGATGGGTGAACAGGACAGGCCATCTGCCTTTGACTCCTCGAGGTTAGAATAGTGATTAGGATCATATTCTGAACAAGAGTCAACAGTTGGGGAGCGTATGAGTTCCATTGCTGTCGGCGTTCTGGGAACGGGGGTCCCCAGACTTGCTTGCCTGCGGCCTGCGGCATGGCTCAAAGGAGGCCCAGGACAGCCCATCTTCATCAGCTCAAGCTCAAGACCCTCGCGAGGGGCCAAGCCTTGCGGGGCGGACGACAAGGAGCTTCCTCAGGCACGGCCTCGTTAGGTTGGCTCATGAGGAGGTGGAGAGTTCAAGGCAGGGTACCTCATGAGGTGCCCATGACGCAAGCCATGACGACCAAGGGCGCCAGTCGGGCGCCAGCCCGCGCAGCGTCCACCTTTCCTCTTTGGTGCAAAGGGAGCAAGCGCAGGCGAGAGCATCAAGCAAAGGCATCTATTTCGGTGCAACAAGACCAAGACCAGCCCCAACGGCTGGAAGGGAGTCATCGTGGAGCCCAAGCAGGTGTCATCACCAGAGCCTTTGGCAAGCGAGGACCAACTTTAGTCAGGATAAGTGTACCCGCTGTTCCCCTTCAAAATGGCCAATTGTTGGCGCCCTTCCCGCTCAATTTTTGGGAAGAGGCCCAGGGCCTTTGCCTATAAATAGGAGTAGCCACACTCAGAGTAGGGGGATCGAAACGATCGGCACTCAGAGTAGAGAGATCGAAATGATCGACACTCAGAGTAGAGGGAGAGCTGGCATTTGGAATCCAGAGAGAGAGATAGGGACCTGATCCTCAAGCTAGAGCGATGGGACGCCACCTAGCAGTTCATCACACCCACCAAGAACAGACCCTCGCAAGGCTGTTCTTCCCTGTATTGTTCCTCATCAGCCCAAGAGGCAATCCACCACACCACAAACTAGAGTAGGGTATTACACCACAACGGTGGCCCGAACTAGTATAAATCTCGTGTCTCTTGTGCTGTTCTTTTTAGTAGTTTAGGTCCCTGCGATTGGCCGAAGTGCGAGGCGGTGGAGGTTGGATCTCCGCGCACCCAGAGTTTGAACCTTAAAGGTCTGCCGAACGCGAATCCGACATTTGGCGCGCCCGAGGGGTGCGCCGAATCGCCTTCGTCACCTCGTTCTTCCCGACCACGCAACCATGTTCGGCGCCTGCCGGGCCCGCGCCGAGCACCGAGCCCTCGCCTCCCATGTCGCCTAGACGGCACCCGTCGGCGGGTGCCCTCGTCGTTCCCGTCACTGCCGCTAACGCCGCCACCGCCCGGCGGGAACGAGCAGCAAGCGTCGCCCCAGCACCCGTCCATGAGGCGGGGCGGCCGCACCGCCACGCCGCCGCCACCCCCACGGTTCTTTTCGTCACGCGCGCCCCGCGCGGCCATGGAGGCCCGAGCTGCACTCATCGCGGCTAACGAGCTCCTGCGCTACCGCCCCGTCGACGACGTCTACGAAGAATGACTCGACCGAGTCGCCGAGCTCGTCCGCGCTGTAGGAGGCGACCCTGCGCCGTCCGCCTCGCTGCACCGCACCCCGCCCCGCGCGGGCGATGAAGCTCCCGGGGCACCTCATCCACCTCCTCCTCAAGACGGCGCCCTGGCCCCAAGGCGCGCGGCCCCTGGGCGGAACCCGTTCCGCCAGGCGCCGGCGCGGCAAGAGCAGAGCTGTCAAGAAGTTCCTCGCCCACAAGAAGCTGCCCGAGCGCTCCCCGCTCCAGCACGTCAAGACCCTGCGCTTCCCCCGGCCGCGGCGCAGGGAGGCCCACAGGACCAAGCTCTCTGTCGTTCGAGGCCCCCTGCGGCCACGGCAGGCTGCCGCGCCTTCACCTCCGAGCTGCGCAGCGTCGCGTGGCCCGCCAAGTTCAAGCCAGACCTGCCTCCTCGCTACGACAGCACGGCTGACCCTACGGAGTTCCTCCAGCTCTACGAGCTGGGCATCGAGGCTGCCAACGGGGATGAAAAGGTCATGGCGAACTGGTTTCCCATGGCGCTCAAGGATGGAGCCCACTGCCTGAATCGGCCCGTGCACGATCTCTTCCTGGGCCAAGATGCGCACCCGCTTCATCGCCAACCTCCAAGGTACTCGCGACTGGCCACCCGCCGTGAGCGACATGCACCGAATCAAGCAGCAGCCAGGGGAAACCCTGCAAAAGTACATCCAGCGCTTCAACAACGCGCGCCTCAAGATCCCCAGTGTGACGGAGGAGGCCATCATCTCCGCCTTCTCCGACGGCGTGCGCGACGTCAAGATGAAGGAGGAGCTGGCGATGCATGAAGATCTGTGCACCTCCTTGGAGCTGTTCAACTTGGCGACCAAGTGCGCCAGGGCTGAGGAGGGGCGCCTCTCCCTCCTCGGGCTGCCTGCCACGGATCCCAAAGAGAAGAAGTCCAAGGCCAAGGACGTGAAGCGCAAGGGGGCTGCCGTGCTCGCGGCCGAACCAGACACCAAGCGAGGCAGAGATCAGCCCGAGTCCTCCAAGGGCAGCCGGTACTGCATGTACCACGACCTCCACACCCACAACACCAATGATTGCCAAGAACTCCGAGCCGTACGTGAAGGAAGGGTCGGCAGACACCCCGAGCGCAGCGACCGGGGCTACGGCCGAGGAGGAGGAAGGAATGCAGGACGCTGGGAAGACCGCGGCCCGCGCCAAGGGTGGCGCGACCAACCTCGCGAGGACCGCTGGCAAGACCCGCCTCGCGAGGGGGCTGGAGGGATCAGCCTCGCGAGGATCGCCTGCAGGGGAACGCAGGCCTCCCTCCGCTGCCGCCACCACCAAGGAGAATCAAAGACCGTCATCAGGATGAGGGGGCTGGGGGCTTCCAGGAAGCGCGTGCGATCGCCTGCATCCTGGGCGGAGCTCAAGCCCTAGCCTCGCATCTTCAAGCAGTTCGCCCGCGAAGTGAATGCAGTCCTCCCCAAGCTCGAGGCCACACGCCCTCTCAGGTGGTCGGCGTGTGCCATCACATTCAGCTCAGCGGATCAGCTCAAGTGCGCAGCCACAACCGGAGTTCTCCCGATGCTTTGCTCCCCAATCATCAGCAACGTGCTGGTCACCAAGACCCTCATTGACGGCGGGGCAGGGCTCAACGTCCTGTCCGTGGAGACATTCAACATTCTTCAAGTGCCTTACAGTCAGCTTCAGCCAACCAAGCCTTTCTCTGGAGTCACCGACTTCTCCACAGTCCCGATCGGGCAGGTCCGCCTTCCTGTCACCTTTGGGGCTCGCGACAACTACCACACCGAGCTCATCGACTTCGACGTCGCCCACATTCTTTGCCACAGATAACGCCATCCTCAGGTACCCAGCGTTGGCCAAATTCATGGCCGTAACCCACCATGGCTACAACGTCCTCAAGATGCCAGGAAGCGGCGGGGTCATCACGGTGCCCTGTGAAGTAAGAGACGCAGTGTGCTCCCTGGAGCGAGCCTTTCAGCCGCATCATTTGGAAGACCAGACACACAGCAGCAGGAGGCCTCCGAAGCCGCACCCAAGAAGAAGAAGACATCGACCGCCCGGCTCCTCAAGAGACAGGCCCCTCAGGCCCGTCGGGCCGGGGAGCCTCCTTCCATCGCATAGGAAAGCGTGCCCGGCGCCCTCGTCGAGGCGGGGCTCGGGGCTCTCCACGGAGGGCCGCCGACCTCGCCAAGGTCTCGAGGAGGCGCTTGGGCACCACGTGGGCGTGAGCCAAGCACGCTTCCCAAGCGAGGAGCAAAACCGGAAGGGCGAGAACCCTCAAGAGTTTGTCAGCAAGGCCATTCAAGAGCTACAGGAGTCAAGGGTCATGAGGGGCAGCCGCCGCCTACCCGCTGTGGCCCCCCATCCAGGCGAGGATGGTGGGCTGCGCGTCTGCATCGACATACCAGGGCTCAACCAAGCCGCATCTCAAGAGCGCCTCTGGCCCTCGCGAGTGGGACGTTGCGAGGGTCCGCCCCACAGCTACGTGCGCATGCCTTATGGCCTGCCAAACGCGGCTGCTGCGCACCAGCGTCTCATGAGGACCATCCTGGAGGCTCAAGAGGTCAAGCATGCCGCAGCCCTGGCGGAGATGGAGATGGCCCCTGAGGAGCCGCCAATGCCTCCGGAGCCTCCCGAGGCCCCTGGGCCTGGGGGCTCGTGAGGATCGGCTCCCGCAGCCCACCGAGTCTGCTACACCAACACCCCTTCATCCCCAACATCATCAGGTGACATCTTTAAGTTTTATTTCCGGCTGGGAGCGCCTTCAGGGCTGCATTATTCCCAGGCCGCGTGGGTCCGTCCCTGCGGCATGTATCCCTTTTTACTTCATGTCATTAGCTTATCCTGCTGGGGGCGCCCCTCGGGCTGCATCATCCCCAAGCCGCTCGGGCCAGTCCCAGCGGCATGTATCCTTTTTGCATCTTCCTTAGGATTATGCTCTCGCTCCACCATGCTTGTTATTTGGTGCCTTTTCCTGGGTGGCGGAATCTTGCGCGTTAAAGGGGGTGCCTGAGCATCGCGACTCAGGGCTCCTACCGGCTCTCCGGCCCTCACCCTCTGGTCTTGTCCATGGCATCGCGACCTGGCTTGCCAGCGACGGCTGAGACCAGCCCGAGAGCCGGGACCCGAGGACGTAGAGTTTCGCCATCTAACCCAGCTTGGGCGTTAAAGGGGGTGCACGAGAATCGCGACTCGGGGCTCCTACCGGCTCTCGCCCTCACCCTCTGGTCTTGTCCATGGCATCGCGACCTGGCTTGCCGCCGACGATCGAGACCAGCCCGAGAGCGGGACCCGAGGGCGAGAGTTTCGCCATCTAACCCAGCTTATGCGTTAAAGGGGGTGCACGAGCATCGCGACTCAGGGCTCCTACCGGCTCTCCGTCCCTCACCCTCTGGTCTTGTCCATGGCATCGCGACCTGGCTTGCCAGCGACGGCTGAGACCAGCCCGAGAGCCGGGACCCGAGGACGTAGAGTTGCGTCATCTAATCCAGCTTGCGGGTTAAAGGGGGGGTGCCTGAGCATCGTGACTCAGGGCTCCTACCGGCTCTCCGGCCCTCACCCTCTTGTCTTGTCCATGGCATCGCGACCTGGCTTGCCAGCGACGGTTGAGACCAGCCCGAGAGCCGGGACCCGAAGACGTAGAGCACCGGCATCTGGCCAGTTTTGCAGGAACACACTCGAAGATAAGGCCCAGAGCCAGGCGCAACCCGCCTTGAGGTAGGGCCTCGTGAGTCCCGCGCTGGCTCACGGGTGCCCCAACACACCTCGCGAGGCCTCTCGCGCCTCTCCAAAGCAACTAACGGCAGGACTAACGATCGCCACGGCGAGCTCTTGTTCCTTTTGTGGTGAACCTGCAGGGTCCCTCCAAGGAGCACGAAACGACCTCGCCACGCAATCTCTCGCCGGCCAAGCCACGGACCTAGCGCCGCACCAAGAAGCATTGTCCTGACCCTCGAAGATAAGTCACCCTCCGGACACACTAGCTATCGCAACACCATCCTCGCACTCAATGCAACTCCGTGTTAGCAACGTCGCTCTCCTTTCTCACTGAATGATGGCCGCTTGAGCGCCAAGGGGGACCCCCTGAGCATCGCGACTCAGAGGCTCTTACCGGACCTCGGGCCGCTCACCTCCTGGCCTTGACCACGGCATCGCGACCTGGCATACCAGCAACGGCTGAAGCCGCCTTGGGACTGGGACCTGACGGCGCAGAGCACCAAGCCCTCACGAGGTCTGAAAGGAAGAAACTGCGCTAAAACGGAATGAGCATCTCGCACTGTCTCATAAAAAGGGTTATATTGACAAACGAAGCTACAAACATCTTACAAACCCCCGCGGGGTACATTCTTGGCTCCTCGCAGGAACAAAAGACGCGAATCCTAAGGAGTCCTATCTACAAGGACCACCGCGGCAGACGCCATCATCAACAGTGGGCCATCCGGTCCGGAGCCAACCCCATCCAGATCAGGGGCGGCGACGACCTGACGAGCTCGCCCTGCTCCGGGAGCGGCGCAGGCTCGGGGGCTCGTAGCTGTCATCGCTCGTCTCCGGCATCGCGAAGAGCTCGGCGGAGTCCCTAGATCCTCCGGCGCCTTCGTCGCCTGATGAGATGCCAACGGAATGGTCGGCCGGCCTCTGTCTCGCCACAGCAGGGGCCCCGACCGCCTCTCCCGGGGCAGCACTCCAGCCGACGACCCTCCGTGTCGAAGACCTTGAAGGACACCACCGAAGCACCGTCGTACTCCATGTGGATCGTGAGGGCGCCCCTCGTCCTGCAGACTCGGGCGACCTCGTCCCAGCCTCGAGTCATGAAGACCTCACCCGGGGAAACTACTGTGACCTCTGCCCCGGTCGCGAGGGTGCCGCAGCCGGCGTCTTGCAGCCGAGTCCGAGGGCTCTTCTGCGGACGACGGAGGCGAAGAAAGAAGGAAGGCGAATCCAAGACTTAGGAGGTGCGGCGGCGCGAAGCACGAACTCCCGGCAGGAGCCCTAGGCGTGGACTCCAGGGGGGAAGACGCACACCTTCGTGACCCGCCGGCGTCGTCGGCGGCGCCGCTCGTGGCGCCCGGCGTCGCCTCCTTCAGGGCCACCAATTTGCGCGTACAAGGGAAGAGGAAACCCTGGCGGCGGCCGCGCGCACCAGGGCATGGGCGCCTCCTGGCGAGCGCTCCTGCCCTGACACCAGAGAGCAAGCCGCTTCTTTGGGGGGAGCGGGTCAGGATCCTCTTGAGGAGCCTTTCCCTTCTCTTCCCTGGAGAACCGGCGGATCGGAGCCATGGCAACCAGACGAGATGAGGAAGAGGAGAAGCAGAAGGATGGACTGGAAGGGCGCGCGTCGTTCCGTACTTATAGCCGGCGAAGGCCAACCGTCGACCTCCACGATCACCAGTCATCATGCCCAACTCTGCATGCAGGGACCTGTCGAAACCGGGTGGTTACCGAGGCATCATGGGGAAGCAGTGCGCACGCGTCTAATCAACCGCCACGCGGCGCCCAAGGCCGCAGGCTGTTAGGGCCCATGACGCCGCGACTTGCCCTTCGCTCTCTGCTCGGCCAAGTTGGGCGCGCCGCTGGCTAGGGGGCTCTTGTCGGCGTTACGGGAACGGGGTCCCAGACTTGCTCGCTGCTGCGGCTGCGGCGTGGCTCAAAGGAGGCCCAGGACAGCCCATCTTCATCAGCTCAAGCTCAAGACCCTCGCGAGGGGCCAAGCCTCGCGGGGCGGATGACAAGGAGCTTCCTCAGGCATGGCCTCGTCAGGTTGGCTCATGAGGAGACGGAGAGTTCAAGGCAGGGTACCTCGCGTGGTGCCCATGACGCAAGCCATGACGACCAAGAGCGCCCGGGCGAGGCGCCAGCCAAGAGTGTCCACCTTTCCTCTTTGGTGCAAAGGAGCAAGCGCGGCGAGAGCATCAAGCAAAGGCATCCATTTCGGTGCAACAAGACCAAGACCAGCCCCAACAATGGAAGGAGTCATCTTGGAGCCCAAGCAAAGCGTCATCACAGAGCCTTTGGCGGCGAGGACCAACTTTAGTCAGGATAAGTGTACCCGCTGTTCCCCTTCAAAATGGCCAATTGTGGGCGCCCTTCCCGCTCAATTTTTGGGAAGAGGCCCAGGGCCTTTGCCTATAAATAGGAGTAGCCACACTCAGAGTAGGGGGATTGAAACGATCGGCACTCAGAGTAGAGAGATCGAAACGATCGGCACTCAGAGTAGAGGGAGAGCTGGCATTTGGAATCCAGAGAGAGAGATAGGGACTCGATCCTCAAGCTAGAGCGACGGGACGCCACCTAGCAGTTCATCACACCCACCAAGAACAGACCCTCGTGAGGCTGTTCTTCCCTGTACTGTTCCTCATCAGCCCAAGAGGCAATCCACCACACCACAAACTAGAGTAGGGTATTACACCACAACGGTGGCCCGAACTAGTATAAATCTCGTGTCTCTTGTGCTGTTCTGTTTAGTAGTTTAGGTCCCTGCGATTCGGCGAAGTGCGAGACTGTGGAGGGTTGGATCTCCGCGCGCACCCCAGAGTTCGAACCTTAAGGGTCTGCCGGAACCCGAAATCCGACAATTGCATCTAGAATGGCACTCAATGCCTTGGTGCTAATTTTGTAAGTCATTGCAGTGTTTAGCTTCAAGAGTGGACTGCTGCTAGTGCGACACAAAGCAGCTACACAGATCATAGTGTAGATATCACGGGAAAACCTTAAGCATCAGAGTAAAATCAGCAAAGTGGAACTTGCTGGAATATATGTGCTAGTATTGCCGGTACGGATAGAAAGGCTTCGGATACCAGCTCTCTTCAAGTGAAGGTGCGGTACTGTTAATATCAGTGTAACTCTCAAAGGCGACACAGCTCCGCGCATTTCCTTGCTATTCTTATAGGATTCAAGTGGGCAGGCCACTACAAATCCTATTCCTATGTTTACAAGATCCTACGAATCAAAGAGGCTCAAAGTGTCCATCACAACCGACCGTATAGACCTCTACACTGCAAATGTCCCTGCTCATCTTCAGTACAAGGAACATATTGTACTACTAGCATACTCCCTCCGTTCCAAAATATAAGTCTTGGTAGAGATTTCCACTATTGATCACATACAGATGTATCCAGATACATTTTAGAGTGTAGATTCACTCATTTTTCTCCATATGTAGTCCATGGTGGAATCTATACAAAGACTTCTATTTAGGAACGGAGAGAGTACATATTAATGAAGAACGGAAGAGGAACATGGTAAAGAAGAGCAATAAGATTTTGGATAACAAAATGTTCGTTGCACAGTGCCCACACAAGATGAACCAGAGCGCATTAAGAATGCAACTCCTAGTTGTCTCTCGACCATTTCAGGCGGTTGGATGAAGATCCTACGTCTCCTAACCCTTCTTCTTCCTCGTCTCTTAATTCTTCCCATACAAAACACCTTACGGGCCGCCGGCCGGACCACCGGCCCCCACCGCCTGTGTTCCTCCGCCACCCCACCCCCCACCAGCGTCGAGTTTTCTTAGTTCGTGAGGCCCCACAACCACCCGAGCCCTTGGATCGCACCGCGAACTCCGCGAACTCAAAAATCGTGACCCAATTTTGAAATTTAGTCTCTGTGATTTAACGGTGTGGAATATAAAGGGAAAACCATAAGCATTGGGAGTATAGTGTTGAGCGTGCCATGGCGAATCTGAAGGTGCAAACCGGACAAAGGCAACCGCAACCAAGACAAGAAATCGAGTAAAGCGGTGGCGATCTATTTTCTTGCTACGATAAATAAGTTGAGCAGAATCTTAAAGAGTACCGCCTCTAGTGCGGCGCCGTGTACACATTTGTTGAGAATTTGACGGTGCTGCGGTAGCGATGGCTGTCGGCGGCGTGGAAGCAGATCTAGGAGGGTAGACGGTGGCGGCGGGGCGCGGTGGACGAGACGGTCGTAGAAGCGGCACCGGCAAGGTGGACGACGGCGGGGATGAAGCGAGAGGACGGGATGCAAGGATCGCGGTCCGAAGGCGTGGATGAGAGAGGTCGATCTCTTGTAATGGACGGCGGCGTCGGGGTATCAGCTCCGGCATGGTGGAGAAGGACGGCGGTGGATGGGGTGGCGGACGGCGGCGGACGGAGGAGCGTGGGGTGGATAGGGTGTTTTGGCGCCCACGGAGTACGAATGGGGAAAAGGGAGGTAGAGAGGAAGGGGGGAACCATGTATTCAGGGCCCGCTTGTCTCAAATGCGAGGAAATTTACAAACTTAGCCCCCGTTTCAAATTTCTACTACATCACAGCAACATTAGTCGGTTGGGGATAGGACGGTAATCTCGCATACACCGAATATTTGCCGACGAGAGTTTGTTTTTGGCGCCCACCGTGTATGAATATGAATCGGGGAGGGAGTCGATTTCGGCCGAGGGCACACTGTGTTTTGGCACCCACCGTGTATGAATCCAGGTGAGAGGCGGTTACGTCACGTTTGGGTGAAATTACAATCCTACCCCTATGGAAACCTATAGAAATCCAGCAGATAGGCTTTGCGTGGCAGGGATAGGCAGTAGTGATTTCCATCTCGCAGATTTTGGTTTCAGGCGGGGTTACTGCGACTTTCCCCGCTTCGTTCAAATTTTGCACAGTGCACGTTTACCGTGCCAACTCAATTCGAATCCCGTTTGTATTCTACTATTTTTTTCGGACGGGATCCATTTTCAATTGGAATTACATTCTATATACATCATTTTTTTATATATACTTTCAAAAGCACACAAAGAATTCTGCTCCTTTATATGTATAATATGATTTACAAATACAACGATCTCGAAATCTTAAGGTTGAATTCGAAAAAATTTAACCAAATTATGTTCTGCTAAAATGTATGGATCAGTAATATCTACATATTAAATAACATAGATGTGCGTGAATTCATATGAGTATGCATGTTTGATAGATCAATTTTGGTTCGAGTATGGATTACATGTATCATCATCTCGAATTCAAATATTTGAATCCCTTTTTTGTTCACTCCTTTCATGCCCATCTCTCTCGCATGCATGCTCCTTCAGGTAGCTATCACTCTTTTCTCCAGCTCACCCGCACGCTCACTTCATGTTTCTCCTATCCTCGCAAACATGGTCTCTCGACGTCTCCCTTGAGAAGTCTCACACTCTCCCTATCATTATACATTACACAGTTTTCATTATCTCTCACGTCTCTACTGTTCTCTGGTATCACTCGGTACCTAAGCTTTCTTTTTCACCGCCACACACAGTCTCCACTCGTCTTTCACTTTGTCTTTCTCTCTATGGGATTCTCTCACACACCCTATATGTTTCTACATATGACTCATACCACTAAAATTACTCTCTCTCTCTCTCTCTCTGTAGACACAACATTTGTTGTGGTCTCCTTAAATCTCCATCCCAGATCGACATTATTCATTTGTTTACCGATCAGACAACCCCGACTACCGTCTCTCTCTCTCACAGCACACACACACAACTCCTGCTTCCACTCCCCTTCCCGACTACCGTCTCTCTCTCACACACACAAAACTCTCGCTGCACCTTTTTAGTCGTATTTCTCTCACAAACATTTATCGGTGGCTAGACTCTAGATAGGTTTATACACCCCACACTCGTGCTTCCACCATCGCATACATGTCTCTCTCCGCTCCTTGTATCTATGTAGCTTTTTCTTCCCTTCTTGAGACCGCCCTCTCGATCGTGCACACACACACTATCGCCTCATTTTAAGCTGATACCTATCGCACACACACTACTTGTGTCTTTGTCACACATGCACTCCGCCCTCCTCCACTCTCCCTCTCTCTCACACACACATGGGCCTTTTGCAATAACTAGCAAGATGCCCATGCATTGCACGGAACATTAAGATGCATTTGTATGAGTAGTTTATCTTGTGGGGTAAAAGGATGAACGAGGGAAGGCCTTATTTGCAAATGTGGAGAGGGTGTGGGTATATTTTTGCAAAATTGCCATAGTTTCCTTCCTATCCGTCAGATATAGATCGTATGGCCTATATTGCAGGATGGCAGCACACGATCATCACCGACAATGCTTTTTATAAGAGTAGGGATAAAAATAGAGTTGGTGATGATGGTGGGCCTGCCATCCGCAATGTAGGTCGCTCGATTTATATCTCGACGGATAGGAAGGAAAATATGGCAATTTACCCACACTCTTCACCACATTTGCGATAAGGCCTTCCTCGCTCATCCTTTTCTCCCACAAGATCTTGATGTTCGTGCAACGCACGGGCATCTTGCTAGTAAGAGTAGAAATTAGACATATACCACTTCTAATCTTCAAACCAACAACATTCCTCCCTTATCTCATCAAAACCGCCAAAGGAATATATTTTGAGTGAAACATAACATATTTTTAGTGATATACATATTTCAAAACTAGACTTTTTTCTATCAAATCGGTGAATATGTATTAATCTACTTTGATCGTGTGGCAACGCATTGGCACATTGCTAGTAGTAATTATAATTTTTTGGATACCAGACAAACGGTGGAGTACATATCTGAAGAGAAGAGGCGACGCGACGACGCAATCGGCCTCTCGCTGTCTCGCACACATGAGTGTTACATAAAGGCGACGTTAACAAATAAACCCTAAAACCTTAGGCGCATGATTGCTGCATTCCCGGGTACCGGGTACGTGGTGGAGCACCTTTTTAGGAGTTGATGGTCGGGACAGCAGGTGAACGACTTGGAGCGCGGTGGCTTGCCAGTTGCCACAGATCGAGTAGCCTCGTTTAAAATATCGTTTTTTTAGCGGGGTTAAGAGTTCCGATTTTCAATGGCACGTTATAAGTAGTAAGTAGTTTTTAGAACGATTGGTATGGAGCGAAAATGAAATTCATAGTACTACGTACCTCCTTGGCGTATGGTTGTATGGGTTTATGTTGTGAGATGTTGAACCTGGTAGTTCTAGGGCAAATACTATGGTTTAGATTTAGATGCTGGTTTTCGATGAATCGGAAGGGAAACCCTTCTTTGATTAAAAAACTATTGCCTCCATTCTGGTTTACGGTCCCCATCGTACTTTGGGTCAAAGTTTGTCCATGAATTTTACTTGTAAAATGTGAATGGAAAACGAGATTTTGTTATACCCATACAAAAAGGACTGGAGGGAGTGATTGCTCGACACGGACGCGACCTCTCATAGCGCAGGAATTGAACCGGCGCCGCCAAGAGGGCACTTTTCGCTGCAGCCCGGTGAGCACGCCTCGCAGCGTGCAACCAGCTTAAGACTGCCCTGCCGCCTTCATTGAATCTGCTGGCGTGTCAAGCAACACGTCCTTCCATGAGCCGGCAGGCATTTTAGAACAGAAAACATGACTAAAATATACTCATGGTCTTGACTTGTTGTGCTCGCCTTTGGTAGCGAGGAACTAGTAGAGGTTTTCTTTATTTATAACTCTCCTCACATTTTTTTGGCTTTGAAGTGAATCATGGTTGTGGAAATTATGTATGAATGTGCTGATATCTGTGAACATGAGTTTGATGTGGAAGTTGAACTTGGAATGTCGGACTTGCTTGCGTGAACTATACCATGTCCAATGCTTAAATCGTTATTGTTTGGAAAGTAATTGTTGTTATTACACGACCGGAAAAAAACATTTTGTGCCACATCGGTAGATGCACAGACATCACAACAGCATCTTGTTGGATAAACATTTGAACCTAGCTATTATGAAGGAAATTTTGTCTTGACAACAGATTTAGATAGCAGGAGACGCCTAGCCTGCTCTGCCTCTGCTAGCTTATTTCTGGCTTCTTCCATCTCTTCTTTTGTAGCGACCTGACCCAAAATCGGTCAAATCTCTGTGCCTATACCATCCCAAGATCATGCTGGTACTCATAGTACATCGATAAAGTAATCAAAGTTCAATCACACCTGAATATTATTACACGTTTCTCATATAGAGTCTTTATTACAAGGGAATAAATTCGCTCAAGGCCAACTCATGAGAAATAAACTACTAATGCATGGAAGCGTCGAGTAAAGCGAGTCCATCCGACTCAAAGGGCAATCGCCAAGCGCGAGCGTAGCCTCACTCTGATCGGAATATACCTACGCAACATAAGACGTTGCAGCCATGTAGGTCAGCTTTTAAATAAGCTGGCAAGTCATGAAGAATAACAATAATAAAGTTACTAACACTATATGCATTTTGGCTGTGGAGCTCTAAGTTTCATCATTTTGCGAAAGCCAATTTTCTCCTACTACAGTGGACTTGCTTGCATATATTACTACAAATTGTTGGTAGTTATTGAGATGGTTCCGCCAACCAATATCTCATTCCCAAATTATTAAGTCATAAAACCCCTCAAATTAATTCATTAGTTTAGTGTTGAGATTTCGAATACTTCCAAGTTCCAGAGGCTCAAATTGTCCGTAACGGGGACACGGCTAATCGATTAGATCTTTAACTCTGCAGAGGTTTATGACTTTCCCGCAAGAATCATTCCCTCCTTTTAAGTCTTAGCACTTCATGGTGTTTGAAGGCGGACGAATGAAACAGGGTCTTCCAAAGAGTTCTTACAGCTCTGCCGTACCCATCCAATCCTACCGTTCTTCTACATCTCGTAGTACCGCCCAGCCAGCGTCACTACTAGGGTTAACCCAGCCGAGCCCATAATGGCTTGCGGCTGCACAGTAAGCTTCGGTCATGGGGCATCCATCCTTCTCTTCGTGGCTGGGTGAAGCTTTCCGCAAGATGTCATGGCACTTCTCCATGCATCCCGCCAACCACTGGGTTCTCCAGGTGCCCGTCAACAAATCCTCCACCCAGTAGTGAATTTCGAAGTCCATCTTGATCATTGTAGTTCATGGGGTTGTCATCATCATTGACTCTCACATCTTGCTTATGAATTTCACTCAACCAAAACCCGTCTACGAGCATAGCAAAGTAAACTACTTCGTCCGGGGTCATGGTAACAAGGGGGTTGGTTCATCCTACCACATGATACTACTCAAGATTAATAACTTCAAAATTTCAACTACTGCATGCATGGTGGGGTGGTGACAATTCTAATGCACAAAAACATAGGTATAGAAAATAACATGATCAAAACTTGCCTTCTCGATGATCCTCGTAAGCTAAAGATTCAGTAGTAGCAAGCTTAGACTCGGAAACTCTACCGAGACAAACAATAATCACAATAAGCATATAGCATTGGATCACATAACACAATAGCATAACAAAAGTAACACACAAAAACCAACAAAGCAAAACCCAAAGGGAAAAACTCAAAGAAAACCAACTCAAAGTTCTCCTACTTCAAACAACAACTAAAAGTAGTTTTATATAACAAAAATTTTCTCAACATAACCTAATCATGGTTTTAGGTTAACTTAACGAAAAAGATTTCATTAAGCAACTAGGAGCAAAAAGAATTAATTTAAAACCTATTATGAAACTCCTATTAGGCCTAATTCAATTTCTATTAAGAAAATAAAATAAAACTTTTATTTATTATAAATAAAAGTTCATCCTATAAAGTGATAGAAACTATCCTAGAATAATCAATCACATGTTAAAAATAAATTTATTTACTAATTAAATTAATAGGAAAACAGTAGCTAGTTAATTAATTAGGATTAACTAGATTCTGCTTAAAACTATTTATTTATTAATCCTAAAATACCCAAATTAATTTCTATGGTTTGGCAATGTCAAAATAAAGTTGGGACAAAAGAATCATCCAAAATAATTTTCTAACTCAAGTTATAGCAGATTTACTATTCTGACTAAAACTAAATTAAAGCAATTTAAAATAATTTTAACATAGCTAATTATATTTTCTAAAGAAACTATAGAAAATTTTCAAACCAACAAAAAAGAATCACCTAAAATATTAAACAGAATAAAAGATATGAATTTTTCAAAACAGGAACTATTCTGTTAAAACAGAAAATGAAATTAAAGAAAAAGGGCCTAATGGGCCTAAACTGTACCTCGTGTCGTAATATAACCTAAGCGGGCCTAGGGTTAAACTAAAACGGGCCGGCTCAAAAATAAAAACCTAACTTAAAAATAAACCGGACGAACCGGGCCGGTTTTATTTAAAACGCGTACCCCTTCGGGGGTCTAATCCTAGCCGTTCATCACGCATCGGACGGGGGGAGGGGATTCCGGCGACTTACCGGCGCTCGACGGCGGCGGCGGCGGCGGCGATGAGTGCGTTGAGGGCTCCGGTCGTCGGGGAGGTCGACGGAGTGGCCGGCCGGGTGCGGACGAGGTCGGGGAGGCGTCTGGTGGAGTCGGTGGGGGTCGGGAGTGGCTAGGGCGGCGACGGTGATGGAAATGGCGGCGGCGGGGACTCGGGTCTCCGGTGAGCTCGGGTGAGAGGAAGAGGGGGTACTGGCACCTTGTGTGTAATCCAGCCTCATTTTGGAAACATGATCTCGAGGTTGACCATACTTCCCTCCTCGCAGGAACTGCATCCTGACATGAAGTTACTTCTTTTTTAGATCAATACTCGGAGAAACCTAGATCCATTTAGTAGAAGCGGATAAGCAGAACTCGGAGAAGTGAATTCAAAAGGAAAAGAAATATAAAACAGACTACAAAGTGAGAACACCCACTTCCTACATCAAGTTAAAACGAAAGCATTAGGACGATTAAGACTCTTCTTATTACACATCAAGAACACCACGCTTAAGAGAAAGCAGAAACTACAGCATATACACATCGAAGAACACGAGGCTAAACGAAAGTAATTGAAAGGGTGTTACTTACCAAAGCTCGTTTTACAGGTTCGGTGCAGCTCCTCTTTAACTTGCCACGCTCCTTGAAGATGTCCCGAATATCCTGTGTTTGGTCTTCATTGCTCCTCTGCATGTTCACACTCATGGTTTTAAAATCTCAACATGGCAAGAAAAATACTACTAGTAATACTCAAGCATCTTGTGGGCAACATTAAAGCACTGCCCGCCATGTTAGAGCATCTCCAACAGAATCAGAACGCCGGGCGCTTTAAAAAGCGCCATGAGGCTGAGATCGAGAAGTAGATACTAGAGAGTAGAGGATAGTTCTCAGCATAGATAGATAAAAATAATAATTCAACTACTCCTCGTCGTCCGACTACTCCTCGGTGATGTCCTCCTCCGACGTCGATCAGTAGGCGTGAAGATACCGATCGTCGCCGGATTCCTGTGGCGACGCTGCTCCTAGCCTCATGTTGAATTGAGCGTCGCGCCGCCACGCTTGTCCTCGCGATAGGCGGCTCGCTCCGCCCTCCTCTTATCCCTCTCCGCCCTCCTTTGCGCGTAGAACTCGCGCTCGTTGATGATGTCCTGCGGGAAGTGTTGGCGCCACAACGCCATGGCTTCCTCGTCCATCTCGGCGATGCCGAGACGGTGCTCCCGCCTCCGGTTGTCGCGACGATCCTCGTCGGTGCTAAGCCGCGGCAGAGGCGCGAGCTCCTGCGCCCGCTCCCGCGTAGGCATGTTGGGGAAGTTCAATGTTCTATGAGGCCATCGGAGGCGCCACGCCGCCGTGTCGTACGCGCGGGCGGCCTCGTTGGCGGTGTCGAAATTGCCGAGGCCGAGGCGCATCCCGCGGAACCGGATCTCGGCGGAGAAGCCGCCGGAGGGGCGTGCGCGGACGCTGCGGTATCCTCAAGTTTCCGGGCGACGCGGCGGCATGGTGGCGCGGTGAGGCGAAAAAGAGCGGGGAGACAGCGGTGGCGAGGCACAGAGCGGTGGCAAGGCACAGAGCGGTGGGAGGGCGTTGGATTTTATAAAGCGCGTCGGACGCCGCGCGCCAAAACTAGCGCTCGCCCGGCCGCTTTTTCCCGCGCGCTCGATCCTTTCCCGACGTCTCTGCTATATCTACTCTCTTCTCTACTGTTATATTTATTTTATATTTTATATTTTATATTTATCTCTACTTCCTTTACTGTCTACTTTTTTCTCTATACTTTTTTCTTGCAATATAGGCCGTCCGATTTATATCGATGATAGGAAGGAAACAAATGGGAATTTTGCGAAAGATACCCATTCCCTCTCCAGATTTGCAAATAAGGCCTTCCTCGTTCATCCTTTTCTCCCACAAGATAAACTACTCATACAAATGCATCTTGATGCGGCAACGATGGGCATCTTGCTACTTCTAAAACATTTCCATCATTTGCCACACTACAGGTTGCGATGAAAACCTACCAAGCACAGTAGCGATACAGAGCGACGCACAATTACCAGCTGATATTCTGTTGGACAATGGAGGCTATAACCAATTACTTTTACGGGAACAATAGCACCCAGGAAAATTGAAGGGTAGGTATGAACAAAATTGTAACTGCACATGTACTGGTAAGTGATTCAATACACACATTACCAATCGAGGAGGAGAACGATGGTCGTGGCGGCCTCTGTGAGTCATGGTCGGCAACGGGAGTCAGTTCATTGTCCACGACGGTGGTACTTCTGCGCTTGGCGTCGGCTTCCGGGAAGCAAATCCGAGACTGTGGAAGACGATGCCGGGGAAGAGGCTCCATCTACGACGACGACGGTGGACCGGCTCCAGTGCGGCGTACGAGGTCGTCGATGAGGCAGATGCGCTGCGGTGGACGAGTGCGCCGATGTAAAGGGGAGGAGCACGAAGGCTGCGGTGCCGTGGAGAAGTCTATTTTGCGGTGGGGGGGACTATTCAGGTGTACTACTCTGGGTGCCAGGGTGGGGTTGGCTGGGTAGGGTGAACATGAAGTTACGAAAACAGCCCCCTACCAAGCGTCGTCCGTAGGCCTGTTCCGAAGGCTATGATGGTAACTTCCCACTGCTCGAATCAGGGTCGCGGGAGATTTTCCGCCGACCTCAAAATTTTGTGACTTTGGACTCCCGTGTGGCGTGTTGAGTGATTCGGCTAAGCAACTAGCGAGTAGTAGTAGTAAACTCTGCATATTAGGTTTGACCAAAGTCAAACTTCCTAAAGTTTGACCAAGTTTATATAAAATATAAACATTTACCATAACAAATATGTATTATGTGGAAGTACATTCAATAATGAATCTAATGGTATTTATTTGTTATTGTATATGTTAATATTTTTTGATAGGGAAAACTTTGTTTTTGCCACTCTAGTTTTTGCCAACTTTTCTTATGCCACTCTAGAATTTGACATCTCACTTTTGCCACTGTTAGCTTTTGATAATACATCACAAATGCCATTCCGTGGCAAAAACGATAATTTCTCATTTCACTTTTGCCACTCTTAGCATTTGACATGTATCACAATTGCCACTTGGAAAATTTTGTTTTTGCCACGGAAGGGCAAAAGTGATATATTGTCAAAAGCTAAGAGTGGCAAAAGTGAAATGTCAAATTCTAGAGTGGCATAAGCAAAGTGGGCAAAAACTAGAGTGGCAAAAACAAAGTTTTCCCTTTTTGTTATAAGCTTTCTGAGAGTTTACAAAACTTGACTTTGACCAATGCTAATACGCGGACTTAAATAAAAACGGAGGGAGTACACATTTGTTTTCTTAGTTTGTAGTGAACTAATCATTTGTTGAAATTGTGAAATAAATATATTAGGCTATTGACTTCGAATGTAATGGTCTATACAATTCAATAGTTATTATCATTGTCGAATCCCAAGATGTATACAAGGTCTATAGTACTTCACAACATGCTCAAACTCACATAATCCTAGTCAAATGAGAATCTAAATGCATTTCATAGTTATTACTTTGTAGGATGCAACAAAAACAACCAAAACTCTACATCAGCCATTATAGAAGCAACATTTTGACATATCCCATTGTGTGAATGAAACGTGCAGAGAGAGCTTTTGAAGATGGAGCAGATAGGGAGGGAAAGATTGTATGTATGTGGACGAGAGAGTAGGAGACAAACCTAACGAGACAGAGAGAGAGAGAGAGAGAGAGAGAGAGAGAAAGAGAGAGGAAGAAGTTAGGTCTGTGAGAAAGATGGAGACATGTAATATACGTGAGATCCATGTGCATCCAGATTCTGTATACGTGGAAGGAGAAGAGACAACATGTTTGATGAGAGAGCTGGAAAAACATGGGCGAGAGGGGAAGGATCTCATGGGTTGAGGGATTGACAATTTTGTGCGGGGGAGAGAGGGATTGGTAATTTTGTGCAAGAGAGAGAGAGAGGGTGGGGGGAGGAGTCAGTCAGCCGTCGTCACATCACCCTGCTTACAAATGACCCCACATTATCTATAGCGGTGTGGTTGCCGTCTTCGATCTGCTCGATGCCCTCTTTGAAGATTGAGGTGTTGTGCATGTTGGGGTGCAAAGAAGCACAAGCGAGAGTGGTCGCCGTATAACCTTGGATGGGGATGAATTGTGCGCTCGGGGGAGTGTGCGTGTGTGTTGTGCTGCATGTGTGTGTGTGTGTGTGCGCGCGCGCGCGCGCGTGTGTGTGTCAGATATTGAGCGAAAACAAACCTAAGGAGAGAAATGGGTATTCACGAAGAGATTGTGCGGGCCTTGAGGTGGGCAGGGGCCGAGTGAGGGTGTCAAAATGTGCGCGTTGATGCATGTGTTGCATGCGATCGCATGAGGGACGAAACGAATCAAGAGAGATGGTTGTTGTGTTACGGATGCTCCTCTCTCTCTCTCTCTCTCTCTCTCTCTCACACACACACACAAGTAAACTAGAAGACCGTTCTCTCATGTATACACAACGTATCGGCATCTGTCTATGTCTCACTCATGAATGATCATTTGCACATTCACACCTCTCTATGTCTGTATCACGCGCACACCGTCTCCACATTGGCCTTCCGCCACGACACACATATGGACACATACACACGTTCTCTCTTAGTCACACACACAAAATAAGTATTAAAAAACCTAGGGCGCACCTAAAACGTCCAAATCCAAATAAACACAAACTGGAGCTAAATTCAAATATATGGAAATATTGCAGCGTCAAGAACTTTCCGAGGAAAAAAACTTGAGTAATATTCGAGGATTGTTTTCACACACACAAAAAGGTTCGGTGGATGTCCTTCGAGCACGACACGGTGACGCACCGTTCGATCGACCGCGCGGCCGCGGTTCACGCGCTTGCACAGGATTCCGTATCGTGGCTGTGGTACTACTTAAAAAAGCGCTGCCTAAGTCTAATGTTTACATGTACTAGTACGGTTTTCTTTTACGGGTTTGCTATTTCACATCTAGATGTGAAATATTATCTCACATCTAACTCACTCACCCTTGATTTTTTTTTAAAGTCTTCAACTCACTGACCCATGATTTTTTTTAAAGTCTCCCATGGAATTTAAGGGTGAGGGAGTTACATGTGAGATAATATCTCACATCTAGATGTGACATAGGCAGACCCTTTCTTTTAAGTTTGACCAACCTTATATAAAACTAAAGTAAGCTCCCATACGCGCACTCATCAATATGCCGCCGCCGGTGTTGCCCATGCCTTTTCCCGCTTGCTCCGGCCAACAATTTCTCGCCCATCACCGCCGTGTCGCCGCCATCCCTGTGCCATGAAGCCGAAGGCTCGCCCGCTCACGTCGTTTGCAGTCCCTCCTCGCCATGCCTCCGCGCTGCCAAGCACGCGAGCAGCTGGTGGAGCCGCGTCTATGCACGCAGCGTACGAAGAGGAGGACGAGCACGTGCTCCAGCACGCTGGAGAGGAGGAACTAGCGTGTCATTGTCGTCTCCGCCCGCGCGGAGGAGGCGCGCATGGTGGCTGTCATGGCGGAAGCCGGTCGCGCGCGCGTCGAGCCCGCAAACCGGGTGAAGACGCAAAATCTACCTTCGAAACCTTGAATGCCACGTGGATCCTGCAATCTGAAGGAGCAATTTGGGTCAGTCGACTCATGTGAGCCGTTTGATGCAATATGGATGGCTAGAAGGGCTTCTTCCACCTCTTCTGTCGTCTTCTTCCTTCGCTCCGTCGAACTTCTTTCACAAATCGACTGACCCAAATTATACTACTAGTACGAACGTATTAAGTACAGTAGGAACACGAAGATACGAGTAGTAGTAGCAACTGCAAGAAGAACAGTAGTAAGACATAGTACTAGTACTACTCTACGTACTAAAGAGTTCAAATAACGAGAAAGAACATAAACATAGTTCTGTTGGGGCCTCAGCACAACACACCCTTGAAAATAAACTAAGCAACTAGTCCGCTT
The DNA here is from genome assembly GCA_021605205.1 of Aegilops longissima. NCBI lineage: Eukaryota > Viridiplantae > Streptophyta > Magnoliopsida > Poales > Poaceae > Aegilops > Aegilops longissima. Next base: position 211,989,339 of record CM038678.1, on the reverse strand, counting down.
GACACTGCAGTAGAACCAACATGAGCGACGGCACTGCCACCTACTCGGAGTCTGAGTCCACGTCCCCGACTTCGTCCTCGTCCCTCTTCCTCTTCCTCTTCCTCTTCGCCGACGCTTCTTTGCTCGAACCGGACACTTGGCTCTGCTTCTTCATCCAAACCATGTAGATATTTAAACAAAGGTAGGCATCCATTGCTGCGTACAGGATGTGATCTTCATCTAATGTCTTTGACTCCCATGCATGATGAAACTCGTGATGAGGTTTCTTCGTTTAGCGTCTGAAGCATCAATCATATCGCTGCTGTGGTCAGCATTGAAGGTTGAGAGGAGGACACCAGGCTTGCCTTCTGGAGATCGAAGGGCTGGCCTACAATGAGACCTATCCGACGTAGGACATCTTTGTCGTTCTTAAAGCCTACAGTAACGAATTTCACTCTTTTGTCCTTGAGGAAGTTCTTAAAATCCTGGCACTCAACGTCGGCATGGCATATGTGGTAGACCAAGCAAACTTATGTACGCAAACTTGGATCACGGCGGATGTCGTGGTTTTGTCACGGAAGATGTCCTCATGAAAGTACTTAGTCGTGGAGCCATCGCTACGGGTTAGCTTAAAGGGATTAAAGCGGACACAAGGACGCAAGAGAGTTTATACTAGTTCGGCCCCTTCGATGAAGGTAAAAGCCTACGTCTAGTTGTGATGGAATTGATGGGGGTTTCGATGACCAGGGAGCAAACAAGCTTCGCCTAAGTCTCGAGCTGTTGTCTGTTGTCCTGAATCGCCGTCGGGTCGTCCCCTTATATACATGGGTGACACCCGTCGGTTTGCAGAGTCCCGAGACCGGCTCATAGATGTATCCGATTCGGTCTCTAGTATTTCTAACTTACAACACAAGTTACATACTAAGGCCGGTTTACGGCTACAACCCTTAAACCGGTCCTGGGCCTTGGGCCCTTATTGAATATCCTCACGGGCCTCAAGCATACTTGGCTATTGATGAAGTTAACCCGGCCTCTCCTGGCCGGTTTACACCCAGTAGTAATATCCCCAACATTAGGCCCCAGATTGATTTGAACAGGTTCATGTCATTCCTTAGTAAAAAACTTCGTCTTCAATCATCTTCTTAGTTGAACTGCCGTGACGTCATCTTCTCAGATTGTGGTGAACCGGCTTGACGTCATCTGTCATAAAGGATTGTATCTAACATCTTTGTTTAATAGACCTGCGACAATCGAGTCGACAACTCCGTTGCCAAACTCGCGGCTCCTTGATTCTCGCGCCTGACACATGTCCTTTGCCTTTATAAGTAGACCGAAGGGTCATTTCCTTTTTCCCCTTCGTGCCCCTCTGCTCCGTCTTCCTCGCGCTGCCCAGCTTCGAAGCTCCGCCGCCGCCGTCAACCTCTGCACCAACGTTGACCGCTCCATCACCCTGAACGCACCAGAGCATCGCGGCGATCTTCCGCTTCTTCCTCCGCTCCGGTAAATCTTCTACCCTTTCACCGTAGATCTGTTCTTAGGGTTTCCATGTTCTTCGGTGATCATCGTTTATTTCTTGCTTATATGATAACTGTCAGTTAAATCTGTGAATCCTTGTTCTGCGTAGCGGTAGCTTTTTAGCATCCGCTGTTACCTGCGCATCTCAAGGTCTTAGATCTCCCTGCGCCTTTGCTCGTTGATTCAGTACTGCTCCATTTTATACCTTGAATATTTATTTCTTTTCTGAATATGCTCCAGATCCAAAGCTGTAACAAGTTTTCGTGAAACCTGTTTTCGCACCTCCACACTTGATTCATCCATGTTTCAGACCAGGCGGTTTAACATTGTAGAAAAACTGACAACTCGGCATATACCATTAGTCCCCTTGTTGAACCACCAAGGTTTTTCCGGTTTATATATTGTCACTTTGCAGAACGCCGGTTTAACAATGAACGCACCAATCTATAGCCTTCCAATATGTTCTTGAACCGGTATTACTGCCTTGCAGATTGCATTATGGCCAAGCAAGTGTATGAGTGTAATCGGGTCTCTTCTCGAGGATCAAACCCAAGCTGGAGAACTTAGTTCGCACCGCGCTTTAGGCCGAGAAAGATGTCATTCATGGAGGGTCCTCGGTCGGAGAGTTCTCCGTAACCTAAGGATGGAGAAGTTGTCGTTTTTGCTGACCACCTAGCCCGGGTTTTCAGTCCGCCCGGTTCAAAGTTTTATCGAGATGTCTTGGCCAACTTCCAACTGCGTCCACAAGACATTGGCCCCAACTCCATAACCAATATCTGTCATTTTCAAGTGCTCTCTGAGGTGTTCTTTCAGGAGGGCCCTCAGTTGAACTGTTCAGAGATTGCTTCCATCTAACCCGCCGCACTGAATTTTCTGACGGTCCCAACACCGAATTGGGTGATGTGGCGATTCAAAAGCGGAAAGAGGTCACTTACCTTCACGCCAAACTGCATAGACATCCCAAAGAGTGGAACTCAACATGGTTTTACTACAAAGATACCTCTCCTGAAGGTGAAAATCCTTTACCGGGTTACCGTCCGGAACGGCTAAGCAATACGATCCCTCTCCCTCACAGACTGACTGCTAGGGAAAGAAGCAAATATGCACCCCAACTATCCAAGCTCCGGGCCTTCATGGCCAACGAGTTGACAGGAGTTGATCTTGCTCGATGCTAGATATCTTGGAGTATACTGCCCCTGAGCCTGCGCTCCGGTTTTATGTGAAAATACACAGAAGATGTAAAAGACTCTCTCCGGCATATCGAGATCCAACTAACAGACGATGAAGTCACTGAAGCTGTTAAGAGGATGTTGAACGAACCGGAAGCTGCTTGCACAAACCGGCCTGGCTCCCTTTTCTGCCATTAACAAACCGCCAGCTGTAAGATTCATATCTTATTCATTTATAAAATCTGATTATGTTCAAATACTCTTTGATGATGTTTAACATCTTTCCAATAGGGTGATGATCCATTTTGGAGCATGAAGACTCCACAAGAGAAACCGGTGGCAATAACCTGGCCCAAGACCAAAGTTGTGAAGAAACCAGCTTATAGAAAGAAAACCACTGCCTCCTCCGATCCACTAGCTGACGATGATGTGGGTAATCCGGACCTTGTGGTAGAACTTGACTCACTTGGTCTATTTTTTACACACCTTATTGATAATGATTATTGCCAAGATGATGCTGAAGCTAGTCATGCTGATGTTGTAGAGGTAATCGCTCTTTCTTCCGGTTCAAACCCTTTACCTTCAGTACAAATCCGTCGGGCAAACCGGAAAGTTAAACTTTCTCATCCTCTTGCTTACTTGGATCGAGACTTTCTTATGAAGACACAACAGCATGAAGCTCGTCGCGCAACCCGGCACAGCGGCCAGGTAGTCACATCCACCGGTTTACCGAGCAGTCCGGTTCGGAAACGCCGCTTAGAGGTCTCTAACTGTTTCGTCAATGCTTATCCTAAAGCGGGCTGCTTTCGTCAACCTCTTAATCCATCTGACTCCGATTATCGGTGACTTCTCATTCTTCTTCCGGCGAGTCAACAGCACCCAACTCGCCACCGCTTAAGGCGGTGCTTGGGTAAGCCATATTCACGATAATGTTGTTTGATATAGCACTTTCAATATTCATTGGACTGATCCATCTTTTTCCTTTGAGCCAAGCCCAGGCCAAGCAAGAAAGCTCGCTGGATAAAGCGGCGAAGACGAAGCTCCGAACCGCGAAACACCAAACCGGAGGAACACATCCAGGAGGATATACTGACCGATCCACCATTGCAAGGTCACGATGTTACTGCTGAAGAGGCGTATGTTGATACCACCGGTCCTCCAAGTCAACCCACAAGTCCTGCCCAAGCTGACAAGGCAGCGAGTCCACCAAAGCAGAAGGATAAACCGGCGACCCCAGTGCGAACCGGCGAAGCCAAGGATGATGATGTTGTGATTATTGGCTTTGGCCATTCCGAGCCAGGTAATCCTGTCGCCTTGTCCAAGCATACTGCCAAGGAGGAATTTACTGCCTTTGGTAAAGGCAAGTGGAATGCCGATTTGGCAACTTACGCCGCTTTGAATCCACAAGAGCTTCATTCCGGCTACTTGAACCGGTTATATACCAGCCGTGACTATGAAGCCGGTTTGGTAAACATGATGAAGGACAAATATGAGGTAAACTCCATAATCTCTGCTTGTATATTGCAAACTGTCAACTCTGATAGCCCCCAAGGGCCGGTTCAACTTAATGTAGTTAAACCGGGACTTGAATAACATAAGAATTCTAGCATTATTTAATGATAGAGCCAATAGGCATTAGCCCCCAAGTGCCAAGTTGAATACTTGTATTGAGCTTGGGGCTTTATATATAAATTGTAGGATGAAAAGCAAATATGCATTAGCCCCCAAGTACCAAGGGCATAACTTGTTGTGGGGTTGGTACTTCAACTCTGCATCTCAATCCTTAAATGATTTTCTGTATGTAGGCTGATGTGAACAAGAAAGATAGTCAAATTGTTGATCTTCAAGAAAACCTGAAATCCCAGCAAACTGAAACCTCCAAAGCAAAAACAAATTAACCAGCGCTTTAAACGTCATGGAAAAGCTTAAGGAAGGCTTCAACAAGGAGCGGGCGGATTGGGCTACTGAAAAGGCCGCTTTAACTCAGCGGGCAGAACATGCTGAAGCTGCCCTTAAACCGGTGGTGGATGAACTCACCAGCGTAAAACGGCAAGTACATGCCATGACCGCTGCTGTCTTTGGTAAGTCCTTTTTGATTTCTGCCGTAATAAAGCCTTCTCATAAAATTTCCGGTTTAATAATCCTTTGAATGATACAGGGACACGTATTGGCCACTTGGGATCAAACGTGCAGAAAAAATTGAAAGCTTCTTATACATTGATAGAGCAACTGTATACCGGAGTGCAACGGATCATCAGTACCGCTTCTCACAACAACCCTGCCCCGACCTTGATCCAGGACACCCTTAAAAGGTTGTCACTGCTTCCTGCCCGGTTTGAAGAATTAAAGAAATCTGTTGCTAGAACCGGCGCGATAAATGCTTTAATCCGGGCCAAAGCATGGGTGCCAGATTTTGATCCTGTTGAAGCGGCCCAAGGCTACCCAAGTTTGAAAGAAGATGGGACGGAATTCAACGAAGAAGAACTTCGAGCTATAAACCAGGAGGTGCGCCCTTTGGCCTGTCAGCTAGTTGAAGAAGCAAATCTGTCTCACTATCAGGCCCAGTATGATGGAGAAAACAAATGAGTGTCTGCCCCGATTCCTGAAGCAGAGAACCTTATACCGCCAATCCGTAAGCATACTTACACTCCTGATATTGAACCGTCGTTGCTGATCAACGATGAAGCTGTATTCCAAGCATTAATGGGAATCGACTGGACAACTGTTGATTTCCAGCCGCTGGGTAGAGAATCAGAAGTTGAAGCAGCGCAGGATGACCCACAACCATCAGGCCAAGCTGGCGATCAAGCATAAACCGGAGTCCGGTTTACATTACTGCTTCATGCTGTTAAAACAATTATTTTTCTGGGCACTGTGTTGCCTTGTAATAGACTAGCTGCCACACTTTGTGTTGATATGCCTTCGTGCATATTTATTGCAACTTATGCTTTTGTTGAATTATCAACTTCAAACTGTTATCTGCAGCCAAAAAAATCTTAAACCGCCATTGTGGTTGCACCACCAGACGGGTCATCATACCCATGTATATGAAACTAAAGACAGTACTTTAGATCAAACATATAATAAAATATGGGAATATATGATACCTGCCATCATAGGGCATGAAGTTTGGTCGTGCCAATCTTGAAGCAGAATCATAAAAAACCCGCTCTGCTGAAGGAGAAAACAGCTCCTGCATATATAAGGTCGGTTTACTAGGTAAACCGTTCCGGGTTAAGATGAACACCGGTGTTACTCCATAATAGGATGTTTATTAAAAATCAAACCGGGAAAAATTGTCTCCGGATGAAAAACAAACCGTATCTCGTCAACTGATAGTCGAAACGGTTTAACATTTGTCAATTTAAGAACACAACAAAAGAAATATGCAAAAAGACAAATAAATTGCAAGCAAAGGCAAAGACAAAATCCTTTGCAAACAGAGGCTGCTTGAGTCGATCAAGTGGCATTACCATGGTCGAACATGACCAAGCCCCCAATATGCGTAGCTATGGTTCATGTTAGCCAGGTCCCCACATGATGCAGTGGCATTACGCCAATCAAGAGGTGTAGCGATGGTTCGGGTTCGACCAAGCCCCCAAGTGATTCTGTGGCCTTAAGCCGACCAAGAGGCGTGACTGGTTCAGACGTGACCAAGTCCCCAAGTGATCTTGTGGCTTTCGCCTGTCAAAAGGTGTTGCATTGGTTCGGACACGACCAAGCCCCCAAGTGACATAGTATAAAGCTTTGTTAAAAAGCTAACTCAAGGGGTAAACCGGAGACCGCTTTAAGACAAAACTCCGTGTAATCACTCATGATGTAAAAAATAACAGAGACCCCGCTTTAGCTAAGGCTCCGATTTATTGTATTGATCATAATATATACATTGTCATAATATGTACATAAGTATAGCCTATGGCTTAAGTATAGTAGGGCCAAAGATGAGCTATGTTCCACGGCCTGTTGGTCTCCTCCTCTGACGTACGTGAGTCTTTATGCTCTCGAATATCAATCAGATAGTATGACCCGTTGTGCAGATTCTTGCTGACCACGAAAGGTCCTTCCCAAGGTGGGGATAGCTTGTGCATATCAGTCTGGTCTTGAATGAGCCTGAGTACCAAATCTCCTTCTTGAAAGGTTCTGGTTCTAACTCGGCGACTATGATAGCGACGAAGATCCTGCTGGTAAATCGCCGAACGGGCAGCTGCAATGTCACGCTCCTCATCCAACAGGTCCAAAGCGTCTTGCCGAGCTACCTCGTTGTCCGCTTCAACATAAGCTGCTACACGAGGTGAGTCATGACGGATATCGCTGGGGAGGACCGCCTCCGCTCCGTAGACCATGAAGAACGGCGTGTATCCTGTCGATCTGTTGGGTGTAGTGTTGATGCTCCATAACACAGATGGTAACTCCTCAACCCAACAACCCGGCGTCCGTTGCAAAGGAACCATAAGCCGGGGTTTGATGCCTCGTATGTTCTCCTGGTTAGCTCTCTCTGCTTGGCCGTTGGATTGTGGGTGAGCTACTGATGAAACGTCAAGCCGGATGTGCTCACGTTCACAGAATTCCTTCATAGCACCCTTAGACAGATTGGTACCATTATCAGTAATGATACTGTGTGGAAAGCCGAACCGAAAAATCACCTTTTTAATGAATTGAACCGTCGTGGCTGCATCACACTTGCTAACGGGCTCCGCTTCTACCCACTTTGTAAATTTATCAACTGCCACCAAAAGGTGGGTCTTCTTGTCCTTGGACCTTTTGAAATGTCCGACCATATCTAGCCCCCAAGTGGCAAACGACCAAGTAATTGGAATCATCCTCAATTCTTGAGCCGGCACATGAGCGCGTCTTGAGAACTTCTGACAACCGTCACATCGCCTAACCAGGTCCTCCGCATCAGCATGAGCAGTCAACCAATAAAAACCGTGACGAAACGCCTTAGACACTAGAGATTTTGAACCGGCGTGGTGGCCACAATCTCCTTCATGGATTTCGCGCAAGATCTCACAACCTTCCTCTGGCGATACACAACGTTGGAATGCTCCTGATACACTGCAATGATGCAACTCGCCATTGACAATAGTCATGGACTTGGATCGCCGGATTATCTGTCTGGCCAGCGTCTCATCCTCTGGTAACTCGCCCCGATTCATGTACGCAAGGTAAGGAACCGTCCAGTCCGGAATGACATGCAATGCTGCCACCAACTGAGCCTCTGGATCAGGAATAGCCAAGTCCTCTTCGCCAGGGAGCTTGACCGACGGGTTATGCAAGACATCTAAGAAGACATTAGGCGGGACCGGTTTACGCCGCTTCGTTCTTCCGTCTGTCCACATGATCCACCTGATATCCCTTGAAGTAGCCTGCAATAACATCCACCTCACGGCAATAAGCTGCCATGAGCGGGTCCTTAGAATCCCAAGTACCAGACACTTGCTGGGCCACCAGGTCCGAGTCACCGAAGCATTTGACTCGGTTGAGATTCATCTCCTTAGCCATCCGGAGACCATGGAGTAAAGTCAGACTCAGCTGCATTGTTAGTACAAGGGAACATTAAGCGGAGAACGTAACAGAACTTATCACCTCTTGGGGAAGTTAATACGACTCCAGCCCCCGAGCCCTCCAATTGCCTAGACCCATCGAAATGAATAGTCCAGTAGGTGTGATCCGGTTTTTCTTCAGGCGCTTGCAGTTCCGTCCAATCATTGATGAAATTCACAAGTGCTTGAGATTTGATCACCGTCCAAGGCACGTATTTCAAACCGTGTGGCCCAAGCTCTATAGCCCACTTGGCAATCCGGCCAGTTGCCTCCCTGTTTTGAATTATATCTCCCAAAGGAGCAGAACTGACCACTGTGATGGGATGTCCCTGGAAGTATTGCTTGAGCTTCCGGCTTGCCATGAAAACTCCATACACCAGCTTCTGCCAATGCGGGTATCTTTGCTTGGACTCAATAAGCACCTCGTTGATATAGTAAACCGGACGCTGAACCGGATATTCCTTGCCCGCCTCCTTGCGCTCAACCACAATAGCTACGCTAACTGCACGAGCATTAGCTGCCACATATAGTAGCAATGGCTCTTTGTCAATCGGAGCAGCAAGAACAGGCGGGTTGGCTAGCTGCCGCTTTAGATCCTCCAAAGCTTTATCAGCGGTCGGACTCCAAACAAAGGGATCCGCTTTTTTCAGCATCTGATACAAAGGTATTCCTTTCTCACCTAGGCGACTGATACACCGGCTCAACGCGGCAATCCGGCCTGCCAAACGCTGGACATCATTGATACACTTCGGTTTAGCCAGAGAGGTGATAGATGTGATCTTCTCCGGATTAGCCTCAATTCCCCTGTTGGACACCAGAAAACTCAATAACTTGCCTGCCGGTACACCAAAAACACACTTAGCCGGATTGAGCATCATCTTGTATGTCCGTAGGTTATCAAAGGTTTCCTTCAAGTCATCAACCATAGTTTCCTTCTCTCTTGACTTAACCACAATATCATACACATAAGCATGCACATTACGGCCGATCTGCTTATGAAGGCAGTTCTGTACACACCGTTGATAAGTTGCCTGGGCACTCTTGAGCCCAAAGGGCATAGAGACATAGCAGAAGGCTCCAAAAGGAGTTATGAACACCGTCTTCTCCTGGTCCTTAATCGCCATCTTGATCGATGATAACCGAATATACATCCGTAAAACTCAAGCGCTCACAACCCGCCGTAGCATCAATAATCGATCAATGCGGGGAGGGCAAAAGGATCTCTTTGGACAAGCCTTGTTAAGATCTGTGTAATCCACACATGCGCCGGTGCCGTTCTTCTTAAGGACCAGCACCGGATTAGCCAACCATTCAGGATGGAACACTTCAACAATAAAACCAGCCGCTAAGAACACGGCTACTTCCTCTCCAATAGCTGCGCCTTTCTTCGTTGAACCGGTGGAGAAACTGCTTCACGGTTTATATTTAGGATCAACATTAAGAGTGTGCTCAGCGAGTTCCTTGGTACACCGGCATGTCGAAGGCTTCCATGCAAAATGTCCGGTTCTCACGGATGAACTTCGATGAGCGTGCTTTCCTATTTCGGATCAAGTTGGCGCGATACTAAACTGCTTGGACGAATCGCCAGTCTGAAGTCAACAAGCTTGGTCTCAGCTGCTGATTTGAACTTTAGAGCCGGATCATGTTCTGTGGTTGGCTTTTTCAACGGAGTCATGTCAGCCGGATCAACATTATCCTTGTAATACTTCAACTCCTCCGTGGCACAAACCGACTCTGCATAGGCCGCATCACCTTCTTCACACTCCAAGGCAATCTTGCGACTTCCATGAACGGTTATGGTCCCCTTGTGACCCGGCATCTTGAGCTGCAGATAGATATAACAGGGCCGTGCCATAAACTTGGCATAAGCCGGCCGCCCAAACAAAGCGTGGTACGGGCTCCGGATCTTAACCACCTCAAAAACCAATGTTTCTGACCTGGAATCATGATCATCTCCAAAGGCTACCTCCAGAGCTATCTTGCCAACAGGATATGCTGACTTGCCCGGTACCACACCATGGAACACCGTATTAGACGGTTTAAGATTCTTGTCTGTTAGCCCCATACGACGGAAGGTCTCGTAATACAAGATATTAATGCTGCTTCCTCCATCCATGAGCACCTTGGTGAACTTATAACCTCCCACCTGAGGTGCCACCACCAACGCTAGCTGACCCGGATTGTCAACCCGGGGCGGGTGATCCTCTCTGCTCCATATGATTGGCTGTTCGGACCAGCATAAATAACGAGGCACGGCCGGTTCAATTGAATTCACTGCTCGCTTGTGAAGCTTCTGGTCCCGCTTATCCAAGCTAGTGGTGAATACATGATATTGCCCACTATTCAACGGTTTTGGATGGCTCTGATAACCCGACTGCTGCTGCTGCTGGTTGTAACCACCCTGGCTATTCTGATTATTTTGATTGTTATGTCCACCCTGATCTCCATTGAAGCCTGAACCGGCGTTTCCTCCACCGTGACCCGGCCCATGGAATCCGGATCCCGAGCCACCACCTGATCCATGATCATACCGGAAAGCATTAGAATTTTTAAACTCCTGCATAATATAACAATCCTTCCAAAGGTGGGTGGTTGGCGCTTCCTTCGTCCCGTGCTTCGGACAGGGCTGGTTTAATAAATAAGTCAGGCGGTCCGGATTGGGACTTGGAGCTCCACCACGATTTGGCGGTTTACCCTTCCGTCGCTGACCCCTGTCCTGTGCGTTGGTATTAGCCACAAAGTCCATGCTACCATCCGCTTTACGCTTGCCTCCGTTACCATGACCTGCCATGTTGTGTTGCTGCCCCGTGGAGTTGTCGTTCTTCTTTCCCTTCCCTGTCTTGTCATCATCAGACTCGGGATCCTTGGTACCATCAGATTCAGCATACTTCACTAACGCAGTCATGAGGGTTCCCATATCGTTGCAATGGCGCTTCATCCTTCCCAATTTCAACGAGAGGTTTAAACGGCAGTTGCTTTCAAAGTTATAACCATGAGTCGGCGTTAACGCGATGCGAGGAGTGCAAAATTTCCGAGACTCGGCGTATCCAGCGGGTTGTTGACTCTCCTTCCTCCTGGACACAGGCCGCTAAGTCCACTATCGACATGGGTTGCTTACATGTATCCTTGAAATTCTGGATAAACCGGGCTCGCAACTGGGCCCATGAACTGATAGAATTGGCTGGCAAGCTCTTTAACCAAATACGGGTTGTCCCTTCCAGCATCATGGTAAAATACTTTGCACATGCCGCTTCATCTACATCAAGCATCTCCATGGCCATCTCATAGCTCTCTACCCATGCTTCCGGAGACAAATCGGCCGTGTAATTTGGTACCTTGCGCGGACCCTTGAAATCCTTGGGCAGGCGCACATTGCGTAAAGCGAGGACAAGATAAGGCACTCTCAAAGAACTAGAAGTAACCCCTGGCTCAGTTGTGGTGGTTGGCCGAACCGGCGTAAGTTGACGAGCCTCATGCTGCGCTGCTAACTCGGCGTCCCTGCACGCTCGGGCCCGGTCCACCACTTCCTGGGCATCACCTGCCGGGTTACGGCCGCGGGGCGCTTCACGGTTCCGTGCATTACTGGATACGGCCGGTTCATCCATCCGCCTGCTATAACTCCGGCTTGGGCAGGGGGTGGAATGAATCTGGTCACGGCTATATGAATATGCTTCCTGCTGAACCAAAGCTGTTCGAAGGAGTTCCTTAACCCGGCGTGTATCCACCGCTTGCGGAGAATCTCCTTCAATTGGGGTGGCCTCCAGTCGTGAAGCGGCGGCAATAAGATTGTCCATCGGATTGGAATAATGACCTGGAGGTGTCTGGATAGGCTGAGGCATGATGTTATTCTGTCGAGGTGGCTCCATCAGGCGAGGTTGAACCGGCGCACCCGTCCCCGGTGCTTCCGCCCGGTTTAACCATGGCGGGTTACTAGTCTCTGCTCCTGGGGTGTTAAAGATGTTTCTGCCATCAAAGACAGTCGGCAGGCGAGACCGATGCTTTCTTTTCAGGACTTCATGCGATGCGGTCTGGTCTAGCATAAGCCTATAGGCTTGCGCGTCCAAAGCGGCTCGCTCCGCGGCCATCCTGTTGTTCTCGGCTGCCAAATAGGCCTTGGCCTGAGTGATCTGTTCCCTCACTTTTGCAATCTCCGCATTGTGGGCGTCCTGATCCGCCGAGTTAGCTTCTGCCATGAGCACAGCCAACGCATCAAACAGATCAGATAAAACTTGAGCCGGCGGGCGCACAGAGCCTCCTGCCCCGGCCGCCGACGCCGCTACTGATCCGGAGAACATTGCTGCTGCGGTTGAAGAGTGGACCGCCGCTTGTGTACCGGCCATGAATATCCCAACCCGATTGGGCAGATCGGAGGGGTCCGGAATACTGTCACCATCGGAACAGCCCCCAATCCGGCCGTCCTGCAGCTGATACAATGATTCGGTTTCTCCGTTCAAGGACTCGTCGCCGGAGTAAACAACGGTCTCGCTACCAGATGCCGATCCACCTTCATACTCTCCTCCATGGATGACTCCCACGAAGGCACGCTTCACAGCCGGTTTAACCTGGGCAGATCTCGCACGCTGAGCCATTTCGATGAGGTCGGTGCAGATGTCCGGCTCAGGGCCCGGTTCACCGATCTTGCCAATGAAGACGTGTATGCCACCAAAGGGGACCCGGTACCCGTGCTCAATTGAGCCGGCCTCGGGGCCCCAGCCTGAATTGTCGATGTAGAGCTTGCCGCGACGACTCTTGGTCATCCGGCCCACAGCGTAACCCTTGAGTCCTTCGAAGTTGCCCTCTAAGAACCTGAAACCATCGTGCGAAAGCCCCACGGTGGGCGCCAACTGTCGCGGTTTTGTCACGGCAGATGTCCTCATGAAAGGACTTAGTTGTGGAGCCATCGCTACGGGTTAGCTTAAAGGGGTTAAAGCAGACACAAGGACGCAAGAGAGTTTATACTAGTTTGGCCCCTTCAATGAAGGTAAAATCCTATGTCTAGTTGTGATGGAATTGATGGGGGTTTCGATGACCAAGGAGCAAACAAGCTTCACCTAAGTCTCGAGCTGTTGTCTGTTGTCCTGAATCGCCGCCGGGTCGTCCCCTTATATACATGGGTGACACCCGTCGGTTTGCAGAGTCCCGAGACCGGCTCATAGACGTGTCTGGTTCAGTCTCTAGTATTTCTAACTTACAACACAAGTTACATACTAAGGCCGGTTTACGACTACAACCCTTAAACCGGTCATGGGCCTTGGGCCCTTATTGAATATCCTCACGGGCCTCAAGCATACTTGGCTACTGATGAAATTAACCCGGCCTCTCCTAGCCGGTTTACGCCCAGTAGTAATATCACCAACAGCGGGCTTCTTCCTCTCTTCGTCCTTTAGATCCTTCTCTCGCCCCAGGACTGTGGTGTACTCAACATCTAGCCCAGCGACCCACTCATTCATTGAACTGTTGAACATGCGTAGGAAGCGAGCAAGCCATGCTTTCACCGTCGCGGATCCGCGTGTGTAGATGACGATGAACTGAGCACCGGTGATGGCTCTAACTTGGTACTCAGCGGCGACCATGGAGATTTGGGAGGCCATGGATTTTGGAGGAGGGTTAGGAGAAGTTGAACCCCGCAAAAACTGGGAGCGAACTAATGTGAAAGGACGGGACGACTGGGAGCGAACTGTTGTGAGGTAGAAGATGGGGACGAGTAGGGCGTGCGAATGGCGTGGGGTTGCTGGCTTGCCCGGTGGATAAACGGCTGCAAGCCCCCAAAGAGTTCTCGAGAACTATGCGGGACCCACTAGATGTCATGTCTACTAGACCCATATCGTAGGCCTGACGGTATAGCTTCGCACTGTTCGCACGCCATGCCGCGCGTGGATGTAACTTCACTTAATTCCGTCAACCGTTGCGCCTCCCACGACCTTCGCCTCCCTCGCGCGGTCGCGCCCTTTGAGACTTCGACCGGCTATAAATGAGCAATTTTTTTTGCCTACTCCGCATGCATGATACTCCCTCTGGTCCTTTTTACTCACGTCAACCGTTTGCAAAGTGTTTGACCAAATATATACTTTTTTTGAACACCACCTTATATTAATTAACCAGCCACACAAGTACACTCATTCGATACAATATTCACCACACAGGGCGGTACGTTATTTACAAGAATACCATCTAATCTAGTGTCAAAGCTATACTTAGCGATTAAGTGTGCCACCTTATTGGCCGAACGGCTAATCTTTGACAATTAAAGATTGTTGATCAACTTCGAGATGCTCAACACTTTCATCTTCAGGTCACGCATAGCAGACCTATCATAGTCCCCCGATGCAACAGACGCTACCACAAAAGCGCAATCAGTCTCTAAAATTACAGGATTATGAAGAGAAATACCTATGCAGAGACCGGCAATGCCATCCCTAAGCTCCAGTTCCTCCACACTTTGACAGGCATCAATGAAATCCCACGACCAAATTTATACTAAAAATATCAATATCTACAATACTGATTATAATGAGTATAAGAACTACGTTTTATAATGAGTGTAAAAATATTGATTTGACATTGTGAATGTTGATACTCCCTCCGTCTAGGTGAGTAAGTCATCTTAGGCTGTGCACCGTGACCAAGGAGGAGGGGAAAACAAGAGACATTAATGTTTATTTGCTAATTAAATAGTATTGCATGCAATGAACTAACCCTTGCATGTCATGTTTGATAGTCTCGGTCATTAAAAGCATGTACACCCTCATCTCTTATTGGTTGATATGTCAAGAAACAAGAAGCGAGGTAGAAGTTAATGCACCGCGCCTCGTGTTTTGGGATTATTTGGTTTTCGTAAGATGACTTACACACCTAGCTATTAGAGTACCACTACCTCCTTCTAGTTTAAAGGGCTCGACTCAAAAATTCACCTACTCTTTGCAAGATAGTAGAGGCGGTGGAATAGTTTTGAAGTCTGCAAAAGTACTCAACTAATGTTGTCGTTCTTCACAAAAAATGTGTTTACCAATGCATGCATGAACACTAGTTACTCTAACCCCCTCTCTTCTTTAATTCTTTGCCACATCAGCATGTTTGCTATTCCGTGTGCATGATACCAGCTAAGATACCACCATTATGGCCAGCCTTAATCATCGCATGCAATAATTTAGTGCACCTTGAAATATGAACATGTGTGGGCGTGTATGTTTTAATGACTTGAGACTATACCTAGCCCGGCATGCAAGATGACTTATTATGCACCGTTCCCCATACCTGCAGGAAGCCCATTCGTCTCCAAATCTTTTCCTCTCCATGTGTGGAAACAATATGCCTGCCAAACTCTCCTTCTCCCTCCGGCGGTCCCACCACTCCACCCCGTGTGAAAAAATCTGCATGCATGACCCTCCTCCCCCCACGCTCGTCCAATCCGTTGTGACCAGCAATATTTCCACCCCTTCGCTCCCCCGTAATTTACTCCAACAAATATGTCCACGTAGCTTTTACTTAACTTCAGTTGCATTGGGTAACTGACATACGGGCCTAGCAGTGTACTGGCCCACATGTCAGTGACGCAACTGGACCTGCAGTTAAGTCATTGCAGCTCAGTCCATATCTTATGTAGGTGTGCCATTGCTCGCTATAAATACTGCGCCTCCCACGAAATCGCTATCTCCTCCCCCTCCCTCTCATGTCGACCACCATGGCATCGCCCCTCCCAAGCCCTAGGAGCCCCTCGCTGCACCGCGCGGACGGTCACACGTCGTCGTTCCGTTCCTCGCCGCCACTAGTCGAGGAGGACGCGTCGACGTTCCGCTCCTCGCCGCTACGCGAAGCGTCGCCGTTCCGTTCCTCGCCTCCACTAGTCGAGGAGGACGCGTCGCCGTTCTGTTCCTCGCCGCCACTAGTCGAGGAGGACGCGTCGGCATTCCGCTCCTCGCCGCGACGTGTCGAGGTGGACGCGTCGGTGTTCCCAATCTCCCCAGCACGCGCATTGGAGGACGCTTCAGCTCCCCGCTACAAGGAGAACGCCGCGCCGCCCGCCGAGCCCCCCGGCCTTGAGGAGCTTTGGCAAGAAATGGATGTCGCCTTGTGGGAGGCTTTGCCTCCAGCAGAGCGCACCAAAATAGAGGCGGAGAAGAAGGCCGAGGAAGAGAAGCGCACCGTGCAACAAGCTTTCTGGGAGATCTATGTCGCGTCCGAGAGAGTCAAGCAATTGGTTCTTTGGCAGAAGGCTCGTGCGAGGGCCGTGAGGGTGGCGGAGGACGCCCGTGCCGACGCATACGAGTGCGGTCGGGCCCAAGCGCCTCATCTACGCTTGGCGATACGTGGACGGTGCACGCTTCCAGCCAGGAGGAGTACTGTTGGCGCGGATCACCAAACCGGTGAGATCGCTCGCCCGCCAACAAGCCGCTAATCAGCACCTCGCGAGTTGCGAGGCTGAGGAAGAGGCGTTGTGTCGGCGCGCTGGGAAACGGCCACGCACCAGGGCACTCGTGGCGCGCCGCAAGCGCTCCTGCGAGCGTCGTGGCTTTTAGGAGGAGTATAATTTTTGTTTTGTAAGGCGGTCTCATTAGTTTTGGGACGCAAATGATAAATCCCGAACGTTCAGAAATTTTTAGCGTCCTTAATTAAGTATGTAAAAGGGAAAGTTTGGAAACTTTGTGTATTATTACGCATTTTGCAAGTACATGCATATAGCACAAACTTTACTATAGACTATCGGACTACACGTCTCTCTCGATATATGCTTGCAGACTTTTCTACTCCCTCCGTCCAGGTCAATAAGTCATCTTTGGTTGTGCACGGTGACCAAGAAGGAGGGAAGATTTGTACACCTAGACGGAGGGAGTACTACTATTACTTATGTACGTGCAAATGCACGTTTAAACATTACGATGCGGTTTTTGTAAAAGTAGAAAAACAGCACTAGTCAAGCTTGTGAAACGATTCCAACGTGAGTACTACTACTAGTAGGAGTACCAGGGGCCAGTTCTTTTAGGCTTCTAGATTAGTAATCCCATAACTACTACCCGTCCTGGTTTATTGGTCCCCATTGTAATCTGTGTTAAATTTTGATCATAAATTAAACTAATGAAATGTTAGTGCATGTCACATGCACTACTCCAGCCGTTTAGGTGAGTAAGTCATCTTAGGCTGTGCACCGTGACCAAGGAGGAGGAGAAAACGAGAAACGTTAATGTTTATTTTCTAATTAATAGTATTGCATGCAATGAACTAACCACTGCATGTCGTGTTTGATATCTCAAGTCATTAAAAGCATGCACACTCTTTATCTCTTATTGGTTGATATGTCAAGAAACAAGAAACGAGGTAGAAGTTAATGCACCGCGCCTAAGTGTTTTGGGATTATTTGGTTTTCGTAAGATGACTTACACACCTAGATGCACCGCGCCTAAGTGTTTTGAGTAACATTTTATCGTTAAATCTTTGGTCAAAATTTAGCACAAATTACAATGGTGAGGAATAAACCAGGAGGGAGTAGTAGTTTAGAAGCCTAAATAAATGAGTGAGGCGCCTTATTGTTACTCTCCACTGTGACTAGTCTTGTGGGAAAAGTTGGGGAAGCCGCCAAAAGAACTGGCCCTAGGAGTAGTAGCTAGGGATCGAGTGTGGGAGATGAACCGAGAAAGTAAATGCAGAGAGATGAAATGCAAAAAGACGGAGGGATGTGATGGTTGCTTGTCCGTTTATTTTACCTGGCCACTTATTACTGGGAGTGGTTGGGTTTTGTGATATGACGGCTTTACTGCCGCGCCACGAGTGAGAGGTGAGACTCCCGTGCAGCACCGCCCTCTACACTTGTACTACATCGGTCGTGGTTTATTAGTCCCCCATTGAATTTGACTGAAGATTTAACTGACAAAATGTTAGTGCATGTCAACAAAAACTATATCGTTGGATTCGTATTTGAACATAGTTTTGAATGATATAATTTTAGGTGACATGCATCACTATTTATCTTACTATATATAATGTTAGTTCAATTTTTGGTCGTACTAATCTATAGTAGTAAGGTGCCCGTGCGTTGCACCGAAGAGTGAAATGCATTGATCGGGGAGTTGTTTATTTTGACAAAGGATGTGGGGGTCATCTCATGTGTAACGGGTATCGATAGGTTTCTTCAGATATTATCTCATCTCTAGACTCACAAACATCCGGTGAAACAGATAAAAAGGTATGTTTTGCAAACAAAAGCGTTCAATTGTTCAACATGCATCCAAAACTTGTGAAGAAATAACACTTATTGTGCTTTGCAAGAAATGATCTTTAAGAATTAGTTTTTGAGTATCGATTGTTATACATGTTGGCTACAGATGACATGGCACTCTTATAGTCAACAGTTGGCTATACTATTAAGTAATATTAACCATGCCCTTATACACCTAGACGGAGGGATTAAATCAGGATGACTTGCAAGGGGGCAGAGGAGATGTAAGAAATGGTTCATCGTAAGTATTTCACCAGTACTGTAGTAAAAATTCATACATGGAAGATTCTAGACTAAACCATAAACGGATACACTTTTATTCATGCGTGATACTCCAATAGAGCAAGATCCTGCATGGAAGTCTCCACATGCTTAGACAGCGGATTACATTGAGCGAAGACTAATGATCAACATTTAACTTGATAATGCGTATTTTTTTAGAAGAACAGGGAGGCTCCTCCCCGGTTCCATTATGAAATGAAACCCAAAGTGTCTTACATCAGCTCACTGAGAGGAGCAGTTCAAAGGAAGGACTGCGGCGAAAGCCACTCAAGTTTAACGACAAGCTTACAGAATCAAAAGCAGCAAAGACACGGGCCATAAGCGCCCACACACACACTACATGTTTTCTAAGTGCACTTGATAATGCGTATGTCCAGGTGAACCTCCTTGGAGTCCTCGTGCACCGAGTCGGCGGGTAAAGGATAGAACAGATGCCATGGGTTTTCCAAGTCCACATTGGCGGGATAGTCCTAGCTCCTCAGATTCCAAGTCTGTCCGATGAGGCCGGTTTCGCCACCCACGTGACCCGGAGGGGTAGTAACATTGACCTCGCACCCGTACATCTGCCTCGTGTCAGTGTCAGCGTCAGTGGCGATGCCCATGACGCATGCTACAAAGACGGGGCGGCGGCCTGCGCGGGCCTCGCCGGTGCCCACGATCAAGTGGAAGACGCTGCCGTCCTCCTCCGAGACTAGCAGGCGGCAGTGATCCTCCAGCGACTCCGGCATGGTGAACCGGTAGCACGTGTCGTACTTGATGTTCTCCGCCAAGGGCCAGCAGTGACCTGAAGGAAATATGTCCTAGAGGCAATAATAAAGTTACTATTTATTTCCTTATTTCATGATAAATGTTTATTATTCATGCTATAATTGTATTAACCGGAAACATAATACATGTGTGAATACATAGACAAACATAGTGTCACTAGTATGCCTCTACTTGACTAGCTCGTTCAATCAAAGATGGTTAAGTTTCCTAGCCATAGACATGAGTTGTCATTTGATTAGCGGGATCACATCATTAGGAGAATGATGTGATTGACTTGACCCATTTCGTTAGCCTAGCACTTGATCGTTTAGTATGTTGCTATTGCTTTCTTCATGACTTATACATGTTCCTGTAACTATGAGATTATGCAACTCCCGTTTACCGGAGGAACACTTTGGGTGCTACCAAACGTCACAACGTAACTGGGTGATTATAAAGGAGTACTACAGGTGTCTCCAAAGGTACATGTTGGGTTGGCGTATTTCGAGATTAGGTTTTGTCACTCCGATTGTCGGAGAGGTATCTCTGGGCCCTCTCGGTAATGCACATCACTATAAGCCTTGCAAGCAATGTAGCTAATGAGTTAGTTACAGAATGATGCATTACGTAACGAGTAAAGATACTTGCCGGTAATGAGATTGAACTAGGTATTGGATGCCGACGATCGAATCTCGGGCAAGTAACATAACGATGACAAAGGGAACAACGTATGTTGTTATGCGGTTTGACCGATAAAGATCTTCGTAGAATATGTAGGAGACAATATGAGCATCCAGGTTCCGCTATTGGTTATTGACCAAGAATAGTTCTAGGTCATGTCTGCATAGTTCTCGAACCCGTAGGGTCCGCACGCTTAAGGTTTCGATGACAGTTATATTATGAGTTTATGAGTTTTGATGTACCGAAGGAGTTCGGAGTCCCGGATGAGATCGGGGACATGACGTGGAGTCTCGAAATGGTCAAGACGTAAAGATCGATATATTGGACGACTATATTCGGAGTTCGGAAAGGTTCCGAGTGATTCGGGTATTTTTCGGAGTAACGGAGAGTTACGGGAATTCGCCGGGGAGTATATGGGCCTTATTGGGCCATACGGGAATAGAGGAAAGAGGCCAAAGGAAGGAGGCCTGCACCCCCCTCTGGTCCGAATTGGACAAGGGCGCAGCCCCTTTTCTTATTCCTCTCCCCTCTTTCCCCTTCTCCTACTCTAACAAGGGAGGTGGAATCCTACTAGGACTAGGGAGTCCTAGTAGGACTCCACACTTGGCGCCCCTCCTAGGGCCGGCCTCCTCCCCCTTGCTCCTTTATATACGGGGGCACGGGGGCACCCCATAACA
Organism: Aegilops longissima; assembly: GCA_021605205.1. NCBI lineage: Eukaryota > Viridiplantae > Streptophyta > Magnoliopsida > Poales > Poaceae > Aegilops > Aegilops longissima. Next base: position 211,968,536 of record CM038678.1, on the reverse strand, counting down.
CACAAGTTGATCTACGGATCGTTCCTTAGCCGTGTGGGGTGCCCCCCTCCACCATATTCCACCTCGGTCATATCATCGCTGAGTTTAGCGAAGCCTGCGCGCCGTAGAGCATCATCATCGTCACCACGCCGTCGTCTTGTGGAACTCATCCCGACACTTTGCTGGATCGAGTCCGGGATCGTCATCGAGCTGAACGTGTGCTGAACTCGGAGGTGCCGACGTTCGGTACTTGGATCGGTCGGATCATGAAGGCGTCGACTACATCAACCGCGTTGTCATAACGCTTCCGCTTACGGTCTACGAGGGTACGTGGACAATACTCTCCCCTCTCGTTGCTATGCCATCACCATGATCTTGCGTGTGCGTAGGAATTTTTTGAAATTACTACATTCCCCAACAGTGGCATCCGAGCCAGGTTTTATGCGTAGATGTCATATGCACGAGTAGAACACAAGTGAGTTGTGGGCGATACAAGTCATCTGCTTACCAGCATGTCATACTTTGGTTGGCGGTATTGTGAGATGAAGCGGCCCGGACCGACATTACGCATACGCTTACGCGAGACTGGTTTCACCGCTCGAGCACTCGTTGCTTAAAGGTGACTGGCGGGTGTCTGTCTCTCTCACTTTAGTTGAACCGAGTGTGGCTACGCCCGGTCCTTGCGAAGGTTAAAACAGCACCAACTTGACAAACTATCGTTGTGGTTTTGATGCGTAGGTAAGAACGGTTCTTGCTCAGCCCGTAGCAGCCACGTAAAATTGCAACAACAAGTAGAGGACGTCTAACTTGTTTTTGCAGGGCATGTTGTGATGTGATATGGTCAAGACGTGATGCTATATTTTATTGTATGAGATGATCATGTTTTGTAACCGAGTTATCGCAATGGCAGGAGCCATATGGTTGTCGCTTATTGTATGAAATGCAACGCCATGTAATTGCTTTACTTTATCACTAAGCGGTAGCGATAGTCGTAGAAGCAATAGTTGGCGAGACGACAACGATGCTACGATGGAGATCAAGGTGTCGCGCCGGTGACGATGGTGATCATGACGGTGCTTCGGAGATGGAGATCACAAGCACAAGATGATGATGGCCATATCATATCACTTATATTGATTGCTTGTGATGTTTATCCTTTATGCATCTTATCTTGCTTTGATTGACGGTAGCATTTTAAGATGATCTCTCACTAAAAATTATCAAGAAGTGTTCTCCCTGAGTATGCACCGTTGCCAAAGTTCGTCTTGCCCAGACACCACATGATGATCGGGTGTGATGAGCTCTACGTTCAAATACAACGGGTGCAAAACAGTTGCGCACGCGGAATACTCAGGTTAAACTTGACGAGCCTAGCATATAACAGATATGGCCTCGGAACACGGAGACCGAAAGGTCGAGCGTGAATCATATAGTAGATAAGATCAACATATTGATGTTCACCGTTGAAACTACTCCATCTCACGTGACGATCGGACATGGTGTAGTTGATATGGATCACGTAATCACTTAGAAGATTAGAGGGATATCTATCTAAGTGGGAGTTCTTAAGTAATATGATTAATTAGACTTTAATTTATCATGAACTTAGTCCTGGTAGTATTTTGCAAATTATGTTGTAGATCAATAGCTCGCGTTGTTGCTTCCCTATGTTTGTTGCTTTCATATATTTATTTTAATATGTTCCTAGAGAAAATTGTGTTGAAAGATGTTAGTAGCAATGATGCGGATTGGATCCGTGATCTGAGGTTTATCCTCATTGCTGCCTGTAAGAATTATGTCCTTAATGCACCGCTAGGTGACAGACCTATTGCAGGAGCAAATGCGACGTTATGAGCGTTTGGCTAGCTCAATATGATGACTACTTGATAGTTTAGTGCACCATACTTAACGGCTTAGAATCGGGACTTCAAAGATGTTTTGAACGTCATGGACCATATAAGATGTTCCAGGAATTGAAGTTAATATTTCAAGCAAATACCCGAGTTGAGAGATATGAAGTCTCCAACAAGTTCTATAGCTAAAAGATGGAGGAGAATCGCTCAACTAGTGAGCATGTGCTCAGATTGTCTGAGTACTTCAATCGCTTGAATCAAGTGGGAGTTAATCTTCCAGATAAGATAGTGATTGACAGAATTCTCTAGTCACCATCACTAAGTTAGTAGAACTTCGTGATGAACTATAGTATGCAAGGGATGACGAAAAAGATTCTCGAGCTCTTCGTGATGTTGAAATCAACGAAGGTAGAAGTCAAGAAAGAGCATCAAGTGTTGATGATTGACAAGACCACTAGTTTCAAGAAACGGGCAAAGGGGAAGAAAGGGAAACTTCAAGCAGAATGACAAGCAAGTTGTCACTCCCGTGAAAAAGACCAAAGCTGGACCAAAGCCTGAAACTGAGTGCTTACACTACAAAGGAAATGGTCACTGGAAGCAGAAATACCCTGAATATTTGGTGGATAAGAAGGATGGCAAAGTGAACAAGAGTATATTTGATATACAGGTTATTGATATGTGCCTTACTAGTGTTTATAGTAGCCCCTGAGTATTTGATACTTGTTTGGTTGCTAAGATTAGTAACTCGAAACAAGAGTTACAGAATAAACAGAGACTAGTTGAAGGGGAAGTGACGATGAGTGTTGGAAGTAGTTCCAAGATTGATATGATCATCATCGCACACTCCCTATACCATCGGGATTAGTGTTAAACCTAAATAAATGTTATTTGGCTTTTGCGTTGAACATGAATATGATTTGATCATGTTTATTGCGATACGTTTATTCATTTAAAGTCAAAGAATAATTGTTGTTCTGTTTACATGAATAAAACCTTCGATGGTCATACACCCAATGAAAATGGTTTGTTGGATCTCGATCGTGTGATACACATATTCATAATATTGAAACCAAAAGATGTAAAGTTAATAATGATAGTGCAACTTATTTGTGGCACTGCCGTTTAGGTCATATTGGTGTAAAGCGCATGAAGAAACTCCATACTGATGGGCTTTTGGAATCACTTGATTATGAATCATTTGATGCTTGCGAACCGTGCCTTTTGGGCAAGATGACTAAAACTCCGTTCTCCGGAACAATGGAACGAGCGACTGACTTGTTGGAAATAATACATACCGATGTATGCGATCCAATGAGTGTTGATGCTCGTGGCAAGTATCATTATTTTCTGACCTTCACAGATGATTTGAGCAGATATGGGTATATCTACTTGATGAAACATAAGTCTGAAATAGTTGAAAGGTTCAAAGAATTTCAGAGTGAAGTGGAAAATCATCGTAACAAGAAAATAAAGTTTCTGCGATCTGATCGTGGAGATGAATATTTGAGTTACGAGTTTGGTCTTCAATTAAAACAATGTGGAATAGTTTCACAGCTCACGCCACCTGGAACACCACAACGTTATGGTGTGTCCGAACGTCGTAACCGCACTTTATTTGATATGGTGCGATCAATGATGTCTCTTACCGATTTACCAATATCGTTTTGGTGTTATGCATTAGAGACAGCTGCATTCACGTTAAATAGGGCACCATCTAAATCCGTTGAGATGACACTTTATGAACTGTGGTTTGGCAAGAAACCCAAGTTGTCGTTTCTTAAAAGTTTGGGGTTGCGATGCTTATGTGAAAAAGTTTCATCCTGATAAGCTCGAACCCAAATCGGAAAAATGTGTCTTCATAGAATACCCAAAGGTAACTATTGGGTACACCTTCTATCACAGATCCGAAGGCAAGTTATTCGTTGCTAAGATGAATCCTTTCTAGAGAAGAAGTTTCTCTCGAAAGAAGTGAGTGGGAGGAAAATAGAACTCGATGAGGTAATTGTACCTTCTCCCTTATTGGAAAGTAGTTCATCACAGAAATCAGTTCCAGTGATTCCTACACCAATTAGTGAGGAAGTTAATGATGATGATCATGAAACTTCAGATCAAGTTGCTACCAAACCTCGTAGGTCTTCGAGTAAGATCCGCACTGAGTGGTGCGGTAATCATGTTCTGGAAGTCATGTTACTAGACCATGATGAACCTACGAACTATGAGGAAGCGATGATGAGCCCAGATTCCGTAAAATGGCTTGAGGCCATGAAATCTGAGATAGGATCCATGTATGAGAACAAAGTATGGACTTTGATTGACTTGCTCGATGATCAGCAAGCCATGTTAAATAAATGGATCTTCAAGAGGAAGACAGACACTGATAGTAGTGTTACTATCTACAAAGCTCGACTTGTCACAAAAAGGTTTTCGACAAGTTCAAGGTGTTGACTACGATGAGAGTTTCTCACTCGTATCTATGCTTAAGTCTGTCCGAATCATGTTAGCAATTGCCGCATTTTATGAAATCTGGCAAATGGATAAACAAAACTGCATTCCTTAACAGATTAATTAAAGAAGAGTTGTATATGATGCAACCAGAAGGTTTTGTAAATCCTAAAGGTGCTAACAAAATGTGCAAGCTCTAGCGATCCATCTATGGACTGGTGCAAGCATCTCAGAGTTGGAATACACGCTTTGATAAGTTGATCAAAGCATATAGTTTTATACAGACTTGCGGTGAAGCCTGTATTTACAATAAAGTGAGTGGGAGCACTACCGCATTTCTGATAAATATATGTGAGTGACATATTGTTGATCAGAAATGATGTAGAATTTTTCTGGAAAGCATAAAGGAGTAATTGAAAGGAGTTCTTTAAAAGAAAGACCTCAGTAAAGCTACTCATATATTGAGCATCAAGATCTATTGAGATAGATCAAGACGCTTGATAAGTTTTTTTTCAATAAGTACATACCTTGTCAAGATTTTGAAGTAGTTCAAAATGGAACAGTCAAAGAAAAATTTCTTGCCTATGTTGCAAAGGTGTGAAATTGAGTAAGACTCAAATCCCGACCACGGCAGAAAATAGAAAAGAGAATGAAAGTCATTCCCTATGCCTCAGTCATAGATTCTATAAAGTATGCTATGTTATGTACCAGACCTATTGTATACCTTGCTCTGAATTTGGCAAGGGAGTACAATAGTGATCTAGGAGTAGATCACTGGACATTGGTCAAGAACATCCTTAGTGAGGACTAAGGAAATATTTCTCGATTATGGAGGTGATAAAAGAGCCCGTCGTAAAAAGTTACAACAGTGCAAGCTTTTACACCGATCCAGATGACTATAAGTCCCAATCTGGATACATATTGAAAGTGGGAGCAATTAGCTAGAGTAGCTCCGTGCAGAGCATTGTAGACATAGAATATTTGCAAAATCCATACGGCTCTGAATGTAACAGACCCGTTGACTAAGCTTCTCCCACGAGCAAAACATGATCATACCTTAGTACTCTTTGGGTGTTAATCACATAGCGATGTGAACTAGATTATTGACTCTAGTAAACCCTTTGGGTGTCGGTCACATGACGATGTGAACTATGGGTGTTAATCACATACAGATGTGAATATTAGTGTTGAATCACATGATGATGTGAACTAGATTATTGACTCTAGTGCAAGTGGGAGACTGAAGGAAATATGCCCCAGAGGCAATAATAAAGTTACTATTTATTTCCTTATTTCATGATAAATGTTTATTATTCATGATATAATTGTATTAACCGGAAACATAATACATGTGTGAATACATAGACAAACATAGTGTCACTAGTATGCCTCTACTTGACTAGCTCGTTGAATCAAAGATGGTTAAGTTTCCAAGCCATAGACATGAGTTGTCATTTGATTAACGGGATCACATCATTAGGAGAATGATGTGATTGACTTGACCCATTTCGTTAGCCTAGCACTTGATCATTTAGTATGTTGCTATTGCTTTCTTCATGACATATACATGTTCCTGTAACTATGAGATTATGCAACTCCCGTTTACCGGAGGAACACTTTGGGTGCTACCAAATGTCACAACGTAACTGGGTGATTATAAAGGAGTACTACAGGTGTCTCCAAAGGTACATGTTGGGTTGGCGTATTTCGAGATTAGGTTTTGTCACTCCGATTGTCGGAGAGGTATCTCTGGGCCCTCTCGGTAATGCACATCGCTATAAGCCTTGCAAGCAATGTAGCTAATGAGTTAGTTACGGAATGATGCATTACGCAACGAGTAAAGAGACTTGCCGGTAACGAGATTGAACTAGGTATTGGATACCGACGATCGAATCTCGGGCAAGTAACATAACGATGACAAAGGGAACAACGTATGTTGTTATGCGGTTTGACCGATAAAGATCTTCGTAGAATATGTAGGAGCCAATATGAGCATCTAGGTTCCGCTATTGGTTATTGACCAAGAATAGTTCTAGGTCATGTCTACATAGTTCTCGAACCCGTAGGGTCCGCACGCTTAAGGTTTCGATAACAGTTATATTATGAGTTTATGAGTTTTGATGTACCGAAGGAGTTCGGAGTCCCGCATGAGATCGGGTACATGACGAGGAGTCTCGAAATGGTCGAGACATAAAGATCGGTATATTGGACGACTATATTCGGAGTTCGGAAAGGTTCCGAGTGATTCGGGTATTTTTCGGAGTACCGGAGAGTTACGGGAATTCGCCGGGGAGTATATGGGCCTTATTGGGCCATACGGGAATAGAGGAAAGAGGCCAAAAGGAAGGAGGCCTGCGCCCCCCTCTGGTCCGAATTGGACAAGGGGCGCAGCCCCCTTTTCCTTATTCCTCTCCCCCTCTTTCCCCTTCTCCTACTCCAACAAGGGAGGTGGAATCCTACTAGGACTAGGGAGTCCTAGTAGGACTCCACACTTGGCGCGCCCCCTCCTAGGGCCGGCCTCCTCCCCCCTTGCTCCTTTATATACGGGGGCACGGGGGCACCCCATAACACACAAGTTGATCTACGGATCGTTCCTTAGCCGTGTGCGGTGCCCCCCTCCACCATATTCCACCTCGGTCATATCGTCGCTGAGTTTAGGCGAAGCCTGCCGTAGAGCATCATCATCGCCACCACGCCGTCAGGTCTTGTGGAACTCATCCCCGACACTTTGCTGGATCGGAGTCAGGGGATCGTCATCGAGCTGAGCGTGTGCTGAACTCGGAGGTGCCGTGACGTCGGTACTTGGATCGGTCGGATCGTGAAGGCGTCGACTACATCAACCGCATTGTCATGCGCTTCCGCTTACGGTCTCGAGGGTACGTGGACAATACTCTCCCTCTCGTTGCTATGCCATCACCATGATCTTGCGTGTGCGTAGGAAATTTTTGAAATTACTCGTTCCCCAACATGACAGCTGCGCATCTCGTGAGGTGATGCACCATGTCCGCCGGGCGAGCCACAAAGCGGCATCGGGCACTCATAGCGATGGACGAAGGATCCTTGGAGGCATCGACCAGGCCGTCCATGAAAGCGGGAGTGGCTGTAGGGGCGTTGCGCCCGATTGAATATGTGAGCAAGTTACTACGAGATTTAATCCGAATAAGCACAAAATAAATCACGGCGGCTATAACAGAGATGAAACTAATCATGTGGACTAGCATAGTAGTAGGATACTGAGTAGAAACATGAATTCTACCATGATTTGAGCAGGAAGGACAGAAACACATATGGTGCAGCGGGAGCAGCACCGTTGGCGTTGAGGTTATCGCCCATGTCGTTGAGGAAGAGGTTGCCGAGGTCGGGAAGAAGTCGTCGTCGGTGAAGTCGTGTCTCGCCGGCCGATCGAGAGTGCGCTCCCAGATTTCAACAGTGCCCACCGAATGGAGCGCGGGAGGGAGTGGCTGTAGGGGACGTTGCGGCCGCCGAATGGAGCGCAAGAGTAGCACACGAAGCAGTAGATGGTGTCCTTAATAGTACTCCCTAGTGTCTATCTATCTATATCTATATATATCTAGTCTTATAGAAAACCGAGTTGGTGATGATGGTATGCCTGCCATCTTGTAATATAGACCGTCCGATCTATATCTGACGGATAGAAAGCCAACTATGACAATTTTACAAAAGATACCCGCACCTCCCTCCACATTTACAGATAAGGCCTTGCCTCGTTAGTCCTTATCTCCCACAACCTCATGCTCCTCCCTATGTCTCTATCTCTACTACTTTTTTAATAACAAATCGAATAGTGTTGCGCCATCCGCTGCACGCCCGGCTGAACACGCCTCCTCGCCTCCATCATCACCAACTGAGTCTTTTATAGGAGTAGGAGTAGAGAAAAAACCGAGTTGGTGATGATGGTGTGCCGTGCAATGCACGGGCATCTTGCTATTTTTTTTGCATATAAGTCCAAACACCACGTAGACACGGTCTTTGAGCATGGTTCATAGTCGTTCCACGCTTGGGCATTGAAGTTTGTAACTATTTTAGATTAGAATATACTACTCCTCCGGTGCTAGTAGTAGAGCAGAGTCCTACTCTACTACTCTACTCTAGCAAGCTAGGGCATAGTACTGTAGTAGGTACTGTAGGGAGTACCAGTAATGTGATCACTCAAGCAAGTAGTCTGGCATCGATATGACCCTACACTGCTGGTATGTGTCTCGTAAGTCAAGCAGTGTGTTGTAGTCATCATCACCTATCCACTTCCCGCAGCACATATTCGCTTCTCCATCTTTGTCCGCACATAATCTCGTCCAAGCTTCCATCCCCGCTAACGCGCCTCCCCCCCTCGTCCGAAATCCAAGCACTAACAATGGCAGAACCGAGCAGCATCCGCCGAAAGAGTGGCTGGAATTCGCTCCCCACAGAGGTAATCAAGCTCATTGTTTCGCGTGTGGACAATCTCAGTACCATGCCGCTCGCCGCGTGCTCGTCGGGGCTGTACCGTTTACTCAAAACCCTCAGGCCGGACCTTTTTAAGCCTTGCTGATGCCGCCTGATCTTTAGAAATGGCGTGTCACGCAGCATAACGATCATAGGGTGGCGAGCATCAACCCCCTTCACTGCGATCCGATCCCCGTCAGCCTCAGCTACATTAACGGTATGTACTGGGTCGGCATGAACACGTCTTGGATGGTGCTCGTCGATGGTCGCGGCAGCTGGATGCTCGTGGAGGTCTACACCCGGCGATTGATCCCCCTTCCTTCGATTAACACTGCACTGCTTTGGCACCACGGCCCAGAATACTCGGGATCTTACAGTAGCCAACATGATACCAAGTTTGATTTGCTCAAGGTTGTAATCTGCCAAGTGCCCACAAGATCTGTGAATTATAAAGATTTCAGGCTAATTGTGTTCTTCAACCGCGGTCTCGCCTATCTGACAGGTCACTGCGGTAAGTGGATAAATCTGCACGTCCATCGCAGGATCATACATCCTCCATGGTTCTCTGATGCCATTGAACACAAGGGCTTCATTTACGTTGTCGACTCCTTCTATGGCTGGACGTATTGCTGGCCTACTCCAGTCATCGCTACAAACGGTTGTTACAGCAGTATGTTACTTTCCTATGATATCATGATGGCTTGCTTATATTCTCGTCAACATTCTTGAAAAAATATTCATGCTCATAACATGTTGTTCTTAAGATTGACTAAATCAAGAGCCCTTTTTATTTGACTCCAACTTGATATGATGTTGTAGGTCACTGGTGTCCCTACCCATCCTAATCCCAGAACCTTTCAAAGAAAAGAGGCATGGCGATTGCAGGTGGTTCTGGCTCGATCGACGACGGCAAAAGATTGATGACCGTTCGCGCATCGGACGTGTTGTTTCGCGGAATACAATCACGATCCACCGCCAGTCTTTGAGCAGGATCCCAGCTTCTCCGGGCCTTCAGGAATTTTTATTGGAGGCTGGTAAGTAGCCTTGGTACCGCCCTCTGTTTGTCGGACTGAATTATCCGATTAACGAGGAGATAACCGACGGCAAGGATCATGATGGCAGCGTGGTTTCGTTCATCGAGCAAAACTGTGTGTACACGATTGTACCATGCGTCTCTGCATGCACCATACCCGATATGTGCCGCCACGCTCTGCAGCCCAAAGTAGGAGAGAGGGTCGCAAGTATCGGACTTCGATCTGCTGGTTGGAGTTTCCCCGTCGGGCACCCATCTAGTTCAAGCCGTCGACCAATCTCCACGACAATAAATAGTAATGTCTAACGAGGCAGTTAGTTAGATCGTACACTTGGTGTAGTAGGATCTTTATTTAGTTTAATGCATACACTTGTTCTTTTTGGTAGCCCTTTTGTAATGATGGCTGATGTTTGGTTTGGAAGAGAGCTGCGTCTTCACTCTTACGGCCCGCTTATCGCTTCATTGCACCCCAGCCCTGGTTGCTGCTGCAGTTGTTTTCAATGTACAATCAGTAGTACATTTCGTCTGTTGGTTGAATAAATGTGTTGTTTTGGAAGTCGTTGCACAGTTCGATCCTTTAGTGCCCCGTACCGTACTAGCTCATACTATTTTTTCGTACGGAACACATTTTCCACTTGTTGATAACATGCAGCCACTGATGAAGGCCCAATAGAGAAGCCCATAATTAACTGGAAGGGAGGCTCTCACATGAATCCGGCCCAGGTACATGCTCATGGTCCCCTAAACATAAATAAGTAAATAAATAAATAAAGCTAAATGCTCATGCACCAGTTCTTTGGGAAAATAGGTAGCCCAGTATTTCTTTTTGAAGAATACCCAAGCTGCGCCTATTTGTTTTCTCCGAATTACTGGGCTGCAAATCTCTCAAGACGAGGAGGGATGCATTCCGTCCTGGCCAAAGAGTATGGTCAATGTCTGTTAAAAGTAATATCAAAAGGGGTTGAAAATTCCAAAAAAATTATAGCAAATGGGATATTAGTTTTTTTTTTAATTTTGTTCTCCACTGATATCTTATACGTATTTCATTGGATTTAACATGACATAGTACTAATTTATTTTTAAATTTGTTTTAGTATGGCTATTAATTTTTGTATTAAGAATGTTTCATTCCCCAGCAAAAATTTGCGAATTTTCAAAATTTACCACATATTTAGTTAATTTTTTGACCCTCGTACTGACCAGAAAATGGTCGGCAATTCTAAAAATGGAAAACGGGCTGCAATAAATTCCATATGAATTAGAAAATGAGTAAAAATTTATAAAAATAATAGCAAATGGGTTGTACACGCCACAGATTTCGAGGGTGACTTGTTTACGCAAGGCTTTGTCAGTGAACACATGATTCTAGCAGCAGCGACTGTTGGATGTCCATCCAACGGCCGACGTCTTCTTCAATCTCGATCTTCTGCTCCGGCCGCCTAAACTAGCGCCGGTGGGACTGCTGCTCCCTCCTCTTGTGGCCATTGTGATACCGCTGCAGCTTCCCGCCCACCCTACTCCCTCCGTTGAACTGGCCGCACGCAATCAACTGCCTCCTTATTACGCTGAAAAAAAATGATTCCTCCCATCGACATCCGGGCGCACGGTTGGGAGGCTGACACATGGGCCTACTACGTTGACGCTGACGCAGGCTTGTCAACTTAGTCAACAAACGATTCTAGCAGCAGAATCGTTGGATTTGAATCGAGCGGTCCCTCGCTTCTTCAATCGCTGCTCTTCTTGCACCGGCCGCCCAAACCAGCGCCGGAAACCACCCACTCCTCGCCTCCGGTGGCGGTGTGCTGCCGTTGAGGCCTCATCGCCCCTACTACTCCCACCGCTAGCCAGGCCCTGCGGCGGCGGCAGCCTCACACCGCAGCCGAACCGGTGAACCCTCGTACTCTCTCTGGCGTGGGCATCCATCGCCGCATCTTCCCAGCTCCGCGTCGTCCCCTTCCTAGGCCTCGCCGTCGTCCACCGCCTTGGTCCTCTCGGCGCGGCGTGGTCAATGTGGTCAACGACATTCCATCGGAAGAGTATTGTACGTGGAGAGGCTGACAGCGGGGTCCACGGCCACAGCCCAGTTTTTTTGTGATTTGCCAAGTAAGTCACTTTGTCAGGCCTGTTGGGCTGCAAATCTTTCAAGACGAGGAGAGCTTTCATTCGGCTGGCCGAGAAAATGGCCCATCAGTAATGAGAAATGGGTTGTACATTTTTAAAACACATCAAACCGGCAATTAATTTCAAATATCTTTTTTTTATTTCGAGATTTTAAATTACATTAATTTTTATGCGTGGAGAATTTGTTGGATTTTATATTGATATACATTTATTTTTAAAATCAGTTTGAATGTGAGTGAAATTTGGGATTAAAGACAGTTCGGACCGCTTTTGAAATATGCAAAATTTCGTATAATTTTTTAACTGTGGCCACAGTATGGGCTGTAATGCTAACAAAAAGAATATGGGCTCCAAAAAAACCTTAAGAATTAGCAAATGGGCTGTAAATTATTAGAAATAATGGCAGATGGGTTGTATGTTGTTTTCCATAGATTTGAGGCTTTCCTAAAAAAAAAGGTTGACGCACAAGCAGTGACTGTTGGATGTCCATACAACGGCCATCGTGCTTCTTCAATCTCTGCTCTTCCTGCTCCAACCGCTCAAACAAGCGCCGACGGGACTGCCTGCTCCCTCCTCCCTGGCCGGGTTGTCTTTGCCTTGTGAGCCTCATCGCCCCACCGTACTCCCATCGCTGGCCTAGCCATCCTCTACTCACTCACACCTGCTTTGTTATTCTCCGGCGACGACAGACGAACCAGTATACCCTCGTACAGTCGTACTCCCCTCCGCGTGGGAAACAACTGCCGAGTCTTCCCTGCCTCCATGTCGTTCCCTTCCTAGGCCTCACCGTCGTCCACCGCCCTAGTGCTCTCGGCGCGGCCTGGTCAACGTGGTCAACGACCGACATGCATCTGAAGTGGACTATACGTGGAGAGGCCGACAGCTGGGTCCACGGCCGCACGCAAGGAAATGCCTCCTTATTATGCGCAAAATAACGATTCCTCCAGCTGACATCAGGGACCCACCGAAAGGGCCTCTGTATTTCGCGAAAAAAACGTTACCACCGCTGACAGCTCGGACCCATCAGCTATATCTCCGCACGCAAGGAAGTGCCTTCTTATTACGCACAAAAAAAATGAATACTCCCCCTGTTAGCTGGGACCCCGTATAGTGGCAGGCTGACTTGTGGGCCTACTAAGTTGACGGGGACGGAGGGCTTTGTCAACTTAGTCAATATGCACGATTCTAGCTCCAGTGACCGTACGATGTCCATCCAACGGCCGTAGTGCTTCTTCAACCTCTGGTCTTCTTGCTCCAACCGCCCAAACCAGCACCGGTGGTGCCTCGTGCTCCTGCCTCCCGTGGCCGGCTGCGATGCGGCGGAGGCCTCACCGCCCCCTACTACTCCCACCGCTGGCCAGGCCATCCCTCTACTCAAACACACCCCTGTTATTCTGCGGCGACGGCAGCCTCACACCGCAAGCAAACGGTGAACCTCGTACTCCTCACGCGTGGGCATCCATCGCCGCGTCTTCCCGGCTCGCGTCGTCCCCTTCCTAGGCCTCGCCGTCGTCCACCGCCCTGGTGCTCTCGGCGTGGCGTGGTCAACGTGGTCAAGGCGGCTTCCATCGGACGTGGATATGACGTGGAGAGGCCGATACTGGGTCCATGTCCGCAGCAAGGAAGTGCCTCCTTATTACGCGTAAAATAATTATTCCTCCACCTGACAGCGGGGACCCACCGGACGGGCCACCATATTTCGCGAAAAAAACGTTTCCGCCCTGACTGCTGGGACCCACCAGCTACATCTTCGCACGCAAGGAAGTGCGTCCGGGCAAAAAAACAAAAGGATTCGCCCCCCTGACTGCTGGGACCCACCAGCTACATCTTCGCACGCAAGGAAGTGCTCGATCGGGACCCACCTGGTCGAAGCGCACGTGGCGTTGTCATTCTGGTCGTGACGATATGCGTACATATATCTTTGGTGGATGTAGAGCGCGCGACGATGTCGTAGTAGAGCGCGCACGTAGCATGTACACGCACGCACAGCGGCAAGGGTGCAAGAAAGAAAATCTGCCACGCACGTACATACGGGCAGGGTCTCAACGCCTACTCGCGCATCACGTACATGGCTGGGTCGAAGCGGAGAAACAGCGCGATCGTCGTGTTCATGGGGAGCCAACCGGCTGGGTTGGAGCGGAATGCGTGGTCGTGTTCATCGGGAGGGCTTGGACGGAACAGCGATGGAAGCGAGGCCTCGCGTCGCACAACGGAGGAAGCGGCCTTGTGTTCGACCAACCACGTTCAAACGGGATCCTGTTCGCCGGGAGGGGCACGGTGTACCGCAAAACGGAGGAAATGGACCTCCCACGGTCGAAACGGGGTCATGTTGATCGGGAGGGTGTGGCGTGCCGCAAAAGCGGAGAAGCGGGCCTCCTACGGTCGAAGCGGGGTCATGTTGATCGGGAGGGTGTGGCGTGCCGCAAAGCGGAGGAAACGGACTGTGTTGGAGCTCTACGGTCAAACGGGGGTCTGTTCGCCGGGAGGGTGTGGCGTGCCGCAAAGCAGGACTCCACGGATCTGTTCATCTCCACCGTCGACCTCCTCCGGCCTCCACGGGCTACCGTCGACCTCCTCCAGCCTCCATGGGCTCCTGTTCATCCAGCCTCCACCGCGCCCTACTCCACCGCTCTTGTTCAACCACCCTCCACGGCCACCCCTCCACCGTCTCTGTTCATCCAGCCCTCCACACCACGGGGTCTGTTCAACCACCCTCCACGGCCACCCCTCCACCGCCTCGTTCATCCAGCCCTCCACACCACGGGTCCTGTTCATCCAAAGGCAACGCCACCGCTCATCGTTCATCAACCCCCCCCCTCCGCAATGCTCCTTTGTTCATCCAATCGATCGGCTTGATTAGCAGCAAAGAACGAAGAATCGCTCCATCGGGTTCGATTAACAGCCATCGATCGATCGCTCGGGTTCGAATGCGTAACTGCGGTGCAATCGCCGGGTTCGATTAGAGCCCAACGCCTCGCTCGGGTTCAGTTAGAGCCAACGCCTCGCACACACGCGCATACGTACGAGAGAAACGTGCATCGCTCGGCCCCGACCTCCCACCGTAACAGGCAACTCCCCGAAATTTCCCTCGCCCTTGCTTCTACCACGGTTTTTTCCGTCATGGACGGCCCAAAGAATGTCATGCAGCTGCATCTCCGGCCCGCCCAAGACGAAAAGCCCATTTTCTGTCATGATTTTTTGTCATAGAAGTAGGAGCCCACCACATCTATGATGATACCGGGTTTTGTTACAATTATCGTCATAGAAGTGTCATATGTATGACAGAAAAAAAAATCGTTCGGCCCAAAATGTCACGGATGTGTCTTTTTTTGTAGTGATGCTAGGCTCGTCAAGTTTAACCCGAGTATTCTGCGTGTGCAAAACTGGCTTGCACCTGTTGTATGTGAACGTAGAGCTTATCACACCCGATCATCACGTGGTGTCTCGGCACGATGAACTTTTGCAACGGTGCATACTCAGGGAGAACACTTGTACCTTGAAATTTAGTGAGAGATCATCTTATAATGCTACCGCCGAACTAAGAAAAATAAGATGCATAAATGATAAACATCACATGCAATCAATATAAGTGATATGATATGGCCATCATCATCTTGTGCCTTTGATCTCCATCTCCAAAGCACCGTCATGATCACCATCGTCACCGGCACGACACCTTGATCTCCATCGTAGCATCGTTGTCGTCTCGCCAACTATTGTTTCTACGACTATCGCTACCGCTTAGTGATAAAGTAAAAACAATTACACGGCGATTGCATTGCATACAATAAAGCGACAACCATATGGCTCCTGCCAGTTGCCGATAACTCCGTTACAAAACATGATCATCTCATACAATAAAATTTAGCATCATGTCTTGACCATATCACATCACAACATGCCCTGCAAAAACAAGTTAGACGCCCTCTACTTTGTTGTTGCAAGTTTTACGTGGCTGCTACAGGCTGAGTAAGAACCGTTATTACCTACACATCAAAACCACAACGATTTTTCATCAAGTGATGTTTTAACCTTCAACAAGGACCGGGCGTAGCCACACTTGATTCAACTAAAGCTGGAGAAACTGACACCCGCCAGCCACCTATGTGCGAAGCACGTCGGTAGAACCAGTCTCGCATAAGCGTACGCGTAATGTCGGTCCGGGTCGCTTCAACCAACAATACCGTTGAATCAAAGTATGACATGCTAGTAAGCAGTATGACTATTATCACCCACAACTCTTTGTGTTCTACTCGTGCATATAACATCTACGCATAGACCTGGCTCGGATGCCACTGTTGGGGAACGCAGTAATTTCAAAAAAAATCCTACGCACATGCAAGATCCATCTAGGTGATGCATAGCAACAAGAGGGGAGAGTGTTGTCTACGTACCCTCGTAGACCGAAAGCGGAAGCGTTATGACAACGCGGTTGATGTAGTCGTACATCTTCACAATCCGACCGATCCTAGTACTGAAAGTACGGCACCTCCGCGATCTGCACACGTTCAGCTCGGTGACGTCCCACGAACTCTCGATCCAGCTGAGTGTCGAGGGAGAGCTTCGTCAGCATGGCGGCGTGATGACGGTGATGATGAAGTTACCGGCGCAGGGCTTCGCCTAAGCACTACGACGATATGACCGAGGTGGATTATGGTGGAGGGGGGCACCGCACACGGCTAAGACAGGTTGTCTGTTGTGTCTTCTAGGGTCCCCCCCCCCGTATGTAAAGGAGCAAGGGGGGAGGCCGGACGGCCCTATGGCGCGCCAATGAGGGGAGGAATCCTCCTCCTAGTAGGAGTAGGATTCCTCCTTTCCTAGTCCTACTAGGAAGGGGAAGGAAGGAGTGGGAGAGGGAAGGGTAGGGGGCGCCACACCCCCCTCCCTCCTAGTCCAATTCAGACTCAAGGGGGGGCGTGCGGCCTGCCCTGGCAGCCCCTCTCTCTCTCCACTAAGGCCCATCTAGGCCCACTAATTCCCCGGGGGGGTTCCAGTAACCCTCCGGCACTCCGGTTTTCTCCGAAATCACCCGGAACACTTCTGTTGTCCGAATATAGCCGTCCAATATATCAATCTTGATGTCTCAACCATTTCGAGACTCCTCGTCATGTCCGTGATCACAACCGGGACTCCGAACAACCTTCGGTACATCAAAAACACATAAACTCATAATACCGACCGTCACCGAACGTTAAGCGTGCGGACCCTACGGGTTCGAGAACTATGTAGACATGACCGAGACTCATCTCCGGTCAATAACCAATAGCAGATCCTGGATGCTCATATTGGTTCCTACATATTCTACGAAGATCTTTATCGGTCAAACCGCATAACAACATACGTTGTTCCCTTTGTCATCGGTATATTACTTGCCCGAGATTCGATCATTGGTATCTCAATACCTAGTTCAATCTCGTTACCGGCAAGTCTCTTTACTCGTTCCGTAATGCATCATCCCGCAACTAACTCATTAGTCACATTGCTCGCAAGGCTTATAGTGATGTGCATTACCGAGAGGGCCCAGAGATACCTCTCCGACAATCGGAGTGGCAAATCCTAATCTCGATCTATGCCAACTCAACAAACACCATTGGAGACACCTGTAGAGCACCTTTATAATCACTCAGTTACGTTGTGACGTTTGGTAGCACACTAAGTGTTCCTCCGGTATTCGGGAGTTGCATAATCTCATAGTCATAGGAACATGTATAAGTCATGAAGAAAGCAATATCAAATAAACTAAACGATCAAGTGCTAGGCTAATGGAATGGGTCAAGTCAATCACATCATTTTCTAATGATGTGATCCGGTTAATCAAATGACAACTCATGTCTATGGCTCGGAAACTTAACCATCTTTGATTCATCGAGCTAGTCAAGTAGAGGCATACTAGTGACACTCTGTTTGCCTATGTATTCACACATGTACTAAGTTTCCGGTTAATAAAATTCTAGCATGAATAATAAACATTTATCATAATATAAGGAAATATGAATAACAACTTTATTATTGCCTCTAGGGCATATTTCCTTCACTGGCCGCCTCGCCCGATGGCGGCTGGGCCCACCACGCCTCGACCATTCCGTCCCAGCCAGGCACTGTGAGAAAAACGTTATACCCTCGCTGGCCGCCTCCTGCCATGGGGCAGGGTCTGCCGCCTCCTTGCGTGGCGGCAGGTGCCACATGTCGCCTGTCGCGCCTGCCGCCACGGATGAGGGGGTCCTTTTTGTCAATTGCGTCTGTAGGGGGTCTTTTTGGCAATTCCACTGGGCAGAGGGTCTCTTTCGACAAAAAATTAAGGGGAAGAGGAGTGTGGCCACTTTTGGTGGAGAGCACCCGCTCGGACCGAAAATCGGCGAGGGAGCTCTTCCTCATGCAAAGATTTGGAGTTGAAGAATGTAGAAGGTGAGATGAGAGTGCGAGTAGAAACGGAGCACACAAGGAGCGTGTCTTTAGTATTAAGAGACCTACGCCAAGAGGGAATACATAGTTTTTACAGGGAAGACAAAAAACATGGGAAAATGATAGGTATTTCTAGATGATAAGTGCCACACATGTGGCACAAAGTAACACCGCCCTGACATTTTTATAACTGAAATTGACATCCAAAAAACTCTAAAAAAAACTACAACTTGTCATCCAAACATAAAGTTGGTAGACCCTTCAGTTAATGGACAGTTTCGTGGGTAAAGAAGGGATCGGCAGGTCTAGCGACTAGCGGCCAGGAGGGGCTCGCGATCCAATCTAGAGCCGCCGCCGGATCCTTCCTCCCTACCCCCGCTCCCATGCGGCGCCGCCGCACTGCACCGGGGGGTCCTCACCTCCCTCCTCCGGCCCCCGCCACCACTCTCCTCTCCGCCGCCGTCGGCGCCGCCGCCAGGCAAAGCCCGAGCGGCTCGGCGACGGCGTTTTTCTTCTCGCGCATCAGCTGCTCAAGATCGATGCGGCGGTTTCGATCTTGATCTCCTCGGCGGTGATGGCGGAAAATGATGGCTAGAGTGTGGCGGCGAGTCTGTAGTCGCAGCGGCAGGTGGCGGCGGTGGCCGTGTTGCAGCCGCTCAACCTCTGGTTCGGCTTCGGATCGTGGTGGCGCTCCTGGTCTTGATCTGCATCACGCAGGCCCCCGGGGCGGCGACCCTAGGCTTGGCGGTGGTGGTCATCTCCTCCATCGGATGTGGTCGTCCTGAGGCTGGGTGGCCAGATCTCGAGATCTGTCATCTAGTCCCGGCTGCGAGTCGAAAAGACATAGTTGCTGGTGAAAACCGAGCCGACGGCAGACGATGGAGGCGTTCTGCGTCATTACCTTGATGAAGGCATCGCCGTGTAACTACTGTCGACCCACTCGCGCTGCTCCGAAAGAAACCCTAGAATCTGGTCTTCCAGATCAGACGATGACGACACTGCGGTGTCGTTTCTCTCTTGGGAGTATCGTTTGTGGAGTGGCGCTGGAAGGGAGAGGCAGGAGGTGAAGCGGCTTCGTCTTGCATGGAGTTTCTATGAAGATGTCAATTCATGCCTGGCCGACAGGTGCTACGTTGTGTCATGCCTGTTCGTCAGGTGCTACACACGACAGATCTTCCAGAGACTTCTAGCTGTGTCGGCTAGTGGTACTTAGCAGCATGGTGCTGCGGTGTACCAGCGGAGACCGCGATATGCTCAGCAGTTTGTGCGCAGGGAGGTGGTGCCGTGGTGGCGTCGACGGATGGCCGGACTAGTAAGGATGATGCCGGTCTCTTTCCTGAAGATGGGTCAGCGGTTCGATGATGATGACGGCTTCTAAAATGTGTGTGTGTGTGGTGTACTTTAGATTTGCTGCACCTGCTGTAGATTCCGATACGTTATGTGGATGAATCGACGACGACACCGGTTTTAGATATGGAGAGCGAGAGCACTCCACATTATCGAGTTTGTATGTGTGGAATGGTGGCTTCACGTGGCTTGATGTATGTTCTTGTCAGACTTTTATTGAATAATTAATAAAACGAGAAAGCTAAAATCCATAAGGCAGGAATTTTACAACAAATCCGGACGACCCGGATGACGTTTGTTTTGAATCCGACGGCTAGCACGATCCACTCCAACTGCATCTCTTTTTCATGTGATCCACAATTCCCGCTCGATCCCACCTATCGCTCGATCTCCCCGCGCTCGACCCCAGCTTTGTCGCCCTCGATCAAGGCCACGTCCTGAGAGTGTCGATCAAGCCCACGTCCTGACTTTTTTTTCACGCATTCTTAGGCCCATGTTCCCGGCCAGGTAAAATAGAGGCTTGTTTCCTCCGTTTTTCAACTAGTTAATGGGAATTGAACCCAAGATCTTAGGTAAGTATTACTACCTCAATAACCGCCAGGTTAGCTCAATCTTTTTGTTTACAATCAATTTACATCATAATTGTACCTTGGATATTACGAGTTTTAATACTGTATAAAAAAACGGCCAGGCTGCCAATTACACAGTTTCTTCTGCATGTTCTACATTAGTTCACATAGTTCTATTGATCTTTCTTCATGTCTTCCATCAACTCACACTATTCCTTTACCTATACTTTTTACGTGGCATGTGGTAAATTCTTTCTAAATAGCATGATAGTATACGCATTATACATCAACTTAGGTACAAATATCGTGATAAGTAATTTTGACCTAATAACATACCCTCTGATAACTTCTGTAACTTCAACCTGATAACATCCCCCCTGATACCCACCGCAGATGTGATAACTTACACACAAACACCGCGGTAACTTCTGATGAGAGGAAAAGGCGTTCATGAAAATATACCCTCATAATTTTTTGTAGAAATAACATGATAATATACACATCTCAGTGATAACCTACTCGGAACATCGCGGTAACTTTGACCGGGTGATTTTTTGTTGTTGAAAACATACCCCCGGTAACTTCCATGGAAATAACATGGGAATATACGCATAACAGAGTTGACAACTCACATACAAATACCATGATAACATTTTGCCCTGGTAAAAAAATTGTTAAGAACATATGCCCGATAACTTCTATATAAATAGCATGGTAATAAAAGTATCACAGACATGATAACTTAGTTACAAACACCATGATAACTTTTACCCATGAAAAAAAATAGTTGAATACACACCCTCGGTGATTCCTGGATCATGGTAAAATAAGCACCGCATACCTGATAACTTAGGTACAAATACCACGGTAAGTTTAGACTCAAATAAAATAAAAAATTGTTGAAACATATTTCGGTTACTTTCATACAAATAGCACGGTAATATATGCATCGCGGACCAACTTAGGAACAAATACTACGGTAACTTTGACCCGAAGGAAAAAAGTAGTTGAAAACATACCCCCGGTCACTTCAGCATAAATAACATGTGAATATACATAAAACATAACTGATAACTTACGGTAACTTGCAACCAAAAAAGCGATCAAAACATGTCAACATGGGATCAAACTAGATCTCATGTGCTTTCAAACTAGAAAGCATATGGAATCAAACTAGATCTTTTACGTGAAAACGGTTTTTGAATCGGGCCAACGGTTTGAACTATAAAACGTTGTGAAGTTTTGGCATCTTTGTTGGCATCATCTTTTTGTCTTATTTGCATGTATGCATTGTTTATTGGGTTCACTAAATGTGCTCCATGCAAAAGAAAGAAGAATAACAGCGTATGTGTCCGCTGCATGCGAGATAGGCGTCCGCTGCATGCGTACGGATCTATTGCTAAATTCCGACTAATCGGAAGTTAAGACAGTCCTTAATAAAAATGACTGTATGCATCGATTAATGCAGAGGCCAGGAATTTTAACCTCCTTTTCCAAAAAAAAACCATAAAGTTGGATGCCGTAGGTACTCTCTCAACTTGAAGAATATATGCCGTAGCCATCTCGTAAATAAGGAAATAGACCGCGGTGTATCATGGGAGAGATATTTCTTGGACAACGCTAATGCCCACATGTGTGGTGGGAGCCAAACCCGCCCACACGCCCTATAGCACACAGACTACGCCATGTCACCGCATGCATGCACGTGGAAATCTTTTTAGATTTTCTATTTTTAAAATGTTTTATCTTTTAAATAAAAAATCCGATTGAAAATCCGTTTTCACCATTAAATTCCTTGTGACGAGATCTTTGAAACTAGATCTCATATCAATATATTTCGACGAATTTTTTTTTGTTAAAAATTGTTGTGTCTATTGCACATGAAGTGCCATGATGTTTACACTGAAGTTGTCACTATATGTTTCAGCTATTTTCTTCTACATTTAAAAATAAATTTTGACATGTTATAAAACCGGGAATTAAGAAACTAGACTTGCCATGCATCATAAATTAAAATTGCCATGATACATGCACTTAAAATTGCCATGGTTCATACAAAAAATATTTTCGTGGTCAAAGTACTAGAATTGCTATCATCGAAAAACTAAAATTTCCATGATCTACAAACTAAAATTGCCACATGGCAACTTTAGTTTAAACACTATGGCAACTACGGTGTAAACATCATGGCAACTTTTGGGCAAAAAAATTCGTCGAAACATATCAACATGGGGTCTAGTTTTGAAGATCTCGTCGAGACGGATTTAATGGTGAAAACAGATTTTTAATTCACTTTTTAATTAGGAGATAAAACATTTTTAAGCCGAAAATCAAAAAGATTTCTGCTGATGTCATTTGTTTATACGTGGCAAAATGAGTGGTGATGCAGGCGTGTGGGCGATGTGCAAACGCTCACATGTGTGAGCGTTAGTTTTCCCGTATTTCTTTGTAGGTCTAGCAATAAATTATTGTGAAATCATTGAGGTAAGCCGTCCCCATTGCAAACAAGGAAAGAAATCGCTCCCTCAAAAAAACAAGGAAAGAAATCACGGGGAAGATAAGAAACACGCCCACGCATGTAAAATCATGAAACACGGTAAGGTAAAAGCATCTATAGCCGTGATATGCAAATCCGATCTCTCAAACGTTCATGGACAGTGACCGGTCACATTTTAAATATTTGATTCTATAATCAAACATCTCAAATTAAAAATCTCAAATCCATATTATTACATGCAACGTGAAACCTAATCTAATCAGAGCTCGCCCTGTTCTGCCGTGG
Source organism: Aegilops longissima (assembly GCA_021605205.1). Classification (NCBI taxonomy): domain Eukaryota; kingdom Viridiplantae; phylum Streptophyta; class Magnoliopsida; order Poales; family Poaceae; genus Aegilops; species Aegilops longissima. The sequence continues at coordinate 211,945,565 of CM038678.1, read as the reverse complement.
CCATGTCGGCGGTCGGTTGCGCCCCCCAGAGTGTTGGTTCGGTAGTAAGGTAGAGTAGGGCATGGGACACGCATCGGCTCACGGGACTCAAGGCGTCGCCATCTCCCATGCCCTAGTCTTTCTCGTTCGAGCCCGTAACCCGAACGGTGCCGGTGGACGTCAGATTGATGATCGATCCGTCCTGGGACGAGCCGGCGATGTCCACCACAGTTGGATTGCGGCACCCAGACTGATGCACCATATGCAGCGCCGGAGAATGTGACCCCGCCTCGCCGACATCCACCGCTGTGAGGGCTGCCGCCGCCTCCCGCGTCCACTGCACGTGCCCGCCGTGCCATGTTCACGTCGGACGAGGCCCATGGTGCGTCCCGATGCCCAACGCGCCAACGGAGGAGTTGCGCGTCCACCACCGCGTTCGGATGCCAGACGGACCGCACCGCCTCCGGCGAGGCAGCGACGACTGCCCTTAGCGCCGGTTCCATGCGCCATTTGAGCGGACGCAATGGATTCTTAACGGAGGAGTCTGAGCGCTGTCGTGTACGGCCTCCTCCCGGGAGCGAAGGAGCGCAAGCCGAACGGCCATCTCCTACTCGAGGCCGCGTGGGATGAGCTCGGGGTCGACGGATCTGGAGGTGAAGGACTCAGATCCACTGCCTGCCATGCTGGAGACGGCTGGAAACCACGAGAGACGAGCTCGGGTGGAAGAGGGGAGTGGAGTGAAGTGGTTAGGGTTTGGTCCGACGAACGGATGGGGAAGAATATATGTGGGGTCGGGTAGGCCAGCGTGGGCCAGGTCTAACATGGCGGGTAATCCGCCCATATTTGGGCTGGATATGAAGGGTGACGGTCAACCCGAGTGTTTGCGTCCCGTTTGAGGGGAGCGTATAGGTCAAAAAATTGTGACCGGTCAGTGACCGGGCGGCCGCCCGGGCGTTTGGTAGAAGTGTACTTCCTCATCTAAACGCTCTCATATTTCTTTTCCGAGAGAGTACCTCTAAAAACGGGTCCATGGCTGGACAATAGTAATGTTGCTCTGTTCCACAGTTGCTGTTTTTTGTGGAATTTGTTTCATTACTGAAATCATGAAGCAGGTATGTCATAATCCAATCTAAGATATACTTCCTCTGTTTCTAAATATAAATCCTTTTAGAGATTTAATATTTAAATCTCTAAAAATACTTATATTTAGGAACGGAGGAAGTAATGGCATCTCCAACGGCAACCCATAAATTTTGTCCGTGGACGGGAGGGGACCAATCCGCAGATATGGATGCGAGAGGCCGTCATCCAACCGCAGCCGCATACATTTCAAACTCTTTTTCAACAAATCAAATGAAATTCATGCAAACAATGCCGGATTTCATAAAAACATGATGGATTTCATATAAACACGTCTGGATTTCATTACATTTACATCAAAGCGGTGTTAGTCCGGCTCTAGAGGTATAATTAATACCTAATCTAAAAGGTCGCCGGCGCCCATTCCCCAAGTCCGGCCATCAGCCCCGCGGACTGAAGCTTCACCGTCTACACTTCCGCTTCGGCACTCTCCAGCTCCACCTCCGGAGGCCTGGGAAGTGAAGTTGTCCGCCTGCACATCGGCACAAGCGACTAATTACCCGTAGGTGTCGAGCCCACCAAGCTTGGCATCGACGGGAGGGGAGGAGTCGTGGCCTTCCTGGGACACGAGCGACGATGACCTACCATGCACTACTCTTCCGTGCTGCCGGCAGCGCCCTCGAACGTGCCAGCGTCGTGGTCGCCGCGGCGGGGCGCGGATTCGGCGATGTCCTCTCCCACCTCGTCGTCGGTCCCGCACACCGCCTCGCCCGCGTTGTCGCTCTCCTTGTAGGCGGCCGCCACCCGCTGGTTGTACCGTCACCGGGCGAGGCGGATCTCGCGGGCTGAGCGGTAGGACTCGAGCAGAGTCTCCTACTCTGTCAGGTCCACGTTCGGCGCGACAACCCTGCCATCGGTGAGCTTCTCCTCCGCCTGCACGTGCTCTCGCGGAAGGTGGTGCTTGTAGGTGGCGCCGACTTACGCCTCCCAGAACTGCTCCTCCCGCACCATGTCCATGTAATGGGCACGGGCCTCGCCAATGGTCAAGGTGCAATGCACCGCGCGAGGTTGGCGTGAAGGAGGAGGAGGGTGGCGGCGAACCTTCATCGGCGGCAGCGGCCTCCATTGGGACATCGTCGTCCTCCGGCCAGTCAGCCGGCAGCAATGGCGGCCATCTCCTTCTTTTGGTCTGACTTCAGCCCACCCCAGAGAGCTTTGGCGGGGGAGGGATCCATGGTGGGAGTGGTGCAGAGAGGGATTGGAGGTGGATGACTGTGGCTCTGGCCGGGGCACCTGTTTTTATAACAATGGTGGGCGAAAGAGGGACGAACGGGTGGCACCGGAAGAGACGCCTTGGCAACCGCGTGCCATCAATGTGCGCGGCAGACGGACGAACGGGCGGGCGTCGTGTCGTCTGAATGTGCGGCAGTCGCCTGCACTGGGAACCAGCGCAGGCGGCGCTCTCTCGCCCGGCGTGCCACTTCAATGTCGGCGCCAGTGAAAGGCCGCTCGCTCTGGACGGGCATGAATGCGGGCGCTGACAATCTGGAGCGACGCTGACCGAAAACGCGCGGGAGGGGGTGGGGTTTTTGGTGGGCTAGGACGGTCAGAACAAGAGTTGCGATCGGTCTGGACTCACGCAAAGCGCCCCCCCCCCCCTCCCCCCAACACACACACACACACACACACACCACGTTTGTCTCTGGTTTACGAGAGAAATCATGTCTGGACCGCTCCCGCGGACTGATACAGGCCTGCATTGGATGCCTTTTGTTGTCCGAACAGCATAGTCCGGACGGATGCAGGAGGTTTGAGGGTCAACGTTGGATGCCCTAAGTACCATGCTTACTATATACAGTTATATATAACAATCTTATGCGGAAATCCCTTATGGAGTTCGGCCTCCAGTGAGGCCTCCAAATTCAAATTTGAAATTTTATCAAAATCCATATTTTTACATTTCAAAAATTTCTGAAAAAAATACAGATATACATGAAGGTATAACACATATGTGTGTAAATTTTCAGTTCAAAATACATTAAAATGAGGGCTATGCAAAAGAGACAAATCTGGGTTGTTTAACACGTGATACTATTCATCCGTCCAGGCAATGAATTTGTCTTTTTTGTACAGGTCACAACTCAAGGTATTTCATTATGAATTTTTACACACATGTGGGTTACATCTTTACATACACGCATATTTTTTTTCAGAATTTTTTGAGGCATAAAAGTTTGAATTTCAATTTTTCAAAAATAAAGGCCTCCATGGAGCTCCCTCCTGTTCTCAGCTGCTTTTGGTTTCTATCTCTGACGAAAAAACATATCGGAAAATAAATAATCAGCTCCAGTGCAAGCTGGGATGCATGATTTCAAAGGCCAAACTGCGTCAGTAACCAACAGATACCTCCGTCGTGCCCAGAGCAGAGTCTAATGAACGGATGAAGATACACGATCTACTGTATGAGGTTTCTCGAGGGCAGGGCATACAACAGGTACGTCCAATGAACGGATGAAGACGCACGATCTATGAGCTAGTGCACTGTACCAAGCCAATCGACGGACGAAGAATTTGATTAGGTAACAACAGCATATTTACACGCCAAAACCATATGCAGAATAGAGTAGAATCTGCACGTAAGGTATGTGTTTAAAAAATCTTCCTTTTCAAACCTAAAAGCGTAACCAAAATGTTAGATGACCAAACATTTGACAGGGTGAAGAGAATTAGCAGTGTGTTTTCCACAATATCAGCACCAACCACACCCCAAACGGCTCACCTACAGCCTAACAAAACATCACAGCAACCTTAATACATATCATAAGCTTTCTGTGATCGAGCAGAAGAGGAAAAGAATTCCTCCCTCACGAAACAGATGTCTTGCAAGAAATGCAAATTCACCTGAAACCAGTAAGAAAAACAAGCACCTGAGTACACGGCTCACTATATGTACCTGCGGCTTCAGCATTGTTGCTGCCATCATTCCAAAATAACCAGCCAGCAGCAGTCCTCATCAATCTATAGATGGCTTCCCTCCTGCTGCTGCTGCAAGCCATCATCCGTGGTGCCGACGAGGGGCGTCTCGGCACAAGGGAGGTGCCAGAGGAGGTGAAGCAGCCCAAGATGTTCTCCCCAAACCCTCTGTTGGAGCACAAGGGATGCAGGCTCGACGACGACGATGTGGAAGAAGAACGGTGGCTGGTCGCCTGCTTGCAATGGCCCCGGACCAATCGCCAATCAGCTTGGATGCAGGCGATCTGATCTCATCGATCACTTCATATTCATAAATGGAGTGCCTGTCAATCTCGAATGAAGATGGCTGGCTCTGCCTTTCAATGTAGTTCTTGCCTACATTGCCTAGGATAAAGTATTTTGTGTCTGAACAAATGTTGGTTGATTTCTTGCATGGCTAGTACAAAATGTTCAACATAACAGAACCATCTCACTGCCAATAAAACTCTATTTGTATAAGGAAGCAAGCACTTGTTATTGGTAAAATTTCTTTCACACATATCACACATGATCAACCTTTCTGACAGGTGACTATTCAACCCCAGTCGACAAAAGGAAGCGGAGGATAGCCACCTTCGGGGGGAGGTTGCAGCGATGGAGGTAAGTTGCCCCATGAAGTGTGGCCCGTTAGTATGTTCCCTGTGAAATGTGACAGAAATAAACGTAGCATTATCAAATGGAAGATCATAAAGAGGTTAAGTTCAACAGCGAGCCAACAGGTGGGCTTCAACAGGCTCAAGCCTGCCCTAGAAAACTCTTTTTTTATTACTATAGCACTCCGGTCTGAGCCTAGCTCCCCAGCCCATTCACCATATAGAAGATGAAAAGAATGCAGCAGTTAGCCAGGCCAGTAGCTTCACACACACAAGCACAGCACCGCGCAACTCGACACAGCCAATCAGCCAGACAGCCACGCTGCTGGAGGGACAAGCCGCCAAGTATTTATTTGTCTAATTCCCAAATTACTTTGCTGCGTCACTAAACTATTAGTCTTCTTCATGATCTATTAATTGATTTAGTGTCCAATATAATTAATTCGCAGTCCCCTCAACAAAGAAAACTTGTTCGCAGATTTACAAAAATGAAGAGAAAGAGTATGAGCATGCACAATTTTTACACAAGCAGTTCAGTTATCCCCCTGCTGAACCTGAATTTGCCTCAGCTAATTTGAACCCAGATCCCCTCCCTCGATTTCTGTGAGCACATGTCGTCCCCAACTACCAGCGCCTAGGGTTCCCTCCACGCCGACACCTTAGTCGCCCTCCTCTCTTCCATTTGGCGGCCCCATCGGTGGCCAGATGAGTGGGGACTTGCCCTTTTTTTGTTAGTTCTAGTAGGTCTTGTTTTCTCTTGGTTTTGGGTTCTCTGGCAGCTCAGCGAGGTGGTCACGGGCGACGATGGCGTGTTGGAATAAAAATTGTGCTAATTTGGACAGATGACTTGTGGTTGGGCACTTAACCCACATTTCTATATTTTCTATATTTTGGTTAGAAGGCGTTGTACAATAGCCGTAATAAGCAACATTTCACGCCAATACATCGATCCTTTCTGACTTTTTATTGTTGCTTCTCTAGTATTGATGTATTGGCGTGTCAATTCATAATACATTAGACAATATTTTCAATGATGATACCGATTTAGTTTAGTTACCATAAAAATATTTAAGCCCCCCCTCCATTTTCTTCCTGGATTCACTACTGGTTAAGTATGATGAAACATCTATGAAGCTACCCTGGTAAGAGTTGCCTTTGTAAGCATCAACATTCATTGCTTTGGAAAAAGCTCTCAAGGATATGACTTGAAGAACCTGACAGCAAATTTTTATGTAGTACTAGCATATTACTAAAGCACTTTAATATGTAGTCCATTATCAGGCAGCAACAGGCAGACCTGCTTGCAATCAAATTGCCTCCAAACATCTAAATAGAACCTAATTACTGATTTGGAAACGAGACAAATGGACCCGTTAGCATGCAAATGATTATATTCAACAATTTTACACCACGGGTTCTATCCAGAAAATGACAACTGAGGCATGGAAAATGTGATGAGCAGATAGCTTGCTGTGTATCATAATTTTTGTTTTCCAGTGGCTGCCACAAAATAAAATCAAGTAATATGTCTGGCAAGAGTCTCACGCAAGAAATAGATCACCTGAGAAAGAATTTCCTTCCACCGCCGGATATCCAACAAAATTTGGTTGACTTCCAAGAAAATTAGACTGTTGCCCCATTGCTCCTGGAACAGGCCCTGAATCATAAAATGAATTCAAAACATAAGGCCTACCCAAGGAATAAATTCAGTACAAAATCAAGTATCTAGCGTGTCGAAATACGTAGCCACAAATTGCAACTAACAGGTTAAGCATAACTCAGTCATGTTAACTCTATGGGAGAATGAATACTAGTACTAGTCCACAAGACTATAAATACACCTCAACGATTTTATAGGCATACAGCTATCATTTCATGGTTAAAGTATGTGAAGAACGGAATACTGCTTGAATCTCACGAAAGTGTAGCAACCAAGCAAAAGTCTAAACAATTATCCACCAGAGAACCCAAGCTGACTCGCTTAAGTCAAGATTAGCATTGTGAAGCAAGTTTCTAGGACATGAGTTGCATCCTACAAACCATACATCATATAAACATATGAATAGTTCATTCACATCAAACCCATGCTAGGAGTACCAGAATAGCATCTGAAAGTAAACTGACCAGACGGAGCTAATGCCAGGTTCACAGCATGTGGCTTCGGGTGGAAGTACCTGCATGCATCCCCAAACTTGCATGTTCCCTGTAACATCATCAATCAAGAAGCTAACTGAACAATGGTGCACTGAGTAACATCATCCACAAACCATCGCGCATGAACAATTGACCTCAGATTCATCACGGCACAGCCACACGTAATGCAGAATGCTGTAGCTAAACTAGTACTCCCTCTGTAAACGAATGTGGTAGGAATTAAGAACTGGTAAGGAAAGGAACGTGCCGTGCGGACGAAGTGGTTGCAGACGCCCTGGCCGAGGATCGCGCCGTCGGGCTGGAGGTGGGGAGATGGGCCGCCCTGGGACTCTGCCGGAGAAGACGGGGTTAGGTTTAGAGTCAAGAGGAGGCGGGGGCGGGCAAGGTGTTCGAGGGAATGCGTCAGAGGCCTGGAGGAGGGAGGGGGACAGGGGGGGACGTAACCTTGGCGGCGGATGGAGTCGTACCAGAGGGCGCGGGCGCGGTGGTGCTGGGCGCCCTGGAGGTGGCGCCTGCGGGCGGCGGCGGTGTCCTGGAACTCCTTGTCGCAGTAGTCGCAGTAGTACTTGCCCAGCGGCATCTCCTCTCGTCTCCTCCTTTCTCCCTTCCCCTGCTCTACTCTCCTCCGGGCGCGCCTTCAGGCTTCCGAGTTCGTAATCAGGAATTTCAGCAGAGTTTTCTGAGAGGCTTTGCGACCAGTAAGGTGTAGGTATCTCTCGATCTTTCTTTGCCAATTCGTCCAACCAAAACTCTCTCGCTAGAGCCTCTTCCAGACTGGGTTTTGACTTTTTGTATAACGGGAGCGTCGACTCAACAAACTAGATTGTTTTTTTTTTTCGGGATAATTGGATACAGATTGTGCACTTGGGGTATGCTTCAAAGTATTTTTCTTCGGAACTATTGGAAACTTCCCAAACTTATCCCTGCACTTCGGCACTGCAATTCTCCAATCCAGCCGTAAAAGACTGCATAAGCAAAACCCGCAGAGAAAACTTGAACGAACAGAGCTGCATATGTTACAGCTTCATGCAGCAGTGAAAACAAAGATCCACTGATCAAAATCAGCTACAACCAAAACAAGGTGAACACAAATCATCTCAAGTTGCAACAAACGACTCAATAGGAGCCAACGACAAGTACATAGTACTGCAGTAGCAGCAGGTAGACTTCAACAGGAATCCAGAACAAGGTGGCACGAGTCTGACGATCAAGAAACTAGGAAAATCGAGAGGACCCATACAAGGATCACAACTACCATAAATACATTCATACTTCTCTAGAACATATTACAGATCAGCCATGGCAATCTCAATTCTCAGGCGAGGGTTAGTACAAGGGAGGATGAACCGGTTACATTGTCAAGCTTGCATCGCAGCATACTACTACTCACCTACACAGGTCAACAGGGTGGAGTGGTCATACATCACGTCTTCCAACAACCATAATAGTTCATCACGCTCGCATGCTGCCCAACCAACATCCCCAGGGGAAATGCGCACTTGTCGATGCAATTCCAACGACTCGTGAGACAAGCATCTCATAGTCACGCATGGGAGCTCTGCTTTCTCGCATGCTCTGGGATCAATTTCGCCGCAACATCCGCTGGGATTCCTTTCAGTTCTGAGGACAAACAGAAAGCGAAAATAAGACTAGGTGTTAAAAATAAGGCCAGGCGACAAATTAGATATTCAATTCTAACAAGTAATCACTCATGATCCCAGCCACCACAAATAACCACTGCTGCATGACTTACCGTTAGGCTTGAAGTTAAAAAGAGGAGGCAGAAAGCGGCCATTTGGAAGGCGGGTACCCGGGTCCCGAAGCTCATCAAAGAAGGGGTGAACAAGTGCCTCCACCTGGACAGCACGTTAATAGAGATCTTAGTAAAATACCATAGTACACAAGATCATTGCAAAAGTATTGTATGAGTGCAGTATTCTCTGCGTTTCAACCACATGATGTGCATTCTAATATACTTACAGCAGTGCATCTTAGGTTGGGCGAGTACTGGAGGAGCCGAGAGACTAGATCAACAGCTTCAGGTGGCATCCTTTTATGGAATACCTACAGATTGCATGTGTTACTAGGCTGATATGCACCAATACCTAACAGTATATAAACAGCACTACATAGATCTGTACCTTGTGCCATGGGTGTGCTTTAATCTGTGGGAATTTGAACTCCGTATAATTGGGGTTCATGCATTTAATTTCTTCCCTTGTAGGGGTACCAAGGACCTGCAGCAAATGATCAAATTCTATGTGATAAGAACTTTTGCCTGGGAAATAAAAGATAACTGATTGCTAAGCACTAGAACTGTTAACTACCTTGATGATTTCAACAAGCTGGTCCACACCACTTTCACCAGGAAACAGAGGCTGTCAAACAAAATGACCTTGTAAGCCAATATGAACTAACAGTATAATGCTGATTTGTTAAGGGCTACATTCAAGATACACAAAGAAAAGCAAGCTGCTTACCTGCCCTAACATAAGCTCAGCAAGAACACATCCAGCAGACCAAATGTCAATGGCTGTAGTGTACTCAGTAGCACCAAATATGAGCTCCGGAGCCCTATAGTATCGGGAACAAATGTACGATATGTTCGGTTCTCCCTTAACAAGAACTTTTGCACTCCCAAAGTCACACAGTTTCAGCTGGTGAGTATGTGGGTTCACCTACAGTTATAGTTCAGAAAAATTAATCCACGGATAAAAACATGTGATTGGTTTTGCAACCAACAGAAGATGAGAAAGTTTTCAGCATACCAGAAGATTTTGTGGCTTGATATCCCTGTGGCAAACTCCAATGCTGCCATGAATGTAAGCCAGAGCCCTACATATCTGTCAAAAAATAATAAATATGGGAATAGCAGGCGCCTAAGTATAATGCAGTACCAAGAAAAAATCAAAGAACATACAGAAATATTACCTGGTATGTATACAGTTTCACATAGATTAGTGGCATGCGCTGGTTCATCTTGTTGTAATGCTTGACAACACGATGGACAGTCTCAGGCACATACTCGAGAACCAAGTTTAGATACAGTTCATCCTTCTCAGTTGTAGAAAAGAAACAATGCTTCAGAGCTACAACATTTGGGTGGTCAAGCAGGCGCATGGTCTGTAGCTCACGGTTCTTGTAGCGCTTATCCTGAAGGACCTTCTTAATGGCAACAGTTTCCCCTGTCTCCAAACATTTAGCCTGCAAAACGGACAGATTAAGGTTATATGAGACACAAGCTCCATGTACACCCAACATTAGTATATAGCAATCACAAGAAACTCAAGAACTCGGCCTATGCCTTCTAGGCATAGCCGGTCCCAAGCCCAGGTAAAGGAGGAGGGTTGTGATAGGCTTGGCGAGCCAACGTAAAAACTAGCCAGTCCCATAGGTATGAAACCCATTTGAGCGAGAGTAGTACTAGGATGGGTGACCTCCTGGGAAGTCCTCGTGAAAGGGTTTCATATCTAAGGGTTGTGATAGGCTTGGCGAGCCAAGGTAAAAACTAGCCAGTCTTTTGGGTATGAAACCCATTTGGGCGAGAGTAGTACTAGGATGGGTGACCTCCTGGGAAGTCTTCGTGAAAGGGTTTCATATCTAGCCTACCCCAACTTGTTTGGGATAACAGGCTTCGTAAGTAAGCAAGTATAGATAGTTAGCTCAAGACAGGAATAAAAAAACGCCTAAGTAGATTCATGTGAGGCAATAAGAGAGCTGGCTGCCAATAAATAATAGACCAGCCTGAAGTTGTTGCAACTAACCTGGAATACAATACCAAATGAACCTTGACCAACAATCCGCTCAGCCATGTAGCTCACGGTCTGCAGGTGCATCCAAGAACAAGATTATTAACATGAAATAAGTCACATAAACTATTCAGCTCAACAAACTAATTCTAAGAAAGATAGCATTAGCAGCGATTGACAATGATGAAGGCATTTAGGACATTTAGCACGCCATAATTATGTTGATGGCCCAACCATCGAATCATGCATGCAGGCAAACAGATGAGAACAAAAGGCTGCTGATCCCAATCAAATGTGACATCATAGGAACAAACAGTCACCTGCTTCGGCTGCCCATTTTTGCCACCAGTAGTTGTGACAATTATGTGTCCAGTCTCTGTTCCCTTGCCATTAATAATAGTAGCTTCCACTTCCTGCATATGTCATTCAAGCCAATCGTTAGGATCAAGTCATATTTTTTCGACATAAAATAGATTGCAGAAGACCCATCCAGATGACGCTTATCTGACCTTATCATCTCTTATCTTCAAATCATTCATCTGATCTGGTAGCTTCTCAGCACCCATGCTGGTGCCGCTGCTGTTCTTGTGCCCGGAGGGAGCAACGCCTACTGAAGCCATCTGTTACGGAAACCAAGAGACGCCGATTCAGCAGCGCATCAAATCACAGAAGCAGTAGGTGTTTTGGTGTATCTGCAAACCCAATGACCAACATCAGTCATATGAGGTAGCAACAAAATTTAGGATGAACAAGCCAGATGCAACAAGAGAACTATTTCAGAATGGTAAAACACGAAATGTGCCTTAACTGGCATAGCCAATTTGAACGACGAAACGTTTATTTGACACAAAGCGACCATGCTGTTGGGGAAAGCAGCTTTCCCCTTGGGAAATTGGGCCGCCTAACTGGACCGCAGCAAGAGCTGCCATTAAGCCAGCGAATGGGCTCGCACGAACGTAACAAACCTACCCTAGTCGGGGCATCTCATCTCTTCTGTGTCTGTCTCAAAAATAAAAGCTCTTCTTCGTCTCTTAGGAGGGCATCCATGGATGCAAGTACCAGCCTCCGTCTCTCAAACAAACAGAAGGGGAGCTAGGGAATCAATACCACTGGGCAGTACGATTTGACGGCATAAATGATCTAACTAGCATAGCAGTAAATACCAGAAATATTTTATTGTTGGTACGAATGCTCCCTGCTGACTAAAAAAACACCGACACATCTCTCCTAAGAAGCAACGCCACGGAGAAAACCAGCAAATCTGCGAGGAATCCTCGCGCAAATTCCGCCAGAGATCGCAAAATGGCCTTGGCTTCCGTCAGGAAAAGGCGCAGATCCTGAAAGAGTCGTAGCCAGATCATGGTCGCCGGAACGAGCGAACAATCGGCCCGAGAAGCAGGAAGACGCCACACGCTGCTGGCTGCGCGGACTCGACAACCACGGATGGATGGACCAGATAACGCGTTTTCCCGGAGGACGCAAAACCCAGCAGCAGGAAGAAGCAAATCGGCGAAGAAGGGGAAGGGATGCGCCGCGATTCATACCTCCTCCTCGCAGAGAGATCGCTGGATTCTCCCCTACCCCGCTCGCTCCGCTCCGCCCTGTGTTGCAGCTGGGTTGGCTTCCCCCTTTCCTCTCCCTCTCTCCTCTCCTTTCTGGTTGTCGGGACGCAACGAGATAGCAGTAGTAGTAGTAGTACTCCAGCACCACCGGCGCCAGTGCCAAGGCCAAGGCGGAGGGACGACGCAGCGGCCGAAATGATTTGTGCCTGCCCCCCGCCTGCTGCCGAGGGCAGTCAAAGCAACCCACCACCACGGGAACGCGCGTCGCCCGGCACGGCCCCGCTCGCCTCTGCGCTCCCCGACAGGTGGGCCGTTCTCTAATAAGGCCCCACACGTCGGGGTCGTGGAGTGGGTACGCGTCTCGTGGGGGCGCATGGGGGCTCGGGATCGATGGATCCATTGGGGCTTGGTTGGCCACGCCTTTTGACCGGTCAAATCCGCGGGGCCCGCAGCCTGGACTGGACTGCCTCGGTGGGTCGCCCTTGCCACTGCTCACCTGCTTTATCGGCCCTCTCGCCGACGCGCGGGCCCGGCTTCACATGGCCCGCGGGACAGCGAGGGGACGTGAGAGGGACGCGTGACGGGTGCCGTGTGCTGCCAAGGTACTAGTACTCGCCCTATTTCCCTTTCTTTTCACCGCGTCAGAGGACCGAAAGATTCGAGTAGGTTATGGAGGAAATGACGGGGCTGCCCCCGCCCTCGCTGGGTCTGGTCTGGGTTGGGTAGATCTGGCTGGGGTTTTTGGTTTGGTTTGAACTCGACGCGGGCTGGTGAACGGTAATGGGCGGCAGTGAGTGGGGAGAGGACCAGCGTCCAGCGGGAAGGGAGCTGAGCATGTGGCTGCAGCGAGGCGTGGGCAGGGGCAAAGTTTTTTCAGGACCGCGGGCGCGGGGGCAGCAGAGCAGGTGCTACGTGTAACTCTGAGGCCGGACTGTGTGGTAAAGTACCACGCTGGGTGCCAAAATTTCAAATTCACCGGCGAATCTCGCCTCGACAGCGGACCTGGGATGAGATCATGGAAATCATCGGTCTCCGCTCCGCTCTTGAATTGAGACCCCAGCAGCCCTCGAGTTATGGGGTGGGGGCTCGAGCGGGGCAAATTTGACAATTTTGACCTGTGGACGAAATCGATTCTGAATGAATCGTCCGGTAAACTATTTCATTCTCGACCTTTTTGTGAAGGCGCCACGACGGCGCCACACCCCACTGATGCAGCGCCTAGCTGCAGGCGTTACACGCCATCCACCATGGCAGCCCCAGGTCCTCATCTAGCGGTCAGGCAGCGCCTTGAGCTAGGCGTCACCCGTGTAATGTGCAAATACCACCCGTAGGCGTTACCTCGTGACTTAGATGCCACCGCCGCTCCCCTCCCCCATCCCACCCCATTAGTTCGGTTGCAAGTTCTGAAGCGGCGGCGCGGCTTCCTCCTCTCCCCCTCTCAATCCCCTCTCCCAAATCCTTCAGATCCGACGATTTGGTCCATGCATTTCTTCACCAATCCATCATAGAAGGTACTCTCCTCCGATCCCCTTCTTTCTATTCATAGAAAATATGATATTTTGAAGATTTGGGGAATCCTTGTTTGATTTGATTAGATTTGAATCTTGCATGTATTAGAACTTTGCATGTATTAGAACCCTTGTTTGTTTGATTTGTGGAACCCTAGTTTAATTTATGGAAAAGTTATTTGTATGAAGTTATTTGTATGAAGTAGGCCTAGTTATTTGTGGAACCCTAGTTTATTAGTTTTGTTTGATTTGATATGGTTGGAAACATAGATTGGTATGGTTGCATCTAGTAGTCGTACTTTAGTTTATTTGTATTCAAAAGATAATTATGTTGACAAGAAAGCTTTCTTTCAAATTGTTAGGATGGTTTGGCTTCTCGATGATCACTGGGACAAACAACACCGGTCGTACGCTATGTCGGTGGAGCAGCGGGTAATAATGAAAGTTGTCGGTGTTATAAATTTCGTGTTTATTACCTTGAGGGAGGGTTTGACTTTGAAATCCACGGACAAAATTTTCAAATTTGCAAGATTTGGGAGAGAATTTGAGAGGGGGAGAGAGTGGGAGAGGGGGCAAAGCTCGGGAGAGAGTGTGAGAGTGTGTGGGGGGGGGGGGGGCCACCAACTGGTGGATAAGTCCTGATCTGGGCTTTGCACGCTAGGCGCTGCACATTACATCTGTGGCGCCTAGCGTCTAGGCGCTGCACTTTACATGTGTGGCGCCTAGCTCTGGCAGCCTTGCATTCTTGAGTGCGGGCCTGTGGGCTGCCACGGTGGATGATGTAACGCGCCGCGCTTAGGCGCTGACGATGAGGATGTGGCGCCGGCGTGGCGGGCGCTACACAAAAGGGTCAGGGGAGTAAATTAGTTTCGCATCCAGTTCATTCTGTGAAATGATTTCGTCCCGAGGTCAAAATTATCAAATTTGCCCTCGAGTGACGCTGGCAGATGCTCCGCCTTGAGTACCCATTTTGATTGAGACTAGTCACAATGGAGAGTAACATACACTAGTAACATACACATATCTCTAGACTATGTTATTATCTTTATAGTGGACAGTAACATAAGTGTGGTAACATGCAGAGCTTCATTTATTATGTTATAGACTCATATTGCTTTGGAACATGTGATGTTACAGTAACTAGCTAAGTTACTACTACTACCTCTCTCCTCATTAACTCATTGCCACATAAGCAAATTTGCTGAGTTGGACTCGATGTTAATACTGAAGTTACTCCCACTATGACTAGTCTGAGAGGGGGTTTCGGTTTCAACTCAAGTGAGCTGAGCGGTAAATACCAGCGATTTTTGTGCGCGCCTGGACTCTGGACTTCCAGCATGTTTAACGATGTACTGCCCCCGTTTTCAAATGTACCCTATATTTTGTTCTCTGAAAGTTAAACATGTCTATGTTTCACAAAATTAAGGAAAAGGTATCGACAATTACAATACAAAATGAGAACCATTAGATTCACGATGAAGTGTAATTTTATACTGTATTTCACAAGTAATTGTGTATGTGTAATGCGCGCTGATATCAGGCAATATATTAACAGCATTGCACATTATATTTAGATAAAATATATATTACATGTTAATATTAGGTAGGATATAATTATTTTATTAATGCCAACGTTGATATTAGGCATATGCTAAATGTGTTTACTGTCAAACATGTTTAATGCTAAACATCGGAGCGATGTAAACCGTTGGATAGATGTGTTTGAACGGGTGAGATATGTTGGATCTCCACAACTCACTATTTTTGTATTGGTATCTCTATCTTCTCTACTATATTTATTGAGTAAATAGAACGTAAGGCTCTCGTTTCACCCGCTTCTTCGTCCAACCTCTCTATATATGATCGCCCTCTAATTTTTTTCTCTCAAATAATAATATTCTTTGGAAAGTAAATAAATTCTTACTAAATAAGTGCTTAACAATAATATGATATTTTTTCTTTGATCCCTGCTATGATCTTTCTCCTAAATAATATTTTCTTTTGTAAGTCAATAAACTCTTACCAAATAAGTGCTTATCGATAAGATGACGGGTAAATCATGATAATTGCATACAAAAACTTGCTAAGATTTTAGCGCACCAATCTAATAATAGACGTTCAATCACGGGCTAATATATTAGAATGTTTATACTCATGTTGCAATCGCACGAGTAATTATCTAGTAGATATAAATTTAGATATTGATATTGATTTATCTAATATTTTAGGTGTCATTAATAGTTTATTATTGAAACTTGATCAAACATAAAAAAAATTGACTTTTGAAAAACCTAATATGCACTACATTATAAAACGAAGGAAGTACCACGAGACACAAATTGCCAATGCATGCTTATAAGATAAAATCAATGGTGAATATAGTCATAGAAATGGAACTAAACACATTGTGCTAGCAACAATGAGACACCTAGGGTAAGGCACGAAGAACTTGGGTGCAACTACTCATTTGATCCTATAAAGTAACAGGAGAGGACAGATCCAAACCATCTCAACGATGTAATCTCACAATCTAATGATCCAAAATCTCCCAATGTTGAGTGCACTAATAGTCAATAATTTCCCCCATCAGGCCATAAATCTAACACCCCTTTGTGAAAGTGCATGTGGCACTTAATTATATTTTGGTGTGATGACAATATGGTTAGTAGAACTAATATCAGTTGCTAACAAAAAGATCAAAGGCGTGGTTTACCGGTGACTCGAAGGTTTCCATTTTAGTTTGATTCGAGTCGTAGAGAAAACCACACTATTAAGAGGGGTCATCGTGGATGAGTGTTGATATGATTGGGAGGTGGCATTAACAAAGTAAAGCGGAAGAAAGCGAGCTTGGATGATGGGTGGCGGCACCAACCTGCAATTGTTTTGTGTCGGTCAAAGCAGGGGAGGTGTTAGGCACGAACCAATCAACTAGGGATTCTTGCTTTGACTCTCTTGCCGAACTAGGAAAAGTTAGCTCTTGCAATGCAATGATCAAGCTTTTAAGAAATTCTGGCATACATATCTTTTAGTACTATTTTTTCATGGTTCTTCTGTGTATGTAATTTTCATGATGTAGTGATTTTATAAAATAGTTACTTATTAGTTGTAACCATT
Organism: Aegilops longissima; assembly: GCA_021605205.1. Lineage (NCBI taxonomy): Eukaryota > Viridiplantae > Streptophyta > Magnoliopsida > Poales > Poaceae > Aegilops > Aegilops longissima. Next base: position 211,928,814 of record CM038678.1, on the reverse strand, counting down.
GTTGTCATATCAAGTTGGAAGCTTAGTCTTCAGCAATGTCTGTTGTAGCTTTACTGTGATAGTAGAGAATAGGACAATGTGATATTGTCATCTACATTGCGAATGTTGCCACTAATATCTCTTTCGGTGTTGTCCAAATTCAAACTTCAGTTTGGAGGTAATGTGCTTGTGCACTGATATGACTTACATTTGAATACGAGCACTTTGGTTTTCAACTCTCAACTAGAGTTGTTCATCTTTCGTAATGCCGGTAGAGTGTAGATGCACAAAATCCATTGGATATTTATGGATGTGAGATCTTACATACATCCTTTTGTATTCATCTTAGTGTCAATTTGACTTGTTATTGAACAAATTACGGTATAGGCAGGAATAAGTATCAGAACTAATGCCATGGTGCCCATGTCAAGTCTAGCACTGGATTAAAAAATTTACCATGTGAAGTCATTTTTGTTTGTTGTACGGAGTATAACCAATTATTTGTGTGCTCCAGAGGGATGGAGTAAATGATCCACAATGAAGTTCAAAAGGTTGTCTTAGCCCCAGTAAAGGTTAAATGTTCTCTTTAATGTTTAGGCTTCCAGGATATTATAGTATAGTAACACCGAGCAAATTAAGCTGGTCCACAGTTGAGGGAGAGGGGAGGGGTGTGAGAGAGAGGGTGAGAAAGAGAGAAAGAGCGAGGGTGGGAGAGAGAAGTGGACGGGGGGAGAGAGAGAGAGAGAGAGATGGAGGGTGGTAGACAAAGTGGGGGAGCGAGAGACAGATATAGAGGGTGTGAAAAAGAGTATGTAAGGATAGAGTGGCACTGACATATTACAAAGAGAGGGAGGAGACATAGAGAGAGCTTTAGTGTGAAATATAGCAGAAGTGCACCGTTACGTGTTTGAAATTCAAATTGTGTGTTCATGGAGGTGGAAAATATTTCTTAGGAGGATATGAAACACTTTTGACGAAAATTAGTTGTCATTTTGCTCGATTGAGAGCTGAATAAGCTAAAAGGAGGTCTCATATACCATCAACCTGACAATGAAGAAACTTTAGCTAATTCTGATCTCGAGATCCTGGAGAATCCACCTGACGTAGTCAAAGACAAACGTCCTGCCCCAATCACTATCATGCCCATGGACAAACGTGAATTACTTGCCGGCCTATGCAACTACATCATGTCGAAAGATGATGTCGGGTGTTTGGAGTAAGTATCATGTATCAATATTTAATGTGCGCATGTACATTATTATTCTAAAATACCATCCAATTTTTAGGAAGGAATGGGTCCGGAGCTCGACACCTCATCCAATGAGCTCAAGTCTTAAGAAACTTCAGTGCATACTTAACATGGAGCAGCCTATGGACAATGATTGCTTCAACGCCGCTGTGCGTATACTGGCATGTGACGAGGGAGTATTGTTCACAAACCCTCCTATACACTACATGGATCTAAGATTTTGTTAAGTTATCGTAACTCTTCATTCTACGTGGCATTAGTATCAACATGTTGAAACAATATTTCCTTTTTTTACTTAGTCCATGATACTAGAGTCAACACGAGGTCAGAAGTTTTGCGAGAAGGAAACTATCCAGATGTTGGCAACATTATTTGATAGTTGGCCTGGGATAGACAAAGACATCTCATCGTGCAACATGGTAAGTGAAGTATTTTGTCTATTGTTATCATGGTTTATTGTTATTTTTAATAGCTCCACTTGTAGATTTATCTTCCCTATGCATCCATTGGCCGATACATCTTGTACGTCATCGACAAAGAGGCACGTTGTCTATATATTATGGACCCTATTCAAACATCACAATCGTCAGAGGATAAAAATTTGAGTCATGCACTGAAATTTAAAAGTTTTGCAAGGGATTTCAAAGAAGCACTCGAAATAAAGCTGCCTGGTTGGAATTCTGATATATCTAAATGGCAATGTTTATTTCCGTCTGGTATTCCAACGAGTATAGACGGGTAATGAATTCATAATAAAAAAAATTATTTTTGTTATCATTATATTCTTTATATTATTAATTTAAAAATTGCAGGAATGTGTCTGGCTATTTTGTTTTTCATTTTATGCTCTGGTGGAACGGTAAAGAATTGGTCTAAGCCGGTTTGCGCAGTGAGTATTGTCCGTTATATGTTTTAAGACCTTCGGCGTGAAATTTTCATACTAACTACATATATTGTTTGTGCAGGATGGGTATGAGTTGAGGAAACAGTTTTCATTATACATGCTAAAACATCGTGCGAATGAAGCTAAATGCAACTTTCCTGATATCATGAAAGAATTTCTTAAACGCATCATCTAGATATTGATAGTTTGTAATAGATGTGAAGGTCGAACATCGCTCAATTTGTTACATGGACATGTCGTTAATCTTTCTTTTTGTTAACAAATTACATTGAAAAAATAGACTTAAATTATTCAATAATTGTGTTTGTGTTATATTGTTTGTACGTGTGAAATTTAACATGTAACTCTTGCAAACTATTTCAAGAGCCCGTGGCAACGCACGGGCGCTCTACTAGTATGGTTAGTAGAACTAATATCAGTTGGTAACAAAAAGATCAAAGGCGTGGTTTACCGGTGACTCGAAGGTTTGCATTTTAGTTTGATTTGAGTCGTAGATAAAACCACACTATTAAGAGGGGTCATCATGGATGAGTGTCATGTGGGAATACTTCAAAAACATATACACCAGCCCTCCTACACCTATCACTCATTATCCGTCTGTAGTGTGCTTTGCCGAGGTGTCCGTTGAGCATCAACAGAAACCCTCTGAACACCCCGTACGCATGGGGTCTTTTGACCCCCGTGCGCATGGGGTAGCCAAAAAGTTTCTGGACACCAACACGCACGGGTTACCACAGAACTCTCTGGACACCCCGTGCGCACGGGGTGGTGGTCAAGTCTCTGGACACCCCGTGCGCACGGGGCTGACTTAGCCCATGTGCATGGGTCCAATGGGCAGAAACCCCCACCTAGAGAAAACTATAAAAGGAACCATTCTTCCACCTCCAACCTTTAACCCCAATGTCGTGTTGAGCTCCACCATTGCAACACTCCATTTTGCTCAATACTCTCAATCCCTCCACCCAAACTTGTTGAAACTTTGGCGATTGGGAGAGCAAGACCCGATCTACACTTTGACCAAACCAAATTCGTGTTCCCCATAATATTTGTCCACTATTGACTTGTTACTCTTGGAGCTTTGGCTCCTAGGCGGTTAGAGCTTCCTCCGGACGCTTCCTTGCTTGTGGTATGCTCTGGAGAAGTTTGTAAATGTGTGGTGGTCACCTTCAAGACCCCCCGAGTGATTGAAGCTCAAGGGGTGACTCGAAAGAGAATACGGTGAGCCTTCCGTGGCGTTCCACAAACTTTGGCTTCGACACCGCTCTAAACAGAGATTAGCTCTTCCCCAAGGAAGAATGAACTTCAGGATAAAACCCGCGTCCTCATCTCACTTGTGGCTAATCCTTTTCCGCACTTTACTTTGCTTTGTATGCTTGTGGGCTTACTATCTAGATTGTTGCCTAGCATATTTAGCTTTAAGATTGCTTGTCATATAGGTTGCGTTCACCTAGTTGCATATCTAGTGAAACCTATTTATCCAGTTAACCCTAAAATTGACAAGTAAGATTAAAATTTGTAGTCTCCTATTCACCCCCCTCTAGTTGACCGTATCGATCCTTTCAATTGGTATCAGAGCCTCGTTCTCTAATACAACCTTAGAGGACATGGATGATCTAGAGAATGTGGGTGGTGCACCACTACTTGCCGAGGATGGTCAAAACCTACCCCCCGTCGCGGTCATGGACCTTGTTGCTTCGGTCGTCGCCCCCATAAACTCGGGATGCCCCCTTAATCTCGGTGGAGGTTCTTTCAATGTTTGCGGACCTCAAACCCGCCATGCTGAAAGAAGTTTGATCCTCGGTTAAGGAGGAAATTGATGCTTGCCTAAAGCCCTCTACATCCGCCTCTAACTCATTTGATCCAAATGAGGTCCATGATGAGGATGACTCGAGAGAACCTCTTGCATCCCTGGGTCGCACCCAAGTTCCCAAGTACAATGTCGTAGAACCTTCTTACTCACCTCAACCTTTGCAACTCCCTCGCATTAATCATGTTGGGCCTCCGCCCTCTTTGAAAGCTAACGTGTTTGCTAAGTGGAGGCTAAATATGGAGTCTCACATTCGTAGTGCATCCACGCAACTATAGTGGATTGTGGTCAGCGGTTTCAACCCCAAGGATCACATGAATCCCACTCCAAGAGATGCAGTTGATGATCAACTCAATGCTACCACCCACAACATGTTGCCCAGCGCCATGACCAATGACTATAGTGACTCCATTGCCCTACTCAAGACTGCCAAGGAAATTTGGGATTGCATTTGAGGAAGCCCTCCAAGGTGATGAAGCAATTCAAAGATCTCGGTTGGCTTTGCTCAAGCAAGAAGTCAACCTATTTGTGAGGAATGATGATGAGACCGCGGAAGAGGTGCATCGAAGGTTGAAGTCTCTATGCGAGCTTTCTCTACTCATGATGGCCATGACCACATCTGACCATGTTCCCTGTGTTACCCACATTCAAAACTCTATGCCTAAAAGTAACTGAGGGAGTCCTGGATTAGGGGGTATCTGGACAACCGGACTATATCCTTTGGCCGGACTGTTGGACTATGAAGATACAAGATTGAAGACTTCATCTCGTGTCCGGATGGGACGCTCTTGGCGTGGAAGGCAAGCTTGGCGATGCGGATATGTAGATCTCCTTCTGTTGTAACCGACTCTGTGTAACCCTAGCCCCCTCCGGTGTCTATATAAACCGGAGGGTTTAGTACGTAGGACAACAACAATCATACCATAGGCTAGCTTCTAGGGTTTAGCCTCTACGATCTCGTGGTAGATCAACTCTTGTAATACTCATATTCATCAAGGTCAATCAAGCAGGAAGTCGGGTATTACCTCCATAGAGAGGGCCCGAACCTGGGTAAACATCGTGTCCCTTGCCTCCTATTACCATCCGCCTTAGACGCACAGTTCGGGACCCCCTACCCGAGATCCGCCGGTTTTGACGCCGACATTGGTGCTTTCATTGAGAGTTCCACTGTGTCGTTGCTGCAAGGTTTGATGGCCCCTTCAATCATCGACAATGATGCGGTCCAGGGTGAGGTTTTCCTCCCCGGACAGATCTTCGTGTTCGGCGGCTTCGCCCTGCGGGCCAACTCGTTTGGCCATCTGGAGCAGATCAAGAGCTACGCCCCTGGCCATCAGACCAGGTTTGGAAACTTGAATTACACTGCCAATATCCGCGGAGACTTTATCTTCGACGGATTCTGGCCCATGCCAGGTGTGCCACACGATCACGATGAGCACGATATAGCTCTACCGTCAGACGATGTTCGGGAGATCACGCCAGCAACTACTCCGGCCTCTAGTCCGGAGCAGATCGCGCCATCCGAGGACGGGAGGATAGACTCCGCCATGGAGGCCGCGCCCTCAATGGCGATAGAGCCGAATATCGACCTTACCCTTCACGAGCCGTGTCGCCGACTCGCTGGACTCGTCCTCGCCACGGACTCCGTACCATCCGCGCCTATACCTATCGAATCCGATTGGGCGCCGATCATGGATTTCACCTCCGAGATATCTTTCGGCTTTTCGCCCTTGGCGACACATTGAACTCATTGAAATCTCTCTCCTGTCCGGAGAACCTTGGCGAACTATGTCGGCTAGAGTGGGATGCGACGACGAAGAAATTCAATCCCCACCCACCATGCACTTAGTAGCCACTGTCGATGATTTAACTGACATGCTCGACTTCGACTCCGAAGACATCGATGGTATGGACACCGATGCCGGAGACGCACAAGAACCATTGCCCACAGGGCACTGGACCGCCACCTCATCATATGATATATACATGGTGGATACACCCAGAGAAGGCAATGGGGACAAGACAACGGAGGAAGACCCCTCCAAGAAGCAACCCGGCGCCCGGCGTCGGTGGCGCCGCTCTAAGTCTCGCCACAAAGAAAAGCGGTGATACCGCACGGAGATAACGATACTCGGATAGTGCGAAGATGATGACAATCCTCCTCGAGCGATCAAGAGCCGGAGGATGAACAAGCCAGCCCTCCTAAGAGAGCGGCGGAGGGAGAAAGCGGAGGGCGACAACTATATGCCTTCCTCCAAAGGCGAAGCGAGCCTCGGCGGCGAAGAATTTGTCGTGCTCGAGGATCCGTTGAGCAGAGGCGCTTTAAGCGGCTTATTGCCACAACAAACAGCTCGAGGAAAAGCGACAACAGACTTCTAGTCGATCGGGATCTGCTAGCGAGATAGATGGATCAAGTCCTTGCGGCTAAGGAGTACGAACTCGAACGCCCTTCCATAGGTCACCCGCGTTCGATCGGCTGATCGGCCACCCGTGGCGAGATAGAGAAGCAAGACGGCACGAAAATCAGCCTGCACCCGCCGCCATTCAAACAAACATACCAAGGCAACGGAAACATGCGAGACTGCGAGGCGTATTGGAAGACAAGGCAAAACACGCTAGATCGATCTATGGATCACGTGGCGTGCCCTACAAGGACGGTGACCGCCTTGCGGATCTGATAAAAGCAATTCGGACGGGCGAATACGTGAGGCGGGACTCATACGAGCTGCGTCGCGACATAGCCAAAGACAGTAGGCGCGGCACACCCCTATGCTTCACCAACAAGTAATGGAGCATGAATTCCCGAAGGTTTTAAACATGTAAATATCGAATCATATGATGGTACAACAGATCCCGCGGTATGGATCGAGGACTTCCTCCTCCACATCCACATGGCCCGCGGTGATGATCTACATGCCATCAAGTACCTCCCTTAAAACTCAAAGGACCAGCTCGGCATTAGCTGAATAGCCTGCCAGCAGACTCCGTCGGCTGCTGGGAGGATCTGGAAGACGCATTTCTCGACAATTTCCAGGGCACTTATGTGCGACCACCAAACGCCTATGACTTGAGCCACATCATTCAGCAGCCAGGGGAATCGGCCAGGCAATTTTGGACACGGTTCCTAACAAAGAAAACCCAAATTGTCGACTGTCCGGATGCGAAGCCTTAGCGGCATTCAAGCACAACATCCGTGACGAGTGGCTCTTGCGACCATGCCGTGAAAAGCCGAAATCAATGGCAGGCCTCACGACACTCATGACCCTCTTTTGCGCGGGCGAGGATAGCTGGCTGGCTCGTAGCAATAACATATCAAGGAACCTTGGCACTTCGGATACCAAGGACAGCAACGACAGGTCATGTCGCAGCAAACACAAGCGCCAAGAAGAGCGGTGATAACGCCGAGGGCACGACAGTCAATGCAGGATTCAGAGGCTCTAAATCCGGTCGCAGAAAAAGCCATTCAAAAGAAGTACTCCGGCCCGTCCGGTTTGGACCGCATACTCGATCGCTCGTGTCAAATACACGGCACCCCGATAAGCCAGCCAATCACACCAAGACATAATTTGGGTGTTCAAGCAGCCGACAAGTTAAATACGAAGACAAGGACAAGGGCTGCACAACGATGACGAGGAGGAGCCACGGCCGCACGAACACGGAGGACGAAGAGGTTCCCCACAAGTGAGGACGATAAACATGATATACGCAACCCACATCCCCAAAGGGAACGGAGGCGTCCACTAAGGGACGATATCTGCGATGGAGCCCGTCGCCCCAAAGTTCAACCCATGGTCCTCTTGTCCGATCATATTTGATCGTAGGGACCACCCCACAGTATCTGTCATGGCGGATCTCGCCGCATTGGTCCTAGACCCAATCATCGGCAGATATCACCTCACTCGAGTCCTTATGGACGGCGGCGGCGATAGCCTGAACACTGCTTTACCGGGATATAGTGCGCAAAATGGGTATAGACCCCTCGAGGATCAAACCCACCAAAACGACCTTTAAAGGCGTTATTCCGTGTAGAGGCTCATTATGCGGGCTCAATCACACTGGAAGTGGTCTTGGATCTCCGGACAACTTCCGGCGAGGAGTTAATCTTGATATCGCCCCGTTCGCGGCGGCTATCACGCCACCGCCGGAGCACCGTGCATTGCAAGATTCAATGCGGTACCGCATTACGCATACCTCAAGCTCAAGATGCGGGACCTAGGGGTCATCACGGTCAATGGAAACACAGAACGCCGCTCCATACGGAGGAACACACTGCGGCCCTCGCAACGAAGCACAAAGCAGCCTTTTGAGGCAATCCACCAGTTTGGCGATCAAGCCCCCGGACACCGTCAAGCGCGTCCGGAATAACCTACAACAGGATCGCCTAGCACGCTCAGAGCTCGCCTAGCAATTCGGCCCCGCCCCAGTCTTAGTACAACTGCAAAGTCTGTCCCACGCGTGCATAATTACGCATTGAAAATACCATGGGTATAGGCGGGGGCACGATCACGACGCGTCCCACAATGCGGTTTAACCGCACTAGGGGCTTACTACCTTCATCACTCTCTCTCTTTCAGGACTCTACTCTTTGGAAGCCTTATCCGGCAGTAAGGTAGCCGGACACATGATACAACACCCAAGGAGGCAGGAAGCTACATCGTACAACGGAATCCCCAGGTGGTCTCTGATAACGAGCTAAATACCTGTTTTAAGATACCAGTCCGCATCTTGCCCTTGGATGGGAGATGTCAAATAGTCCTATTGTTTGCTTACCGCACCACTTGTATCATTATGCTTTAACGCATTTCTTAAATAAACAATGCATAGTACTAGTATATTGCATCCTATATTCTTTTATATATATGCTTATCTATGACAATCAACACCCGTACACTCTGGTACGGCCAATACGCCAGGGGCTTCCGTATACCCCATAATTCGGCGTGAGAAGTTGATACATCTCCAACGTATCTATAATTTTTTATTGCTCCATGCTATATTATCTATTGTTTTGGACTATATTGGGCTTTATTTTCCACTTTTATATTACTTTTGGGACTAACCTATTAACCGGAGGCCCAGCCGAATTGCTGTTTTTTTTTGCCTATTTGGTGTTTCAAGAAGCGGAATATCAAACGGAGTCCAAGCGGAATGAAATCTTCAGAACGTGATTTTCTCATCGGATAAGACCAGGAGACTTGGACCCTCCGTCAAGAAAGCTCCGAGGCGGTCACGAGGTGGAGCCCCCTAGGCGTGCCCCGCCTCGTGGGCCCTCGAGGCTCCACCGATGTACTTCTTCCTCCTATATATACCTCGCACCTGTCGGATCGATCACGGAGCCAAAACCTAATTCCACCGCCGCAACTTTACGTATTCACGAAATCCCATCTTGGGGCCTGTTAGGAGCTCATGGGAAGGGATTGCACCATGGAGGGCTTCTACATCAACATCATAGCCTCTCCGATGAAGTGTGAGTAGTTTACCTCAGACCTTCGTGTAACGCCCTCGATGCGGCTATATCTCCCATGTGTCGAGGCACGACTTAGAGGCATAACCGCATTGAAAGCAATGTCGCAAGTCGTGCCTCGACACGTGGGAGATATAGCCGCATCGAGGGCGTTACAAGTTGGTAATCGAGCCTTCCCGACTTAGGAGCCCCTACTTGATTGTTTCTTTGGCGTTGTTGAGTCTAGAATGGAAAATGTTTTGAGTCTTAGGATTATATATATCGGAGAGTAGGATTCTTTTACTCCCAGTCCCTTCGTCGCTCTGGTGAGGTATCTGACGAGAGTTTTGACTCTTCTCTCCTCAAATTTCACTAAAAAATTTTTTTAGGATCACGTGGGTATCTTGGAATCGTTCGATGGTTTTGTGACGAGAACATTGTTCTTGGTGCCTCGACATTTAGGGGTTGTGGCGGTGTCCGGGGAGTTGAGCTCCGAGGTGTTGTCGTCACAATTTTATCATTGCGATTCGGAATACCGAGTTTTGCCGACATCGAAATCTCTTTTGTGCATTTGTTGGTGAGATAACCCGATAGCCCGATCGAGGCGAAAAGGGAGTATTGCCATGACTTGTATAACGGATGTTTTTCAAGGTCGAGGTACACGATTTCGAGAATTTCTTGGTTATGTGTTGACGGATGGATACAATTGGATCTAGGTATTGTTAGTTTGGGTGATATATTTTGTGTCCCTGTATCCCCAACACCGATTGCATAACCAGAAAGTTTCGGGAGTTTATAGGTGGGAATTCTAGTAGCTTACGGGATATTCTTTCCGGCGGATGTATGATTTGAGATTGGGGTTCAACGTCTAGTGGTCCGCCCATTCACGGTCGATTACTGATGGTCGCGAGGCGTCTTAAAGAATCCTTGGCTATGCTGATTCGGGGCGTCTTGTTTGTCATTCGTGACGTCCGCTATCGTCGTGTCCGTGTGGGCCCCACCACTAACACTTTGGGCGTAAATCTCTATCATGTGTTTGTTCCGCTCATTCTAGAAGCCAATCTTTTGTTTTCGGTTGTGATATTCGATTTGTTTCTAAGATGATGTTGTTTCCATATCTTTATCTAAGTGGCTTCTCACCTTAATGGACGTGTGATGATTAACTTTGGAATTCATTCGTTCATTCTTGCTCGAATGTTTATTGTGAAGACTATATGTTGCAATTTCTATCCGTTGATTCTACTTGACTATTTGTCTATCAAAGGACTAACGGATGTCACCCTCTTCAGATGGCTCCGCCAACGCGTCGAATCCGGATCACAATGATGGGGATCGGTCAGACCCTCCACCTCCGCCTCCGCCTCCGAGGCTCGGCAAGCTATCATGGCAGCCACCAATGCCAATGCTCGATGATTTTGCAGCTCTTGCAAGAACGTACTCAAGGGCAAGGCAATCAAGGAAATCAAGGTCAAGGCAACAACCAGCCGCACTTTGCTACTCTCGGTCGGTTCCTCGCTAATCAGCGAAGTCTTTCGGTTTACGTGTCGAAGCCACGACGACGACGATTGGTTAGTGGACATCTGCAAGCATTTTGATTGTAGCAATGTCGACACGAGGACTTTGTCAAGTTTGCATCGTTTCAACTCAAGGACCAAGCTCTTTGAGTGGTACCAACAATACAAAGATTCCAGAGGAGGTCGTGTCATTACAGGATGAGTTCGCCGAGATTTGAGCTCACCACATTCCAAAAAGTGTTGTTGAGAGCAAGCGTGAGGAGTTCCGCAATCTCAAGCAAGGCAACATGTCTGTCTATCAATACAATATCCAGTTCGAAGCTCGCTTCGTTTTGCTAAGCAAGACGTGCACGATGAAAAGAGTATGATCTATCAATTCAGAGGTGGTGCGAGAGAAGATCTGCAATTAGCTCTTGTGCTTTTGAGCGAGATAAGTATGATGAATTCTACAACATGGCTTTGAAGCAAGAAGCTGCCCAGCTCAAATGTGAGGCTTCTAAGAAGAGAATCGGGGATGCAGATTCAGTCTTCTTCTTCCTCTCAAGTGGCAGCTAAGCAGCGAAGTTTTACCTTCCTCCTCCTCCGTTCAAATCGGCCTTATCGCCAGAAGAACTCGGTGGCGTGGATCTTCCCACCCACCCAACCCAAGCTATTAGAACAAGTCTAATTCTCAAGCTCCAAGGTCAAGTGCTCCTTTCCACCGTCCGCTCTCGAGGTGACTTGCAACAAATGTCACAGAAGGTCACTATGCGAACAAGTGCTTCAACAGAGGCGCCTTCCGCCTCCTCCTCTGTGAAATCTTCAAGCAATGCGGTGGTCAAGCATAATCCAAAGCATGCCAAGGTCAATATGATGAATGCAGCTCAAGCGGAGGAATCTTCCGATGTGATCATGGGTAATCTCTCGATTAATGATATTCTGCAAAAGTCTTATTTGATCTTTGGTGCATCGCATTGTTTCATGTCAAGACCGTTTTTTCCAAGCATGAATTCACTTCTTCTCATTTGGGGAAACCCATGGATGTCATTTCTCCGGGTAAACGGTTGAGCTCCAGTTTGGTGGTTCCGGATGTCTCGATCAAGATGGGCGATTATAGATTTCTTTCTAAACCAATTGTCCTTGGCGACTCGGATATTGATCTTATTCTCGGGATGGACTGGCTTTATCAGTACAAAGCTCAGCTTGATTGTGCTGCCAGGGAAATTCAATTGACTCACTCTTCTAATGATGTGATCATCTATGCGCTCGTGATGAAACCATTCGGTTGTTTTCTCTCAATGAGAAGGGCGAATTGGATGCTATCTCTCGATTCGATCGTTTGTGAGTACCAAGATGTCTTTCCGAAGAGCTTCCGGGTATGCCTCCTCATCGGCCGCTTGAATTAGTTATCGATCTTGAGCCCGCATCGAACCCGTTTGCAAGCGTCCATACAAGCTTGGACTGATGAGCTGAAGGAATTGAAGAAGCAGCTCGATGAACAAGAGCGTCTGGGTTTGATCGGACCGAGTTCATCTCCTTGGGGTTGTGGTGTTCTTTTGTCCGGAAGAAGGATGGCACGGACCGACTTTGCGTCGATTACCGTCCATTGAATAAGAAGACAATCAAGAACAAGTATCCACTTCCCAACATCAATGAGCTTTTCGAGCAACTCAAAGGTGCTAAAGTGTTCTCCAAGCTTGACCTTCATTATGGGGTATCATCGATTCGCATTCGTGAACAAGATATTCCCAAGACAGCATTCGAACAAGCTTTGGTTCTTATGAATATCTTGTCATGTCTTTCGCCTTGTCAATGCTCCTCCAACATTCTCTCGGATGATGAACTTCATTTTCAACCCCTACACCAATGAATTCGTCTTGGTCTATCTTGATGATATTTTGGTCTTCTCCAAAATAAGAAGGATCATGCCAAACATTTGCGATTGGTGCTAGACAAGCTCGTAGAGTATCAATTCTATGCTAAGTTCTCCAAATGTGAATTTTGGCTTGATGAAGTGCTTTATCTTGGTCATATCATCTCCGCCAAGGGCATCATTTGTTAATCCCGAGAAGGTGTCCGCAATTGTGAATTGGGAACCTCCTCGAATGTCAAGCAGCTCATGATTTTCTTGGTCTTGCAAGCTATTGTCAAGATTCGTTGAGAACTTCTCCAAGATTGCAAAGCCTCTTTCCAACCTTCTCCGAAGCATGTGAAGTATGTCCGGTCTCCACGAGTGTGGCGTTGCTTTCAATACTCTCAAAGAGAAACTCGTCACAGCTCTGTCTTGACTCCTCTGATGAATCCAAGCCATTTGAAGTTTTTCGTGATGCTTCTCTTCAAGGTCTCGGTGCTGTGTTAATGCAAGAGAAGAGAGTTGTGGCCTATACCTCTCGCTTGATTGAAGCCCAACGAAAAGAACTACCCCACTCACGATCTTGAGTTGGCGGCGTTGTCCATGCATTGATAACATGGAGACATCTCTTGTTGGGAAGGAAAGTGGACATTTTCACCGATCACAAGAGTCTCAAGTACATCTTCACTCAGCCCAACCTCAACCTCAGGCAGACTCGATGGGTGAAATGATTCAAGAGTACAACCCAAGTATTGAATATACTCGAGGCAAGGCCAATGTCATTGCAGATGCTTTGAGCGGGAAGGCTTCTTGCAACAGCCTAATCCTCAAGCCCTTTCACCGGATCTCTGTGAAGCTTTCCGCAGCTGAATCTTCAAGTTGTTCCTCAAGGCTTCCTTGCCAACCTCATAGTCTCTCCTACTTTGGAAGATCAGATTCGTGAGGCTCAACTTCGGATACCATGGTGAAAAAGGTGAAGCGTGGTATCGACAAGGGCATTTCAAGTACAAGTGCTTCCACGTTGATGACAAAGACACTCTTTTCTTCGAGGACGGATTGTGGTTCCTAAGGGTGATCTCGAGAAAAGTCATTATGAGCGAGGCTCACAATTCGCTTCTATCCATTCATCCGGAAGTACGAAGATGTACCGGGATCTCAAGCGATCATATTGGTGGACTCGAATGAAGCGAGAAATTGCTCAATTCGTGAATGAGTGTGATGTCTGCGAGAAGAGTGAAAGCGAACACCAAAGACCAGCTGGTCTCCTCCAACCTCTTGCTATTCCGGAGTGGAAGTTTGATCATATTGAGATGGACTTCGTGACTGGATTTCCAAAGTCCAAGCGTGGAAATGATGCTATCTTCGTTGTCATTGACAAGCTTACTAAAGTGGCTCATTTTCTTCCTATCAAAGAATCTATCACAGCAGCTCGGTTGGCGAGCTATACACCTCGAGATTGTCTCCTTGCACGGCATTCCACAAGTGATCTCTTCTGCACCGTGGCAGCATCTTTACCTCCAAGTTTTGGGATTCTTTTCAGAAGGCCATGGGCACCAACATTCGTTTCAGCACAGCTTTTCATCCTCAAACAAGTGGCCAAGTTGAGCGAGTAAATCAAATCCTTGAAGATATGCTCAGGGCTTGTGTCATTTCTTTCGGTATGAAGTGGGAAGATTGTCTTCCATATGCCGAGTTCTCCTACAACAACAGCTTCCAAGCGAGTTCGGGCAAGGCCCCATTCGAAATTCTCTATGGCAGAAAGTGCCGTACTCCTCTCAATTGGTCTGAGACACGTGAACACCAACTTCTTGGCAATGACTTGATCACGGAAGCAGAAGAAATGTGCAAAGTCATTCGTGAGAATCTCAAAGCCGCGCAATCGCGCCAGAAGAGCTATTATGATGATAAGCACCGTGATGTGGCTTTTGAAATCGGAGACCATGTCTACCTCGCGTCTCTCAATGAAAGGCACTCGCCGCCCGGTATCAAAGGAAGCTTGCCCCTAGATACGTGGGTCCTTTCAAGATCATTGGCAAAAGAGGCGATCTCGCCTATCAACTTGAGCTTCCATCCAACTTCGCAAATGTGCACGATGTGTTTCACGTGTCACAGCTTCGCAAGTGCTTCAAGACTCTGGCGCACCATCAACTTCAAGAGATTGACCTTCAAGAAGATCTCTCTTATCATGAGCACCCGTTGCTATTCTTGAAGAAACCGGCGCAAGACTCGCAACAAGTCAATCAAATTCTGAAAGTGAAGTGGTCACACCATTCCGACCGAGAAGCCACACAGGGCGCGAGGATCACCTCCGTTCGAATATCCGGAGTTCTTTCGGTCTTAGATCTCGGACGATATCCTCTTGTAGTGGTGGAGTGTTGTAACACCCGGACGTAACTTTCCATATTTGTAACTCCAACTCTTGCCATTTTCGGCATTGTGATATGATATTCCCTCCGTGGTTGGGTTTTATTCATTTTGCATTTTGTCCATGTCATGCATTTTATATCATGTCATCATGTGCATCGCATTTGCATACGTGTTCGTCTCATGATTCGAGCATTTTTCCGTTGTCCGTTTTGCAATCCGCACTCCTATCTCCCCGGCGGCCCTTTTACGTTTTTCCGTGTGCGGGTACTAAACCTTCTTGAAATGGACCGAGGTTTGTCTAGTGGCCTTGGTATACCACCCGAGACCACTGGTCAAGTTTGGTCATTTGGAGCTCGTTGGTACTCAACGGTTAACCGCGACTCGCAAAGGCCTCTTTTAAGTTGCAGCTCAACACCCCTTCAAAACAGCCCAATAACCCATCTAAGTCACTTCCATGCTCTCCGTCGTTCGATCACGATCGTGTGGGCGAAAACTACACCTCATTTGGACTCTCCTAGCTCCTCTATGCCTATTTAAACACCTCCCCCGAAAATCCCGGATCAATTCCCCCCTAACCCTAGCCCCGCTCCTCTCCCCGCCGCCGGACGTGTCCGATTCGGGCGGACACATCCGCCGCCCGCCAACCGGGAGCCGCCACGTGGCACCCGGCCGCCGCCCGCCGCCGCCGCCCGCCGAGCCCTGGGCCGGCCGCCCGCGCCCGTTGCGCGCCGCGCCGCTCCGCCGCGCGCTGGTCCGCCGCCTCCGCCGCCTTCCTCGCCCGGCGCGGCCCGCCCGCCGCCTCGCCCGCCGCCGGCCACGCCGCCGCCCGCCGCGCCGCCGGCCGCCGCCGCCGCCGCGCCGCGCGCCGCGCCGCCGCCCGGCGCCGCGCGCCTCTCGGCCCCGCCGTCGCCTCGCCCGGCCGGCCCGACCTCGCCGGCCGCCTCCTCCCACTCCAGCGCCGCCCGCTCCGCCTCGCCGATCCGGATCGGCGGATCCCGACCGGATCCCGAGCTCCCGTTGACTTTCTTCTTCCCCCTCCTAATTTCTTCTAAGTTATTTTGCATCTTATGTCATTTTGTGTCATTTTCTTCATGCTATATCTTTGCATCTGTAGGTCCATTTTGCGCGTATAATATATCAAAATGTTCGCCTCGAAGAGTAGATCATTTCATCTCATTGCATCATTTTCATTTGAGCTCATCTTGATGCCCGAAATGCTGTTAGAAGAGGGCTATGTGATGTTAGTTTCTGTTTCTTAACAGAACTTGCACTTTTGTTATTTTTGCTACGATTGATATGTGCATCCTATGAATTTGAGTCCTACATGTGTTTTGTAATATGTCATGCCATCTTTCCAGAGGTGTATGCCATGTATTTTTGTGATCTATGTGGTGACTAGCACAAGCATGCAAAGTAGGTGTCCTGATGTTGCTGTTTTCAGCCCTGTTTAGCTGATATTTTGATGCCATGTTAACTTGATGATACCGAGAGATCTATGCATATTTTGAGATACTTCAGTAAGGATATTTTGTTAAACATGTCTTATTCTATCCATCCATGCCTTTGTTTGCAATTATGGAGTGCCATAGCTTGAGTCAATCGAGCTCTACTTTTGCTATCAAATGTTTCCTGGCAGATTGTTTACATGTTATTCAATTTTGCCTAGGTTGTAGTGGTTGATCCATGTATGCTATGTTATTGTTCTTGCCATGTATGTCTTCTATGCCATGTCTTCTTGATGTATGTATGCTTAGGTTTTCATATAAGGCTCTGTAGTGAGTGCATTGAGCTTGTAAACATGCCTACTCGTTATCAGTTTTTGACATGTCATGTTGCTGAATCTGTTAACGAGACTTTCAATATTGACATGGGTGCTACTGTATTTTCTGATCCTTTTTAGCTTATGGTCAGTAAGGGACTTTTGTTCTATGCTTTGAGTAGATTCATGCCATGCCTTGTTTTGCTATTTTAAGTTCCTGTAGCATGTAGATTTGTTGCTCTGAACATTGCAACCTGATGCTGTTTTGCCATGTCCAGCCTGATATTTTGTGCACTTTTGCCATGCTTTTTTGAACCTGTTATGATGTGAACTAGCCGTAGCTCAGTGCTCATATTTTGTCGAGCATCTTGTGTAGATCACTGCCATGTGCTTGGTTGGTACGTTTGGGTGCAGTAGCTTAATTAATTGTTGCTTGCTAAGTGGCATCATGCTATTAATGGCAGATTTGTGCCATTCTTGTTTTGCTTGTCATTTGCAAACCGTGCATCCGATTCCGGTGATCTTTATATCGATTTCAACCGAAATCAAC
Organism: Aegilops longissima; assembly: GCA_021605205.1. Classification (NCBI taxonomy): domain Eukaryota; kingdom Viridiplantae; phylum Streptophyta; class Magnoliopsida; order Poales; family Poaceae; genus Aegilops; species Aegilops longissima. The sequence goes on along the minus strand of CM038678.1, from coordinate 211,911,414 downwards.
TCATCTTTCCAGTGGCATACTTGGTTTTCCAAGTTGATGCCTGGTTCATCATTTTCCTTCCGGAGCGCACATACGCATTGCATATCACACCTCGCATATCATGTCATGTTTTGCATCATGTTGATTGTGCATTGCACCGTGATTTATTGTGGTTCCTTTGTTTGTGTTGTTGCTTTGGGTAGAGCCGGAGACGAGTACGTGAGCGAGGAACCTGTTGAGAACGCTTACGAGGATCAAGCTTTCGACAACTCGAGAACATTGCGAGCAAGATGACCATACCCTCGAAATCACTTCTATCTTTGCTATGCTAGTTGCTCGCTCTTTTGCTATGCCTATGCTGCGATGCCTACCACTTGCAATATCATGCCACCCATATTGCCATGTCAGCCCCTAACCATCCTTTTCCTAGCAAACCGTTGATTGGCTATGTTACCGCTTTGCTCAGCCCTCTTATAGCGTTGCTAGTTGCGAGTGAAGTGAAGTTTGTTCCTTGTTGGAACATGGAGATGTTGTTCCTTATTGGAACATGTTTACTTGTTGGGGATAGCACAATATATATCTGCTATAATTAATGCATCTATATACTTGGCAAAGGGTGGAAGGCTCGGCCTTATGCCTGGTGTTTTGTTCCACTCTTGCCACCCTAGTTTCCGTCATACGGTGTTATGTTCCTTGATTTCGCGTTCCTTACGGTTGGGTGATTTATGGGACCCCATTGACAGTTCGCTTTGAATAAGACTCGTCCAAAGCAAGGCTCAACATTGGTTTTACCATTTGCCACCTAAGCCTTTTTCCCCGGGTTTTCGCGAGCCCGAGGGTCATCTTTATTTTAACCCCCGGACCGGTGCTCCTTGAGTGCTGGCCCGAACCAAGCAGCCTGCGGGGCCACCACGGGGAAACTCGAGGCTTGGTTTTACTCGTAGCTTGACTTATCCGGATGTGCCCTGAGAACGAGATATGTGCAGCTCCTATCGGGATTTGTCGGCACAATCGGGCGGCTTTGCTGGTCTTGTTTTATTCTTTGTCGAAATGTCTTGTAGTCCGGATTCGAGATTGATCGGGTCTTCGGGTAGAAGGATTATCCTTCGTTGACCGTGAGAGCTTATAATGGGCTAAGTTGGGACACCCCGCAGGTATTATCTTTCAAAGCCGTGCCCGCGGTTATGAGGCAGATGGGAATTTGTTAATGTCGGTTGTAGAAAACCGAAGTTGACCTCAAATAAAATACACATCAACGCGTGTGTAACCGTGATGGTCTCTTCTCGGAGTCCGGAAGTGAACACGGTGTTGGAGTTATGTCGACGTAAGTAGTTCAGGATCACTTCTTGATCGCTACTAGCTTCACGACCGTGCATTGCTCCTCTTCTCGCTCTCTTTTGCGATGTAGCCACCATATATGCTAGTCGCTTGCTGCAGCTCCACTTTACTACTCTGTCCTTCCTATAAGCTTAAATAGTCTTGATCTCGCGGTGTGAGATTGCTGAGTCCCGTGACTCACAGATTCTACCAAAACAGTTGCAAAGTGCCGACGATGCGGTCACGGTGTGACGATCCGAGCTCCAAGTGGGAGTTCGACGAGGAACGTGGTCGTTACTATGTGTCTTTCCCGATGATCGTAGTGGTGTCCAGTTGGGACGATCGGGGATCTGTGTAGCATTTGGGGTATCTTCTTTTATTTTGGTTCCGTAGTCGGACCTTGAGTGTACTCGAATGATGGATGTTTATTTATGTTGTGTGAAGTGGCATTGTAAGCCAACTATGTATCTCTTTCCCCTATTTATTACATGGGTTGTGTGAAGATTACCTCACTTGCGACATTGCTTTCAATGCGGTTATGCCTCTAAGTCGTGCCTCGACACGTGGGCGATATAGCCACATCGAGGGCGTTACACTTCGGGTCCATAGTTAGTAGCTAGATGGCTTCTTTTCTCTTTTTGGATCTCAATACAATGTTCTCCCCCTCTCTTGTGGAGATCTATTCGATGTAATCTTATTTTTGCGGTGTGTTTGTTGAGACCGATGAATTATGTGTTTATGATCAAGATTATCTATGAGCAATATTTGAATCTTTTCTGAATTCTTTTATGTATGATTGAGTTATCTTTGCAAGTCTCTTCGAATTATCCGTTTGGTTTGGCCAACTAGATTGGTAGTTCTTGCAATGGGAGAAGTGCTTAGCTTTGGGTTCAATCTTGCGGTATCCTTTCCCAGTGACAGTAGGGGCAGCAAGGCATGTATTGTATTGTTGCCATCGAGGATAACAAGATGGAGTATTTATCATATTGCATGAATTTATTCCTCTACATCATGTCATATTGCTTGAGGCGTTACTTTGTTTTCATTAACTTAATACTCTAAATGCATGCTGGATAGCGGTCGATGAGTGGAGTAATAGTAGTAGATGCAGGCAGGAGTCGGTCTAGTTGTCTCGGACGTGATGCCTATATACATGATCATACCTAGATATTCTCATAACTATGCTCAATTCATCAATTGCTCAACGATAATTGTTCACCCACCGTAAAATACCTATGCTCTTGAGAGAAGCCACTAGTGAAATCTATGGCTCCCGGGTCTATTTTCATCATATTAATCTTCCTACGCTTTATTATTGCTTTGCTCTTTACTTTGCCTTTTTATTTTACTTTGCATCTTTATACCAAAAATACCAAAAAAATTATCTATCATCTCTATCAGATCTCACTCTCGTAAGTGACCGTGAAGGGATTGACAACCCCTATTCGCGTTGGTTGCGAGGAGCTATTTGTTTTGTGTAGGTACGAGGGACTTGCGCGTGGCCTCCTACTGGATTGATACATTGGTTCTCAAAAACTGAGGGAAATACTTACGCTACTCTGCTGCATCATACTTTCCTCTTCGGGGAAAACCAACGCAAGCTCAAGACGTAGCAAGAAGGATTTCTGGCGCCGTTGCCGGGGAGTCTACGCAAAAGTCAACATACCAAGTACCCATCACAATCCCTTATCTCTCGCATTACATTATTTGCCATTTGCCTCTCGTTTTCCTCTCCCCCACTTCACCCTTGCCGTTTTATTCGCCCTTCCTTCGTTCAATCTTGTGTTACCATGTGCCTTTTTTTTGCTTGCATCTTCGCTTGCTAAAAGTTTATGGATCCTCATCCACTTGCTAATCTCTTTAAGAGATCCAATTATGATGAACCTATTGCTAGTGAATTGAGTGCACTAGATTATCTTTATGAGGTTTTGCCTGAAATTCGCGAATCTAGAAATTGTGATGAAGTACTTTATGAAGCGATTCACGATAGATCTTTGAATAAAAATCATGATTGCAATAATTTTACTATAAATTCTATTGATGTCAATTATGCTAAAAAATATGCAAAACCCTAAGCTTGAGGATGCTAGTTTTGCTATGTCCTCTACTTGTTGCAATGATCATGATTGGGGTGATTCTTCTTATGATCTTGAAAATTTATTTAATCCCCATGATGAATATGAGATTGATAATAGTGTTTACAATAATATTTAAAGTGGGTTTGGAAGAGTGTCAACTTTAGATCCCACATATTTGGATAATGTTCAATCTTATGAAGTTTTTGATAAAAGTGGGTTTGGAGAGGTCATGGCTTTAGTTAATGATAATCCCACTATTTTGGAAGAGTATCAACTTTGCATGCATGTGGATCGTGTTGAGAATATACTTTGTGATAGCTATTTTGTTGAATTTGCCTATGATCCTACATGTAATTATTATGAGAGATGAAAATATGGTTATAGAAATTTTCATGTTACTAAATTACCTCTCGTTATGTTGAGATTGCTATTCTTCCTTTCCTCTTCCTTGCATATGCTAGTTTTTGCTTGCTACGATAATTTGTTTGCCTATAATATGCCTATGCATAGGAAGTATGTTAGACTTAAGTGTGTTTGTCACATGTTTTATGATTCTCTCTTTGTGCTTCAATTCTTGTCTTCCTTGTGAGCATCATTGAAATCTCAATGCCTAGCTAGGGGCGTTAAACGATAACGCTTGTTGGGAGGCAACCCAATTTTATTTTTAGTTTTTTGTTTTTGTTTCTGTTTAGGAATAAATAATACATATACCTTCTGTTTAGATGTGGTTTTATGTTTTAATTAGTGTTTGTGCCAAGTTAAACCTATAGGATCTTCTTGGATAATAGTTATTTGATCTTGCTGTAATTTCCAGAAACTTTTGGTTCACGAAAACAATTATTAAAAATCACCAGAACGTGATAAAATAGTGATTCCAATTGATTCTGATCAATAAACAAATTTACTAGGTCTTCCTATTTTGGCTGAATTTTTGGAGTTCCATAAGTTTGCGTTAGTTACAGATTACTACAGATTGTTCTGTTTTTGACAGATTCTGTTTTTCGTGTGTTGTTTGCTTATTTTGATGAATCTATGGCTAGTAAAATAGTTTATGATCCATATAGAAGTTGGAATACAGTAGGTTTAACACCAATATAAATAAATAATAAGTTCATTAAAGTACCTTGAAGTGGTCTTTTGTTTTCTTTCGCTAACGGAGCTCACGAGATTTCTGTTGAGTTTTGTGTTGTGAAGTTTTCAAGTTTTGGGTGAATTTTTTTGATGGATTATGGAACAAGGAGTGGCAAGAGACTAAGCTTGGGGATGCCCATGGAACCCCCAAGATAATCCAAGGACACCAAAAATTTGAAGCTTGGGGATGCCCCGGAAGGCATCCCCTCTTTCGTCCACTTCCATCGGTAACTTTACTTGGAGCTATATTTTTATTCACCACATGATATGTGTTTTGCTTGGAGCGTCTTGTATTATTTGTGTCTTTGCTTGTTAGTTTACCACAATCATCCTTGCTGTACACACCTTTTGAGAGAGCCACACATGAATTGGAATTTGTTAGAATACTCTATGTGCTTCACTTATATCTTTTGAGCTTGATAGTTTTGCTCTATGTGCTTCACTTATATCTTTTGAGCTTGATAGTTTTGCTCTAGTACTTCACTTATATCTTTTAGAGCATGGTGGTGGTTTGTTTTAAAGAAACTATTGATCTCTCATGCTTCACTTAGATTATTTTGAGAGTCTTAAATAGCATGGTAATTAGCTTAATAATAATATGCTTGGTATTCAAGATTTGTAAAACTTTCTTTTGAGTGTGTTGAATACTAAGAAAAGTTTGATGCTTGATAATTGTTTTGAGATATGGAGGTGATAAAGTCGTGCTAGTTGAGTAATTGTGAATTTGATAAATGCTTGTGTTGAAGTTTGCAAGTCCCGTAGCATGCATGTATGGTAAACGTTATGTAACAAATTTGAAACATGAGGTGTTATTTGATTGTCCTCCTTATGAGTGGCGGTCGGGGACGAGCGATGGTCTTTTCCTACCAATCTATCCCCCTAGGAGCATGCGCGTAGTGCTTTGGTTTTTGATGGCTTGTAGATTTTTGCAATAAGTATGTGAGTTCTTTATGACTAATGTTGAGTCCATGGATTATACACACTCTTTACCTTCCATCATTGCTAGCCTCTTCGGTACCGTGCATTGCCCTTTCTCACATTGAGAGTTGGTGCAAAATTCGCCGGTGCGTCCAAACCCCATGATATGATACACTCTTTCACACATAAACCTCCTTATATCTTCCTCAAAACAGCCACCATACCTACCTATTATGGCATTTCCATAGCCATTCCGAGATATATTGCCACGCAACTTTCCACCATACCATTCTTCATGACACATACATCATTGTCATATTGCTTAGCATGATCATGTAGTTGACATAGTATTTGTGGCAAAGCCACCGTTCATAATTCTTTCATACATGTCACTCTTGGTTCATTGCATATCCCGGTACACCGCCGGAGGCATTCATATAGAGTCATACTTTGTTCTATTATTGAGTTGTAATCATTGAGTTGTAAATAAATAGAAGTGTGATGATCATCATTTTCTAGAGCATTGTCCAAAAAAAAGAGAAAGGCCAAAGAAAAAAAGAAGGCAAAAAAAAAAGAAATAAAAAGGGGCAATGTTACTATCTCTTTTTCCACACTTGTGCTTCAAAGTAGCACCATGTTCTTCATATAGCGAGTCTCATATATTGTGCTTCAAAGTAGCACCATGTTCTTCATATAGCGAGTCTCATATATTGTGCTTCAAAGTAGCACCATGTTTTTCATATAGAGAGTTTCATATGTTGTCACTTTCATATACTAGTGGGAATTTTTCATTATAGAACTTGGCTTGTATATTCCAACGATGGGCTTCCTCAAATGCCCTAGGTCTCCGTGAGCAAGCAAGTTGGATGCACACCCACTTAGTTTCTTTTGTTGAGCTTTCATACATTTATAGCTCTAGTGCATCCGTTGCATGGCAATCCCTACTCCTTGCATTAACATCAATTGATGGGCATCTCCATACCCCGTTGATTAGCCTCGTTGATGTGAGACCTTCTACTTTTTTGTCTTCTCCACATAACGCCCATCATTATATTCTATTCCACCCATAGTGCTATATCCATGGCTCGCGCTCATGTATTGCACGAAAGTTTATAAGTTTGAGATTACTAAAGTATGAAACAATTGCTTGGCTTGTCATCGGGGTTGTGCATGATGAGAGCATTCTTGTGTGACGAAAATGAAGCATGACTAAACTATATGATTTTGTAGGGATAAACTTTTTTTGGCCATGTTATTTTGAAAGGACATAATTGCTTAGTTAGTGTGCTTGAAGTATTATTATTTTTATGTCAATATGAACTTTTGTCTTGAATCTTTCGAATCTGAATATTCATACCACAATTAAGAAGAGTTACATTGAAATTATGCCTAGTAGCACTCCGCATCAAAAATTCTCTTTTTGTCATTTACCTACTCGAGGACGAGCAGGAATTAAGCTTGGGGATGCCTGATACGTCTCCAAAGTATCTATAATTTTTGATTGCTCCATGCTATATTATCTATTGTTTTGGACTATATTGGGCTTTATTTTCCACTTTTATATTACTTTTGGGACTAACCTATTAACGGAGGCCCAGCCTGAATTGTTGTTTTTGCCTATTTCATTGCTTCAAGAAACGGAATATCAAACGGAGTCCAAACGGAATGAAATCTTCGGGAACGTGATTTTCTCATCGGATAAGACCCAGGAGACTTGGACCCTCCGTCAAGAAAGCTTCGAGGCGGTCACGAGGGTGGAGGGCGCCCCCCCCCCTAGGGCTTGATGTCTACTACGCAACCTTCTTCTTGTGGACGTTGTTGGGCCTCCAAGTGCAGAGGTTTGTAGGACAGTAGCAAATTTCCTTCAAGTGGATGACCTAAGGTTTATCAATCCGTGGGAGGCGTAGGTTGAAGATGGTCTCTCTCAAGCAACCCTGCAACCAAATAGCAAAGAGTCTCTTGTGTCCCCAACACACCCAATACAATGGTAAATTGTATAGGTGCACTAGTTCGGCGAAGAGATGGTGATACAAGTGCAATATGGATGGTAGATATAGGTTTTTGTAATCTGAAAATATAAAAACAACAAGGTAACTAATGATAAAAGTGAGCGTAAACGGTATTGCAACGCTAGGAAACAAGGCCTAGGGTTCATACTTTCACTAGTGCAAGTTCTCTCAACAATAATAACATAACTGGATCATATAACTATCCCTTAGCATGCAACAAAGAGTCACTCCAAAGTCACTAAATAGCGGAGAACAAACGAAGGGATTATGGTAGGGTACGAAACCACCTCAAAGTTATTCTTTCCAATCAATCCGTTGGGCTATTCCTATAAGTGTCACAAACAGCCCTAGAGTTCGTACTAGAATAACACCTTAAGATACAAATCAACCAAAACCCTAATGTCACCTAGATACTTCAATGTCACTTCAAGTATCCGTGGGTATGATTATACGATATGCATCACACAATCTCAATTCATCTACTCAAACCAACACATAGAACCTCAAAGAGTGCCCAAAGTTTCTACCGGAGAATCACGGAAAACGTGTGCCAACCCCTATGCATAGGTTCATGGGCGGAACCCATAAGTTGATCACCAAAACATACATCAAGTGAATCACGTTATATCCCATTGTCACCACAGACACGCGGCGGGACATACATCAAGTGTTCTCAAATCTTTAAAGACTCAATCCGATAAGATAACTTCAAAGGGAAAACTCAATCCATTACAAGAGAGTAGAGGGGGAGAAGAAACATAGGATCCAACTATAATAGCAAAGCTCGCGATACATCAAGATCGTGCCAAATCAAGAACACGAGAGAGAGAGAGAGATCAAACACATAGCTACTGGTACATACCCTCAGCCCGAGGGTGAACTACTCCCTCCTCGTCATGGAGAGCGCGGGATGATGAAGATGGCCACGGTGAGGTTCCCCCCTCGTGAGGTGCCAAACGGGTCTAAATTGGTTTTTGGTGGCTCTGGAGGTTTTGCGGCGGCGGAACTCCCGAACTATTCTCTGTTCTGGAAGTTTTAGGGTACGTAGGCATATATGGGTGCAAGGGATACGTCGGTAGTGCTTCAGGGGGCCCACGAGGCAGGGGGGCGCGCCCTAGGGGGGTGGGCGCGCCCCCCACCCTCGTGGCCAGCTCCGTATCTTCGACGTAGAGTCCAAGTCTATCCAATGGCTTTCCTTCCAAAAATAACTTCTCCGATTGATTTCGTTCCGTTCGACTCCGTTTGATATTCCTTTTCTTCGAAACACTGAAATAGGCATAAAACAGCAAATCTGGGCTGGGCCTCCGGTTAATAGGTTAGTCCCAAAAATAATATAAAAGTGGATAATAAAGCCCAATGTTGCCCAAAACAGTAGATAATATAGCATGGATCAATAAAAAATTATAGATACGTTGGAGACGTATCAAGCATCCCCAAGCTTAATTCCTGCTCGTCCTCGAGTAGGTAAATGATAAAAAAGACAATTTTTGATGCGGAGTGCTACTTGGCATAATTTCAATGTAATTCTTCTTAATTGTGGTATGAATATTCAGATCCGAAAGATTCAAGACAAAAGTTCATATTGACATAAAAATAATAATACTTCAAGCATACTAACTAAGCAATCATGTATTCTCAAAATAACATGGCCAAAGATAGTTATCCCTAGAAAATCATATAGTCTGGCTATGCTCTATCTTCACCACACAAAGTATTTAAATCATGCACAACCCCGATGACAAGCCAAGAAATTGTTTCATACTTTTGACATTCTAAAACTTTTTCAATCTTCACGCAATACATGAGTGTGAGCCATGGATATAGCATTATATGTGGAATAGAATGGTGGTTGTGGAGAAGACAAAAAGAGGGGAAGATAGTCTCACATCAACTAGGCGTATCAACGGGCTATGGAGATGCCCATCAATAAATATCAATGTGAGTGAGTAGGGATTGCCATGCAACGGATGCACTAGAGCTATAAGTATATGAAAGCTCAACAAAAGAAACTAAGTGGGTGTGCATCCAACTCACTTGCTCACGGAGACCTGGGGCATTTTGAGGAAGCCCATCATTGGAATATACAAGCCAAGTTCTATAATGTAAAATTCCCACTAGTATATGAAAGTGACAACATAGAAGACTCTCTATCATGAAGATCATGGTGCTACTTTGAAGCAAAAGTGTGGTAAAAGGATAGTAGCATTGTCCCTTCTCTCTTTTTCTCTCATTTTTTTAATTTTTTTATTTGGGTCTTTTCTCTTTTTTTGTGGCCTCTTTTTTCTCTCTTTTTTTATTTTTTTATTTTTCGTCCGGAGTCTCATCCCGACTTGTGGGGGAATCATAGTCTCCATCATCCTTTCCTCACTAGGACAATGCTCTAAAAATGATGATCATCACACTTTTATTTACTTACAACTCATGAATTACAACTCGATACTTAGAACAATATATGACTCTATATGAATGCCTCCGGCGGTGTACCGGGATGTGCAATGACTCATGAGTGACATGTATGAAAGAATTATGAACGGTGGCTTTTGCCACAAATACAATGTCAACTTCATGATCATGCTAGCAATATGACAATGATGGAGCGTGTCATAATAAACGGAACAGTGGAAAGTTGCATGGCAATATATCTCGGAATGGCTATGGAAATGCCATGATAGGTAGGTATGGTGGCTGTTTTGAGGAAGGTATATGGTGGGTGTATGATACCGGCAAAAAGGTGCGCGGTATTAGAGAGGCTAGCAATGGTGGAAGGATGAGAAAAAGTGCGTATAATCCATGGACTCAACATTAGTCATAAAGAACTCATATACTTATTGCAAAAATCTAGAAGTTATCAAAGCAAAGTATTACGCGCATGCTCCTAGGGGGATAGATTGGTAGGAAAAGACCATCGCTCGTCCCCGACCGCCACTCATAAGGAAGACAATCAATAAATAAATCATGCTCCGACTTCATCACATAATGGTTCACCATACGTGCATGCTACGGGAATCACAAACTTTAACACAAGTATTTCTCAAATTCACAACTACTCAACTAGCATGACTCTAATATCACCATCTTCATATCTCAAAACAATTATCAAGCATCAAACTTTTCTTAGTATTCAACACACTCATAAGAATTCTAACAAATCTTGTATGCTTAGCATATTAGGATTATTTAAGCAAATTACCATGCTATTTAAGACTCTCAAAATAATCTAAGTGAAGCATGAGAGTTCATCTATTTCTCCAAAATAAACTACCACCATGCTCTAAAAGATATAAGTGAAGATCAAGGAGTAGTCGAATAATTATGCAACTATGTGAAGACACTCCCATTTAATAGTTTAAGATCTTGATACTTTATTCAAACAGCAAGCAAAGCAAAAGAAAATAAAATGACGCTCCAAGCAAAACACATATCATGTGGTGAATAAAAATATAGCTCCAAGAAAAGTTACCGATGAACGAAGACGAAAGAGGGGATGCCTTCCGGGGCATCCCCAAGCTTAGACGCTTGGTTATCCTTGAATATTACCTTGGGGTGCCTTGGGAATCCCCAAGCTTAGGCCCTTGCCACTCCTTATTCCATAGTCCATCGAATCTTTACCCACAACTTGAAAACTTCACAACACAAAACTTAACAGAAAACTCGTAAGCTCCGTTAGCGAAAGAAAACAAAACACCACTTCAAGGTACTGTAATGAACTCATTCTTTATTTATATTGGTGTTAAATCTTCTGTATTCCAATTTCTCTTTGGTTTATAAACTATTTTACTAGCCATAGAGTCATCAAAATAAGCAAACAACACAATGAAAACAGAATCTGTCAAAAACAGAACATTCTGTAGTAATATGTAACTAACGCAAACTTCTGGAACTCCAAAAATTATAAAATAAATAGGTGGACCTGAGGCATTTGTCTAGTAATCATATTAAAAAATAATCAACTAAATAACACTCTCCAGTAAAAAGTTCTAGCTAATTTCGTGAGCGCTAAAGTTTCTGTTTTTTACAGCATGATCATAAAGACTTCACTCAAGTCTTCCCAAAGGTTCTACTTGGCACAAACACTAATTAAAACATAAAACCACGTCTAAACAGAAGCTAGATGGATTATTTATTACTAAACAGAACCAAAAAGCAAGAAACTAAAATAAAATTGGGTTGCCTCCCAACAAGCGCTATCGTTTAACGCCCCTAGCTAGGCATGGTGATTTCAATGATGCTCACATAAAAGATAAGAACTAAAACATAAAGAGAGCATCATGAAGAATATGACTAGCACATTTAAGTCTAACCCACTTCCTTTGCATAGGGATTTTGTGAGCAAACAATTTATGGGAACAATAATCAACTAGCATAGGAAGGCAAAACAAGCATAACTTCAAGATTTTAAGCACATAGAGAGGAAACTTGATATTATTGCAATTCCTACAAGCATATGTTCCTCCCTCATAATAATTTTCAGTAGCATCATGAATGAATTCAACAATATAACCAGCACCTAAAGCATTCTTTCCATGATCTACTTGCATAGAAATTTTATTACTCTCCACATAAGCAAAATTCTTCTCTTCAATAGTATTGGAGCAAACTCAACAAAATAACTATCATGTGATTGAAAATTAAGATCAAGATGACAAGTTTCATGGTTATAATTATTCTTTAAAGCATACGTGTCATCACAATAATCATCATAGATAGGAGGCAAGCTTTCATCATAGTAAATTTGCTCATCAAAGCTTGGGGGACAAAAAATATTATCTTCATCAAACATAGCTTCCCCAAGCTTGTGGCTTTGCATATCATTAGCATCATGGATATTCAAATAATTCGTACTAACAACATTGAAATAATGCTCATCATTCAAATATTTAGTGCCAAATATTTTAATGCATTCTTCTTCTAACACTTTGGCACAATTTTCTTTTCCATCATACTCACGAAAGATATTAAAAAGATGAAGCGTATGAGACAAACTCAATTCCAATTTTTTTGTAGTTTTCTTTTATAAACTAGACTAGTGCTAAAACAAGAAACAAAAAGATTCGATTGCAAGATCTAAATATATACCTTCACTTACCTAGCCTCCCGACAACGGCGCCAGAAAAGAGCTTGATGTCTACTACGCAACCTTCTTCTTGTAGACGTTGTTGGGCCTCCAAGTGCAGAGGTTTGTAGGACAGTAGCAAATTTCCCTCAAGTGGATGACCTAAGGTTTATCAACCCGTGGGAGGCGTAGGTTGAAGATGGTCTCTCTCAAGCAACCCTGCAACCAAATAGCAAAGAGTCTCTTGTGTCCCCAACACACCCAATACAATGGTAAATTGTATAGGTGCACTAGTTCGGCGAAGAGATGGTGATACAAGTGCAATATGTATGGTAGATATAGGTTTTTGTAATCTGAAAATATAAAAACAGCAAGGTAACTAATGATAAAAGTGAGCGTAAACGGTATTGCAATGCTAGGAAACAAGGCCTAGGATTCATACTTTCACTAGTGCAAGTTCTCTCAACAATAATAACATAACTGGATCATATAACTATCCCTCAACATGCAACAAAGAGTCACTCCAAAGTCACTAATAGCAGAGAACAAACGAAGAGATTATGGTAGGGTACGAAACCACCTCAAAGTTATTCTTTCCAATCAATCCGTTGGGCTATTCCTATAAGTGTCACAAACAGCCCTAGAGTTCGTACTAGAATAACACCTTAAGATACAAATCAACCAAAATCCTAATGTCACCTAGATACTCCAATGTCACCTCAAGTATCCGTGGGTATGATTATACGATATGCATCACACAATCTCAATTCATCTACTCAAACCAACACATATAACCTCAAAGAGAGCCCAAAGTTTCTACCGGAGAATCACGACGAAAACGTGTGCCAACCGCTATGCATAGGTTCATGGGCGGAATCCGCAAGTTGATCACCAAAACATACATAAAGTGAATGACGTGATATCCCATTGTCACCACAGATACGCACGGCAAGACATACGTCAAGTGTTCTCAAATCTTTAAAGACTCAATCCGATAAGATAACTTCAAAGGGAAAACTCAATCCATTACAAGAGAGTAGAGGGGGAGAAGAAACATAGGATCCAACTATAATAGCAAAGCTCGCGATACATCAAGATCGTGCCAAATCAAGAACACGAGAGAGAGAGAGAGATCAAACACATAGCTACTGGTACATACCCTCATCCCCGAGGGTGAACTACTCCCTCCTCGTCATGGAGAGCGCCGGGATGATGAAGATGGCCACATGTGAGGGTTCCCCCCTCCGGCAGGGTGCCGGAACGGGTCTAGATTGGTTTTTGGTGGCTCTGGAGGTTTTACAGCGGCGGAACTCCTGATCTATTCTCTGTTCTGGAAGTTTTAGGGTACATAGGTATATATGGGTGCAAGGGGTACGTTGGTAGAGCTTCGGGGGCCCCACAAGGCAGGGGGTGCGCCCTAGGGGTGGGTCGCCCCCACCCTCGTGGCCAGCTCCGTATCTTCGACGAGAGTCCAAGTCTATCCGGTGGCTTTCCTTCCAAAAATAACTTCTCCATTGATTTCGTTCGTTTCGACTCTGTTTGATATTCTTTTCTTGAGACACTAAAATAGGCATAAAACAACAAATCAGGCTGGGCCTCCGGTTAATAGGTTAGTCCCAAAAATAATATAAAAGTGGATAATAAAGCCCAATATTGCCCAAAACAGTAGATAATATAGCATGGAGCAATCAAAAATTATAGATACATTGGAGACGTATCAGGGCACGCCCCCCTGCCTCATGGGCCCCCCGAGGCTCCACCGACGTACTTCTTCCTCCTATATATACCTACATACCCCCGTCAGATCAGATACGGAGCCAAAAACCTAATTCCACCGCCGCAACTTTACGTATTCACGAGATCCCATCTTGGGGCCTGTTAGGAGCTTGGCGGAAGGATTCCACCACGAAGGGCTTCTACATCAACATCATAGCCTCTCCGATGAAGTGTGAGTAGTTTACCTCAGACCTTCAGGTCCATATTTAGTAGCTAGATGGCTTCTTCTCTCTTTTTGGATCTCAATACAATGTTCTCCCCCTCTCTCGTGGAGATCTATTCGATGTAATCTTCTTTTTGCGGTGTGTTTGTTGAGACCGATGAATTGTGGGTTTATGATCAAGATTATCTATGAGCAATATTTGAATCTTTTCTGAATTCTTTTATGTATGATTGAGTTATCTTTGCAAGTCTCTTCGAATTATCCGTTTGGTTTGCCAACTAGATTGGTAGTTCTTGCAATGGGAGAAGTGCTTAGCTTTGGGTTCAATCTTGCGGTGTCCTTTCCTAGTGACAGTAGGGGCAGCAAGGCACGTATTGTATTGTTGCCATCGAGGATAACAAGATGGGTTATTTATCATATTGCATGAATTTATTCCTCTACATCATGTCATCTTGCTTAAGGCGTTACTCTGTTTTCATTAACTTAATACTCTAGATGCATCTTTGGATAGCGGCCGATGAGTGGGGTAATAGTAGTAGATGCTGGGAGTCGGTCTACTTGTCTCGGACGTGATGCCTATATACATGATCATACCTAGATATTCTCATAACTATGCTCAATTCTGCCAATTGCTCAACAGTAATTCGTTCACCCACCGTAAAATACCCATGCTCTTGAGAGAAGCCACTAGTGAAATCTATGGCTCCCGGGTCTATTTTCATCATATTAATCTTCCTACGCTTTATTATTGCTTTGCTCTTTACTTTGCCTTTTTATTTTACTTTGCATCTTTATACCAAAAATACCTAAAATATTATCTATCATCTCTATCAGATCTCACTCTCATAAGTGACCGTGAAGGGATTGACAACCCCTATTTGCGTTGGTTGCGAGGTGCTATTTGTTTTGTGTAGGTACGAGGGACTTGCGCGTGGCCTCCTATTGGATTGATACCTTGGTTCTCAAAAACTGAGGGAAATACTTACGCTACTCTGCTGCATCATCCTTTCCTCTTCGGGGAAAACCAACGCAAGCTCAAGACGTAGCAGAAGTCCAAACACTTTCGACAGTGCGGCACCCCGAACTTATAGCATTATATGCATCAGCTCCGAATCATGTCTTGGGTCAATAGTTGGTTTGCCCGGCTCCCATGTTTTGGTACCTTACGTTCCGCTATATCGGCTAAGGTAGCACTGGGAGAACTACGGCGATTGTGCCCCGGTACTTCCGGCCGAGCACCTCAGTAGAGAGAGCTAAAACTGACTGTCATGATGAGGCGAGAGCTGGTCGCTGTTCGAGAGGTCTCAAGTCCATAAAGAATTTTTCCACTTCGGGCAAGGAGCCGGCCTTGTTCAGCTTAGGCGTGTATAGCGCCCCAAATTCGGCTTTCCGAAGACTAGGGGCTTCGCCAAAATTTAAAATTGTAGACTTCTATGGCTAAGTGACAATGATAAAGCATTATAGTCTGATTGCATGGTTTGTTGCGCTGAACACCTCCCTCGAAGGACCCAAGAATGGGAAAAAGAGTGCTCAGATTTATCCCGAACACCCCAGCACTAGTTGCATGGGGGCAGAAGCCGACGACTAGCAACTCTCAGAATTTATAAACGGCCGCACATAAGGTAATATTTTAAATACGAAAGCGTTGCATAACGAACATGAACTAGTTTTCATAAATACAAGGATCACATGAGCAAGTTCATTCAAAGATTACATCTTTGGTACATTCGCCCGCCACGAGACGGGCACCCTTGAGCACTTTCATAATACATTTCGGGTGGCGATGCTCCTTGCCTGCGGTGGCCCCTCCTTCAACAGCTTTTGGCGTCCATCTTCGCCATGCACCTTTGCGGGCAAGAGCCCTGCGTGCACCTTCGATGCAGACGGACGCTTGATGACTTCCAGCCGTGGGCAGGAATCTACAAGCCGCCTCACCAAGCCGAAGTAGCTGTTGGGAAGGGAATCGCCAGGCCACATCCGGACTATAAGGCCCCTCATGGCCCATTCGGCCGCCTTGTGAAGCTCGACCAGTTGCTTCAGCTGGTCGCTCACGGGCATCGGGTGTTCGGTCCCAGTATACTGAGACCAGAACAACTTCTCCATCGAGCTTCCCTCCTCGGCCCGGTAGAACCCCGCGGCGTCAGACACACTACGGGCAGATCTGCGAACGCTCCTGGAGAGCTCCGAACTCGGGTAAGTAAAAGGAAATTTTCTTTCGCATGCCTACTTTGCATAATGAATGCCTTACCCGCTGCTATCTTTTCACCGCCTCAACTTCTGGAGGGCCTTTTGGGCTTCGGCCTTGGCATTTTTGCACTTTCGAGGGGCACAGGCAAGCTCGGACTCTCGTGTCCTCGAGTCAAGCTCCAGGGACTCATGCTTCTTGACGAGCACCTGGAGCTCTTGCTGCACCTCACCTACCCGGGCTTCGTGTCTTTCTCGCTCAGTGCGCTCCTTGGCCGCTTTGTTTTCGGCCTCGGACAGCGCCTTCTTGAGGGTCACCACTTCGGTCGTGGCCCCTGGCAAAATTCATGATGATCCTATTATTCTGCAACCAAATCTTTCTTTTTTCATATTGACAAGGTATTGCTTACCTTTGTTCTCCTCGAGCTGCCTCTTGGAAAGGCCGAGCTCTTCCTTGGATCGCTCAAGGTCCTGCTGTAGTGCGGCGACCTCCATGATGCGTGTGGCGCCGCGGCGGGGGAAGCCTGCAGATTCACATAGACATACTATAGTTAGACTCCTGTGATTATTATTCGATCCTCTATTCGTCTTTTCTTCACGAACGCCAAACAGAGCATCAGGGGCTACTGTCTATGCGGTGATATTTCCCTATAATTTAATTACTTACCTCAAAGCCTGTTAGGAGGCTGGCACAAGCTTCAGTTAGTCCGCTTTTGGCGGACTGAACCTTCTCCATCACCGCACTCATGATAGTGCGGTGCTCTTCGTCGATGGAAGTGCCTTGGAGCGCTTCCAACAAGTTGTCCGGTGCCTCGGGATGGACAGAGGTCACCGGCACGGGCGGCTTGCCCCTCTTCACAGGGGGTCGCCTGACAGAGTCCGGAACCACTGAAGGTTCCGGCGCGGTGTTCGACTGGAGTCCGAACTCGGAGCCCATGAGAGTCTTGCTCCCTTTGCGCCCAGGGTCCGGAGTGTCGCCTTGAGGCGCCTCCAGGACTACCTCCCCCTCGGCTCGGTGCCCTTTGAGACAACACCTCGGCGTCGCCCGTAGGGCAAGGGGTGGAGGCAGTCGGAAGTGAATCACTGTTCATATCCGACGGGTCCAAAGAACCATCCGACGAAGATATGTTGATATGGGCTCGGGACGGACTGCATAATCATGTTCGGCGTGATGAGAAGCAGTGCGATAAAATATATCAAGAATCATTATGGTATCCGGATACTTACGACTTCGCCAGGGGCTTGTCCCTGGGCAACCACTCGTCATCGCTGTGGGCGGTGGTCGTGGAGCAGTCCGGAAGGAGGGTCCTTCCTTTCTTGGACCCTTCGGCCTCCCCGGTTGGGGCGGCCTTCCTTTTCTTGTCTCCCCGGCTGGGGGAGAACTTTCCTCTTCCTCCTCGTCGTCATGGGAGGAGTGCGCCTCGGAGTGTTGGACAATGAGTCCAACACAACCTTGCGTCGGAGACCCTGTCGGGTCCCCGTGGCCTTCTTCTTGGCCGTCTTCACTGGCACCTCGTAAGGTGTCGGAGTCAGCATCTCCGTCGGAGAGCGTCTGCTGGATCTTGAGGCGGGAGGTGGGGCGATCAATCCGCTCGGCCGTCTCCACCCAGTCCTGTCAAAGGCATGAGGGCTTAGATCCTGCATATGATTAAACTGAGGAAACTAAACATCTTGTGATGTGTAAAAACCTACCGGATTGGCGCGGCGTTTTGTGCTGAGTCCGCAGTCCTCGGTAAGGGGAGGAGGTACCTCGGCGCCTTTAAACAACACCTTCCAGACGTCCTTGTGCGTCATGTCGAAAAGCTCCTGCAGCGTCTGGTGCTCGGCCGGGTTGAACTCCCACAAATTGAATACCCGTTGTTGACACGGGAGGATCCGGCGGAAGAGCATGACCTAGACCACGTTGACAAGCTTGATTTTCCTGTTCATCATGTTCCTGATGCAGGTCTGGAGTCCGGTCAGCTCTATCGGGTTACCCCAGGACATGCCCTTCTCTTTCCAGGAGGTGAGCCGCGTGGGGATTCCGGATCGGAACTTGGGGGCCGCCACCCAGTTGGTTTCGCGCGGCTCGGTGATGTAGAACCACCCTGATTGCCACCCCTTTATGGTCTCCACATAGGAGCCCTTGAGCCATGTGACATTGGGCATTTTGCCCACCATGGCGCCGCCGCATTCCGCTTGCTGCCGCCTACAACCTTCGGCTTGACATTGAAGGTCTTCAGCCACAGGCCGAAGTGGGGCTGGATGCGGCGGAAGGCCTCGCACACGACGATAAACACCGAGATGTTGAGGATGAAGTTCGGGGCCAGGTCATGGAACTCCAGCCCGTAGTAGAACATGAGGCCGCGGACGAATGGGTGGAGAGGAAATCCCAGTCCGCGGACGAAGTGGGTGAGAAAGACTACCCTCTTGTAAGGTTCCGGGGTAGGGACGATCTGCCCCGCGTCGGGCAGCCGGTGCGCGATGTCCGCGGCCAAGTATCAGGCTCCCTGCAGCTTCTTGATGTCCTCCTCCGTGACGGAGGATTTCATCCTGCCTCCGCTCGGACATGGTTGAAGCGGTTTGAGGAGAAAAGGTGCAAGCTTGGGCGTTGGAGCTCGAGTGCGCAAGAATGGATATGCGAGAGGGAAGAAGGCGTGGGTGAAAAAGGTGAAGTCCTTATCCCTTTATAAGGGCAGACGAAACTATGCGCCCCCACTTGCCTAGTAAAACTCGCTTGATCCCCAAGCGCCGTAATTGGTGGCGCGGTTGGGTTACCCATGTCCGTATTGATGAGAATCCCGTGATAAGGGGACACGATCTCTGCTTCGACAAGACGTGCCTAGGAAACTGCCTCGCGATATGTGCGATGGCTGGTTGTGAAAAACGGTTCGAATAATGACCGGGCCATGGTGTGATGTCATGCTATAATACGTCGGCATATTAGATTTGTGGAAATATTATTCTCTCTACGATGGTATGTGGAACTTGTTTTGCAGAGCCGGACACTATCCTTTTGTTCAAGATCTTCTATGGAGTATTCGGAGGAGGAACCCGCCTTGCAATGCCGAAAACAATCTGCGCGCCAGACTCATCGTCATTGAAGCCTGGTTCAGGGCAACCGAGGAGTCTGGATTAGGGGTATCCGGACAGCCGGACTATATCCTTTGGCGGACTGTTGGACTATGAAGATACAAGATTGAAGACTTCGTCTCGTGTCCGGATGGGACTCTCTTGGCGTGGAAGGCAAGCTTGGCGATACGGATATGTAGATCTCCTTCTGTTGTAACCGACTCTGTGTAACCCTAGCCCCCTCTGGTGTCTATATAAATCGGAGGGTTTAGTCCGTAGGACAACAACAATCATACAATAGGCTAGCTTCTAGGGTTTAGCCTCTATGGTCTCGTGGTAGATCAACTCTTGTAATACTCATATTCATCAAGATCAATCAAGCAGGAAGTAGGGTATTACCTCCATAGAGAGGGCCCGAACCTGGGTAAACATCATGTCCCTTGCCTCCTGTTACCATCCGCCTTAGACGCACAGTTCAGGACCCCCTACGCACAGTTCGAGAGTAGGGTATAAATGCATTTTCAGATTTGAAAACAAATGAATTGACGATACGTCTCCAATGTATCTATAATTTTTGATGGTTTCATGCTATTATATTATCAATCTTGGATGCTTTAAATGCATTTATACTATTTTATATTGTTCTTGGGGACTAACCTATTAACCTAGTACCGAGTGCCAGTTCCAGTTTTTTTGCTTGTTTTTGGCTTTTCAGAAAATCAGTACCAGAGGAAGTCCAAACATGATGAAACTTTACGATGATTTTCTGGACCAGAAGGGACCCTGGAAGGTTCGGGAGGAGGCCAGAACAACTACGAGAGAGCCACGAGCTCATAGGGCGTGCCCAGGGGTAGGCGCGGCCCCTGAACTCATGGACCCCACGTAACACCGTTTGACTTAATTCCACCTCTATAAACTCACATATATTCCCAAACCAACAGAGAGCCACCCGAAACATTTTTACGCTGCCACAAATTTATGTTCTTCCGTGATCCCATCTTGAGGCCTTTTTCAGTACTCTATCGGACAGGGAATCGATCACGGAGGGCTTCTACATCATCCTTGCTGCCTTCCGGTGATGTGTGAGTAGTTTACCATAGACCTACAGGTCCATAGCTAGTACTCCCTCCATTCCCTTATACAAGGCCACAAACTCAAATCACAGGTACCAAGGTAAAATTTAATGACTGCTTTGCAAGACAACTTTTCTTTTTGTTAACCGGGATCATTAATACGCCCATATGCATGCAAGGAAGGAATGAGAGGAAGTAGCACATTGTCATTATGACTACATGCATGCAAGTATTAAACAAGTTGGTAGTACGAGGAAACATCATTAAGTTTTGCCTCGATTACTATTAGTGACCTTGTATAGATGCAAAATTTATTCTTCATAGTGGCCTCGTATAAGGGAATGGAGGGAGTAGCTAGATGGCTTCTTCTCTCTCTCTTTGATCTTCAATACAATGTTATCCTCGATCTTCTTGGAGTTCTATCCGGTGTAATCTTCTTTTGCGGTGTGTTCGTTGGTATCCGATGAATTGTCGGTTTATGATCAGATTATTAATTGAAAGTAATTGAGTCTTTTCTGAACTTTATTATGCATGATTATGATAAATTTTTATTTCTCTCTGATCTATCCGTTTGGTTTGGCCAACTAGATTGATTTATCTTCAGTGGGAGAGGTGCTTTGTAATGAGTTCAATCTTGCGGTGTCCTCCCCGAGTGACAGAGGGTAGTGAGGCACATATTGTATTATTGCCATTAAGGATAAAAAGAAGGGGGTTTATTCATATTGATTGGGTTTAGTTTGTCTACATCATGTCATCTTGCTTAAAGCTTTACTCTATTTGTCATGAACTCAATGCCATAGATACATGCTCGATAGCGGTCGATTGGTGGAGTAATAGTAGTAGATGCAGGCAGGAGTCGTTGTACTTGTCAAGGACATGATGCTTATATGTGTGATCATTCCCAAGAATACGTCATAACTATGCACTTTTCTATTGATTGCCCAACAGTATTTTGTTTACCCACGGTATGCTATGTGTTCAAGAGAGAAGCCGATAGTGAAAACTATGGCCCCCGAGTCTACTTTTATCATATTATAAAAACAAAAAATACCTTGTTACAATTTATTTAATTTTATTTTGTTTTACCTTCCTTTTTTATCTATTTGTCACTATTAGAATTCATCCTTGCAAATAACGAGTTCAAGGGGATTGACAACCCTCTTGCCCGCGTTGGGTGCAAGTATTTGCTTTTGTGTGTGTAGGTATTGAAGATTGCTTGGTTCTCCTATTGGTTCGATAACCTTGGTTTTCACTGAGGGAAATAATTATTTGTACTATATTGCTTCACCCCTCCTCTTCGGGGAAAATCCCAACAAAATTTACAAGTAGCAATTGAACATAGTCAGTTTCTCCCACTAGTTGAAGCTATTTGGACAAAGAGTATTCACTATGCTGATGCAGCCAAAAGGATCAATGCCAAGATGTAAACCCTGAGGAAAAGTATCAAAGCTTGGGCCAAAACACTCTCCAATATGAAAGATGATACTAATGATGTTAATGCCCTCATTGCTATGCTGGATACCTTTGAGAATTTTAGGGATTTAACCAACACTGAATCTATCGTCAAAATTGATCTGAAAGCACATCTGTCACAGTTATTACATCAACAGAATGTCTACTAATAACAGAGAGGTAAAATTAAATGGGTCACTTTAGGCAGTGAAAATTCCAAGTTTTTCCATGCCATGGCTACTGTACAACGCAGAAACAACAACATTACATCCCTGGTTGCATTTGATGGATCAACTATCTTCAATCATGATGCCAAGGCAAACACCCTGCATTTGACATTCAAGAGCACACTAGGACAAACTGACAATACCCATATTCCTCTGGAGCTATTAAATCTGCTTGAACCTCATATCGGTTTGGGTTTTCATGAGTAACCTTTCACACATGAAGATATTGATGATGTGGTTAAAGACCCGCCCTCTAGCAAATCTCCTGGATTAGATGGTTTCAAAACTGACTTAATTAAGAAATGTTGGCCAATTATCAAGCAGATTTTTATGATCTCCTTGACCAATTTCACAAGGGAGAACTATGTGTGTGAAGTATCAACAATGGTTTCATTACTGTCGGGGATATACCCCGCGGCGTAAACCGGCCGGAAGTATAACCCGGCCGGACTTGGCGGTTTACTTGAGACCCAGCTAAGACTTGACGATTCACTGGCGACCCGTTTGGACCTGGCGGTTTACGGTTCATTGGTAATCCGGCAGGCGGGACAGACGCTGACAAGGCCCAAGGCCCAGAAGGCCGGTTCATACTATGGTGGGCCAGTTTAAGAGGAAAGGCGTGAGGAATATTTGTCTTACAAAGAGTTAAGACCTGGACTTGTATCCGGTTTGTATTAGAGATAGACTAGTCTTAAGTCCGAGTTGGACTCTACATGTAACCCACCTCTTCAACATATATAAGGAGGGGTAGGGCTCCCCAAAGAGGGACAAGCTACAAACAAGAAGAAACAATCTTAGGGCTAGACACAAAGAGGAGAGCCGGTTTACGGCGACTCCCTCGTGATGATAATGAGACCTAGCCTCAAACAACATGTAGGGTTTTTACCGGATGATGTTTCCCGGGGCCCGGAGCTGTCTAAATCCCTGTCTTGTGTTGCGTCTCTCGATTCCGCTCAACCCCTCTCAAGCTACCACATAGATGCGTTGGCCTCGCGACTAAGTCCTCACACTAAGGACATCTGACGTGTTAATTCCACGACAGTTGGCGCCCACCGTGGGGCGCGCGCACGGTGGTGTTGAGTTCTTGAAGGGAGCTCTTCAGGGATCGAGAAACTCGCGTTTGGCCGGATGACGAAGAACCGGCACGAGACAGTCACATAGGGTTTACTTTGGATCGGGACGTCCAAGATTTGAGTTGAAGGGAAATTAGGGCTGCAGGAGGCGCGCCACTATGATTAGACGATTCGTCGAAACCGAATTAATTTTTACTGGGTTGCCGAGACAGACAGAAGTTTTTCTGCTGCAATACCTCGTGCTCGGCGCCGAATCGCTTCAAGGAAGATCCTCGTTTTTAAAGGAAATTATGCATGGAGTAAATCGCATCTAGGGTCACAGATGTGAGCAAAAGCAATCAATGCTGAAGCTGATCGTGATGGCGACGAGAAGGACCAGAGTAACAACCCTCGTTTTGGATTACGCGGGGTCCAAAAAAAAGGAAAAAACCCACGATGGAAGTGGATAAGGGCACGGACTTAATCTACACCTCCTTCCGTCTTCGTCTTCAAGCCGCGGCCACTGGACGTGCTTCCAACTACCACTTGGTCGCGGTCCCACCGTGTCGACGCCGTTCCGGCCTGCCGCTGTAGCCGCAGCTGCGCCTGGCCGGTCGCCGCCTCTCCTCGAAGCCGGCGTCACTTCTTCCCGTGGCCGCAGCTGCGCCTGGCCAGTCGCCGCGGTCTTAAATCGCCCGCCTCCGTGGCTGGCCTTGCTCTCGCCCTCGCCCAGTCTCCAGGCTCAGATCGCCTCCGCTGTTGCTGTTCCGGACGAGCTGCTTCCACATGCGCCGGATTACCACCAGCACACGCACCCTTGTCCTCTTCTGCCGTGCGTCGCTGCCGTCGTGAGTCGTCCGCCCCCACTTCGCCTTGACCCGCCGAGGTTCACCCGCCGTGGTCGATCTGTCGTTATTCCGTCCGAGTCAAACCGACCCGCTGCCACCTAGTCCGAGCCGCCGTCGTTCCTGCAGGCCGAGTCCGCCCGCGAGCCGGCCGACCTCCGCCATCACCAAGTCACCTCGCCGTTCGAGATTCTGCCCGACTGCTAAATTCGCCATCACCATACCGGCTCGCTCCTGCTCGCCTCGCTGACAGTGAACCGGCGCCGGGTCGTCCTGGACGCACCCGTCATACATAGCACCACGGTGCCCTGCCTGGCACGCAAGCCACTGCTGTTGCCTCGCCGGGTTACCACTGCCGCATCCTCTGTTGCGCCCGGGAGCCGCCTATGGCTGAGCAGAGTCACCCCGTAGGAGCCCACCAGGTCGTGTTTGCCTTCGTCTTAAACCGGTGCACGCATCCGCCCTCGAGCTGCTACCTCTGCCGGGTCAGAGTCGCTGCTTTGGTTCCGCCTTTGTCGCTAGCACTTTGAGCTGCCCGGGCCGTGACCCGTCGGTGCCATGCTGAGCCACCGCCGGATTGCCCCATGTTGTGAGCCGCCGGACCAAGTGTTGTTTATTGGCAGGAGCACCTCTAAGCCAGCAACGTCTCGCTGTGACCTGCTGCAGCAACGTGTCGGCCCGCCATGCCACTGCCTTTACGTCTCTGAGCCGCCTTGATCAAAGATGCCAAGCGTTCTGCCGTGGCCGGCTCTGCCTTGCTCTACGCCGGCTGATTCCAAGCCGCCGGGACGCCACTGTCGCGCCGAACCGCCCCGATCTTTGCCTAAATCGCTGGGTCGCGCACAACCTCCAGCCTTATTTTGATTTAAACCGCCGCTCTGTTAACCTGCATCGGTGACACGGCGCGGCGTGTCTCTGAAATTGACCGCATCAAGCCTTGCCGGTCTGCCTCGCGAGGGACTCCGCTGCTAAAACTTGCCGAGCGGTTCAGCCTCATGCTTCCGTTAAACCGTCGGGTGATGACTCGTCGCTTGCCCAGCTTCCGTCAAACCGTCGGGCGCTGACCCGCCGCTCGCCCCGCTGCGTTAATCCGCCGCTCCGCATTTAAACCCGGCGGCTTGCGCGCGCATTGTTTGGGTCTCGTCTCCACCGTTCCACTCCAACTTGCCGCGGCAGCGGACGTACCTCGTCAACCCGCCGGAGTGCCCTCGATGTGGCCGGTTCACCTCTGCGCCCGAGACGCGCCTCTGACCCACCTACGGCTCGCCACAGCTCAGCTCGGTCCTGCGGCCTCAAGACCGGATCATTAGCACATTCGTCAATCGCTTGCACCTACAGCTCAGTTCAGCTCGGTCCTGCGGCCACAAGAGCGCTTTGGTCAATCGCATGCACGGAAGACAGGAAAAGGCAAAACAGCAATAGCACATTGTTTATTGGCACAGGAATTAAGGTTTGACAAACACTAGGCCTAATGGATGGCCATATGTGAAGTCCAAGGAGCCGGGGTATTGTCCAGATGTTCGAAAATTGATACTCAAAGATACCGGTGGTCAAGGTTTGACTGAATCACAATGGCCAATTTTGCATCTGCTACGTACCTGACCGCTGATTGGTCATTGTACAAAAGAAAAGAGGCAATTATTACTCAAAAAAGAGAGAGGAAAAGACAAATGAAGACCCACGTGGGTGCTGGTGCCACATTAGACGTGCATCCATCTGATTATCTTTTTCATCTGAGATTATCCAACAAATTACCAGGTGCTATCCTTTTTATGTATTTTATGAGTACACGTTAAATTGTTTGAGAACAATTACTTGGTCTTGCAATATTTTTACGCAGGATAATTACTGATGACAAAGGGGTTGTTATACCATGGAGATGGAGACGCGCCAACATCATTCGGCACCGGTGATTGTCGTTACTTAACGGACTCCCGCACAAGTTTACAACGCCGTGGCCGTTTCTCGCATCCGCACCGGCTTACAAAGCGGGGGACAACTTGCTCATCCGCGCCGTCTTACAACCCCGCGGCCGTCTTTCTCGTCCGCATCGGTTTACAACACCGCGATTGACTCACCCGCCCGCACCGGTTTACAACACCGTGGCCGGTTCATCTGTTCGAGCCACCTCTGATACTGTGGACGTCTCTACCATCCGTTTATTGCGGCCTGGTTTACATCGACACACCGGGCCGCACCTGTCTGCATGAGCTGTTTATTGGGTATGAGCAAGTCACAACTTGGGTAGCCCGGTTTTCTTTCAAATTGGAGGCAAATTATCATCAACCGCCGTCTGCACTGGATGACTCAATGAGCAGGCGCACAAGTCGTCGTCACTACAGTTTGGTTAACTTCAAATAGCAGTTGAAAGGAACCATTGGCCGAGTTGCTGACACGGCTCATACAGGATCATTTATAACCCGCCGCAGTCACCTCAACCTTCTATGGATTCACATCGTGCTATCAACACCAATGATATACAAGTTATGCCGGTTTATATCACGGTCAAACATGGAGAATCTCAAGCCAACTCCTCGAGTCACCTTTGAGACTCGGGGCTACGATGACATAACTCGGCAAATCTTGCCGTTTCAGCAAAGTTAAAAACCCGGACGATGGAGGAAAGATAACCCGGTCCCGGAGGCTACTGTTATATTGATGAAAAATTTAAAGGCTGTCAAAAAATTTCCGGCTTAGAAAGTATATAACAGTTACAAAATCCCGGCTCAATGAAGAAGTTCATGGTCATCAGAAAGGATTCCGGTTTAAAATCCGGCTAAAGGGAAGTCAGTCTCACTGAAGCTCTCAAATATCCGGTTTACAATCCGGTTTAAGGGAAATCTATTCTCCCACAAAGCTCTGAAACTCTCAAATCCGGTTTAAAAATGTCCGGTTCAAAAAGGAATTAACTTCTCGCAAGCTCGAGTTTAAAGGCTGTCGAGAAAATTTCCGGTGAAAATGAAGATTCGGTTTAAAATCTGGTTCAAGGAAAGATGTCTCCACAAAGCTTTGAAGCTCTCAAGTATCGGTTTAACATCCGGTTCAAGAAGGATTTATCTCTTGCAAAAAGTTAAAGGGTGCCAAAGAGGACCTGCTGCCATGATGCGCGGTTCAAACATGGGTATCATGCCTTATTGGCTTATCATATTATTGATCACTTGGGGGCTTGGTCATATCCGAACCATAGCTACACCTCTTGATCGGCTCAATGCCACAGCATCACTTGGGGGCTTTGGTCGTATTCGAACCATAGTCACACCTCTTGATTGGCTCAATGCCACAGCATCACTTGGGGGCTTTGGTCGTATCCGAACCATAGTCACACCTCTTGATCGGCTCAATGCCACATCATCACTTGGGGACTTGGTCAAGTCTGAACCATAGTCACGCCTCTTGATCGGCCTAGGGCCACAGCATCACTTGGGGGCTTTGGTCGAACCCGAACCATCGCTACACCTCTTGATCGGCGTAATGCCAAAGCATCATTTGGGGACCTGGCTGACTCGAACCATAGCTACGCCTTTTTGGGAGCTTGGTCGTGTCCGACCATGGTAATGCCTCTTGATCGGCTCAAAGCCTCATTTGCAAACGATTTTATCTTTGCCTTTGCTTGAATTCTGTTCTTTTTTGCTAAAGACCTTTTATTCTGTTGCGTTTTAAACCGACATTGTTAATCCGGTTCGACTGTCAATTACAAATTGGCGGAACACGGTCAAATCTTAATCCGGAGACTATCTGCCTGGTTTGATTTTATGTTACCATCTTATTATGGAGTAAACCGGTGTTCATTAACCCAGCTTGACTTTCAATTACAAGTTGTCAGTACATGATCAAATCATAATCTGGAGACTATCAGCCCGGTCTGGTTTAACTACGAGTCACCAGTATTATATATGGTTAAACCGGTGTTTATCACAACCCGGTACGGTTTTATCGTAAACCGGCACAGTATGAAAGGAGTTATCATTACTCAAGATTGGGGTTATCACCCTTACTACAAAAAGTTGGTAAACCAATGATGCGATTCAATGTCACAGGTATGATATATTTCATATTTGATTATTCTTAAGTGCAGCCTTGGTTATAAACCTGGGTTGTATGTTGGGCATTATGACCTATCTGGCGGTAAACCGCCAGGACACTTTAAACTTGTTGTATGCAGAAACAGGTTGAATAAAGCATGATGATAAATTATCCGTGTTTATTAAACCGGCTGGCTTTAAGGCGATAAGTCGCCGGTATATGATGAGAAATTATCCGGTGTTTGTTAACCCGCACGGCTTTGGACTATAAGTCGCCAGTACATATTTGGATCGCGCCATTGGAATCATGCGCTCATAAATCATTGGATTATATTATTCAAATCTTCAAATAGCAAACATGGCTGGATTTCTATTATGGTTATCAATAACCAGTATTATGGTTAAGGTTTTCAAAGTCGCTTTAGCGCAATGGCTATCATATTGTCAATAGGATATGATTTATTCTACAATTAAAGGCATAGTCCCGAGTTGCTACAGGCTTACAACCCGGCACTTGGGGGCTACATTATTTAAGTTGAGATTACATCAAATATGCAAGTCTCATGTCGCTGCAAGCATGCACCATGACACTTGGGGGCTAATGCAAAGTCATTTTTTTGCTCATATTATTGAAGACCCGACTCACATTATGATGAACGGTCCTTGGGGGCTACCAATTGCTCCTATCAACAATTCAAGGTCGCTGCAAGTATGACAACCCGGCACTTGGGGGCTACATATGTGGAATACTCAATTCTGACTAGTGATTGAGATGAATAACCCGGATTTCTTCAAGGTTGCAACACTTATATTGGAGCAAGTCTTAAGCTATCACTATGTTCTCCTCTTAAGACTTGGGGGCTACAGGTATTATGCATATATATAGGGAGGAACATTTTCAAATTATCTCAAATTATCAGTTTTGAGCAAATCAGGAAGATCAATTACATCACCCGGTGTCAACAACAATTATGACCCGACATAAATACATTATATAACTCGGCAATTTTGGTAATGATAAACCGCAAGTTTTACATCTTCAAGCCGGCTGAATATCAGATGAGTATTTGAAGGCCAATATTTTTTAAACCGGCGCTTTGAAAGCCGACTCAAGTGGATTATTCTTCACAATATTTCTCTGTGAGAAACCAATGTCAGCAAATTGAGTATGAAGCTGGTCTATTGACTCGGATTTTTCAGAAGGAAGAAATGACAAGGACTTCAGGATGATCAAGTGCCGGTTTACAAGAATTCTTAACCCAGAGCATAGTCTATCAAATTTGTTCTTGTATTTGTTTTACAGGATCAGTTTAACATGGATAATCCAAATTAAACTGGGGGCTAATGTCGGGGATATACCCCGCGGCGTAATCCGGCCGGAAGTATAACCCGGCCGGACTTGGCGGTTTACTTGAGACCCGGCTAAGACTTGACGATTCACTGGCGACCCGTTTGGACTGGCGGTTTACGGTTCATTGGTAATCCGCAAAGGGACAGACAATGACAAGGCCCAAGGCCCAGAAGGCCGGTTCATACTATGGTGGGCCGGTTTAAGAGGAAAGGCATGAGTAATATTTGTCTTACAAAGAGTTAAGACCTGGACTTGTATCCGGTTTGTATTAGAGATAGACTAGTCTTAAGTCCGAGTTGGACTCTACATGTAACCCGCCTCTTCAACATATATAAGGAGGGGTAGGGCTCCCCAAAGAGGGACAAGCTACAAACAAGAAGAAACAATCTTAGGGCTAGACACAAAGAGGAGAGCCGGTTTACAGCGACTCCCTCGTGATGATAATGAGACCTAGCCTCAAACAACATGTAGGGTTTTTACCGGATGATGTTTCCCGGGGCCCGAAGCTGTCTAAATCCCTATCTTGTGTTGCATCTCTCGATTCCGCTCAACCCCTCTCAAGCTACCACGTAGATGCGTTGGCCTCGCGACTAAGTCCTCACACTAAGGACATCTGACGTGTTAATTCCACGACAATTACCTTAATTCCCAAAAAGTCTGGGGCCTATTATGTTAATGAATACAGACCCATCTTACTTTTGAGTTGTTACCATCAAGCTCCTCACTAAATTGCTAGCTAACAGATTGCAATCAATCATTTTGGAGTTGGACCATGTTAACCAATATGGTTTCCTCAAAACAAGGACAATAGAAGATTGCACTGCTTAGACATATGAGTACTTTATTCCAGTGTAACAAGAGCAAACACTACAGTAAAACCACTTCCGTTATGATACGTGTTTGCCACAGTAGGTCACGTTTTCTGTCATGCATGTACATCCATGACGATTTTATGACAGAACCAAGACAGCAATACTGTGCTGTCGTAGAAGTGTTCCATGACAATACTTAAATTATCATCACGGAAGTGTCCACTTCCATGACGATAAATGGCGCTTCATGGAAGTGTTTTTGTCAAGGGTAATCGACATGTGGCATCCACCATAACGGGTCGTTGTTAAGCTATCGGGTTCCAGTTTGGATCCGATAACCCGTTAATAGCAACGACCAATGGCAATTTTCCACGTGTAAAATTCTCATTGGCCGAAGGAACCACGTGTCAGCTCAGTGCTGGGACAGATGTCATCCAACGAATGGACGGGACACACATATGATACGTCGACACGTGGCTCAGCCCAACAGTGGCCCATTCAGGTCAAAAGGCCAGCTCGTTTGACTTGGTCAAAAGGTAGCGGCCCGGCCCACGGAAAGCTTGTTAATGACTGTTCGCATACATCCCACGGAAAGTGTGGGAAACTACACAACACTAACAACACTTGTAATGTGCATGGCATGAGAACATAACTTTTTATTCAATTGCAACTAAAATCAACATAGAGCAAGTTACAACAGCAAACCAGTTAAAGAAACATGTTTAAAACATACATGTTGCGCCATTGGAGTTTCAATTGCATCCTTAGAATTTGAAATTAGTTGGTATGAGTAAATACAGTGATGCAAGAGCAAAGGAGTATGAGCCATATCTACGGAACCTGACCTGAAAACAATTCTTCTTCTGCTTTAAGCGTTGACTTGGAGTTCGAAGTGGTGGTCCTCATGCTTTGGGCATTGCGGTTGCCTTACTAATTGCTCGTGTTTGGGTGCTCTGTGGTGGAGACTGTGCCGTGTCAACTGGAACTGGGTTACTATCTGCTGGGGTTGGGGTTAGAAGGGGTGTAGCTGGTTCTCTGTCCAACTAGGTAGGGGTACAATCTGCGCGAGTCTGGGTTATGTGTGGTGGGGCTGGTTCTTGGGCATGTACAACTGTGGTTCTATTTGCATCGACAGGTAGCACTATCTTTTCTGAAGACCGTGTTTTTACTACCATAGATACTGCCATCACCCCCTCCAATTCAAATGGCTGATAAGCAAGGAAAGTAATTGAATGTATAGACATTGTATGATAGACTTGTGCAATGGATAGTAGGGAAGAAAACATGGCATGAAATAATTCACATTTATGTTGTCTAACCAAACAGGATAGCATGACACAATTTCACATATATGATGGCTAACTAAACACGATAGCATGACACAATTTCACATATATGATGGCTAACTAAACAGGATAGAATGACATACTTCAAAATATGATGACTATGTAAATAGGATGACATGATATAACTATATGATGTGTCTATTCACATACATGCCGTCAATGGAAACATGATGGCAAGATATAATTCACGGATAGAATGTCATAATTCAAAATATGATGACTATGTAAACATGATGAGATGATATAACTATATTATGTCTTTAGAAAATTGGTTGGCATGCCATAATTCTGATACATGTTGTCTATGTAAACATCATGGCATGATATAATTCAAATATATGATTTATATGCTAAGCAAGTAAGCAGAGGGCAATCGCATATATGATGTGTAAACTAAGCAGATGGCATTCCATATTGTGTATATGATGTAAAAACTAAGCATTGCAAGACAACATATGCATGATATGAGTAATATAATCCTGCCATGTTTGAGCATACACCTCAGGGGGAAAATAGGACTAGTCATCTGTCTTTGAATCCTCCTCCGAGGAGTTATCTGTAACCAGCAAGATATCTGCTTCAGCAGGTAGCACTGTCTGCTCTGAAGACCTTGTTTTCACTCCAGATTTTTCCATCACCGGCTGATGCACATGAAGAGTAGTTGAATATACAAACATTATCAACAAATGGAATATGTAATACAAAAAGGATGGCATGATATAATTCGCATATATTATGCTTGGCTAAACAGCATGGCATTGCATAGTTCACATATATAATGCCTTGCAACAAGATAGCATTGCATAATTCACATATATAATGTCTTGCAACAAGATGGCATTGCATAATTCACATATATGGTAATTGGACCCTAAATAGGTGGCATTCGTACAAAGCATGTCTATACTAAGCAAATGACATACCAATGCAAGACAACATATGCACGATATGACCAATATAACCCTACCAAGTTAGAGCATGCACTTCGGGGGGGGGGGGGTATAGGACTGGTCATCTCTCTGAATCCTCCTCTGAGGAGCTATCCGTAACTAGCAAGACATGCGCTTCATCAGATAGCATTGTCTGCTCTGAAGACCTTGTTTTCACTCCAGATTTTCCCATGACCGTGTCGAATGGCTGATGCACAGGAAGAGTAATTGAATGTACTAACATTGTTGACAAATTTAATAAAAAGGATGACATGATATAATTCACATACAAGATGACTGGGTAACCAGGATGACATTGCAAAATTCAAATATATATGACGCCTGGCTAAACAAGATGGCATTGCATGATTCACATATATTGTATAGAAATTAAACAGATAACATATTTTATGTATAAAGTAAGCAATGCAAGGCGCCATATGCATGATATGACCAACATCACCATGCCAAATTAGAGCAAAAGACCTCAGGGGGTAAATAGGAGTGGTTTGCTCCCTCTGAATCCCCCTCTGAACAGTTATCTTCCTCTTCATTACAATCTGGAATGGGGGGTTGCTTTTGCACCCTCCATGGAGCGACTTCTACATGAAATTTTCTTGCCACGCAAGGCTCATCTTTTTTTCTCTACATGTTCAATACTATTGTGTACAATAACTGACATGCATAGGAATAAAACATAGTGAGATTATGTAAGGAGTGTATGCACAAATCTAGAGTGATGGTAGTAACCAGTGGATAGACCCAAAACCAATGATAGCAGGCATGTAATAGCTTCAGTTAAAAAATACAGATAATGACTCCTTTAAGGTTTGTTTCCCACCCAACATGAAACTCATAGTAGACACCCGAGATTAAAGAGATAGTAGACAGATACTATTGATTGTTGCCCCAATATGTACCCCACAACCATTTAAAAACTCAAGTTTGAGCATTAGTTTGGACTTGACTCGGAGTCTAATCGGTCAATAGAGTGTGACCTCTCTTGCAAACGTAAGCAGACACAAAAGAGTGCGACCTCTCTTGCAAACCCATGTTGTCCTCAAGGTCATCTGCTCAGTTGATGATGGTACACTACTGCAGGATGTTGCTAACGCGACACTACAATCAAAGACCCTTCGACGAAACTGTGTGCGATGCCATAATCGCAAATGGTGGTGTAAAAAACCTGTCAAAAAAGGTGCAAAACGTTTGCTATGGAGGATGCATCAAACATGGTTCAGATTTTAGTTGCGTGTGCGATGCAGGGCATACGGTTCAGCTCAATTAACTATTTGCGATTAGGAGGAACAAAAGAAACGGGCAGCCAGATGAAGGTGTGTGTGATGTACAGCATACGGTTCACTCGAATGAACTGTTTGTGATTAGGCAACACAAAATAAATGGTCAGCCAGATCAACGTGTGTGTGATATACGGCATGCGGTTCACTCGGATGAACTGTTTGCGTTGAGACATGAGAACAGAAATGGTTCAACTTAACAAGATGTGTGTGATACGCGGCAAACATGTCTGTAATCGGAAACGTGTGCGAAGACCGATAACAACACAGACGATTACTGCTAACAAGACGTGTGTGTTATGAGCAAACGATTGCTAGTATATAATTGTGAGTGATTGATGAAAACATCACCGACGGGTTCCATTGTTTAGCCCATGTGCGATGTGATTTTCTTTGTCCGCACAACATCTATGCTCTATTTACAAAGCATCAACATATATACTTAAAAATACAGCATTGCATAACCAAATTAAGCATACAATTACATAAGTGACTACACACATAACATTTCCACACACCAAAGTAAGCATTTAAATGCATACTAAATAGGAGAAATGAGGATCTAATCATCTACTTCTTGTTGCGACGACGCTTGCCATTGCTCTGCTTCCGGCTGGATCCCTGGCCGTTTTGGGGAAGGAGGCAGTTCCTCATGTCAACGATCCTCCTGTACATGTCGTAGCTCGTGCACGCCTCCTTGGCCGCGTACACGACGTGAGCTTTGTCGAGTTTCTCCATCCAGGTCAGTGCTAGGCACGCTTGTCTTTGTTGCACGAATCCTTCATGTCTCTATAGTAGGGGTCGATGATGGCCTCGGCGAGGTGAACCATTGAGTCCTTCTCATGCTCCTTGCTGCCCCAGATCTTGTATTGGCCCTGGATGTCGACAAGATTCTGGCAGGCGATGCCCGAATTCTTGAGCGCCTTTACATCGTTGGTGATGTCCACCGTAGCGAACATGTAGTGGGGGCTGTTGACAAACCTGGTGAAACGCTTGCAAGGCGTTGTGGCCAGGCAGCAGTGGTAGACGAGGACGTGGTGGCGCACGCACATCTAGGCGACGGTGACCTTCGGATGAGACCCGGCACGAGCTCGGGTGTACTCGAGGTCGAAACCGACCACCTTGTACTTCTCCTCGGCAAGCAACAACTCCATGATGTGGATGGAGTGCTCCACTCAGACCGGGTCGTTGGTGTACACCATCGACAGGTCCATGAACCTTTTGTGGGTGTCCATCACGGCATGCATGGTGAACTGCTGCTCGTCGTCGGCAGCCGCTCGGAGTGCCATTGGAACCGCGCAGGATACCCTCTAAGAATTTCTCGTGGTGGGTGTGCTTCTTGCAATGGTGGGGTGCGATCGAAAGGTTGAAGATACACAAGGGTTAAATGGTCGCTATAATAAATGGGGGCCGGCCGGCCGGTAATCGTCACGTCTTGTCATGGCATTCATAGCGGAGGATTCCAGTGCACGCTTGACAACACCGGACTGCACGCGTGGGCTCGAAGAGGCACCAAATGTGTCGTTGGTGAGCAAGTTCCTGTGCTACCGCGCTATTTACCGCGCAAGCTGTAGCGACCAGACCCGAATGGATCAAGTCTCTGTGCTCAGTGTCATCCCTGGATCGATAATCCGACACCACAAGAGATGCCGAAGGATTTATAGCGAGTAGCAATCACACACTTATTACATCGTTGTCCACAAGGGAACTTATTACAATAATATGGCTTAAGGCCATCTAATAATAACAGCGGAAGGCTTGGAAGATAAGCGAGTCCATCAACTCCAACGGCATCATGAGTATAGAACCACGACCTAACACCTTACTCGGCGTCGAAAAGTCTCGCAGCGTGAAAGTTGCAGCCAGCGGGTTGACACATGGAATATCTTGGCAATGTAACACATAAAGAGCAATGAAGGAATAAGCCTATACTACATGCATATATGGCTGGTGGTAAGGCTCTCTGTTACATTTGCATAAAGCTGATTTTCCCTACATCAAAGGAATAATTTTATTTAACTATCATGGTGGTTGTTAAACATTGAGAATGGTTGACAGCATCCTCAATCCCAATTAAAAGTACTCATCAAAACCCAACAACTTTTATTAGAGGTAACATGTTGAGATTCACATGATATTCAATTACAGGATACTCAAATTGTCCGTAACGGGGACACGGCTAATCATGATTAGTTTATACACTCTGCAGAGGTTTGCACTTTTCCCCACAAGACTCGATCGCCTCCGCTTGGTTCTCGCACTACATGGTGTTTGAGAAGCGGATGGCCGAGACATAGTCTTTCGAAGCGCTAGCACCTTACATGTGGGTAGACCGTACCAACCTACATCCCTACATCAGCTAGCCTACCCGTAAGAGTTTGCACAACTTAGTCAACTACGCCAGAGCCCATAATTGGCTTGTGGCTGCACACGGAAGTTTCAGTTTGAATAATCTTATGATCCCTTAGAGCACAGGTGGCGGTCCGAAGAAATCTGAGCAAGTCTGATGGAAACCAGGTGCCTCAATCCACCCAGATGTGTGTTTAGGTTGCCACCTTAGATAAACCATTAATTAACAATCTCACATCTGTCATGGATATTCACTCACCCAATCCACGTCTACTAGCATAGCATGGCATAACAAGCAAGCGTAGAAGTAACTCCCAAGGTTTCATAAGTAAAAGCAGTAATAGGTACTACCTCAATCTACTTCCCATCCCACAATTTAATTAGATCCTAACCATGCAAGTGTTTGAGGAATAGATCTAATGCATAAAACTGGGTAGTAGAAAAGGTATGATCAAAGTGTTACTTGCCTTAGCGATGATCCATGAGACCTAGAGATTGAAGTAACAAGCGGCGCACTCGGGTGATCTAACACGGACAAACAACAAGCATACAATAAGTACTCATCTAATGCAGGAAATCTCGAATAAAAGATCTAACCAGAAAGTTCAACTTAAGAACCCTGGTTGCAAAAGAATCGAATCAAAATAAACATCGAAGGTCGAAACTCGAGAGAGAACGACTCGGTTTTGCAATCTGAAACTAGGTCAAAATTTCACAGTAGCAAAACTCTGTGAAAGTAGGGTAGTCGGAACGGCGGTTTCGTTACGAAACTCCAGCGCTTGAATCACTGATTCCAATAAGCGGCGAGAAATAAAACAGATTTGAAAATCGGATCGAAATCGAATCGGAAGAATAACGGATTAAATCCGATTAAAAGAAAAACGACGAACGGATTAAATAGCGGACGTTAGATTATGAAACGAATCCAACGAACGCGTTCATTGAAGCGAGCAGTTCGGTGAGCGTTCGTTAATTAAGAAAACCAAATAAAAATAAAAAATAAAACCAATCTAGGTTTTTTAAAAACCGAACATCTTTTTTAAAAAACCGGATCGGTTTTAGGGAAAACGGATCGGGCGCTGGGCTACCTCGGTGATCTCGGCGGGGGTGCGGGTCCGCGAGGCTCAGCAGTGGCGGTCAGGCGGGGTCGGAGGCGAGAGGGGGCGA
Source organism: Aegilops longissima (assembly GCA_021605205.1). Taxonomy (NCBI): domain Eukaryota; kingdom Viridiplantae; phylum Streptophyta; class Magnoliopsida; order Poales; family Poaceae; genus Aegilops; species Aegilops longissima. Next base: position 211,873,832 of record CM038678.1, on the reverse strand, counting down.
GAACGGCGGCAGGCGGCGGCGCCCACGGCCGGCGGGGTTGATCGAGCGCTGGTTAGGGCGGCTCTGGGTGAGAGAGAGGCGTGTTATGAGGCGAGGGGGTTCGCGGCTTGGGGAAGGGGCAGGGGGCGGGTGGGCGGACTCGAGGCGGGAGGCGTCTGTGGCGGAGGCTCCTTCAGGCTGGCGGCCTGAGAGGAGGAGAGGAGGAGGTGGCCGGGGCTGGTGGCGGGTGGGCCTCGGCCAGGCGTGTTTTTTTAAATTAAAACCAAGCGAAATAAAAAATACCAAATGAACTCCAAATTAAATAAAACAAAATTTCCCGACTCCTAAAATGAGTCTAACAAAATGAACTTTTAAAAGCAGCAAACATGCATAAATTTTAAAATGCTCATTTTGCCTAAACAAAATAAATCTTCCAAAACCAAATTTTGATTTATTTATAATATCTTCATTTTTCCTAAATGTTGGGAAAGTCATATTATTCCCTCTCAAAATATTTTTTTATAGGAAAACTTTATGAAGATAATTTAAATAAATCCAAATGATCCTATTTCCAAAATTTGAGAAATTCCCAAATATGAAAATAATGAAATTTCCAACTCTCTCCGAGGGTCCTTGAGTTGCGTGAAATTTCTAGGATCGGAAAAATGCGAGAAAATATGATATGCATGATGACCTAATGTATAACATTCCAAATTGAAAATTTGGGATGTTACAAACCTACTCCTTAAGATGAATCTAGCCCTCGAGATTCGGGTTAACTAGAAAATAGGTGAGGTGGTCCCTGAGCAAAACTTCCTCTCTTTCCCGGTGGCTTCATCCTCGGTGTGGTGGCTCCTTTGAACTTTGCAAAACTTGATAACCTTCTTGCGGGTAACTCTGCTGGCATAATCGAGAATCTTAACAGGTTTTTCCTCATAGGTCAAGTCATCCTTCAATGAATTGCTTCGGTGTACTTGTGTCTCTTAACGGTACCTCTGCTATCTCGGGGTGACATTTCTTCAATCGAGAAACATGGAATACATCATGAACTCTGACAGTCCTTACAGCAATTCCAACTTATCATAACTTCTCCCATGCGTTGCAAAATCTTATCTGATCCAACGAAGCGGGTGCTAACTTTCCTTTCACTCCAAAGCGCTTAACTCCTCAAGCGGGGATACTCTAAGATATACTCTGTCTCCAACTTCATACTCAATCGCTGCGCTTTGAATAGGCATAGCTCTTACATGCAGGTGGGCTACCTTGAGCACATCTCGAATTAACTTAACTTTTCATTCGGACTCCTTAATCAAATCTGGTCCAAACAAGCGGCGATCTCGGTTTAGTCCCATGACAACGGTGTCCTGCACCTTCTTCCATACCGAGCCTCGAAAGGTGCCATCTTTAAGCTGGTTTGGTAGCTGTTATTGTAGGAAAATTCTGCATACGGCAAATTATCATCCCAACTAGATCCATAATCTAGTGCACAAGCTCTCGGCATGTCCTCCAAAATCTGATTGACTCTCTCGATGCATCCATCGATGCGTGGGTGGAATCTTGTCTTGAATTCAATCTGGTTCCCAATGTCTCGTGCAAGCTGGTTCCAAAATTTCGAGGTAAATTGGGTTCCTCATACGATACAATGCTCCTCGGAACTCCGTGTAAACACACAATTCTGGTCATGTATATCTTTGCCAACTTAGCTTTGCTATAGGTAGTCTTATTGGAATGAAATGAGCTACCTTGGTCAAACGGTCGACTATGACCCAAATCGAGTCATATCCTGAGCGGGTCTTTGGCAAACCTGTGATGAAATCCATGCCTAGTTTATCCCACTTCCATTCGGGTATCGGCAACGGTTGTAACAATCCTGCTGGCTTCTGATGCTCTGCTTTTACTTTCGACATCGTCATAAATTGCTACATACTCCATAATATCCTTCTTCATTCCGGTCCACCGAAAATATTCTTCAAATCCAAATACATCTTGGTATTTCTGGGTGAATCGAATAGGGTGAATCATGGGCTTCTTGTAAAATCAACTTCACGATCTACGGGTCATTGGGCGGATAAACACGGTCTTCAAACCATAGGGTATCGTGTTCATCCTCACGAAATCCTTTAGCTTTTCCTTTGCCCATTTTCTCCTTTATAGAGGCAACTTCCTTATCGCCTTTTGGGCTTCTCGATTTTGTCCATCGATGTCATTGAATCTCCAATGCTGCTACATAGCCTCTGGAACTATTTCCAAACATAGCTCTCGAAGGTCCTCGGCTAACTCATTGGGTATTCCTCCCATCATTAGGGTATTGGCGTGGCTCTTACGGCTCAATCGTCGACTCGACATTAGCCTTTCCGGGTGATAATGCAACCTCATATCATAATCCTTGATTAGTTCTAACCATCTCCTTTATCCGAGATTCGGTTCATACGTGTGAAGATGTACTTCAAACTCTTGTGATCCGTATATACTTCACAATGATTTCCAATGAGAAAATGTCTCCACGTCTTCAAAGGCGTACAACGGCTGCTAACTCCAAATCATGAGTGGCATAATTCAACTCATGGGGCTTAAGTTGTCGTGAAGCATCTGAAACAACTTTTCCTTCCTGCATAAGCACGACTCCAAGTCCTCGGCGTGAAGCGTGTAATACACCTCAAAATCCTTAGTACGATCGGCAATATCAAAACTGGTGAGGTAACCAATCTTTTCTTCAACTCCACGAAAACTTGCCTCGCAGTCCTTAGTCCATATGAATTTGTTTTCCTTCTTCAACAATTCAGTCATAGGCTTTGCAATTCTTGAGAAATTCTCAATGAATCTTGGTAGTATCCTGCGAGTCGAGAAACTCGAATCTCTCCAACTGTCGTTGGTGCTTCCCATTTGGTTCTGGTCTCAACTTTTGTGGGGTCAATTGCTATTCCTTCTCCGGATATAACATGTCCAGAAATCCAACTTCCTTTAGCCAAAACTCACATTTGCTGAACTTGGCATACAAGCTGGTGTTCCCTCGGTTTCTCAAAACCAATCGCAAATGTTCCTTATGTTCCTCTTCATTCTTGAGAAAATCAAAATATCATCAATGAACACCACGACGAACTTATCCAAAAACTCCATAAACACTTTGTTCATCGGGTTCATGAAATAGGCTGGTGCGTTAGTCGGTCCAAATGGCATAACGGTATACTCATACAGTCCATATCTCGTGGTAAATGCTGTCTTGGGTATGTCCTGCTCCCGAATCTTCAATCGATGGTACCACGATGCAAGTCGATCTTGGAAAACACTTTGGCTCCTTGCAAGCGATCAAACAGATCATTTATCATAGGTAGTGGGTACTTGTTCTTGATTGTTACTTCATTCAATCCACGATAATCAACAACCATTCTCAAAGATCCATCCTTCTTCTCCACCAATAAAGCGGGTGATCCCCAAGGTGAAGAACTTGGGCGAATGAAACATTTATCCAATAGTTCCTTAATCTGCTTCTTGATTTCCGCCAAATCCTTTGCGGGCATCTGTCTGGTCGCCGATATCGGGCCTGTTCACGGCAACAGCTCGATCAAAAACTCAATGTCTCTATCCGCGGCATTCACGGCAACTCTTAGGAAATACATCGGAAAATCCTTTACCATGGTACTTCTTCTGTACCACTCGATAAGCAATTAACTTGTGCTCTCCTCGGCTCGTGCCGTGATACATACTTAATCCTTCTTCCTTACGGTGTGGTGAGCAAAATTGACTTTGTGGTACAATCTATGTTTCCTCCATACTTTGATAACCAATCCATTCCTAATATCACATCCAATCCTTGGGATTCCGAACTATTAGGTGCGAGGGAAAACATAGTGTCCAATCCTTAGTGGCGGTCGATCACACCATTTACTAGCCATGTACTCTGCTCGGGTGAGGTTACTAGCATGGGTGACCTAAGGGCTTGGGTTGGTAACTTGTACTTATCCACAAATCCCTTGATATGTATGAATCGATGCACAGTATCAAAAGGACAAGCTGCGATAAATGACTTAACCAAAAACTTACGATTCTTGCATCGGTGATCTTCAACCTCCTCCACATCAATGTGGTTCACATCCCCTGTTGAAAGGGTTTGGCTTCTTTCGAGCTTCCATTGCCATTTCCATTCGCCTACGGGCGGTCATTTGCATAGTGCCCGATCTTGCGGCACTTAAAGCAAGTAATGTGACTCAAGTCTAGCTTGGATGGTGTGAAGCGGGTTGGTGCGGTTACATCGTTGCTTACTCCATTCCGTTCCCATTCTTGGTGCCATTATGGTTATGCGAATTACCTCCTCCATGGGTATCTGAAACTGAATTCGGATTTAGGGGTATAACGAGGGCCTGATGGGATCGAGTTATACTTCCCTTGTCCATACTTCCGCTTGCAGTTCTCAATTCTTCTTGTTTTCCTTCAATCATGAGGGCTCGGTCTACCAACTCCTGGTAGTTGTTGAAACTTGCTACCATCAACGGCATCTTGAACTCATCATTTAGTCCTTCTAGAAACTTCTCTGTTTAGCTGCATCAGTGCTTAGCGTCATCTGGGGCATAACGTGCTAATTTGCTAAAGTCATCCACGTCTTGCCCAACAGTCCTTCCTCCTTGGCGTAAGTTGCGAAACTCACGCTTCTTCATAGCCATAGCTCCTGCTGAAACATGGGCGGCATAAAAGCTTCTCAAACTGGTCCCATGTGGCGGTGTCTCACGGGTAAGTGGTGTGAAATTCTCCCACCATCTTGCTGCGGGTCCTTCAAGCTGATGTGCTGCAAACTTCACTCTTTCACCATTTGTGCATCCTGCAGTGGTCAGCTCCTTCCTATCTTGCGGAGCAGGTCATACGCCACAATCGGCTCGGTGCTCTTGGAATACACGGCGGGTTCGATCTAAGAAGCGAGTCAGATGATCCATGGTGGTGGTGGTGGCGGTGGGTTGTTGTTGTTGTTGTTGTTGTGGTTACGCACCAATGTTTGAATCGAGGTATACTGCTGCTGGATCAATTGGGTGATCTCTGGTGGGAAAAGCGAATCCGGGTCGCGTCTCTGGAGGCATCGATGGTTTTAGAAAAGAAGAGAAATGTAGAATAGAATGAGGTCTAAGAAATCACTACCCGGTGCACATGAGCACAAAATCACTTCATTCAATCAAACAAGGGCTTACAACGATCTAACTATCGCAAAAGTCGTGTACTATAATGTTTACATGGAGGAAATACTACTAATATGTGGGGACTTCTACTAATTTGAACGGTGGAAGACTCCATGATGTCTGCTCGACCGTCTTCAAAGTCGGGTTCACTTGGATCCGAATCGGTGTAAATCGATGTTGATGTAGTCGCTTGGGTATTCGACATACTGGTCTTCATTCTGGCGCCAACTTCTTCTTGAGTTCTTGATCTCGTACTTAAGATCGTTATTGTGTCTTGCGAGCTACGATCTCGTCCATGTAGTCCTTGCGTGTAGTCTTTAGTTCTTCTTCGGTTCGATGATCCTTCCCTTTGTCTTACAGTAACTCCAACATGTCATTGCACATTTGGTTCTCTGGCGTCGAATGTGCTGATTTAGCTCTGGATGAAAGCTGCAATGGACCTATCCTTCTTGGTCTTGACGACATCCCAGTTGTCATCTCGGCGTCCATAAATCTGGTAGATGGTGTCCTTGAGGTCTTCTTGATAAACTTCTCCAATCGTCCCATGGTAATGTGAGCTGCCATGCTCTTTCCGGACTCCAAGTCGGTTGCAATGAAAACACTATCTATAGGCTTGGTGATTGGGGCGAATGTCCTTCTGGAGCGTGAGCATGAATCTTCAGCGCTCCTCTTGAGCGAGTGGCGTTGAAAGTCCAGTGAAGCTTGGTAGTCCAATGTTCGGTACTTAGTGACTTCCTTCAAGTGAAATCCAAAAGGTGTGCCTTCATCCGGTTGGGTGTACTTGATCTTAGCGTCCGTCATCCTAAAGAGAGTAGAAAAGATGAGGAGTTAGAAAATGGGAGAGAGTAGTGATCTATGGCTTTAACTTAGTGGTCGTGTCCTACGATCGGCGTGTGCTCGATACCATTCTCTGTAGCGACCAGACCGAATGGGTCAAGTCTCTGTGCTCGATTAACGCCCCGATCGGCTATATCTCCCCGTGTCGAGGCACGACTTAGAGGCATAACCGCATTGAAAGCAATGTCATAAGTGAGGTAATCTTTACACAACCCATGTAATAATTAAGGAAAGAGATACATAGTTGGCTTACGATTCGCCACTTCACACGAGTACATAAATAACATCCATCATTGAGTACACTCAAGGTCCGACTACGGAACCAAAATAAAAGAAGATACCCCAAATGCTACAGATCCCGAATCGTCCCAACTGGGCACCACTCTCGATCATCTGGAAGCGACACATAGTAACGACCACGTTCCTCGTCGAACTCCCACTTGAGCTCGGTTGAATCACCTTGGCCTCATCGGAACTGCAACTGTTTTGGAAGTATCTGTGAGTCACGGGGACTCAGCAATCTCACACCAGCGAGATCAAGACTATTTAAGCTAACGGGAAGGACAGAGTAGTAAAGTGGAGCTGCACAGCGACTAGCATATATGGTGGCTACTTACAAAAAGAGCGAGAAGAGAAGCAAAGCACGGTCGTGAAACTAGTAGTGATCAAGAAGTGATCTGAACTACTTACGTCGGGCATAACTCCAACACCGTGTTCACTTCCGGACTCCGCCGAGAAGAGACCGTCACGGTTACACACGCGTTGATGTGTATTTTATTTGAGGTCAACTTTGGGTTTTCTACAACGGACATTAACAAATTCCCATCTGCCTCATAACCGCAGGCACGGCTTTGAAAGATATTACCTGCAGGGTGTCCCAACAGCCCATTATAAGCTCTCACGGTCAGCGAAGGATAATCCTTCTACGGGAAGACCCGATCAATCTCGGAATCCGGACTACAAGACATTTCGACAGCAATAAAACAAGACCAGCAAAGCCGCCCGAATGTGCCGACAAATCCCGATAGGAGCTGCACATATCTCGTTCTCGGGCACACCGGATGAGCAGACGTCGGGTTGGCATAAACCCTGGTTGCCCAAGGCGCGGACATCGCTCAAGTTGGACCAGCAATCGAAGGAGAACTGGCCGGGGTTAAAATAAAGATGACCCTCGGGCTCATGAAAACCAGGGGAAAAAAGGCTTAGGTGGCAAATGGTAAAACCAAAGTTGGGCCTTCTTTGGGCGAGTCTTATTCAAAGCGAACTGTCAAGGGGTCCCATAAAACACCCAACCATGTAAGGAGCATAACATCAAGGAACATAACACCGGTATGGCGGAAACTAGGGTGGCAAGAGTGGAACAAAACACGGGCATAAGGCCGAGCCTTCCACCCTTTACCAAGTATATAGATGTATTAATTATAGCAGATATATATTGTGATATCCCCAACAAGTAAACATGTTCCAAGAGGAACAACATCTCCATGTTCAACAAGGAACAAACTTCACTTCACGCAACTAGCAACGCTATAAGAGGGCTGAGCAAAGCGGTAACATAGCCAATCAGCGGTTTGCTAGGAAAGGATGGTTAGGGGCTGACATGGCAATATGGGTGGCATGATATAGCAAGTGGTAGGCATCGCAGCATAGGCATAGCAAAAGAAGCGAGCAACTAGCATAGCAAAGATAGAAGTGATTTGAGGTATGGTCATCTTGCACGCAATGTTCTCGAGTTGTCGAAAGCTTGATCCTCGAAAACGTTCTCAACAGGCTCCTCGTTCACGTACTCGTCTCCCGACTCTACCCAAAGCAACAACACAAACAAAGGAACCACAATAAATCACGGTGCAATGCACAATCAACATGATGCAAAACATGACATGATATGCGGGATGTGATATGCAATGCTTATGTGCGCTCCGGAAGGTAAATGATGAACCAGGCATCAACTTGGCAAACCAAGGACGCCACTGGAAAGATGAGATGATTTCGGTTGAAATCGATATAAAGATCACCGGAATCGGATGCACGGTTTGCAAATGGCAAGCAAAACAAGAATGGCGCAAATCTGCCATTAACAGCATGATGCCACTTTGCAAGCAACAGTTAATTAAGCTACTGCACCCAAACGTATCAACAAAGCACATGGCAGTGATCTACACATGATGCTCGACAAAAGATGAGCACTGATCTATGGCTAGTTCACATCATAACATGTTCAAACAAGCATGGCAAAAGTGCAATAATAATCAGGCTGGACATGGCAAAAACAGTAACAGGTTGCAATGTTCAGAGCATCAAAACTACATGCTACAGGAACTTAAAATAGCAAAACATGGCATGGCATGAATCTACTCAAAGCCTAGAACAAAAGTCTCTTACTGACCATAAGCCAAAAAGGACTAGAAAATATAGTAACACACATGTCAAAATTGAAAGTCTCGTTAACAGATTCAGCACCATGACATGTCAAAAACTGATAACGAGATGGCATGTTTACAAGCTCAATGCACTCACTACAGAGCCTTAAATGATAAACTAAGCATACATACATCAAGAAGACATGATATAGAAGAGATACATGGCAAGAACAATAACATAGCATATATGGATCAACCACAACAAGCTAGGCAAAATTGAATAACATGTATACAATCTGCCAGGAAACATTTGATAGCAAAAGTAGAGCTCGATTGACTCAAGCTATGGCATCCCATAATTGCAAACAAAGGCATGAATGGATAGAGCAAGTCATGCTTTACAAAACACCCTTACTGAAGTATCTCAAAATATGCATAGATCTCTCGGTATCATCAAGTTAACATGGCATCAAAATCAGCTAAAACAGGGCTGAAATCAGCAACATTAGGACACCTACTTTGCATGCTTGTGCTAGTCACCACATAGATCACAAAAATACATGGCATATACCCCTGGAAAGATGGCATGGCATTTTACAAAACACATGTAGGAATCAAATTCATAGGATACACATATTAATCATGGCAAAAATAACAAAAGTGCAAGTCCTGATAAAAATCAGAAACTAACAGCACATAGCACTATTCTAACAGCATTTCGGGCATCAAGATGAGCTCAAATGAAAATGATTCAATGGAACTAAATGATCTACTCTTCGAGACGAACATTTTGACATATTATACGCGAAAAATGGATCTACGGATGCGAAGATATAGCATGTTGAAAATTGCACAAAATTACAATGATGCAAAATACTTAGAGAAAATATGGAGGGGAGAGAGAGAAGAGGTCAACGGCGGGACTCCCGAGGTCGGATCGGGCTCCCGACCCGAATCGGCGGCGGCGGGCGGAGGAGCCCGCCGGGAGGCGGCCGGCGAGGGGGAAAGCGCGCCGGAGGGGCGGCCCCGTGGCCAGGAGGCGGCGAGAGGCGAGCCGCTGATGGGAGGCAGGCCGGGCGGGCGGCGAGGCGCCTTGCATGGCGAGAGGCAGGCAGGCGGGCTCCGGCCGGGCGAGGCCTTGGCAGGCAGCGGCGCAGCAGCGGCAGTGAGGCGGAGGGCGGCGGCGGAGGCGCGCTGAATGGCGTGGAGCAGACGGGCAGGGCGGGAGGCAGCCGTGGGCTCCGAGACCCTTGGTGTGTGGCAGCGGCGGCCACGTGGCGCCCGATTAGCGGGCGGCGGCGCGATTTGTCCGGGCGGGCGGCGGGCGTGTCCGTGTGTGAAGGCAGATTTTCTAGGGTTAGGGTGGAATTGATCCATGAATTTGGGAGGTGTTTAAATAGGCATAGAGGGAGCTAGGAGAGTCCAAATGAGGTGTAGTTTTCGCCCACGATCGTGATCGAGCGACGGAGAGCATGGGAGTGACTTAGATGGGTTATTGGGCTGTTTTGGAGGGTGTTGGGCTGCAACTTAAAAGAGGCCTTTGCGAGAGTCACGGTTAACCGTTGGAGTACCAAGCGAGCTCCAAATGACCGAAACTTGACGGTGGTCTCCGGGTGGTATACCAAGGCCACTAGACAAACCTCGGTCCATTTCGAGAAGGTTTAATACCCGCACACGGAAAAAGCGTAAAAGGACGCCGGGAGAGATAGGAGTGTCGGATTGCAAAAGCGGACAACGGAAAAATGCTCGGAATCATGAGACGAACACGTATGCAAATGCGATGCACATGATGACATAATAAAAATGCATGACACGGACAAAATGCAAAAAAAAAGAAAAACCCAACCACGGAGGGAATATCATATATCAATGCCGAAAATGGCAAGAGTCGGAGTTACAAATATGGAAAGTTACTTCCGGGGTGTTACACTCAGTGTCATCCCTGGATCAGTAATGCTGACACCACACAGTACTTCGAAGGATTTATAGCAGAGTAGCAATCACACACTTATTACATCGTTGTCCACAAGGGAACTTATTACAATAATATGGCTTAAGGCCATCTAATAATAACAGCGGAAGGCTTGGAAGATAAGCGAGTCCATCAACTCCAACGGCATCACTTGAGTATAGAACCACGACCTAACACCTTACTCGGCGTCGAAAAGTGCATAGCGTGAAAGTTGCAGCCCAAGCAGGTCGACACATGGAATATCTTGGCAATGTAACACATAAAGAGCAATGAAGGAATAAGCCTATACTACATGCATATATGGCTGGTGGTAAGGCTCTCTGATTTACATTGCATAAAGCTGATTTTCCCTACATCAAAGGAATAATTTTATTTAACTATCATGGTGGTTGTTAAACATTGAGAATGGTTGTGACATCCTCAATCCCAATTAAAAGTACTCATCAAAACCCAACAACTTTTATTAGAGGTAACATGTTGAGATTCACATGATATTCAATTACAGGATACTCAAATTGTCCGTAACAGGGACACGGCTAATCATGATTAGTTTATACACTCTGCAGAGGTTTGCACTTTTCCCCACAAGACTCGATCGCCTCCGCTTGGTTCTCGCACTACATGGTGTTTGAGAAGCGGATGGCCGAGACATAGTCTTCGAAGCGCTAGCACCTTACATGTGGGTAGACCGTACCAACCTACATCCCCTACATCAGCTAGCCTACCCGTAAGAGTTCGCACAACTTAGTCAACTCATGAGCCCATAATTGGCTTGTGGCTGCACGGAAGTTTCAGTTTGAATAATCTTATGATCCCTTAGAGCACAGGTGGCGGTCCGAAGAAATACAGGCAAGTCTGATGGAAACCAGTGCCTCAATCCACCCGGATGTGTGTTTAGGTTGCCACCTTAGATAAACCATTAATTAACAATCTCACATCTATCATGGATATTCACTCACCCAATCCGTCTACTAGCATAGCATGGCATAACAAGCAAGCGAGAAGTAACTCCCAAGGTTTCATAAGTAAAGCAGGTAATAGGTACTACCTCAATCTACTTCCCATCCCACAATTTAATTAGATCCTAACCATGCAAGTGTTTGAGGAATAGATCTAATGCATAAAACTGGGTAGTAGAAAAGGTATGATCAAAGTGTTACTTGCCTTCTCGATGATCCATGAGACCTAGAGATTGAAGTAACAAGCGGCGCACTCCGGGTGATCTAACGCAGACAAACAACAAGCATACAATAAGTACTCATCTAATGCACAGGAAATCTCGAATAAAAGATCTAACCAGAAAGTTCAACTTAAGAACCACTGGTTGCAAAAGAATCGAATCAAAATAAACATCAAAGGTGAAACTTCGAGAGAAACGACTCGGTTTTGCAATCTGAAACTAGGTCAAAATTTCACAGTAGCAAAACTCTGTGAAAGTAGGGTAGTCGGGCGGCGGTTTAATTCTGAAACTCCGTAGCGCTTGAATCACGATTCCGATAAGCGGCGAGAAATAAAACAGATTTGAAAATCGGATCGAAATCGAATCGAGAAGAATAACGGATTAAATCCGATTAAAAGAAAAAGCGACGAGCGGATTAAATAGCAGACGTTAGTTAACGAAACGAATCCAACGAACACGTTCATTGAAGCGAGCGGTTGGTGAGCGTTCGTTAATTAAGAAAACCAAAAAAAAACCAATCTAGGTTTTTAAAAAACGAACATCTTTAAAAAAAAACTGGATCGGTTTTAGGGAAAACCGGATCGGGCGCGGGGCTACCTCGGTGATCTCTCGCCGTGAGTCGCGAGACTCAGCAGTGGCGAGGTCCGCGGGGAGGGAGGCGAGAGGCGGCGGGGTTCAGCGCGGCGGCGGGAACAGCATGCGGGGTTGATCGAGGCCTTGGGTTAGAAGCGGCTCGTGCGAGAGAGAGAGAGAGGCGGTGATTTATGAGAGGGGAGGGTTCGCCCGGCTTAGGGGGGCAAGGGGAAGCTGGTCGGGCGGACTCAGGCGGCGGAGGCGTCTTGTGGAGGCTCCTTCGGGTGGCCGGCCTTGAGAGAGAGGAGGAGGTGGGCGGGGTGGCTGAAATTTGAGGGGTGGGCCTCGGCCAGGGAGAAGCGCGTGTTTTTTTAAATTAAAACCAAGCGAAATAAAAAATACCAAATGAACTCCAAATTAAATAAAACAAATTTTCCCGACTCCTAAAAATGAGTCTAACAAAATGAACTTTTAAAAGCAGCAAACATGCATAAATTTTAAAATGCTCATTTTGCCTAAACAAAATAAATCTTCCAAAACCAAATTTTGATTTATTTATAATATCTTCATTTTTCCTAAATGTTGGGAAAGTCATATTATTCCCTCTCAAAATATTTTTTTATAGGAAAACTTTATGAAGATAATTTAAATAAATCCAAATGATCCTATTTCCAAAATTTGAGAAATTCCCAAATATGAAAATAATGAAATTTCCAACTCTCTCCGAGGGTCCTTGAGTTGCGTGAAATTTCTAGGATCGGAAAAATGCGAGAAAATATGATATGCATGATGACCTAATGTATAACATTCCAAATTGAAAATTTGGGATGTTACACAAGCTTTCCGCCCGGCTAGTTTGGCCACGTGTCGGCTAGAAGAGGGACAAATCGTGGGTGTTTATTGGCAAAAAGCTTTGTAAAAATGAAGTGTGTGGAATGACTTCGGTCATAAGTTTACTCGTGGGTGATGAGGTCAAAGTTACACAGAAGGGTGATGATGGACACTCGAGTGCGATAATTAATTCTGCGCTCTCTGATTGCACATGGAAGAAACCAAGCTGTGTGCAATAATGTCAAAGATCATGATCGAGTTAGCTATCTGAGATCATGTCTTTGTGAGATCGACAAGGTAAACAGATTCGAGAATGGTTAATAAAATCTAAGACCATTGCATATTAAGGTCAAAATAGTGCTAGCAATATACGAGTCTCATACGATGCCATTTCAACGATTGTACCACAAAAGGTCGAAATGTACAAGGTTCAAATTCCAGTTATATGGCTCAAATTCGAAGATTACAAGGTTCAAACTGATATTAGAAATGAAATTCAGCTCATAAGCTGCAAACGCTCGCGCTAATCCGTTGAACATGGATATCAGAGAGGTTCAAACTAATATCACCGCTTCTAAGTCTGGTTTCGAAACCTCACAATTTTTGCAAAGGGGTCAGCCACTGAGAAGTCATGTATGGGGTTGACAAGATGACTTCCGATTACTCTGTCATCTGAAGTTCCAAAATGAAATTCAACATTTTTGGAGCCTACTCCATTCTGCCATAGGCGCCGGCGCTGATCAAGAAACCATTCATTTTTGCGAAATAAATGTAGGGCAAACCTCATTTCCTTCAGCACCCTTGCTCTGAGAACAAAGAACCTGGCGAATATAATCTCCGGTAAGGCCCCTCGGTAGGAGTTCAAAGTAATTTCTCCGAGATGCGGATCTAGGCATTCGACGTGATTGTTATATTGTATCACATTATCCACCTCTGGGCCTAATCTTATCTGCAAAAGAAGAAAACATGTTAGTGCCTACATGTAGTTTTGAACATTACTACATGCCTATTTGGTTTGGGGGATTTGTAAAATGCACTAACATGCCATCTTCGATCTGACATGATTAACATGGGCATTTGATTACATTCTAGAAAAATGTAGCCTTCTTCACAAGAGGTTGGAGTGGATGAAAAGTTCCCTAAGAAAACTAGTACAGATGAATCCAAAGGAGAAATGCTTATTGATTGTAACCATATGGATCAAGCAACCAATATGTACTGAAATCCTCCAAAAGAACCTTCAGAAATCGTAGAACATTGTCATTGTAAACTTGGATAAAGGTGTCACAAATTGAACTCCCTTATGGTTAACATTTAACAGGAAAGGAACATCACCTCGATATATAGCTTCTCCGAGCACGGAAAGCATCTCGAAGCCGACAACTTGCTCCGAGGTTGGGGCGATATATTCTAGTGCTAAGACCTTCATTGTCTTGCGATTTGGGCTCAAGCTTGTCGGAATCATTTTTGAATGACAGATGAACAAACATCTTCAAAATTAGAAATAATGTTAATTTGTAGAAGGAGAGGTAGAAGGCATTGTTGTACCTAAGCGGGTGTGGATCCAATAACAAGTTCGGAGTATTTGTGAGACGAGTAGCCCACCTTTGTCAATTTCTTGAGAAATGACATTGATTCTTGTTGGACCTTCTTGATCAACTACAAGTAATCTCTCAAGTGCAGGTGTGTCCTCAATGACCATACCGTGGTACACATGTTGTGATGTCTTCCTACCGCACCAGCAACACACATAAATAGTCCGGAGAGTCATGGAGGTGATGTGGAAGGTACTCAACCTATTGATCGCCTGAAGACGAAGGTACTCGAGTGCAGTACAGCCACGGAGCAGGCGCTCCATGTCACTGTTTGAGAGGCAGACGACGAGCTCGAGATGCTTCAGTTGTGGTAGAATAAGAGCGTGCGTGTCATTAAGGGGGGGGGGAGGGAATGGCAGTTCCTGAACTTGGCGATGTGCAGCGTGGGCGCGAGGCGGAGTGCGGACATTGGCAACGGCCTCATATGCCCATCATCAAAAGTTAGCTCCTCGAGCTGATCTAGGGCGGGGGATCGGAACCAATCGTCAAGCTTGGCTCGGTCCTTGCCGTTGGAACAAAACTTGCCCATTCTAAGGCCTTTGGTTGGGCCAAGGTGACTGCCGAGGATCTTCGAGAATGCAACCAAGCTTTTGCGATAGCCATGGCAGATCTCGTTGGTGTCGATGAGGTCGAGAGGGCTGGAGTTCCATAGGGGGCGCCACCGTCGGGAAAGGACGGTTGTCCGCGCCCCATATTTGATTCGGGGGAGGGAGATGATGAGTCTCAACATATCATCGGGGAGGCTGCTGATGAAGTCTAGGCCTGCTGGAGTCGCTTGCAGTTCTAGCTCGCTCCGCCTCCGCTTGTTGGCAGCCGCGTTCTCCACCTCCGGAGTCTCCTTGTCAGCGGCGCTTTCTGATAGAAATGGGAGTACAGGGAATATTTAGTTAAAACAGGGCAATAGAAAAGTGTATTGGTAACTAGAAGTTATTAGGTAGGAATATAGTAAGAAAAGGAATAACAATTGGTTGCTTAAATACTACACAATTCATTTGACGTTCTTTGGGTAAGTCAACATGCGAGATAGTTGAAAAGAAAACTTACTTGAACAAAGTGCGGACGGATGATTTTGTCGAGGAAGTTAGCATATATCTCATGACTAGGCCCTTTTATGTGCAATGCAATTTTAGTGCCAGCTTTCAATACATAAAACTTAGAAATTTCTTTCCAAAAGCTAGTGCCAAAATAGGAGTCACCACGTTCGTCAAGTCTTACAGTAGCAACGATTGTAAATCCATGGTTTGCATGCAGTATGACATCTGTGCAGCCTTGATCTATGTAAAGGGAAAAATTGTGCACTACATAATCTGTTGCATAGCAAGGGATGTGCTGCAGAAAATGGTAGGATTGTTAAAGAAAATATGGTAACATGCAAATATGGGCCCAAATTGAAAGAACTATACAACAGTTGAAATCGAAGGACAAAAATCTATAATTAAACAGATAGGGTAAACAAGATGTCATGGAAATATGAGAGTAATCGAAAGAACAATACATCATTAATTTGCCTAATATAGAAACAAGAGGGGGAAAATCCCCTTTGACGTATATGGTGCATGTGGCACCTTTTATCCAAATGTAGCAATATTTAGAATATGTTCAGGAAAGTCGGCCATGCCAACCGATTTGGGTTGAGATTGAACATACCGCACGCGTCCTCAAGTTATCTGGTACGGTGAGATGGAATCTCTGGCGGAGGTCTCAAAGTCCTGAAGTGTTGGCGCACTGTACATTCTATAAATGAAAGAAAACCCTCAAATTAGCTTGAATAAAAATGAATTCACGGTGATTTCCGCCGGGTGATTAAAGGAGGCAGATGAACTGGGATAAGAGATGAGATAATATCTCATTAAAGTAGTTACCTTGTCGTCCATGAGAAAGAACCCTCAGTACGGTAGATTCCCCAACCGAGCGGAGCTGGGTCGACCGCGAGCAGCGTCGAGAAAGTCGATGGTGATAGGCGGCGGCAAGCGGAAGTGGCGAAATGCGGTGGGCTTTGCCGGTAGCTTGGCGGCGGCGGCAGGCGTCGACCTAATTGTTTACTGCCGCGATAGGCGGTGCCATGGCATAGACGCAGAGGAGCTTGTGCAGGTGTGAATGGGGAACGTACCGGAGGGGGTGGCGGGCGGGGTGAGGGTTTTTGTGACAAGGGGATGGTGAGGGTTTCTTTTTTCTCTTTTGAATTGGGTGGTGAGGGTTTTCTGTCCCACAAAGAATTTTGGGAGCGACGGTTTGCTAGAGCGAACCGTGTGTGATTGACACAACAGGCAAAATGAAAGTCATTGCACACAGTTCCAAATTTGGGAATCGTATGATTAACGTACTACCTCCGTCCTGGTTTATTGGCCCCCCTTTGTATTTTTTACCAAATTTTGACCAAATATTTAACATACTCAGACATAGATAATAAGCGTACACATACATAAGCATAGTTCAACCATAAGTACATAGTTCAACCGTCATTAAGCATACTCAAGGGTACATAGTTCGATCCATCCCACATCTCATCTCACATGCCGGCACGATCCTGAAGCTTCTCCAGGTACTCGGCGTACGCGTCGTGCACCACCCTGCGAGAATACTTCTGCTTGAAGGAGCCAACGGCCCGTCCTCTTGCATGCGCCAGAACAATTAGATACGCGTCATGAAGCTTTTGGTTGCAAAATGGGCATCGATAGCAGCCGTTCCAGGTCCTAATACGCCTGTTATGCATTCCCGCATAAAGCTCCCTCAGGATTTGCCTCTTGTACCTCCTCTGGCCATCTTCATCCTCGTTGTCCACATCGTCAGACAACTCCTACACAAATAGTAAAACAAATTTGGCATCAAATCAGTGATTACATGCCGTGAAGTAGGATTAGGAATTTATGGCTATTTATTTATACATATCCAGAGATTATGGTTCGATTTTAAGCACAATCGTCTATGTACGGACCAATCTTGAAGAAAATAATGGCACAAACATATGTAGGTCATTCAAAATCAATTGTCAAGTCCTGGCTAGGAATTATTAGCACAAACACTAACCCTAGTCGGATTACTAGCAGAAATCATTTGCACAGATGAAACAACTAATCACTTATCACTTGTACCATTCAAACAATCAATACACTACATGGATCTAACAAAACTTACTCAGATTTCATGGATTGGGAGAACATAACCATAGGATTTCTATTCCAAAAAGGGGGAGGCAGGAGTAACCAGAGAAACCCTATGATCTATTTGACACATAAATGGGTATAGATGGCTAACCAGCTGTCGGTCGTCGTCGAGTCGTTGCCGGAGTGGTCGTCGGAGTCATCGCCGGGGTCGTCACCAGAGTCGGTGTGGAACTCCGCCTCCGGCTGTGGAAGCTCGATGCCGTCGACGACGTCAGGGTGCATCGATAACTCACTGGCGGTGACGGCAACCTCTGTCTCCATCTCCAGGGCGTGCCCCGGTGCTTTAGCAGCCCCGGTGTCGCCACTCCCTCCGATGGGGCGCTTCGGCGGCATCCTCATACACTGACGGCTTTGAGGACTGAGAGCAGCGTCGAGGATGCAAGCGGAGAGAGAGGATTGTGTGTGTGTGTGTGCGAGGATGGGGGGTGCGGCCGCTCAGGCACACCATTAATATGGAGTAGTGGGAGTTGTGGGAGAGAGGCAGGCGGCGGTCAAACCGATGGCTCGCCTCCCGGTGAGCCTGCACACTGGACTGCTAGCATGCCTACCAAAGTTTCACACAGCTACTCGCACGCCTCCCGATGACACCGCGCAGCGAGCACGCCTCCGTCAATTCTCACACCTGCACGCACACCTCCCTGTCTGCCTGCGCGGCGGACTACTCGCATGCGTCCCGTCAACTCACGCCTGCTTGCACGGCACACGGGTCGCGCGGCGGCACATATATTGTTTTTCTATTTGGATGATTAATGCTGCCGCTTTATTGCTTAACTGAAGCATGGCACGTATCCATTGTTGGTCTAACGCTCACGGTTTGAACAAATAATCTGTTTGGGATATTGGTTCCCAATTATCAATAATCTCCCGTTTGTAATTAGATAAAGATTACATCAAAACTGGTCTCAAATTTGACAAAAAAAGCACAATGCCACTTTGTATTGGTGTCCATATGACAACACGATTAGTTTCATGAACTTCAAATAAGTTTTGGATGTACTAGAATTTAAAAATCAAGATTCTCAATGTTTGAAATTTGTTGCACGGGGAGTAAACATGCACCTAGTGAGACACATGTGTTTTTGCAATCCATTTAGGTGCACTGTCACGTGTGCATGTAGCTCAATTTTGATTTTTGCACATTATACACATAGAAAATCAATCAATTAATGTACTAAAATGTCTTAATGATCTCTGTGATTTTTTTGAAATTAAAACGTCCCTCCTTTGGTAACATATGTTCACCGCGGATAACTAATTTAACATGCATCGTAGTTGCGGTGGATTCGCCGTGTGTGTGTGGGTGTGTGTGTCTGGGGGTGGCGGGTGGCTCGCAGTCCACTACGAGGTTTGAGCCACCGTGTGGGTTGGCCGTTTTGTTAGGCAGGCCGGTGCCACATCAGAGTCGTGAAATCGTTATTTAAAACATTACACAACCCTTTCATACATACATGTTTTGGCCACATGCAGTCGATGGTTGTCCTACACGACACTCGATACTCGCGTGTGAAGCTTTCTATGGGTCCGCGAGGTCATCCTCCATCACTTTGACGAATAGCCAGCAGTGAGGTTAATTTGACCAGCAAGGTAGAATCTTTTTTGTTTGTGTTATGGTGGTATATAGTACACGTCGAAGAGATGGGAGGGGACTAGCATATATACTATACGTACGCGTCCGTGAACAAGTACACCTCACTTAGTGTCGGGGCTTTTTGGTTTCCTAGGCACGTGCCACATCAAAATTGTTAAATTGGCTATTCAAACATCACACAACACCTTTTTGGGCCACATGCATGCACGCGGTGGTTATCCTAGCTAGGACACTCACGTGTGACACTTCCATCTGTGGGCCCACGAGGCCATCGTCGATGCATGCATGCATCACTTTGACCTACATCAGGAGAGGTTAATTAATTTCACCATCGATGAGGATTGTTTTGGGTTGTACATATATTACGGCAGAAGCATATAGTATGCGGTGAAAAGGGGGGAAGGAGACCATCATATGTAGTATGCTTCATGAACCTCGCTCTGTGTGGGTGCATGGTTTACGGTTTTTGAGGCATGTGGCACATCAAAGTTGTGCATTTTGCGTATTCAACATATATATGTTTGGCCCACATGCAAAGCAGTGGTGGTTGTCCTCTCGCACCCACTTAAGAGGTTATCAGCGATATTGATGCTTTCCATCTGTGGGCCCGCTTGGTCCATCACTACTTTTTGCCTGACAACAAGAGATGTTAATTTGACTTAGGAGGGGATTATTATTTTTGCTCTGGGATGACATGCATGATACAGTTTGAGCACACAAACATGCATGTGTACGCATGAATCCCTCCCATCGAGTCGAAGTGGCTAGTACAACGACACATCATGAACCGATCAAACTCTGTGTGGGGAGCTATAGTGTATGATTTTTGACGCACGCGCCACATCAATGTTGTGAAATGGTATTCAAACATGCATGCATGCATCACCTCCATACATATGCATGTAGTGGTTGCCTTCGAACGGTACACTCCCTTGCATGGTTATCGGCAACAAGCCTATATATTCATGGGCCCGTGTGGACATCCATGATCACCTTGACCAACAACAAGATAGGTTACCATGGCGGATTCTTCATTTGGTTCATGTTATCGTAGTATAGGTCATGGTGAGATTCAGACCTCAAGTTTGAGCGCATATACTATGCACGCATGCATGCATGAATCCCTGTCGTTGGCTTGAATTGTGGTGTAACATACATATGCATCGTCAGCCTAACCCTCACTTAGTGTGGGGATTTCTAGTTCGAAATGACGGTGCCACATCAAAGTTGTTCCATTGTTACTAAAAAACACTCCTCTCCATACATATGTTTGGGCCACATGCATGCAGTGGTTCTCTTCGGGGACTAGCTACTTGCGTGATTATTGGCGAGCTAGCCCATCTCTGTGGTCCCATGGATGGCCATCACTTTGACCAACAACAAGAGAGAGGTTGTACGACCAAGGTGGATTATTCTTGGTCCATTTTACGATCCATCTTGGTGAGATATGCCTCTCTGGCCCACCGACTGAAAGTGTGTGTGTGCGTGGGGGGGTTGCTACCGCACTTTGCTAGGTGAACCTCGGTTGGGGGCATGCATTCATAGCTTAGGATTCCCTTCGTGGCGACACGAGGGGGCTGCTAGCTTCGCCGCACTTTGCTAGGTGAACCTCTGTTGGGGGGCATGCATTCATAGCTTAGGATTCCCTTTGTGCCGACCACGAGGGAGGGGGCTGCTAGCTACTTTGCGCTTTGCTAGGTGAAAACCTTGGTTGGGGGGGCATGCATTCATAGCTTAGGATTCCTTCGTGCCGACCACGAGGGAGGGGCTAGTAGCTACTTTGCACTTTGCTAGGTGAACCTCGGTTTGGGGGGCATGCATTCATAGCTTAGGATTCCCTTCGTGCCGACCACGAGGAGGGGGCTGGTAGCTACGCCGCACTTTGCTAGAGTGAACCTCGGTTGGGGGCATGCATTCATAGCTTAGGATTCCCTTCGTGCCGACCACGAGGGAGGAGGGCTGCTAGCTACGCCGCACTTTGCTAGGTGAACCTCGGTTGGGGGGCATGCATTCATAGCTTAGGATTCCCTTCGTGCCGACACGAGGGAGGAGGGGAGCTGTGATGACCCACAAGTATAGGGGATCTATCGTAGTCCTTTCGATAAGTAAGAGTGTCGAACCCAACGAGGAGCGAAGGAAATGACAAGCAGTTTTCGAGAAGGTATTCTCTGCAAGCCTTTGAAATTATCGGTATGAGATAGTTTTGTGATAAGGTAATTCATAACGGTAACAAGTAACAAAAGTAAACAAGGTGCAACAAGGTGGCCCAATCCTTTTTGTAGCAAAGGACAAGCCTGGACAAACTCTTATATAAAGGAAAGCGCTCCCGAGGACACATGGGAACTATCGTCAAGCTAGTTTTCATCATGCTCATATGATTCGCGTTTGTTAATTTGATAATTTGATATGTGGGTGGACGGTGCTTGGGTAATTCCTTCCTTGGACAAGCATCCCACTTATGATTAACCCCTACGCAAGCATCCGCAACTCTGAAAGAAGAATTAAGGTAAACCTAACCATAGCATGAAACATATGGATCCAAATCATCCCTTACGAAACAGCGCATAAACTAGGGTTTAAGCACATCGCTCTAGCAACCCATCATCTACTTATTACTTCCCAATGCCTTCCCTAGGCCCAAACAATGGTGAAGTGTCATGTAGTCGACGTTCACATAACACCACTAGTGGAAAGACAACATACATCTCATCAAAATATCGAACGAATACCAAATTCACATGACTACTTATAACAAGACTTCTCCCATGTCCTCAGGAACAAACGTAACTACACACAAATCATATTCATGTTCATAATCATAAGGGTATTAATGTGCATAAAGGATCTGAACATATAATCTTCCACCGAATAAACCAACTAGCATCAACTACAAGGAGTAATCAACACTACTAGCAACCCACAGGTACCAATCTGAGCTTTTGAGACAAAGATCGGATACAAGAGATGAACTAGGGTTTGAGAGGAGATGGTGCTAGTGAAGATGTTGATGGAGATTGACCCCCTCCCGATGAGAGGATCGATGGTGACGATTTCCCCCTCCTGGAGGGATGTTTCCCCGGCAGAACAGCTCCGCCGGAGCCCTATATTGGTTCCGCCAAGGTTCCGCCTCGAGGCAGTGGTCGCCGTCCAGCTTTCTTATGATTTTTTCCAGGGCAAAATACACCTTATACCAGAAGATGGGCATCGGGGGGCTTCCAGGTGGCCCACGAGGCAGGGGGTGCGCCCAGGGGTAGGGCGTGCACCCTCAACCCTCGTGGACAGTGGGTGCCCCCCCTCTGGTGCTTTCTTCGCCCAATATTTTTAATATATTCCAAAACTGACTTTTGTGGAGTTTCATGACTTTTGGAGTTGTGCAGAATAGGTATCTAATATTTGCTCCTTTTCCAGCCCAGAATTCCAGCTGCCGGCATTTTCCCTCTTCATGTAAACCTTGTAAAATAAGAGAGAAAAGGCATAAGTATTGTGACATTATGTGTAATAACAGCCCATAATGCAATAAATATTAATATAAAAGCATGATGCAAAATGGACGTATCTACTCCCCCAAGCTTAGACCTCGCTTGTCCTCAAGCGGAAGCCGATATCGGAAAATATGTCCACATGTTTAGAGATAGAGGTGTCGATAAAATAAAATACGGACATGAGTGCATCATGATCATTCTTAGAATAGCAACATATATATATATATTGTCATATGATTTCTTATGTTGAAGTAACAATCTATTCACAATGTAAAGTATGAATCAGAAACTTCATTGAAAAACTAGCAAACTATAATCTCAGTCACTCAAGCAATTGCAATTTATCATAACATCGGAAAGAGTCAATATATGAGCTTTTCAGCAAGTCCACATACTCAACTATCATTTAGTCCTTCACAATTGCTAACACTCACGCAATACTTATGGGTATGAAGTTTTAATTGGACACGGAGAAAGATAGGGGCTTATAGTTTTGCCTCCCAACCTTTTACCTCAAGGGTAACGTCAACAATAATGCTTTATGAGAACCTACATCCAATTGGATATATATATCAGGATCTTTCCAACACATAGTGCTTGCCAAAGGATAAAGTGTAAAAAGGAAAGGTGAAGATCACCATGACTCTTGTATAAGATATAAGACAAAAATAAAAGATAGGCCCTGGGCCTCTTCCCAAATATTGAGCGGGAAGGGCGCCAACAATTGGCCATTTTGAAGGGGAACAATGGGTACACTTATCTGACTAAAGTTGGTCCTCGCTTTGCCAAAGGCTCTGGTGATGGCCTTTGCTTGTGCTCCATGATGGCTGCATTCCAGCCGTTGGGGCTGGTCTTGGTCTTGTTGCACCGAACCGGATGCCTTTGCTTGATGCTCTTTCTGCGCTTGCCCCTTTGCACCAAAGAGGAAAGGAGGGGCTGCTGTGAGCTGGTGCCAATGGCGCCCTTAGTCGTCATGGCTACGTCCACGGGCACCTCGCGAGGTACCCGCCTTGAGTTCTCCGCCTCCTCATGAGCCAGCTGGCGAGGCGCGCTGAGAAGCTCTTGGTAAATCCGCCCGAGGCTTGGCCCCTCGCGAGGTCTTGAGCTTGTGTTGATGAAGATGGGCCGTCTGGGCCTCCTTTGAACCACGCCGCAGGCGCGGCGAGCAAGTCACAGGACCCCGTTCCCGAAGCGCCGACAGATAGCCCGGGGCCACGGCGTGCGGACTTGGCGTCTGAGAGAGGCGAAAGGGCAAGTCGGCGAAGCGTTGTGGGCCCTAACAGCCTACGGCCTTGGGTGCTGCGTGGCGGTTGATTGGACGTGGGTGCACTGCAGCCGCCACGACGCCTTGGTAACCGCCCGGATTCGACAAGTCCTTGCATGCATGGTCAGTCATGATAGCGGTGATCGTGGAAGTCGACGGTTGGCCTTCGCCGGCTATAAATGCAGGCACGGCGCCGCCCTTCGATCTATCCTTTCTTGTCTCTCCTTCTTATCCATGGCTCCACCAAGGAAGTTCTCGGCTGCGGAGAAGGGAAGGGCGCCCGGTCGAATCTTCCTCTCCTCCGCCTAAGCGTGGTCGAGTGCATACAGCAAGCACCCGTGGCCTCCACGGTGGTCTCCTTGATCGTGAGGAGGCTCTTAGCGTGGCGACAGCGGCTGGCCATGGTTGGGCGCGCCCGACCGCTCGTCCCGAGGCCGCGCCTCCACGCTCTTGAAGCGCTGCGGAGTTCTTGGTGAGGTGGAGGAGCCGTTCGGCGTCCGGCTTCAGCTTAGTGCTTCCTCTGGGTGAGCTCCCAGATGGCGCCTGGCGGCCTCGGCTCCAGCAGATGGGTATTGCAGCCGGGCCGTGGGCTTCTCTGGAGGTCTCTGCTGCGGGAACTTGTTCTGGCCACGGTGGCGAGCGTTCAGCAGCGTCGCGTGGTCTCCGCCGCCGGTGCTCCCTGCACTTCAAGTATGATGGCGGCGCCACCTGTATGTGAGGTGTTGGGGAAGGCGGCCGCGCGAGGTGCTGCCCGAGGGCGGCGACATGGCCGAGACTCAGCCCGGCGTGGGC
Source organism: Aegilops longissima (assembly GCA_021605205.1). Taxonomy (NCBI): domain Eukaryota; kingdom Viridiplantae; phylum Streptophyta; class Magnoliopsida; order Poales; family Poaceae; genus Aegilops; species Aegilops longissima. The sequence goes on along the minus strand of CM038678.1, from coordinate 211,849,053 downwards.
GGAGGGGCAGCGTCTTGGCGGTGGCGATGCCGCGACTCCCCACTTCACCAGCTCTTCTTGGTGGCGATTCTTCCGGCAGCGACGCGCCAGCCACGCCGCCGCGCTGCAGGGGGTGGCAGCGGGTCCGCTCGTCGCCACGCCCGGTGAAGCGAGATGGAGTCGGCCCGAGCTCTGGCGGCTCGGGCCTCCCGAGAGCCGCGCAGGCGTGCTTCACCTGCTTTTGTCCTTTTCTTTCCTTTTCTCCTGCGTAAAAAGGAACAATGTTCGGCCCGTGGGCGTGTTTAGAACAACGCCGTTAATTAGTGTCTTGCTTTTGTTATCTATTCTTGTTCCCTTACGCGTGCGCTCATTATAGCGAACCCGATCGTGGCAGCGTGGGCAGCCGACCCTGGCCCGTGTTAGCGTTGTCTTTGCCCGTGAGGCATGGTCGGGAGGGTGCTCCACCGTGGACGAGGCCGTGAAACTTGAGCGATAGGGGTAGGAACACCCAGGGGCTCGAGGCTTACGCCTCGCGAGCCCAGCGCAAAAAACCGAGGGAGGAGGCGAAAAGATCAAGGACCACGGACCAAAGCAGGCGATAGTTTGATAAAAACTTCAAATGGGAATAACCGGTCAAGCTGCGAGAAAGCAAATGAAAAAGCGCGTCCGACACCTAGTCTAGTCTTGGGCGTCTTCTCACCGTAGCGGAGCTAAGTGCTGCTCTTTGGGCGTGGGAGGGAGCCCCATGGCACGAGGCGGCACCCCTGAGACTCAGGCGTGTACAGCCCCACTCATTGTTACGTGAGAGTGTCACAGGCGGCGAGCTTCACGAGCCTTGGGCCTTCTTCACGAGCTCGGGCCTTTCCTGCAGTAAGCAAGCTTCACAGGCGTTCGCCCTCTTCACGAGCTCTGGGCCTTCCCAAGAGGTGAGCTTCATAGGCATTCGCCTTCTTCACGAGCTCGGGCCTTTTCCAAAGGATGAACTTCACGGCATTCGCCTTCTTCACGAGCTCTGGGCCTTTTCCAAAAGATGAGCTTCACGGGCTCTGGGCCTTTTCAAAAGATGAACTTCACGGGCATTAGCCTTCTTCACGAGCTCTGGGCCTTTTCCAAAAGATGAACTTCACGGGCATTCCCTTCTTCACGGGCTCTGGGCCTTTTAGGGGTAGAACCTCCGGAGTCTTTGGATGTTCCACAGCGTTTTGTATAGGTACTCCCTCTTGCGTCCCCAAGCGCGCGGGCCAACTGGAAACATGAACAACCTTGAATGGGCCCTCCCACATGGGAGAGAGCTTATGCAGTCCCTCCACGAGAGGACCCGTCGAACACGAGGTCTCCTACCTCAAGAGTTACAGGCGGATGTTGCGGCGGTGGTATCGCGGAGTGCCTGCTTGGTACCTTGCCTCTCGCGGTGCAGCTTCCAGCGGCGCTCCTCCCCGGCACAAGAGCCGTCCCCGCATGGCGTCTGCTGCATTTATCGAGCGCCGGGACCCGCGGATCGGCGCTTGACCTCGTGAGGAGGGCGCCGGCTCCGTAGACCCGGGAAGAAGGGGTCTCTCGGTTGGCTTGGTCGCGGTTGTGCGGATGGACCACGGCACGAAGGGGAGCTCGTCGTACCAGCCTCGCGCGAGCTTCGGCTTCTTCTTGAGCGTCCTGGTCTTGAGGCCTCTCGGGACCTCTGCATTAGCCCGCTTCGGCCTGTCCATTGTTGCGGGGTGTGCCACGAGCGTAGCATATCTGCGTTCAAGGTTAGCGCGAGACGTTTTAAAAAGATTCTTGGTGAACTGCGAACCGTTATCGGTGATGATGCGGTTCGGCACTCGAACCGACTCACGATGCCCTTGATGAACTTGACCGAGAACCAGCGGGGATGGCGCGGACGGCCTCGACTTGACCCACTTGGTGAATTTGTCCATGGCGATGTAGAGTGGCGACAGCCCCTGGCGCCGAGGAAAGGCCCCGAATGTCTAGCCCCGGACGCGAATGGCCAAGTGAGGGAATGGTTTGCGAGCCTCCTGTTGGTGGTGGATCTGCTTGGCATGGAATTGGCAAGCCTCACAAGCCTTCACGAGTCGATGGCGTCATTGAGTGCGGTGGGCCAATAGAAACGCTTGAAAGCGCCTTCCGACAAGGGTCGTGACGATGAATGGTGCCCACAATCTCCGCCATGTATATCTGCCAATAATTCCTTCCCTGTTCCCTGGTGATGCGGCGTAGGGATCGTCGTTTGGTCGTCTCGGTAAAGCTCTCCATCCATGATCTTTGTATGCTGTGGCGCCCTCGATTCAATCGTACACTAATCATGCACGCAAATGTATGCGATCAAGATCAAGGACTCACGGAAGATATCACAACACAACTCTACAAATAAAATAAGTCATACAAGCATCATAATACAAGCCGGGGCCTCGAGGCTCGAATACAAGTGCTCGATCATAGGCGAGTCGTGGAAGCAACAATATCTGATCTGGACATAAGTTAAACAAGGTGCCATAAGATGGCTAGCACAAACTGGGATCTGATCGAAGAGGACAGGCCTCTGCACAGGATCCTCCTAGGTCACTCACAGTGGTCGTCGTGGGCTGCTGCGTAGTAGTAGGCGCCTCCGGAGTAGTAGTAAATGCGTGGCGGTGGCGTCTGGATCACAGGCTCCATCGTCGATTGCAGCAATCGAATAGAGATGGGGAAAAAGGGGAACAAGGCAACCGTGAGTACTCATCCAAAGTACTGCAAGCAAGGAGCTACACTACATATGCAAGGATATATGTGTAAAGGCCATATCGGTGGACTGAGCTGCGAGAATGCCGAGAGAGAGAGAAGGCCTAGTCTTAGCGAAGACTAGCATCTTAGGAAACCACCATCTTGCAGCAAACAAGAGGGGTAGAGTAACATAACTTAAAGTAGCGATGAGTGTTATCAACCTCGGCGAGATCCTTCCTCGACTCCTGCGAAAAGAAATCCCGAGCCATACTATCCGATTATCATTACAATCGAGCTCATATCCATGTCTCATCTCAAGTAACGAGTTCTAGTTGTATCGATGGGATACAACTCCAAGTGTCCGTTACCGTGGGACAGGCTATCGATAGATGTTTTCTTCCCTGCGGGGTGCACCAACTTACCCACCACGCCGCTTAACTCCGCCGGACACACTTTCGAGGTCATGCGGCCTCGGTCAAACAATCGCCGCAACCCGACCTAGGCTTAATAGAGAGGCCAGCACGCGGACTAAACCTATGCCCCGGGGTCATGGGCCATCTCCCGGGAACTCACGCGTTGCGGCGGCGAAGCAGACCTAGCCTAACGAGCGTTCGGTCCAATCCGGCCAGCGCGCTCGTATTGACGTCTAATAAGCCGGCTGATGTATCTGACGCAGAACGCCCATACTTAGCCCACGTGATGGTTAGTGCTATCGGGCGAGGCCCCTCGGATCAAATATCCAAATCATAGTGGATTAGGGCAGCGGTAACAAGCGAGACTCACGAAGATGTGACCCGTTGCCCCGTCTCGAGGGCTTGCGGCAAGGGCTAGGAATGCCCGGCCACGCCTCGTAATTATCTCGCGGGCACCCTCCAGGTCAACCCGTCTCCACATCACTCGCAATTAAGCACGCGCGGGTACCCCTCAGGGTCGACCCGTCTTTCCAAATAATGATGGTAAAGTCCAAGTAACCGTGAGTCCAAACACCAAGGGAAAACCGAGGAATCACCCCGGTGAATTCCACTCAATGTAGTCATCAAGGTGAACATTAGAGGATTCACCCTCGAGGTCCACACTTGAGGGTTGCCGCAGAGTCGTATCGGAAGTGGTTAAAGAAATCACCTCGATGACCACAACCGGATAACTATACTACGAGGTTAATATCGGAAGTCTTGTAGAGGTTTCACCCTCGGTACCCGATAGTAACCTAGTAGTGTCGAGCAACTAAGGGGAAGTGATGTGCGGTGTGGGGCCTGGTCTTGATCCGTTGATCGGGTCTTCAATGATGAAGCGAGGGGCAACAAGGACAAGGTGGGGGGTCAGCGATGGGTCTCTAACCAACCTATACTAAGCGGTTTAGGATAAGCGGTAGGTAACAATAGCGAGGTTACAATAAGCAGGCTATACAGCGAATAGGAGCAAACAATAACGATAACAAAATCTAATGCAAGCATGAGAGAATGGAATGGGCGATATCGGGATGATCAAAAGGGGCTTGCACTGGTTGCTCTGGCAAGAGAGAGTCGTCGACCTTGTAGTCGGCCCGGCCATTGCGGCGTCGGTCTCGTAGTCTACCGGAAAAATAATTGGGAAAGTCATATTATTCCCTCTCAAAATATTTTTTATAGAAAACTTTATGAAGATAATTTAAATAAATCCAAATGATCCTATTTCCAAAATTTGAGAAATTCCCAAATATGAAAATAATGAAATTTCCAACTCTCCGAGGGTCCTTGAGTTGCGTGAAATTTCTAGGATCGGAAAAATGCGAGAAAATATGATATGCATGATGACCTATCGTATAACATTCCAAATTGAAAATTTGGGATGTTACCAAGCTCCGCCTGCTAGTTTGGCCACGCGTCGGCTAGAAGAGGGACAAATCGTGGGTGTTTATTACAAAAGCTTTGTAAAAATGAAGTGTGTGGAATGACTTGGTCATAAGTTTACTCGTGGGTGATGAGGTCAGTTACACGTAGGTGATGATGGACACTGAGTGCGATAATTAATTCTCGCTTCGAAGGCATGGTGGAAGAAACCAACTGTGTGCAATAATGTCAAAGATCGCAGTCGAGTTAGCTATACAGATCATGTCCGATCGACAAGGTAAACAGATTCGAGAATGGTTAATAAATCTAAGACCATTGCATATTAAGGTCAAAATAGTGCTAGCAATATCTGAAGTCTCATACGATGCCATTTCAACGATTGTACCACAAAAGGCCTAAAATGTACAAGGTTCAAATTCCATTATATGGCTCAAATTCGAAGATTACAAGGTTCAAACTGATATTAGAAATGAAATTCAGCTCATAAGCTGCAAACGTCAGCTAATCCGTTGAACATGGATATCGAGAGGTTCAAACTAATATCACCGCTTCTAAGTCCGGTTTGAAACCTCACAATTTTTGCAAAGGGGTCACTTCGAGAAGTCATGTATGGGGTTGACAAGATGACCATTACTCTCACATCTGAAGTTCCAAAATGAAATTCAACATTTTGGAGCCTACTCCATTCGCCATAAGCGCCCGTGATCAAGAAACCATTCATTTTGCGAAATAAATGTAGGGCAAACCTCATTTCCTTCACACCCTTGCTCGAGAACAAAGAACACAGCGAATATAATCTGTAAGGGCCCTCGGTAGGAGTTCAAAGTAATTTCTCCGAGATGCGGATCTAGGCATTCGACGTGATTGTTATATTGTATCACATTATCCACCTCTGGCCTAATCTATCTCTGCAAAGAAAACATGTTAGTGCCTACATGTAGTTTTGAACATTACTACATGCCTATTTGGTTTGGGGATTTGTAAATGCACTAACATGCCATCTTCGATCTCGACATGATTAACATGGGCATTTGATTACATTCTAGAAAAATGTAGCCTTCTTCACAAGAGGTTGGAGTGGATGAAAAGTTCCTAAGAAAACTAGTACAGATGAATCCAAAGGAGAAATGCTTATTGATTGTAACCATATGGATCAAGCAACCAATATGTACTGAAATCCTCCAAAGAACCTTCGTAAATGAGAACATTGTCATTGTAAACTTGGATAAAGGTGTCACAAATTGAACTCCCTTATGGTTAACATTTAACAGAAAGGAACATCACCTCGATATATAGCTTCTCCAGAGCGGAAAGCATCTCAGAAACCGACAACTTGCTCCAGGTTGGGGCGATATATTCTAGTGCTAAGACCTTCACTGTATGCTAGCTGCAAGCTTGTCGGAATCATTTTTGAATGATGATGAACAAACATCTTCAAATTAGAAATAATGTTAATTTGTAGAAGGAGAGGTAGAAGGCATTGTTGTACCTAAACGGTGTGGATCCAATAACAAGTTCGAGTATTTGTGAGATTAGTAGCCCACCACCGCCAATTTCTCACAGAAATGACATTGATTCTGTTGGACCTTCTTGATCAACTACAAGTAATCTCTCAAGTGCAGGTGTGTCCTCAATGACCATACCGTGGTACACATGTTGTGATGTCTTCCTACCGCACCACAACACACATAAATAGTCCGAGAGTCATGGAGGTGATGTGGAAGGTACTCAACCTATTGATCGCTGAAGACGAAGGTACTGAAGTGCAAGATAGCCACGCGAGCAAAGGCCCATGTCACCGTTTGAGAGGCGTATCGACGGCTCGAGATGCTTCAGCTGTGGTAGAATAAGAGCGTGCGGTTGGCTGGGGGGAGGGAATGGCAGTTCCTAACTTGGCGATGCGCGTGGGCGCCGGCGGAGGGCGATACTGGCAACGGCCTCATATGCCCATCATCAAAAGTTAGCTCCGAGCTGATCTAGGGCGGGGATCGGAACCAATCGCAAGCTTGGCTCGGTCCCGCCAAGGAACAAAATCTCTGCCCATTCTAAGGCCTTTGGTTGGGCCAAGGTGATCCGAGGATCTTCGAGAATGCAACCAAGCTATGAGGCCATGGCAGATCTCGTTGGTGTCGGCGAGGTCTAGAGGGCTGAGTTCCATAGGGGGCGCCACCGGGAAAGGACGTTGTCCGCCCATATTTGATTCGGGAGGGAGATGATGAGTCTCAACATATCATCGGGGAGGCTCGATGAAGTCTAGGCCTCTTTGAGTCGCACGCGATTCTAGCTGCGCCCGGCTCAAGCTTGTTGGCAACGCTGCGTTCACCCACCTCAGGAGTCTCCTTGTCGTGGTAGCTTTTCGAGCAGAAATGGGAGTACAGGAATATTTAGTTAAAACAGGGCAATAGAAAAGTGTATTGGTAACTAGAAGTTATTAGGTAGGAATATAGTAAGAAAAGGAATAACAATTGGTTGCTTAAATACTACACAATTCATTTAGACGTTCTTTGGGTAAGTCAACATGCGAGATAGTTGAAAAGAAAACTTACTTGAACAAAGTGCAGACGGATGATTTTAGTCGAGGAAGTTAGCATATATCTCATGACTAGGCCCTTTTATGTGCAGCAATGCAATTTTAGTGCGAGCTTTCAATACATAAAACTTAGAAATTTCTTCCAAAAGCTAGTGCAAAATAGGAGTCACCACGTTAGTCAAGTCTTACAAGATGCAACGATTGTAAATCCATGGTTTGCATCGAGATGACATCCTGTGCAGCCTTGATCTATGTAAAGGGAAAAATTGTGCACTACATAATCTGCTGCATAGCAAGGGATGTCTGCTGCGAGAAAATGGTAGGATTGTTAAAGAAAATATGGTAACATGCAAATATGGGCCCAAATTGAAGAACTATACAACAGTTGAAATCGAAGGACAAAAATCTATAATTAAGCAGATAGGGTAAACAAGATGTCATGGAAATATGAGAATCGAGAAAGAACAATACATCATTAATTTGCCTAATATAGAAACAGAGGAAAATCCCTTTGGCGTATATGGTGCATGTGGCACCTTTTATCCAAATGTAATATTTAGAATATGTTAGGAAAATCGGCCATGCCAACCCGATTTGGGTTGAGATTGAACATACATACAGCGTCCTCAAGTTATAAAGTGCAGTTGAGATGGAATCTACATGAGTCTCAAAGTCTGAAGTGTTGGCGCCTTGTACATTCTATAAATGAAAAACCCTCAAATTAGCTTGAATAAAAATGAATTCACGGTGATTTCACGGTGATTAAAGGAGGTGATGAATCGATAAGAGATGAGATAATATCTCATTAAAGTAGTTACCTTGTCGTCCATGAGAAAGAACCTCGACGGTAGATTCCCCAACCGAAGCGGAGTGGGTCATGACCAGCAGCGTCGAGAAAGTCGATGGTGATAGGCGGCGGCAAGCGGAAGTGGAAATGCGGGCTTTGCCAGGGCTTGGTTGGCAAGAAGGCCGACTAATTGTTTACTGCGATATAGGCGGTGCCATGGCATAGACGAGAGGAGCTTGTGCAGGTGTGAATGGGGAACGACTGAGGGGTGGCGGGCGGGGTGAGGTTTTGTGACAAGGGATGGTGAGGGTTTTTCTCTTTTGAATTGGGTGGTGAGGGTTTTCTGTCCCAAAGAATTTTTGGAGCGACGGTTTGCTAGACGAACGTGTGTGATTGACACAACAGCAAAATGAAAGTCATTGCACACGTTCCAAATTTGGGAATCGTATGATTAACGACTACCTCGCCTCTGGTTTATTGGCCCCTTTGTATTTTTACCAAATTTTGACCAAATATTTAACATACTCAGACATAGATAATAAGCGTACACATACATAAGCATAGTTCAACCATAAGTACATAGTTCAACCGTCATTAAGCATACTCAAGGGTACATAGTTCGATCCATCCCACATCTCATCTCACATGCCGGCACGATCCTGAAGCTTCTCCAGGTACTCGGCGACGCTGCGTGCACCACCGCGAGAATACTTCGCTTGAAGGAGCCGATCCTCTGCATCTTGCCGGAACAATTGAATCTGGCGTCATGAAGCTTTTGGTTGCAAAATGGGCATCGATAGCAGCCGTTCAGGTCCTATCGCTTTGTTATGCATTCATAAATCCCTAGGATTTGCCTCTTGTACCTCCTCTGCCATCTTCATCCTCGTTGTCCATCGTCGGACAACTCCTACACAAATAGTAAAACAAATTTGGCATCAAATCAGTGATTACATGCCGTGAAGTAGGATTAGGAATTTATGGCTATTTATTTATACATATCCGAGAGATTATGGTTCGATTTTAAACAATCGTCTATATGCGGACCAATCTTGAAGAAAATAATGGCACAAACATATGTAGGTCATTCAAAATCAATTGTCAAGTCACAGCTAGGAATTATTAGCACAAACACTAACCTAGTGGGATTACTAGCAGAAATCATTTACGAGATGAAACAACTAATCACTTATCACTTGTACCATTCAAACAATCAATACACTACATGGATCTATTTCAAAACTTACTCAGATTTCATAGATTGGGAGAACATAACCATAAGATTTCTATTCCAAAGGGGCGGGAGTAACGGAGAAACCTATGATCTATTTGACACATACATGGGTAGATGGCTAACCAGCGTCGTCGATAAAATTAAATTCGTTGAGTGGTCGTGTAGTCATTCGCTTGAGGTAAATCACCAGTCGGTGTGTGGAACTCCGCCTCCGGTATGGAAACTCGATGCCGTCGGCAGCGTCGGGGTGCATCGATAACTCCTTGGCGGTGGCAGTAACCTCTGTCTCCATCTCGGGCGTGCCCGTTGCTTTACTTGGCCAGTGTCGCCTCTCCCTCCGATGGGCGCGTGGCCACATCCTCATACCTTGGCAGCTTTGAGGGCCGAAAGGCAGCGTCGAGGATGCAAGCGGAGAGAAGGATTGTGTGTGTGTGTGTGCGAGGATGGGGGTGCGCGCTCAGGCACACCATTAATATGGAGTAGTGGGAGTTGTGGGAGGCGGCGGCAGTCAAACCGATGGCTCGCCTCCCGGTGAGCTTGCACCTTTGCTGGCTAGCATGCCTACAAAGTTTCACCTGACTACTCGCCGCCTCCCGATGACACAGCGCAGCGAACACGCCTCCGTCCAATTCTCACACACTGCACGCACACCTCCTATGCACTGTGCGGCGGACTACTGCATCACGTCCCGTCAACTCACGCACCTTGCCGCGACTGCAGGTCGGCAGCTGGCACATATATTGTTTTCTATTTGGATGATTAATGCTGCCGCTTTATTGTTTAAGCTGAAGCATGCGCGTATCCATTGTTGGTCTAGCGCTCACGGTTTGAACAAATAATCTGTTTGGGATATTGGTTCCCAATTATCAATAATCTCCCGTTTGTAATTAGATAAAGATTACATCAAAACTGGTCTCAAATTTGACAAAAAAAGCACAATGCCACTTTGTATTGGTGTCCATATGACAACACGATTAGTTTCATGAACTTCAAATAAGTTTTGGATGTACTAGAATTTAAAAATCAAGATTCTCAATGTTTGAAATTTGTTGCAGGAGGTAAACATGCACCTAGTGAGAGACATGTGTTTTGCAATCCATTTAGGTGCAACATCACGTGTGCATGTAGCTCAATTTGATTTTTGCACATTATACACATAGAAAATCAATCAATTAATGTACTAAAATGTCTTAATGATCTCTGTGATTTTTTGAAATTAAAGCGTCCCTCCTTTGGTAACATATGTTTCACCCGGATAACTAATTTAACATGCATCGTTAGTTGCGATGGATTCGCCGTGTGTGTGTGGGTGTGTGTATGCAGGGGTGGTGGGTGGCTGCATGATCCCTCTGAGTTTGAGCCACCGTGTGGGTTAGCCGTTTTGTTAGGCAGGCGGTGCCACATCCAGTCGTGAAATCGTTATTTAAAACATTACAACCCTTTCATACATACATGTTTTGGCCACATGCGATCGATGGTTGTCCTACGACACTCGATACTCACGTGTGAAGAAGCTTTCTATGGGTCCGAGGTCATCCTCCATCACTTTGTGAATAGCGGCGGTGAGGTTAATTTGACCAGCAAGGTAGAATCTTTTTGTTTGTGTTATGGTGGTATATAGTACGTCGAAGAGATGGGAGGGACTAGCATATATACTATATGTCTGCGTCCGTGAACAAGTACACCTCACTTAGTGTCGGGGCTTTTGGTTTCCTAGGCACGTGCCACATCAAAATTATTAAATTGGCTATTCAAACATCACACAACACCTTTTGGGCCACATGCATGCAGTGGTTATCCTAGCTAGGACACTCCGTGTGACACTTCCATCTGTGGGCCCACAGAGATATCGTCGATGCATGCATGCATCACTTTGACCTACATCGGGAGAGGTTAATTAATTTCACCATCGATGAGGATTGTTTTGGGTTGTACATATATTCTGGAGAAGCATATAGTATCTTGGTGAAAAGGGGAAGGAGACCATCATATGTAGTATGCTTCATGAACCTCGCTCTGTGTGGGTGCATGGTTTACGGTTTTTGAGGCATGTGGCACATCAAAGTTGTGCATTTGCGTATTCAACATATATATGTTTGGCCCACATGCAAGCGTGGTGGTTGTCCTCTCGCACCCACCTAAGAGGTTATCGGCGATATTGATGCTTTCCATCTGTGGGCCCGCTTGGTCCATCACTACTTTTGCGACAACAAGAGATGTTAATTTGACTTAGGAGGATTATTATTTTTGCTCAGGATGACATGCATGATACAGTTTGAGCACACAAACATGCATGTATGTGCATGAATCCCTCCCATCGAGTCGAAGTGGCTAGTACAGCGACACATCATGAACCGATCAAACTACTGTGTGGGGAGCTATAGTGTATGATTTTTGGCCTTGCATACATCAATGTTGTGAAATGGTATTCAAACATGCATGCATGCATCACCTCCATACATATGCATGTAGTGGTTGCCTTGAGCAGTACACTCCCTTGCATGGTTATCGGCAACAAGCCTATATATTCATGGGCCGTGTGGACATCCATGATCACCTTGACCAACAACAAGATAGGTTACCATGGCGGATTCTTCATTTGGGTTCATGTTATCGTAGTATAGGTCATGGTGAGATTAGGACCTCAAGTTTGGCGCATATACTATGCGCATGCATGCATGAATCCTGTCGTTGGCTTGAATTGTGGTGTAACATACATATGCATCGTCGGCCTAACCCTCACTTGGTGTAGGGATTTCTAGTTAAAATGGCGGTGCCACATCAAAGTTGTTCCATTGTTACTAAAAACACTCCTCTCCATACATATGTTTGGGCCACATGCATCACGTTGGTTCTCTTGAGGGACTAGCTACTTGCGTGATTATTGGCGATAGCCCATCTCTGTGGTCCCATGGATGGCCATCACTTTGACCAACAACAAGAGAGAGGTTATGCGACCAAGGTGGATTATTCTTGGTCCATTTCTGATCCATCTTGGTGAGATATGCCTCTCAGCCCACCGGTGAAAGTGTGTGTGTGTGCGTGGGGGGGTGCTACTTAGCACTTTGCTAGGTGAACCTCGGTTGGGGGCATGCATTCATAGCTTAGGATTCCCTTCATTGGCGACACGAGGGGGCTACTGCTTCGCCGCACTTTGCTAGGTGAACCTCTGTTGGGGGGGCATGCATTCATAGCTTAGGATTCCCTTTGTGCGACACGACGAGGAGGGCTGCTAGCTACTTTGCGCTTTGCTAGGTGAAAACCTTGGTTGGGGGGGCATGCATTCATAGCTTAGGATTCCCTTAGTTGAAACCACGAGGAGGGTAGTAGCTACTTTGCACTTTGCTAGAGTGAACCTCGGTTGAGGGAGCATGCATTCATAGCTTAGGATTCCCTTACGTGCCGACCACGAGGGAGGGGCTAGTAGCTACTGCACTTTGCTAGAGTGAACCTCGGTTGGGGGCATGCATTCATAGCTTAGGATTCCCTTCGTGCCGAACCACGAGGGAGGAGGTGCTAGCTACTTAGCACTTTGCTAGGTGAACCTCGGTTGGGGGGCATGCATTCATAGCTTAAGATTCCCTTCGTGCCGACCACGAGGAGGAGGAGACTGTGATGACCCACAAGTATAGGGGATCTATCGTGAGTCCTTTCGATAAGTAAAAGTGTCGAACCAACGAGGAAGCGAAGGAAATGACAAGCAGTTTTGATGGGTATTCTCTGTGCTTTTGAAATTATCGATATGAGATAGTTTTGTGATAAGGTAATTCATAACGGGTAACAAGTAACAAAAGTAAACAAGGTGCAACAAGGTGGCCCAATCCTTTTTGTAGCAAAGGACAAGCCTGGACAAACTCTTATATAAAGGAAAGCTCTCGAAGACGCATAGGAACTATCGTCAAGCTAGTTTTCATCATGCTCATATGATTAGCGTTTGTTAATTTGATAATTTGATATGTGGGTGGACGATTGCTTGGGTAATTCCTTCCTTGGACAAGCATCCCACTTATGATTAACCCCTACATGAAGCATCCGCAACTTCTGAAAGAAGAATTAAGGTAAACCTAACCATAGCATGAAACATATGGATCCAAATCATCCCCTTACGAAACAGCGCATAAACTAGGGTTTAAGCCTTACATCGCTCTAGCAACCCATCATCTACTTATTACTTCAATGCCTTCCCTAGGCCCAAACAATGGTGAAGTGTCATGTAGTCGGCGTTCACATAACACCACTAGTGGAAAGACAACATACATCTCATCAAAATATCGAGCGAATACCAAATTCACATGACTACTTATAACAAGACTTCTCCCATGTCCTCGGGAACAAAGCGTAACTACACACAAATCATATTCATGTTCATAATCATAAAAGAGTATTAATGTGCATAAAGGATCTGAACATATAATCTTCCACCGAATAAACCAACTAGCATCAACTACAAGGAGTAATCAACACTACTAGCAACCCACAGTACCAATCGAGGCTTTTGAGACAAGATCGGATACAAGAGATGAACTAGGGTTTGAGAGGAGATGGTGCTAGTGAAGATGTTGATGGAGATTGACCCCCTCCGATGAGAGGATCGATGGTGGCGATTTCCCCCTCTGGAGGATGTTTCCCCGCAAGCAGCTCCATGGGAGCCCTATATTAGTTCATGAGTTCCGCCTCGAGGCAGTGGCGCTTAATCCCAGCTTTCTTATGATTTTTCGGGGGCAAATACACCTTATACAGAAGATGGGCATCGGGGGCTTCCGGGTGGCCCACGAGGCGAGAGTGCGCCAGGGGTGGCGTGCACCCTCAAGCCTCGTGGACGATGGGTGCCCCCCTCTGGTGCTTTCTTAGCCATATATTTTAATATATTCCAAAACTGACTTTGTGGAGTTTCATGACTTTTGGAGTTATGCAGAATAGGTATCTAATATTTGCTCCTTTTCGGCCAGAAATTCGGTGCCGGCATTTTCCCTCTTCATGTAAACCTTGTAAAATAAGAGAAAAGGCATAAGTATTAATGACATTATGTGTAATAACAGCCCATAATGCAATAAATATTAATATAAAAGCATGATGCAAAATGGGCGTATCTACTCCCCCAAGCTTAGACCTAAACTTGTCCTCAAGCGGAAGCCGATATCGGAAAATATGTCCACATGTTTAGAGATAGAGGTGTCGATAAAATAAAATACTGGACATGAGTGCATCATGATCATTCTTAGAATAACAACATATATATATATATTGTCATATGATTTCTTATGTTGAAGTAACAATCTATTCACAATGTAAAGTATGAATCAAAACTTCATTGAAAAACTAGCAAACTATAATCTCAGATCACTCAAGCAATTGCAATTTATCATAACATCGGAAAGAGTCAATATATGAGCTTTTCGGCAAGTCCACATACTCAACTATCATTTAGTCCTTCACAATTGCTAACACTCACGCCAATACTTATGGGTATGAAGTTTTAATTGGACAAGGAGAAGATAGGGGCTTATAGGTTTGCCTCCCAACCTTTTACCTCAAGGGTAGCGTCAACAATAATGCTTTATGAGAACCTACATCCAATTGGATATATATATGGGATCTTTCCAACACATAGTGCTTGCCAAAGGATAAAGTGTAAAAAGGAAGGTGAAGATCACCATGACTCTTGTATAAGATATAAGACAAAAATAAAAAGATAGGCCTGGGCCTCTTCCCAAATATTGGTAGGAAGGGCGCCAACAATTAGCCATTTGAAGGGAGCAGCGGGTACACTTATCCTGACTAAAGTTGGTCCTCGCTTTGCCAAAGGCTCACTGGTGATGGCCTTTGCTTGTGCTCCATGATAGTACGCATTCCAGCCGTTGGGGCTGGTCTTGAATCTTATTGCACGAACCGGATGCCTTTGCTTGATGCTCTTTCTGCGCTTGCCCCTTGCACCAAAGAGGAAAGGAGGGGGCTCTGTGAGCTGGTGCTGCTGGCGCCCTTGAGTGCGTCATGGCTTCGTCACGGGCACCTCGCGAGGTACCCAGCCTTGAGTTCTCCGCCTCCTCATGAGCCCAGCTGGCGAGGCCGCGCTGAGGAAGCTCTTGGTAAATCCGCCCATGAGCTTGGCCCCCCTCGAGGTCTTGAGCTTGTGTTGATGAAGATGGGCCGTCTGGGCCTCCTTTGAAACCACGCCCATGAGCCATGAGGCGAGCAAGTCACAGGACCCCGTTCCCGAGGCATGAGCAGTAGCCCGAGAGCCAGCGTGCCGGACTTGGCACGTCTGAGGCGAAAGGGCAAGTCGCGAGCGTTGTGAGCCCTAACAGCCTCTCGACCTTGGGTGCTGCGTGGCGGTTGATTGGGCGTGGGTGCAACTTGCCGCCGCCACGAGCCTTATGGTAACACTTGGATTCGACAAGTCCTTGCATGCATGGTCGATCATGATAGCGGTGATCGTGGAAGTCGACGGTTGGCCTTCATGCGGCTATAATCTGCAGAGGCATGCGCCGCTTCAGTCTATCCTTTCTTGTCTCCTTCTTATCCATGGCTCCACCAAGGAAGTTCTCGGCTGCGGAGAAGGGAAGGGCCGCCCGGTCGAATCTTCCTCTCCTCCGCCTAAGCGTGGTCAGAGTCCACAGCAAGCACCCGTGGCCTCCACGGTGGTCTCAGCAGATGAGTGAGGAGGCTCTTAGCGTGGCGGCAGGCGGCTGGCCATGGTTGGGCGTGCCCGACAGCTCGTCCCCGAGGCCGCGCCTCCACGCTCTGACGGCTGCCGGAGTTCTTGGTGAGGTGGAGGAGCCGTTCGCGTCAAGCTTGACTTAGTGCTTCCTCTGGGTGAGCTCCCAGATGGCGCCTGGCGGCCTCGGCTCGAGCAAATGGGTATTGCAGCCGGGCCGTGGGCTTCTCTGGAGGTCTCTGCTGCAGAGAACTTGTTCTGGCCCTGGTATGACGTTAAGCAGCGTCTTGCGTGGTCTCGCCGCCCGGTGCTCCCTGCACTTCAAGTATGATGGCAGCGCCACCACTGTATGTGAGGTGTTGGGGAAGGCAGCCGCCGCGGTGCTGCCAGGGGCGGCGACCGTGACGAGACTCAGCCGGCGTGGGCGGAGGGCAGCGACGTCTTGGCGGTGGCGATGCCGCGACTCCCCACGCTTCACGGCTCTTCTTGGTGGCGATTCTTCCGGCGGCTGACCCTGTATTACGCCGCCGCGCTGCAGCAGGGGGTGGCAGCGGTCCGCTCGTCGCCACGCCCGGTGAAGCGCAGATGGAGTCCGGTGAGCTCTAGGCGGCTCGGGCCTCCCGAAGGCCGACGCAGGCGTGCTTCACCTGCTTTTGTCCTTTTCTTTCCTTTTCTCCTGCGTAAAGGAACAATGTTCGGCCCGTGGGGCGTGTTTGAAACAACGCCGTTAATTAGTGTCTTGCTTTTGTTATCCTTTCTTGTTCCCTTACGCCGTGCGCTCATTACATAGCGAACCCGATCGTGGCGCGTGGGCAGCCGACCACAGCCCGTGTTAGCGTTGTCTGCCCGTGAGGCATGGTCGGGAAGGTGCTCCAGCCGTGGACGAGGCCGTGAAACTTGGCGATAGGGGTAGGAACACCGCGAGGCTCGAGGCTGCGCCTCGTGAGCCCATAAAAAGCAAGCGGGGAGGCGAAAAGATCAAGGACCACGGACCAAAGCAGGCGATAGTTTCGATAAAAACTTCAAATGGGAATAACCAGATCAGCTGTGAAGCAAATGAAAAAAGCAAATCCAGGCACCTAGTCTAGTCTTGGGCGTCTTCTCACTGGTAGCGGAGCTAAGTGCTGCTTTGGGCGTGGGAGGGAGCCCCATGGCTGAGGCGGCACCTGAGACTCCAGGCGTGTACAGCCCCACTCATTGTTGCGTGAGAGTGTCCGCAGGCGGCCGAGCTTCAGGGCTTGGGCCTTCTTCACAGACTCGGGGCCTTTCTCTGCCAGTAAGCAAGCTTCACAGGCGTTCGCCCTCTTCCACGAACTCTGGGCCTTCCCAAGAGGTGAGCTTCATAGGCATTCGCCTTCTTCCACGAGCTCGGGCCTTTTCCAAAGGATGAACTTCACAGCATTAGCCTTCTTCAGAGGCTCTGGGCCTTTTCAAAAAGATGAGCTTCACAGTCTGGGCCTTTTCAAAAGATGAACTTCACGAGGCATTAGCCTTCTTCACGAGCTCTGGGCCTTTTCCAAAAGATGAACTTCGGGCATTCCCTTCTTCACGGGCTCTGGGCCTTTTAGGGTAGAACCTCCGGGAGTCTTTGGATGTTCCACAGCGTTTTGTATAGGTACTCCCTCTTGCGTCCCCAAGCGCGCGGGCGACACTGGAAACATGAACAACCTTGAATGGGCCCTCCCACATGGGAGAGAGCTTATGCAGATCCCTCCACAGGAGAGGACCCGTCGAACCTGAGGTCTCCTACCTCAAGGATTTAAGAAGCGGATGTTGCGGCGGTGGTATCGCCAGTGTACTGCCTCTTGGCCTTGCCTCTCGCGTCTCAGCTTCAGCGGCGCTCCTCCCCAGCACAAGAGCCGTCCCCGCATGGCGTCTGCTGCATTGCTCGAGCGCCCGGACCCCGCGGATCGGCCTTGACCTCGTGAGGAGGGCGCCGGCTCCGTGGACCGGGAAGAAGGGGTCTCTCCGGTTGGCTTGGTCGCGGTTGTGCGGATGGACCACGGCCGCGAAGGGAGCTTCGTCGTGCCAGCCTCACGCGGGCTTCGACTTCTTCTTGAGCGTCCTGGTCTTGAGGCCTCTCGGGACCTCTGCATTAGCCCGCTCGGCCTGCCATCCATTGTTGCGAGGGTGTGTGCCACGAGCGTAGCATATCTGCGTTCAAGGTTAGCGCGATCACGTTTTAAAAGATTCTTGGTGAGCTGCGAACCGTTAGCCGGTGATGATGCGATTCGGCACTCGAACCGACTCACGATGCCCTTGATGAACTTGACCGCGAGAACCAGCGGGGATGGCGGCAGACGACCTCGACTTGACCCACTTGGTGAATTGTGTCCATGGCGATGTAGAGGTATGACGACAGCCCCGGCGAGAGAAGGCCCGAATGTCTAGCCCCGGAGGACGAATGGCCAAGTGGGGAATGGTTTTGCGAGACCTCTGGCATTTGGTGGATCTGCTTGGCATGGAATTGGTAAGCCTCACAAGCCTTCACAGTCGATGGCGTCATTGAGTCACGGTGGGCCAATAGAAACGTTGAAAGCGCCTTCCGAGACAAGGGTTAAAGTGACGATGAATGGTGCCCACAATCTCCGCCATGTATATCTGCCAATAATTCCTTCCCTGTTCCCTGTGATGCGGCGTAGGGATCGTCGTTTAGTGATCTCGGTTAAGCTCTCCATCCATGATCTTTGTATGCACTGTGGCGCTCTCGATTCAATCGTACACTAATCATGCTGCATAAATGTATGCGATCAAGATCAAGAACTCAGGAAGATATCACAACACAACTCTACAAATAAAATAAGTCATACAAGCATCATAATACAAGCCGAGGGGCCTCGAGGCTCGAATACAAGTGCTTTCGATCATAGGCGAGTCGTGGAAGCAACAATATCTGATCATAGGACATAAGTTAAACAAGGTGCCATAAGATGGCTAGCACAAAGCTAGGATCTGAGATCGAAGAGGACAGGCCTCTGCCTGGGATCCTCCTAGGTCCTCTGATTAGGTAAATCGGTGGCTGCTGCAATGGTAGTAGGCGCCTCGGGAGTAGTAGTCATTAAGTGGGCGGTGGCGTCTGGATCACAGGCTCCATCTCGATGCATTGCAACAATCGAATAGAGATGGGGAAAAAGGGAACAAGGCAACCGTGAGTACTCATCAAAAGTACTACTTAAACAAGGAGCTACACTACATATGCAAGGATATATGTGTAAAGGCCATATCGATGGTGAAGCTGCGAGAATGCCGGAAGAGAGAAGGCCTAGTCTTACGAAGACTAGCATCTTCGGAAACCACCATCTTGCAGCAAACAAGAGGGGTAGAGTAACATAACTTAAAAGTAGCGATAGTGTTATCAACCTCGGCAGAATCCTTCCTCGACTCCTGCGAGAAAGAAATCCCGAGCCATACTATCCGATTATCATTACAATCGAGCTCATATCCATGTCTCATCTCAAGTAACCGAGTTCTAGTTGTATCGATCGGGATACAACTCCAAGTGTCTCGTTACCGTGGGACAGGGCTATCGATAGATGTTTTCTTCCCTGCGAGGTCATGCCATCTTTACAGGGGTGTATGCCATGTATTTTGGGGATCTCTGTGGTGACTAGCACAAGCATGCAAACTAGGCTTCATGATGTTGCTGATTTCAGCCCCTGTTCTGCTGATATTTTTATGCCATGTAAACTTGATGCTACCGAGTGACCATGCTTATTTTGAGATACTTCAGTAAGGATGTTTTGAACATATGGTTATTCTATATCCATCCATACCCTTGTTTGCAATTATGGAGTGCCATAGCTTGACTCAATCGAGCTCTACTTTTGCTATAAAATGTTTCTGGCAGGTTGTTTACATGTTATTCAATTTTGCCAAGGTTGTTGTAGTTGATTCGTGTATGCTATGATGTTGTTATTGCCATGTATAGCTTCCATGCCATGTCTTATTACTGTGAGTTGCCTTGCCATGCCATGTATTGCTCTGTGGTGAGTGGTTCAAGCTCACCAACATGCCTACTTATTGTTGTTCCTGCCATGTATGAATCTCTAATATAACTTGCCATGTTTACTTAGGTGCCATCATATCTTCTGGTCCTTTTTGGCTCATGGTCACTAAAGGACATTTGTTCTATGAGATTAGTAGATTCATGCCATGCCTTTGTTTGCCATGATAAGTTCTTGTAACATGTTGTTTGATAGCTCTAAACATTGCAACCTGATGTTATTTTCTGCTAAGCCTGAAACTGTTATTATTTGCAATCTTGCCATGTCTTTTTGAGCATGTTCTAGTTGTTTCTGGAGATAGCTCAGTGTTCATGTTTTGTCATGATTTACCTGTACATCATGTCCATGCCTTTTGTTTTCTTGTTGAGGTACTGTAGCATGTTGTTTTGATGCTTGCAATATGCCTAGTTGCTGTTTTGGACAGCTTGTCCTTTAAACTTGTATTGTGTGTATGTGTTGAACCGTTGCTCCGTTTTGAGTGTGCTCTATATGAAACTTGCTTGATTTTGCATGTAGTTTCATATTATCATGTTGCATCCTTGTTTTGAGGTGTTTGCTTGATGTTTGTATGCATTTTGCATCAATGCCATGTTTAACTTGTTTTGCTCATATCTTCTAGGCCGTAGCTCCGAATTAAATGAACTTTATATGTAACTTGACTAGAATTTCGTGTAGATCATCGTGGTGCATCTTAACTTGCTGTTTAACAACTTGAACATAAAGTTATTCAGATCTGGACCAATTTCGAAATTTGCATATGAGGACTTACCGGAATTGTTATATGTTGTTCCCGGCCTCATTTAAACTTGCTTTGATGTGTTGCTCTTGTTTGCATCATCTCTTGCCATGAGTAGCCTCATGTAGCTTTGTCATGCATCATGCTTGTTGTGCATCATGTCTTGTCTATGTGTGGTGTGTTTACTATGTTGTGTGCTTCTTCTTGTTAGTTCCCGTTTCGTTGCGATCGTGAGGATTCGTTCGTCTACGCTTGGTTCGGCTTCTTCCGTTCGTCTTCTTCATGGACTCGTTCTTCTTCCTTGCGGGATTTCAGGCAAGATGACCGCTACCCTGGATCTCATTACTATCATTGCTATGCTAGTTGCTTCGTTCGTCGCTATGCTGCGCTACCTATCACTTCTTTGCTCAAGCCATCCCAAATTGCCATGTCAGCCTCTAACCTTTTGCACCCTTCCTAGCAAACCGTTGTTTGGCTATGTTACCGCTTTGCTCAGCCCCTCTTATAGCGTTGTTAGTTGCAGGTGAAGATGAAGTTTGTTCCTTGTTGGAACATGGAGATGTTGTTCCTTGTTGGAACATGTTTTACTTGTTGGGATATCACAATATATCTTATTTAAATTAATGCATCTATATACTTGGTAAAGGGTGGAAGGCTCGGCCTTATGCCTGGTGTTTTGTTCCACTCTTGCCGCCCTAGTTTCCGTCGTATCGGTATTATGTTCCCGGATTTTGCGTCCCTAACGCGGTCGGGTGATTTATGGGACCCCCTTGACAGTTCGCTTTGAATAAGACTTTTCCAGCAAGGCCCAACATTGGTTTTACCATTTGCCTCACCTATGCCCTTTTTCCCTTGGGTTTTCGGAGCCCAAGGGTCATCTTTATTTTAGCCCCCCCGGGCTAGTGCTCCTTCGAGTGTTGGTCCAAGCAGGCAGATCAGGGGCCACCACGGGCAACTCGAGGGCTGGTTTTACTCGTAGGCTGACCTATCCGGTGTGCCGAGAGCGAGGTATGTGCGACTCCTATCGGGATTTGTCGGCACATCAGGCGTGCTTTGCTGGTCTTGTTTTATTGCTGCCGAAATGTCTTGTAGCCGGATTCGAGACTGATCGGGTCTTCCGGGAGAAGGAATATCCTTCGTTGATCGCGAGAGCTTATCATGGGCTAAGTTGGGACACCCTGCAGGTATAAACTTTCGAGAGCCGTGCCCGCGGTTATGTGGCAGATGGGAATTTGTTAATATCCGGTTATAGTAAACTTGAAGCAAACCCTTCTAAAATACACCAACCGTGTGCGTAACCGTGAGTGTCTCTTTTCGGGGTTGATCGAGAGGAGAACACGGTTTCTTGGTTATGTCTGACATAAGTAGGAGTTCAAGATCACTTCTTGATCATTACTAGTTGACGACCGTTCCTTTGTTTCTCTACTCGCTCTCATTTGCGTATGTTAGCCACCATATCATGCTTAGTCGCTGCTGCAACCTCACCACTTTATCCCTTCCTTTCCCTTTAAGCTTTGCTAGTCTTGATACCCATGGTAATGGGATTCTTTGAGTCCTCGTGGCTCACGAGTTACTACACCACCAGTTGCAGGTACAGGTTTGCGATGATCATGACGCGAGAGCGATGCTTGCTTGTTTGGAGTTCTTCTTCTGCTTCTTCTTCGGTCAGGGGATAGGTTCCAGGTCGGCAGCCTGGGCTAGCAGGGTGGATGTTGTTTGAGTTTCTGTTTATGCTTCATCCATAGTCGGATGTTGATCTTGTATGATGTTGATGTATTCTTGTGGCATTTGTGCCTTATGTATGTATCCCCATCTATTATGTAATGTTGATGTAATGATATCCACCTTGCAAAAGCGTTTCAATATGCGGGTCTATCCTTGGTGGGACCGTCGAGTTCCTTTTGGATAGGGTCGCATATTGGGCGTGACAACTTCTTATACCTTTAATGTCCTTAGGACACGCCATCTTTTCAATAGCATCAAATTTAGCTTTATCAACTTCAATACCTCTTTCAGAAATTTTATGCCTCAAGACAATACCTTCATTAACCATAAAGTGACACTTCTCCCAATTCAAGACAAGATTAGTTTCTTCACATCTCTGCAAAACTCAATCAAGGTTGCTGAATCAATCATCAAAAGAAGTTCCATACACGGAGAAATCATCCATGAAAACCTCAACAATCTTTTCACAAAAGTTAGAGAATATAGCAGTCATACATGTTTGAAAGGTAGCAAGTGCATTACATAAACCAAAAGGCATACGTCTATAAGAAAAGGTACCGAAAGGGCAAGTAAAAGTGGTCTTTTCCTGATCCTCTTTTGACACAGGTATTTGAGAGAAACCAGAATAACCGTCTAGAAAGCAAATATGTGTATGTTTGGATAATCTTTCTAGCATTTGATCAATAAAAGTTAAAGGGTAATGATCCTTTCTAGTAGCTTTATTTAATTTGCGGAAATCAATTACCATTCTATAACCTGTAACAATTCTCTGTGGGATCAATTCGTCTTTATCATTAGGAACCAGTGTAATACCTCCCTTCTTAGGGACACAATGGACAGGACTTACCCAATGACTATCAGCAACAGGATAAATTATACCCGCCTCCAGAAGCTTTAGTATTTCATTTCTTACCACTTCCTTCATCTTAGGATTTAACCGTCGTTGGTGATCAACAACCGGTTTAGCATCTTTCTCCAATTTTATTTTGTGCTGGCATAGGGTGGGACTAATGCCCTTAAGATCATCAAGAGTATATCCAATAGCAGCACGGTGCTTCTTCACAGTTTTCAATAATTTCTCTTCTTCCCGCTCTGAAAGGTTAGCACTAATAATAACAGGATATATCTTCTTTTCAAGCATATTTAAAAGTATCAGGTAATGGTTTAAGCACAAACACGGGATCACCCTTGGGTGGAGGAGGATCCCCTATAATTTCAACGAGCAAGTTGTGTTTCAAAATAGGTCCCTGTTTAAAGAATACTTCATCTATTTCCCTTCTTTCATTCATAAGCATATCATTTTCATGGTCTAGCAATATTGTTCTAAAGGATCATTAGGAGGCATGGCAATAGAAGCAAGACCAATAATTTCATCTTTACTAGGCAATTCTTTATCATGGGGTTGTCTACGAAATTTAGCAAAATTAAAATCATGAGACATATCCCCTAAACCAACAGTAACAATATCCTTTTCGCGGTCTATCTTAGCATTACCAGTATTCAAGAAGGGTCTACCAAATATAATGGGACAAAAGTCATCTTGTGGGGAAGCAAGAACAAGAAAATCAGTAGGATATTTAATTTTCCCGCACAAGATTTCAATATATCTAACAATCCCAACTGGTGAAATAGTATCTCTATTGGCAAGCTTAATAGTAACATCAATATCTTCTATCTCAGCAGGTGCAATATCATGCATAATTTCTTTATATAAGGTATAAGGTATTGCACTGACACTAGCACCCATATCACATAAGCCATGATAACAGTGATCTCCTATTTTAACAGAAACAACAGGCATGCCAACAACAGGTCTATGTTTATTTTTAGTATCGGGTCTAGCAATTCTAGCAGCTTCATCACAGAAGTAAATAACATGCCCATCAATATTATCGACCAAGAGATCCTTAACCATAGCAATACTAGGTTCAACTTTAATTTGCTCAGAGAGTGTAGGTGTTCTAGCATTACTCTTACGAACCACAGTTGAAGCTTTAGCATGATCCTTTATTCTAACAGGGAAATGTGGTTTCTCAATATAAGCGGTAGGAACAATAGGATCAACATTATAAGTGATAGTCTTCTCTTCAACTTTAATAGGTTCAACTACTTATACTTCAATGGGAGGATAATATTTAGACCACTTCTCCTTAGGGAGATCAACATGAGTAGCAAATGATTCACAGAAAGAAGCTACTATCTCAGAGTCAAGTCCATATTTAGTGCTAAATTCACGAAAAGCATCGGTATCCATAAAAGATTTAAACCAATCAAACTTAGGTGTTATACCTGACCCCGTACGTTCGTCGATTTCCCAATCTTCAGAGTTGTGTTTAATTCTTTCCAATAAATCCCATCTGAATTCAATAGTCTTCATCATAAAAGAACCATTACAAGAAGTATCGAGCATGGAGCGGTTATTGAGAGAAAGCCGAGCATAAATTTTTTGAATAATAATTTCTGTTGAGAGCTCATGATTGGGGCATGAGTATAACATTGACTTAAGCCTCCCCCAAGCTTGAGCGATACTTTCTCCTTCGCGAGGCCAAAATATATATATATATATATATATATATATATATAATTACGATCACGATGAACCAGATGCATAGGATAAAACTTCTGATGAAATTCCAATTTCAATCGGTTGTAGTTCCATGATCCAATATCATCACATAGCCTAAACCATGTCAATGCCTTTCCCTTCAAAGATAAAGGGAAGACCTTCTTCTTGATAACATCCTCGGGCATACCTACAAGCTTAAATAATCCACAAACTTCATCCACATAGATTAGGTGCATATCGGGATGTAATGTTCCATCTCCTGTAAAAGGATTAGCTAGCAGTCTCTCTATCATACCCGAAGGAATTTCAAAGTAAACATTTTCAGTAGGTTCAGTAGGTTGAGGAGCAAATCTATGCTCTACTGGTCGGGGTGAAGATACCCCAAACAAGCCCCTCAAAGGATTATTTTCCATAGTAACAAGTGACAGTAAATTTCAGCACACTATATGAATTTTTCCTTACCAAATTCCACCTACCAAAGGCGCTTCACTCCCCGGCAATGGCGCCAGAAAAGAGTCTTGATGACCCACAAGTATAGGGGATCTATTGTAGTCCTTTTGATAAGTAAGAGTGTCGAACCCAACGAGGAGCAGAAGGAAATGACAAGCAGTTTTCAGTAAGGTATTCTCTGCAAGCACTGAAATTATCGGTAACAGATAGTTTTGTGATAAGGTAATTCGTATCGGGTAACAAGTAACAAAAGTAAACAAGGTGCAGTAGGGTGGCCCAACCCTTTTTGTAGCAAAGGACAAGCCTGGACAAACTCTTATATAAAGGAAAGCGCTCCCGAGGACACATGGGAATTATCGTCAAGCTAGTTTTCATCACACTCATATGATTCGCGTTCGTTACTTTGATAATTTGATATGTGGGAGGACCAGTGCTTGGGTACTGCCCTTCCTTGGACAAGCATCCCACTTATGATTAACCCCCCTCGCAAGCATCCGCAATTACGAAAGAGGAATTAAGGTAAACCTAACCATAGCATGAAACATATGGATCCAAATCAGCCCCTTACGAAGCAACACATAAACTAGGGTTTAAGCTTCTGTCGCTCTAGCAACCCATCATCTACTTATTACTTCCCAATGCCTTCCCCTAGGCTCAAACAATGGTGAAGTGTCATGTAGTCGACGTTCACATAACACCACAAGAGGAAAGACAACATACATCTCATCAAAATATCGAACGAATACCAAATTCACATGACTACTTATAACAAGACTTCTCCCATGTCCTCAGGAACAAACGTAACTACTCACAAATCATATTCATGTTCATAATCAGAGGGGTATTAATGTGCATAAAGGATCTGAACATATAATCTTCCACCGAATAAACCAACTAGCATCAACTACAAGGAGTAATCAACACTACTAGCAACCCACATGTACCAATATGAGGTTTTGAGACAAAGATCGGATACAAGAGATGAACTAGGGTTTGATAGGAGATGGTGCTGGTGAAGATGTTTATGGAGATTGACCCCTCCTGATGAGAGGATCGATGGTGATGACGATGGTGACAATTTCCCCTTCCCGGAGGGATGTTTCCCCGGCAGAACAGCTCCGCTGAAGCCCTAGATTGGTTCCGCCAAGGTTCCGCCTCGAGAAGGCGGCGCTTCATCCTGAAAGCTTTCTTATGATTTTTTCCAGGGCAAAAGACACCTTATACCAGAAGATGGGCATCGGGGGGCTTCCAGGTGGCCCACGAGGCAGGGGGCGCGCCTAGGGGAGTAGGCGCGCCCTCCACCCTCGTGGATAGTGGGTGGCCCCCCTCTGGTGCTTTGTTCACCCAATATTTTTAATATATTCCGAAACTGACTTTCGTGGAGTTTCATGACTTTTGGACTTGTGCAGAATAGGTCTCTAATATTTGCTCCTTTTCCAGCCCAAAATTCCAGCTGCCGGCATTCTCCCTCTTCATGTAAACCTTGTAAGATAAGAGAGAAAAGGGATAAGTATTGTGAGATAATGTGTAATAACAACCCATATTGCAATAAATATCAATATAAAAGCATGATGCAAAATGGACGTATAAGGCTGCTAGCTACTTCGCACTTTGCTAGGTGAACCTCGGTTGGGGGGGAGGGGGCATGCATTCATAGCTTAGGATTCCCTTCGTGCCGACACGAGGGAGGGGGGGCAAGTAATACCGTGCACTTTGCGAGAGAGGTGCCACATCGAAGTTGCATTTGGTATTTGAAAATCAAATCACCCTTTTCATACATAAATTTGGTCCACATGCAAGTGTGTTCGTGTTCTGACCCTCTCCCGCGTCATTTTTCGCCAAATTTACGAACATTAGACAAGTCGATGACACAACAGACACGGTTCACTCAAACTAACCATGTGCCACGCCGGTGCCCCTGTCATGCACACATCCGCATAGTACATTGGGCTCCACGAGGCTCCCCCTCTCAAAAATATCTGCCCGCCTCGAGGGTTTTTTGTTTCATATATAACACACGGTTGTTATCTCCGGATCGTGTGCGATGTTTCTTGTTCCCAATCCCTCCTAAACCCTAGAAAATATATGCCCACCTCGATGGTTTTTCTATTTCATAACACACGGTTGTTATCTCCGGACCGTGTGCGATGCAGAATCATCAAAATTTTCAATAGCCCCGGCATTTCACTCCCGCGTAGTAAAATTTTCAGTACCCGCGTCATTTCCTCAAACACCCCCCGCTCCCCTCACACACACACACACACACACACACACACACACACACACACACACACACACACACACACACACACACACACACACACACCAAAACCTCCTCGGGCGTGCGCACCCACCCACCCCCTCCCTCGCTCGAAACCCTAGCAAGGTCCCCGCCGCCGCTGCAAGGCCTTGATGTCTACTACACAACCTTCTTGTAGACGTTGTTGGGCCTCCAAGTGCAGAGGTTTGTAGGACAATAGCAAATTTCCCTCAAGTGGATGACCTAAGGTTTATCAATCCGTGGGAGGCGTAGGTTGAAGATGGTCTCTCTCAAACAACCTTGCAACCAAATAACAAAGAGTCTCTTGTGTCCCCAACACACCCTATACAATGGTAAATTGTATAGGTGCACTAGTTCGGCGAAGAGATGGTGATACAAGGGCAATATGGATGATAGATATCGGTTTTTGTAATCTGAAAATATAAAAACAGCAAGGTAACTAATGATAAAAGTGAGCGTAAACGGTATTGCAATGCTAGGAAACAAGGCCTAAGGTTCATACTTTCACTAGTGCAAGTTCTCTCAACAATAATAACATAATTGGATCATATAACTATCCCTCAACATGCAACAAAGAGTCACTCCAAAGTCACTAATAGCGGAAAACAAACAAAGAGATTATTGTAGGGTACGAAACCACCTCAAAGTTATCCTTTCTGATCGATCTATTCAAGAGTCCGTAGTAAAATAACACGAAGTTATTCTTTCCGTTCGATCTATCATAGAGTTCGTACTAGAATAACACCTTAAGATACAAATCAACCAAAACCCTAATGTCACCTAGATACTCCAATGTCACCTCGAGTATCCATGGGTATGATTATACGATATGCATCACACAATCTCATATTGATCTATTCAACTAACACATAGAACTTCAAAGAGTGACCCAAAGTTTCTACCGGAGAGTCAAGAAAAAAACGTGTGCCAACCCCTATGCATAAGTTCCCAAGGTCACGGAACCCGCAAGTTGATCACCAAAACATACATCAAGTAGATCACGTGAATATCCCATTATCACCACAGATAAGCACATGCAAGACATACATCAAGTGTTCTCAAATCCTTAAAGACTCAACCTGATAAGATAACTTCAAAGGGAAAACTCAATCCATTATAAGAGAGTAGAGGGGGAGAAACATCATAAGATCCAACTATAATAGCAAAGCTCGCGATACATCAAGATCGTGCCAAATCAAGAACACGGGAGAGAGAGAGAGATCAAACACATAGCTCTTGGTACATACCCTCAGGCCGAGGGTGAACTACTCCTCCTCGTCATGGAGAGCGCCGGGATGATGAAGATGGCCACCGGTGAGGGATCCCCCCTCCGGCAGGGTGCTGGAACAGGACCCCGATTGGTTTTTGGCGGCTACAGAGGCTTGCGGCGGCGGAACTCCCGATCTAGGTTATTTTCTGGAGATTTCAGTATTTATATGATTTTTGGCGTAGGTCTCACGTCAGGGGGGTCTCCGGGTTGTCCACAAGGCAGGGGCCCACGCCCAGGGGGGTGGGCGCGCCCCCACCCTCGTGGGCAGCCCTGGACTCTCCTGGCCCAACTCTTTTACTCCGGGGGCTTCTTTTGGTCCAGAACAAATCATCAAAAATGTCACGTCAACTGGACTCTGTTTGGTTTTCCTTTTCTGCAATACTCAAAAACAAGGAAAAAACAGAAACTCGCACTGGGCTCTTGGTTAATAGGTTAGTCCCAAAAATCATATAAAATAGCATATAAATTCATATAAAACATCCTAGATGGATAATATAATAGCATGAATACTTCATAAATTATAGGACATTGGAGACGTATCAGCATCCCCAAGCTTAATTCCTGCTCGTCCTCGAGTAGGTAAATGTTAAAAGAAATAATTTATGAAGTGTGAATGCAAACAGGAGCACAAGTTTGATCAATCATAATTTCCATCACCTTTCCTAGCATCATTATATGTCATAACAGTAGCTCAACTCATAGAACTTTTCACAATCAAGTAACAAGCTATTCGCATGTTAAACTATAGATCATAAACTTTCTTGAAAACTAACAAACTATGTTCTCAGTCATAAAAAAATTGCAATTCATCTTATTTTCAGGAAGGGTCTATGTAAGAGCTTTGATTTAGCAAATCCCACATACTCAACTATCATATAGTCTTCCATGATTGCTACCACTCAAAGCATATTTTTAGAACAAATAGCATCCATCGAACACAGAGAAAGATAGGGGCTTAATGTTTCGCCTCCCAACTTATTTATCATATAGATAATTGTCAACAATAATAATTCATGATCAAATATATTTGAATGGCCATATATGCTTAGATCTTTCTCCACCACATGATGCTTGCCAACTAAAAGGTAGGTTGGAATGAGAAGGAATACTACTGACTCTTGCATAAAAGTAAAAGATAGGCCCTTCGCAGAGGGAAGCAGGGATTTGCAGAGGTGCCAGAGCTTGAAGCTAAAACAGGGATGAAAATAATTTTGAGAGGTATGCTTTCATTGTCAACATAACGACCAAGAGTTCCCAATATCTTCCATACTAGATACATTATAGGCAGTTCCCAAACAGAAAGGTAAAGGTTTTACTCCCCCTCCACCAACAATCACACTCCACGGCTTGTCCGAAACAACGGGTGCCGTCCAACTATCAACAATCCTGGGGGAGTTTGTTTAAATTATTTGTGAATTTGTTTTTGATCTTTTGATCATAGGACTGTGCATCCCAGTTACCAGCCATTTTCTCGTGAATGCTGAGCGGAGTCCACTGATCATGATAATAACCCACCTAGCATGGAAGATACTGACAGCCCCTAGTCGCTACATGAGCGATTCGGGCATACAAAATAGATTATTATTTGAAGGTTTAGAGTTTGGCACATGCAAATTTACTTGGAACGGAAGGTAAATACCACATATAGGTAGATATGGTGCACACTCATGGAATAAACTTGGTTCAAGGAATTTGGATGCACAAGCAATATTCCCGCTTAGTACAGATATTTTGGCTAGCAAAGGATTCTAAATAGCAAGCACCACATGTTAGAGGATCCATAACAATATAACTTCTATACAAATATACCCAAGCATAACTCATTATGTTGTCTTCCTTGTCAAACTTCAACTAATTTGCTCAGGTTTGAAAATAATTAATGGGGCTCACAATCATAGAAGATGTCCAAGATAGTATATTTATATGTGAAATCTCTCTTCCTTCAATATTCTTTCATGGATTGTTCAAGTGACCAATACAATGTTTGCTAACCTTCAAAAAATTTACCACCTCTACTTCTTATATGTGAAGGCATTACTCCCCATGGGAAAGGCATATGAAACATATATAATTTCAGATTTATGACATTCAAATCATTCAACCATTTACTCATAGGATATAAGTGAAGCACACGAGTAAATGACAAACTACTCCAAAAAGATATAAGTGAAGATCAATGAGTATTTAAATAATTATGTAGCTATGTGAAGACTCTCTCTCATTTAAGAATTTCAGATCTTGGGATATTATTCAAACAGCAAGCAAAACAAAATAAAACGACATTTCAAGGATATCACTCATCATGTGAAGAAGCTAAACTTAGGCTCAACCGATACTAAACGATAATTGTTGAAGAAGAAAGGTGTGATGCCTACCGGTGCATCCCCAAGCTTAGATGCATGATACTTCTTCAAATATTATCTTGGGGTGCCTTGGGCATCCCCAAGCTTGAACTTTTGCGTCTCCTTAATTCCTTTTATATCACGGTTTCCTAAATCTCGAAAGCTTCATCCACACCAAACTCAACAAGAACTCGTGAGATAAGTTAGTATAAACCAAGGAAAAAACCTTATCATTTTCTACTGTAACAAATCACTAAAATTATTATTCAACATTGCATACTAAATTCCTCTACATATTTAACACTCCTATCCTGAAATAGAATCATTAAATAAGCAAACATATGCAAACAATGCAAACATAACAGCAATCTGCCAAAACAATATAGTCTGTAAAGAATGCAAGATTCATCATACTTCCCTAACTCCAAACATTATGAAATTATACCACACTGTAGAAAATTTATCAGATCTCAATATGCAAAACTTTTCAACATTTTATCATATTCTGGCTTTTCTAGGGAATTTTTGCAACAGCGATAAACTTTCTGTTTTGAAACAACAACATGTATACTTGCAAAATAAGCATGGTAAAGGCTATCCTTGACATTTTTATTGAAAATAGAGACGCAAAACATTATTATAAATAACATCAAGCAAATACTAACAAAATAAAATGACGCTCCAAGCAAAACACATATCATGTGGTGAATAAAAATATAGCTCCAAGTAAAGTTACCGATGAACGAAGATTTAAAGAGGGATGCCATCCGGGGCATCCCCAAGATTAGGCTCTTGGTTGTCCTTGAATATTACCTTGGGGTGCCTTGGGCATCCCCAAGCTTAGGCTCTTGCCACTCCTTATTCCATAATCTATCGAATCTTTACCCAAAACTTGAAAACTTCACAGCACAAAACTCAACAGAAAACTCGTAAGCTCCATTAGTATAAGAAAATAAATCACCACTTAGGTACTGTTGTGAACTCATTCTAAATTCATATTGGTGTAATATCTACTGTATTCCAACTTCTCTATGGCTCATACCCTCCGATACTACTCATAGATTCATCAAAATAAGCAAACAACACACGAAAAACAGAATCTGTCAAAAACAGAACAGTCTGTAGTAATCTGTATCTAACGCAAAATTATGGAACTCATAAAAATCTTCCAAAATAGGAAGACCTAGATAATTTTATTCTTGAGCAACTGCAATTGGAATCAGTATTTTATCGCTTTCTGGTGATTTTTAACAATTGTTTTCGTGAGCAGAAAGTTTCTGTCTTTTTCAGCAAGATCAAATAATTATCATCCAAGAAGATCCTATAGGTCTTACTTGGCACAAACACTAATTTAAATAAATAATGAGGCTACCCAACTCTCCTCCAGAAGGCTCGCCCGATTGGGCCTTCGTCGGCCATCGGATCTGGCTTTCTAGCATGTCTGGACCGTCAGATCTTCACCTCGCGGTCAAACCCGATTTTCACCTCGCAGTTGTTTTAGTTGTCCAATGACGAGTGGGCTCACGCCGGGTGCTCGTTGGCTGGGTTGGCTATTACCGGGTGCACCAGGTTTTGCCCAATGAGCTCAGGGTGCACCGCACCCAATCGCCTGCTTCTCGTCCCATGCCCACCCCAACCGTCAAACGAACCCTAGCACCCTTTCTCCTTCCCCTCCATCCCCACGAGCCGCCACACCCCTCCCTCTCTCCCTCATCCTCTCCTCACCTGCAGCCGCCGTGCTTGTCTCTCCACTCGCCTCCTCCTCTCCTCTACCACGTCGTCGTTGATCCACCGCCGGCCTTCTTCTCTGCTTACCTCCTCCTGTCCTCTTCCATGTTGCCGTCGATCCAGATCCGACGTATCGTCGTGGGGGAGCAGCGCCGACAGGGTCTTCGCGGTGCGGGTGGGGGGTAGGATGCGACGACAGGGGGAAGGAGGAGGCCGGTGAGGAAGGCACGCAACAGGGGGTGGTGGTAAGGGGCAGGGTGGGGCCTCGCGCACCTGCGGGCGGCCGGCGGGTCGACTTGTCGCGCCACCGCGTCGTCGCCTCCTCTGCGCCATGCGGTGCCACCTCTGCCTCCACCCCTCACCGGGCAAGGAGCTCGAGGTGAACAGGCAGTGTGGGAAAGCGAGAGGAAGCAGGAGCAGTGGGGTTTTACCCTACTGTTCATAGTCAAAATGGATGTCTCGTGCATCACGTGCGTGTTTGAGGTGGCTCGAGCGATGCAGGCTAGCAGCGAACTAGGTGCTCCACTCTTTCTCTCCCTCACTTCCTCCTCACTCATATTTTAATTTGCTAATATTTGTATTTTTAAACTTGAGGTGTGCAGATCTGACATAGAAGACCACGTTCCTCAGGGATCCCAGAATATATTAGACAATATGGTAGTCCAATGCTGTTTTGAAGTATATATTGGCACCATGCTGAAAAAGGACATGACATGGGAAGTTTTATTATCTATCCTGGTAGAATAATCCAAAGAAGATATGTTTTACCCACCAATTTATATGCCTAACTGTGCTGCTATTGTTACTATTTTCTTAATGGATGCTCCTAAAATTGTTTCGGTGCTCTTCTACCAAGATTGACCAAATGAGTGTTCTGCTAAAGTAAAAGTCATAAGACTGAAATAACATGGGTCAGCCTTTGTATGTCTGCCAGTGCTACACATTATTTGAATGAAAGATCTAAAAATACACAGCACATCGTATGTCCACAGTTGTGATGATGATAGGTGCAGAGTTTTGGCCTGTTCATTACATTAATTTGAAAGCTTGTGTTATTTTGAGCTTACATTATGTAGCATCTCTATTGTAGGTTTGTAAGTAGCTTTCTCCTTTATCTGATGGAAATCATAATTGTTTTACAGGAAGTGAAGACGGCCAGTCATCGCGCCATATTCCCGTGAGCTCCATTCATATTACTATATGCTTAAAACATCGTGCTCTCCTTCTCTATAGCATGTGATAGTAGTATTTACTTGCCATTCAAGCATCTTGTTCCATCATGTCAGTCATATCTTACATATCGCGCTTAACTGATTTGCTCAGTTCCTCTGCTATGCTTTTCTGTCATGTTTTTTGAACATTCTTGGTTACTACAGATTATCATGCCATCTTGCTACAATGCATTCAAACCTGCAAATAGCTTTGTAAACAAAATTATGTGCCCATGCATTTGATTGTGCTTACATGTTTCCAAATGGGGCCTCTCTTTGTACATAACTGAACATGGGATTGAACCCATGGTCACATCATATTGTGAGACATGTCTGAAACATCTAAGCTGGGAAATCAGGTCGATTTATCTGACTACTGAAAATGAGCATCCGAATATCTACAAACTTATCCACTTCCAGCCAAATATGAATTATAAAAAATCCACCATGTACCATGATCAATTGAATAGTCTTGCTTAAGTTTATGCTTAAGTTTATGTTACCTCCGTATGCTAAATGAATGTTCACTTGTGTTCAGATTTCAAGGAAGTGTGCTTCATGCTTTATGTTTCTGCAATATGATTTAGAGTATATGACTTCATTTTCCTACTTTCCCAGTTATAAATTTATTGGCATCAAAGTAGAGCTTTAGGTTTATGGTTTAGTATATTATTGCAAAGTAGTTTATGGCTCAGTATATCACTGCAGGTTCCTTACACCATCAAATTTCAATGTTTTTGTATTTTTGTCGATTGAAGCATGTTCTTTGACTATAAAATAGCAGAGATTTCTTTTCTTATCAATTCTAATCCCTTTTTGATACATTGCAGGTTTGGTATCAAACTCTCAAAAAGGAAAAACAACTTTACACCGTTTTTTGGAGAACCTTCCTGTAGAGTACCTTGACAGAGACAAATATGCGATCAAGGATATATACGATGGATTTTCACGCAAAACTTGGAGGATATTTTTTGCAGGTTCATTGCTTGCTTTATCGTTTTCCTACTTTCCGTTCAAGACAATATCTTCCTAGCATTGCTCTATAAATTTTAATCCATCTTTTTGTTCTTTGGATTATCATGGCGTACTCGTCCTGTCTAATCCAAGAAAGGGCCTTCATGTTTGCAGATAGTTTGGTGCTCTCATGGTTATTTTATAGTGATTTTCCTTCTGTTCATTACTTGGTAACCATCTACTGCATCTTAGCTATTGTCAAGTTGCTGACCTTATGGTGAGTGATTGATGGTACATGTTTTCCTATTAGTTTCTTTCTATGCCAATGTCTGAATGTTATCTTGTCGTTTTGCATTTCTCCAGGCCTTTCATTCTCACTGTCCCGAGATGCACTATTAGTAGGCATCCACTTTCTAATAAAAATTTGGCAGTCAACTTGAACGAGTCATTTATCTAGCTACAACAACCTTCCTTGCTTTTGCAGTCAACTTGAACGAGTCTATACCTGCCAAATATTTACACGTTAGTATAGCCAGAAAGTCAGATGATCTTTCCTTGTTGGTTAGCTGTGATAAATCAAATTTCTAGAGTAGCAGATGATTCATGTCAGGTTTCCTTTAGAGATTGAAATATGTCTTGACTCTAAAATAAGTAGTACAACGTCCAGTTCTGCATAGGTGAAAGCATACTATCTAAAACTGGACGGCCTTCTAAAGCTCTGAAACTACTATTTGTTGTGTAATCTGTATCCCCTTTTCATACTCTATATATGCTTTCTACTTACTAGGAAAAATGTGTGAGAACGATGTCTTGAGGATGCGAATTGCACTCAAATATATGCAGGTTTCTTGCCAAACTAACTGCCACTATCTTATTTCAGGTGCTTCTTCTGTAACTTAGTGTATTTTGCTGGCTCTTCTCATTTCCTGGCGAACTTTTTAGTCTGTACAGTCGAATCGTTGGGAGTTGTTTTCTACTATCTATAGAGGTTTTATCCAAACTATTAGCTGCCTGACTTGCTTTTTTGAAGTACACCGTCCTGATAGACCAAGTGGACCCACACATTTCCATGGGATTTTAGAAAAATATATGTGAATTTGTACAACAACAACAACAACAACAACAACAACAACAACAACAACAACAACAACAACAACAACAACAACAACAACAACAACAACAACAAAGCCTTTAGTCCCAAACAAGTTGGGGTAGGCAAGAGGTGAAACCCATAAGATCTCGTAACCCCTGTCCATATGTAACATCCCAAAATTCTAAATTTTGGAATGTTATAATAAATAAATAGTTTTTATTGATTGATTGTTTGTTGTGTGATTTATTGTGTGAAATTGAGTGAAATTTGAAACTTTCTGAAAGTTGAATGAGAGGGAATGAAATGACTTTCCCAAACTTCCACCTTGCATTTATGATCTCCATGAATTCAAATTCTTTTCATCACAAAACCCTGGAGAGAAGATGACATGACTTCTTCCATTTATTTAAATGACAAGGGGTGTTGAAAATATTTGAATTTCATTTGGAAAATATTTCCAATTCTGAAACTTTATGCAACTCAATGATTTTCACGAGAGAAGATAAAATGACTTCTTCAAATTAAATGAAATATGAGTTGGGAGTTTTAAAAGAATTAAATTCAAAGTTCTTTTGAATTTATTTCCAATTGGATTTATTTGAGTTTTATTCAAATTATTTTTCTCCAAAAACAAAATATATAGAAAATAGGGTAACATGATTCCCTACATCAGAAAATTGGAGAGAAATTAATTTGAAGTCATTTTGGTATTTTAAAAATGATATTTATTGGATTTTATTGGACCGGTAGCACTGTGTGAATTATTAAAATTTGTGTGCATTCTATTTGAAGCTAAAATAGTGTTCATGTTGTAGAAAATCTTTTCTGAAAATTTTGATATATTATATGCCTATATAAAATTTTATTTATTTCTGTTTTGTTGTCTCTGTCAAAAAAAAAAATTTGTTATGCCCTTGCATTCAAGGGCCAAGGCCCAAGGCCAAGCTAGCGGCCGGCCGCCAAGGCCATCCACCGCACGCACCTAGGGAGCCAGGAGCCAAGGTTTCCTATTCTTTACAAATCCTAGTAGGATTTGATCCCGTTCGTTATTCCGTTTATTCCGATTTGTTTCTAGATCTTTTCCTTTTGTTTCCTAATCCTAGTCTATTTCTTGTCCCCTACCCAAGCAAAGCCCTCCCTCCCACTATAAATAGCCAAGCACCCCCCTCCAACACATCAAACAAACACCTCTCCTCTCCTCTCCTCTC
The DNA here is from genome assembly GCA_021605205.1 of Aegilops longissima. NCBI lineage: Eukaryota > Viridiplantae > Streptophyta > Magnoliopsida > Poales > Poaceae > Aegilops > Aegilops longissima. The sequence continues at coordinate 211,811,774 of CM038678.1, read as the reverse complement.
CGCTCCTCTCCGCAGCAGCAGAAGCAACAACACCACCGCCGCCAAGTGCCGCCGCCCGCCTCGACCTCTCCTGAGGTTTATATGATCTCCTCTCCACCGTCCCGTGATGTCCTTTCCTCTAGGAGCAACCGCAACATCGGATCCGATCTTCTTCCCCAACTCCGACGACTACTCGGTGAGATCCACGAAATCCCGTAATTCATTTTTTTAAAAATAGCAATCTTAGAAAATTCATATCTTTTAGAGTTTTTAGTATTTTGAGTGATTCCAATTGCTATGTGTCACAAATTTGCTGAAGTTTCTGTTAGTGTCTCTGGATTTCAAATTTGAGTAGTTTAAATTTGAATTTGATAAATTTTGTTCAGATTAGTATTTTGGCCATAACTTGAGTTTAAAAATAGTTTTTAATTAATTCTTTTTGCTCCTGGTCTTTAGGACCTTTGTTTATCCAGTAGTATTTAGTATTTTATTTCTAGGTTAATTTAAATTAGTTTTTAGCAAAACAGTACTGTTTTATTATTAGTTCTGTTTTAGCTTTTTCTTTATTGTTTTTATTAGTTTTAAATTATTTCTTTTGTCACTTTTGACAAAATTAGTTGTGTTCTGTTAGACAACAGGAGAAAATTTATTTTTATTTTAAAAATTTATTTTCCTTAGTTTTGTATGAAACCTTCTATAGGTCATAGTTAGAGTTTTATAAAAGCTTTTTATTTGTTTCTTTTGCAAATAAAATTTTATGGAAAAAATACTTTCAGTTAAATTAGTTATTTTACATTTTATTTTCTGTTAATTTATTAGTTTAGTATTTTAATTGTTGTTAAGTTTTTACTTACGGCAAAACTATATTAGATGTTTGTAGCAAAGTCATAGATCTTCGTTAGTAGTTTTTCTTTGTAGTTTTATTTGAAGTTTCTTTTGATTTTGTTTGAGTTTTATTATCGATTTTCCTTGCTATTTTGATTGTTATTTGAGTGCTGAAATTGTTTGCTAGGATGTTTGCTTATGTGAATGCTATGTTTGACTATATAGATTTTCAGCGGAGTGACGATTAGTTCTACCAAGTCATTTTTCGACAGCGTTGTTATCTTCATCAAGTATTACCGTGCAAGTTCACTTTGACCATGCTTTCATACTTATGTTTTATTGCATTTAGTGGTATCTTTGCAACAACCCTCCAAGAGTGATATTGAATCCTTGTAGTTGAGTAGTATGCATGAGGTAGGAACCCATCACCTGTTACCAAGCCGGGACGTTATTTATTTTAATGCTACGCTATTGTAGACGGGGTTGGTATGAGTGCTCGGAGTGGTGTGAGAATGGAGGATCTCGTCAATGGCGACAACTCCATGATGGAATCTGCAAGGACTGCATCTTCAAGGCCTCAAGACTTCAAGACTCGAGACAAGAATTCAATACACACTCTTGGGTGAAGGATGGTTGTGGGCACCTGGAGAAACCAGTGGTTGGCGGGATGCATGGAGAAGCGCCATGACATCTTGCGGAAAGCTTCACCCAGAATCAAAGAGACGGAAGAATACTTCATGCCGGAAGCTTACTGTGCAACCGCAAGTCATTATGGGCTCTGGCTTGGTTGACCTTAGTTGTGACTCTGGCTGGGGCGGTGCTAGCAGATGTAGAACTACGGTAGGATGGGATGAGCACCGGACGGTGGTCGAGGAACTCTTCGAAGACCATGTTTGGTCATCTTGTTCTCAAACACCTGAAGTGCGAGAACGTAAATAGAGGGATCGAATCTTGCGGGTAAAGTGTACAAACCTCTGCAGAGGTTTAAACCTAATCGATTAGCCGTGTCCCGATTCACGGACAATTTGAGCATCCGGACTTGGATCTATCTCGAACTCTCAACACCGGATTGATAACTTAATTGTGGGCAACTTATGATGATTTTGGGCTATGAGACATCGGTTGGCGGAACCATGTCATGATAGAAAAACTCCATAGTACAGACTTCATTTATTCTTTTGACGTAGGGAAAATAAAACCAGCTTTTACGCAAACAAAACTCAGACACGAGCCACAAAGCCATATTGCATATAGTATAGTTTTATCATCTGTTTTCTCATGTTGTGATCTTGCGGTACATTCAATGTCTTGACCTACACGGCTGCAACGTATCATGTTGCAGATATTTACTCGACGAGTAAGAGTTGCGATCTGAGGTTACGGTCTACACTCAACCTGCCGATGGCGTTGATGGGACTCCACACCCGTTTGATTGTTTCGCTGAGTATTATGAGGTATATATCATTTACGTTATTTATACATGTGATTGCACTTTGATATATACATTGATGTCTTGTGTGTGCCAAAGATATCTTGATCCGAGGATGGCACAGATACACGAGGCTTGACCGTCGAGGTCGGGTCGCTCTGAAATGGTATCGAGCACATGTTGGTCTGAGGACGTGACCCTAGAAATCGGAAAGCCCTTGGACAGGAAATTTCTAAAACTTTATTTTCAAAAGACTCTTACTTCTCATCTTTTCAGATTTTATCAAATAGACACTCTCACCTCAAATAGTTAGAATATACACCTTTCCTTTTGATCACACGGAAGATCAATGAAGTCACTCCAAGAATTAAAGATATCGGACAACCGATGGCCATTTCAGAGTAAAGAGGATTTCACCATGTGTTGGAAGAATTGCAGCTGCAACAATTGAAGACTCAAGACTTGAAGAATTTGAAGTTCTGAAGAATTATTTGACCTTTAGAGACCAAACCCTGTTATACACCCACGTTAGATGCGATGATTTGTGAGCTGTCATTTGTTTGATGTTTTCCGACAGCCCCAAAATAAAACTCGTTTCTTCAAAACTATTGTTTGTATTGTGTGTCTCTCCTCCCCACCTCTCTCATATCTCATCCCAAAACTTTTGGACCCATAGATGATGAATGAAGTTGGACCGGTATTCTCTGGACCGAAAATCCAGCCGGAAGCGAGCTATGGATTGAGAATATGGAGAGTCACTTGGGAGCAATTTGGTTTCAAGGAAGAATGAAGTATCGTGACGCTCTTGAAGACTTTGAAGGAAGTGCTGCAACATGGTGGCAGATGCATCAAGCTATACAGGATGGAATGGAGCAAAGACTTGGGAAGAATTCAAGAAGACTCGACAAGATCTCGTCTTATCCGGAAGCACCATGATACACCAAGAAATAAACCTTGTGCTGCAAGATTTGCGGAGAAATAGGACACACCGGGAGGAACACAAGGATGGATGCCCTCATTGTGAGGAGAAACACCCAGTGAGGAATGCCCAACTAGTCGGTGACTTGTTTCTTGTGTGAAGGAACCACCCACTACCCGACTCGGTGTCACATTTACCCCATGGTGCAACAAACTATTCAGGAGCAGGAAGAAGGAATGAAAGAAGCCCTCCAGAAGTTATGAAAGAACTGTGATGAAGGAATGTGTTGAAGACCCGATGGAGAAGGCCTCAACAGATTTTACTCCAATGCCTTCTATTCATGTGGAGAAGAAGGACATTTTCACAGATTGCACCAAGGAAAGAAAAGAGTGTCTGGGATACTTCCCAATGGAAGCAATAGAGTTTGATCCACGGGGAATAGAAGGTTTGATCGAGCGAAGAAACCTGGAAGAGAAAACAAACACACCCTCGAACAACCCAATTTCTGCAAAGAGGGACAAGAGTCGTATTACCTGTTTTGAATGTAAGGACGTCGGGCATTATGCCAATCATTGTCTTGAAAGGAAGCAAGGAACTCAAGGAGCAGGCACCATCTCCAAGAAGCCCAAAGACTTATCGAAAGTTATGTGTTTTCATTGCAAGGAAGCAGGACGTTATGCTACTAAATGTTCCTACAAGAAGGAAGCTGGAGTTGAGTAGTTGGAATTTTGATATGGATAATAAGAGTGGTAGAAACCAATTTTTTTTTCATGAGTACAATAAGTTGAGTTATGTAATGGGTGCTCAGAGTTTGTAATGGATTCATGAAATCAATAAAGTTAAGGTGACATGTTTTCATATGTTTAATTGTATGAGTTGTTACTCTATGAACACGGATTTTGACCATTTTCGAGGATATGAGAAATATGGTCTATGGATGGATTTGTGAATTTCATTTTAAGGGTGATAGTACCCTATGAAGAACACTAGACCAATGGAAATGGAAATGTGTCCCACAGGTTGGAGTTTGGAAAAAAATGAGTTGAAGTTTTATCTTTGATATGATGGTATTAAGAAATGATATGTTATTGGATTTAAAGTGGTGTAATGTTGGAAAATGGAGCAATTGTAACTCCAAGGATGAGTGAAATTGGTACAAGTGTTGAAGTGGGCTCATAACCCACATGCCCAGGAATTAATAAGGGTCAAGTACCCACTGGAAGAAGAAATTTTGGGAAGACTGCGATTTGATCAGCAGACGTTTCCGTAGGAGGTTACGCAAAAACCGGAGAGTGGTGAAGTAACGATAGATGTTTTGTTTGGCTTGCTGAACAAAGGATTTACTCGAACCCAGTTCGAGAACAAGAGAAATTCTGCAATGCTTGTGAGTATGCCCAAGTGTTAGAATCGTGATTCACTTTTTACGTATGTGGTAATGATTCAAGTGCGGGATGGATTGGCCCCATACCGAGACTTCTATCATGAACTATCATATGTTGATGGAAAATCGAGAGACTTGAAAACTTTAGAAGAGCGTCGATCGACAAGCCAAAACCTTAGAATGGTAGGACGATTGATCCATATACCGCAACCGTTGCCAAACGTAGGTCATCTGGTGAGACCCAAGCCAACCCATTATTCCTGCAGGAGAAACCTGTAATGGTCGACCACCATGAGATCTCGATAGTTGTTTATTGGCGACAGACACTGTCACTAAGGAGACACAGATCTCGGAAGAACCTCACCAGGATGAAAGGACACGTATTTGAGGAAAAGGTTTTGACCCTACGGAAGAGCCCCGGTGTAGGAGTTACTTGAAGTTGTGAGAAGACCGATGGTGTTCACCCTAGGGATGGAGTACACGAGTTCCGTTGGAACCATAACCCTGCTTTTAAGTGTGGTAGCACACTAGACCATTCGATCGTGGATTTCTTGGAAGACCCCAAACCCTAACCTTTTCTTGTTGCCTCTTGAATCTCGAGGACGAGATTCATTTTAAGTGTGGTAGGTTTGTAACATCCCAAAATTCTAAATTTTGGAATGTTATAATAAATAAATAGTTTTGATTGATTGATTGTTTGTTGTGTGATTTATTGTGTGAAATTGAGTGAAATTTGAAACTTTTGAAAGTTGAATGAGAGGGAATGAAATGACTTTCCCAAACTTCCACCTTGCATTTATGATCTCCATGAATTCAAATTCTTTTCATCACAAAACCCTAGAGAGAAGATGACATGACTTCTTCCATTTATTTAAATGACAAGGGTGTTGAAAATATTTGAATTTCATTTGGAAAATATTTCCAATTCTGAAACTTTATGCAACTCAATGATTTTCACGAGAAAAGATAAAATGACTTCTTCAAATTAAATGAAATATGAGTTGGGAGTTTTAAAAGAATTAAATTCAAAGTTCTTTTGAATTTATTTCCAATTGGAGTTATTTGAGTTTTATTCAAATTATTTTCTCCAAAAACAAAATATATAGAAAATAGGGTAACATGATTCCCTACATCAGAAAATTGAGAGAAATTAATTTGAAGTCATTTTGGTATTTTAAAATGATTTTATTGGATTTTATTGGACCGGTAGCACTGTGTGAATTATTAAAATTTGTGTGTATTTTATTTGAAGCTAAAATAGTGTTCATGTTGTAGAAAATCTTTTTCTGAAAATTTTGATATATTATATGCCTATATAAAATTTTTATTTATTTCTGTTTTGTTGTCTCTGTTAAAAAAAATAAAATTGCTGCGCCCCGCCGGGCCAAGGGCCAAGGCCCAAGGCCAAGCCAGCGGCCGGCCAGCCAAGGCCATCCACCGCACGCACCTAGGGAGCCAGGGAGCCAAGGTTTCCTATTCTTTTACAAATCCTAGTAGGATTTGATCCCGTTTCGTTATTCCGTTTATTCCGATTTGTTTCTAGATCTTTTCGCTTTTGTTTCCTAATCCTAGTCTATTTCTTGTCCCCTACCCAAGCAAAGCCCTCCCTCCCACTATAAATAGCCAAGCACCCCCTCCAACACATCAAACCAACACCTCTCCTCCCTCTCTCTCCGCTCCTCTCCATGCAGAAGAACAAGTGTAACACCACCGCTGCCGCCAAGTGCCGCCGCCGCGGCCTCGACCTCTCCTGAGGTTTATATGATCTCCTCTCCACCGTCCCGTGATCTCCTTTCCTCTAGGAGCAACCGCAACATCGGATCCGATCTTCTTCCCCAACTCCGACGACTACTCGGTGAGATCCACGAAATCCCGTAATTCATTTTTTTTAAAAATAGCAATCTTAGAAAATTCATATCTTTTAGAGTTTTTAGTATTTTGAGTGATTCCAATTGCTATGTGTCACAAATTTGCTGAAGTTTCTGTTAGTGTCTCTGGATTTCAAATTTGAGTAGTTTAAATTTGAATTTGATAAATTTTGTTCAGATTAGTATTTTGGCCATAACTTGAGTTTAAAAATAGGTTTTAATTAATTCTTTTTGCTCCTGGTCTCTAGGACCTTTGTTTATCCAGTAGTATTTAGTATTTTATTTCTAGGTTAATTTAAATTAGGTTTTTAGCAAAACAGTACTGTTTTATTATTAGTTCTGTTTTAGCTTTTTCTTTATTGTTTTTATTAGTTTTAAATTATTTCTTTTGTCACTTTTGACAAAATTAGTTGTGTTTCTGTTAGACAACAGGAGAAAATTTATTTTATTTTAAAAAATTATTTTCCTTAGTTTTGTATGAAACCTTCTATAGGTCATAGTTAGAGTTTTATAAAAGCTTTTTATTTGTTTCTTTTTGCAAATAAAATTTTATGGAAAAAAATACTTTCAGTTAAATTAGTTATTTTACATTTTATTTTCTGTTAATTTATTAGTTTAGTATTTTAATTGTTGTTAAGTTTTTACTTACGGCAAAACTATATTAGATGTTTGTAGCAAAGTCATAGATCTTCGTTAGTAGTTTTTCTTTGTAGTTTTATTTGAAGTTTCTTTTGATTTTGTTTGAGTTTTATTATCGATTTTCCTTGCTGTTTTGATTGTTATTTGAGTGCTGAAATTGTTTGCTAGGATGTTTGCTTATGTGAATGCTATGTTTGACTATATAGATTTTCAACGGAGTGACGATTAGTTCTACCAAGTCATTTTCGACAAACATTGTTATCTTCATCAAGTATTACCGAGCAAGTTCACTTTGACCATGCTTTCATACTTATGTTTTATTGCATTTAGTGGCATCTTTGCAACAACCCTCCAGAGTGATATTGAATCCTTGTAGTTGAGTAGTATGCATGAGGTAGGAACCCATCACCTGTTACCAAGCCCGGACGTTATTTATTTTAATGCTACGCTATTGTAGACGGGGTTGGTATGAGTGCTCGGATTGGTGTGAGAATGGAGGATCTCGTCAATGACGACAACTCCATGATGGAATCTGCAAGGACTGCATCTTCAAGGCCTCAAGACTTCAAGACTCGAGACAAGAATTCAATACACACTCTTGGGTGAAGGATGGTTGACGGGCACCTGGAGAAACCAGTGGTTGGCGGGATGCATGGAGAAGCGCCATGACATCTTGCGGAAAGCTTCACCCAGACTCAAAGAGACGGAAGAATACTTCATGCCGGAAGCTTACCGTGCAACCGCAAGTCATTATGGGCTCGGCTTGGTTGACCTTAGTTGTGACTCTGGCTGGGGCGGTGCTAGCAGATGTAGAACTACGGTAGGATGGGATGAGCACCGGACGGTGGTCGGGGAACTCTTCGAAGACCATGTTTGGTCATCTTGTTCTCAAACACCCGAAGTGCGAGAACGTTAATAGAGGATCGAATCTTGCGGGTAAAGTGTACAAACCTCTGCAGAGGGTTTAAACCTAATCGATTAGCCGTGTCCCGATTCACGGACAATTTGAGCATCTGGACTTGGATCTATCTCGGAACTCTCAACACCGGATTGATAACTTAATTGTGGGCAACTTATGATGATTTTGGGCTATGAGACATCGGTTGGCGGAACCATGTCATGATAGAAAACTCCATAGTACAGACTTCATTTATTCCTTTGATGTAGGGAAAATAAAACCAGCTTTTACATAAACAAAACTCAGACACGAGCCACAAAGCCATATTGCATATAGTATAGTTTTATCATCTGTTTTCTCATGTTGTGATCTTGCGGTACATTCAATGTCTGACCTACACGGCTGCAACGTATCATGTTGCAGATATTTACTCGACGAGTAAGAGTTACGATACAGGGTTACGGTCTACACTCAACCTGCCGATGGCGTTGATGGGACTCCACACCCGTTTGATTGTTTCCGCTGAGTATTATGAGGTATATATCATTTTACGTTATTTATACATGTGATTGCACTTTGATATATACATTGATGTACTGTGTGTGCCAGCATACTGATCCAGGGATGGCACAGATACACAGAGGCTTGACCGTCTGAGGTCGGGTCGCTACACCATAGCTAGCTCTTTGGTGATACTCCAATCCTTCAGGTCTCTCTTAACGGACTCCTCCCATGTCAAATTCGGTCTACCCCGCACTCTCCTTGACATTCTCCGCATGCTTTAGCCGTCCGCTATGCACTGGAGCTTCTGGAGGCCTGCGTTGAATATGCTCAAACCATCTCAGACGATGTTGGACAAGCTTCTCTTCAATCGGTGCTACCCCAACTCTATCTCGTGTATCATCATTCCGTACTCGATCCTTCCTCGTGTGGCCACACATCCATCTCAACATATGCATCTCTGCCACACCTAACTGTTGAACATGTCGCCTTTTAGTCGGCCAACACTCAGCGCCATATATGTGAATTTGCATACATTTTCTAAATTTCTATCTTTTCTTATCCATGCTTCCCCATAGTTATATAGCAGGCTCAACAAAAATGAATGTCCGATTGTGTTCAAATTTCAAGGAAGTGTGCTTCACGCTTCTCTTTCTGCAATATTTTTCAGAGATATGATTTAATTTTCCTACTTTCCCAGTTACAATACTGTGTACTTCATTCTTAGCTTTGCTTTGGGAAAAATAGGTATGCAGGTTACCGAAAGCTCCATTTTTCTCCATTATATAGATCATATAGCGTTGTGATCGAAGGTAGGTTGTCACATATGGGATGTTGCTTGTGAAAGTTATATACAACCATGAGTCCCTGACAAAATAATTGCAGCTCATGTTACTAGGATCAGGGAACCTCGACCATTTTTCTGAAACATGTCGCAGCTCATGTTCCTACTTTCCCAGCTACACTATTATGTACTTCATTCTTACCTTCGCTTTTGGAAGTTACATTGCTTTCTTTTCCCTCATAAACTTGCTAACAATATTGGCGAACTAATCCCCACTTCAGATTTCCCATTGAATAAATAACTAATTTAGTTTGTTCAAAAATTGTAGGTCAAGATCCATGAATAGGAGCAAGGCATCACACTAGCTCTGAGAAGAAAAGGATATGAAGACAAAGATATACCAGTGTTCTACTCCGAAGCAAAAACATTTTGCGTGTAATAATGAACTGTAATTTACCACAATCTCTCTAAAACATGCCTACCTATTACCAGTCCGTTGCTTGCTTTTGTATTAGGAAGTATGACCCAGTTTTATATATTTACATTCATGTTGTTTAGTTATGGTTTGTATGCATCAAAATACCTTTTTAATCTAGCTTCAAAATTCTTATGTGTAGTGAAATTGTATCTAGCACTTTGTAAAGAACAAATGAAACACATTTCAAATAACTAGATTGACACCTTGTGCCATTAGACATCATAATCATAAATGGTTGCTAAAGAATTTGAATTGGTAAAGTAGTTGCATCTGCTGTTTCAAGTCTGTACTGCTGAGAAATCCGAGATAATAAGAAAAGAGAAATCTCACCAGTTCAGTATGCTTCTCTCGCCCAAATGAGGAACTGAGGAAGAAACCGGGATAAATAGGCACGATGGATGCAGGCGTGACTCCGAACGGGCTGCACAAAGAATTGTTCCTGGACCGAACTAGGTAGCATATGTACCTTTCAAATACCTATGCTTTCATATACAAACATGTTTTTTTCAAACTCAGATTTCTCATGGTGATAACCATATTTTAAACTAAAAAATGCTTCCTTAGTTGGTCTATGCATGTTATAGAAATATGATTTTTTATCTCAGATTCCTCAGCATGATAAACATATTTTGAATATAGCATGACTTTAACACATGGTCTTTATATTACCAATATCAAATATGTCCTTGCAAAATGAAACTATTTTCATCGACAACATGTCTTTAGTGGGTCTCTACGCCATTTGGCGCGACGGGTCAACTAGTTAAAACATAAAACCACATCTAACCAGAGGCTAGATGATTTATTTATTACTAAATAGGAACAAAAAGCAAGGAACAAAAATAAAATTGGGTTGCCTCCCAACAAGCGCTAACGTTTAACACCCCTAGCTAGGCATGGTGATTTCAATGATGCTCACATAAAAGATTAGAATTGAAACATAAAGAGAGCATCATGAAGCATATGACTAGCACATTTAAGTCTAACCCACTTCCTATGCATAGGGATTTTGTGATCAAACAATTGCAGCAAGAATCAACTAGCATAGCAAGGCAAAACAAGCATGACTTCAAAAATTTCAACACATAGAGAGGGAACTTCATATTATTGCAATATGTAGAAGCATATGATCCTCTCTCATAATAATTTTCAGTAGCATCATGAATGAATTCAACCATATAACCAGCACATAAAGCATTCTTTTCATGATCTACTTGCATAGAAATTTTATTACTCTCCACATAAGCAAAATTCTTCTCATGAATAGTAGTGGGAGCAAACTCAACAAAATAACTGTCATGTGAAGCATAATCCAATTGAAAATTAAAATCAAGATGACAAGTTTCATGGTTACCATTATTCTTAATAGCATACAAGTCATCAAAATAATCATCATAGATAGGAGGCATACTATCATCATAATAAATTTGCTCATCAAAACTTGGGGGACAAAAAATATCATCTTCATCAAACATAGCATCCCCAAGCTTGTGGCTTTGCATATCATTAGCATCATGGGTATTCAAAGAATTCATACTAACAACATTGCAATCATGCTCATCATTCACATATTTTATGCCAAGCATTCTATGTAATTCTTCTTCTATAACTATCCCTCAACATGCAACAAAGAGTCACTCCAAAGTCACTAATAGCGGAGAACAAACAAAGAGATTATTGTAGGGTACGAAACCACCTCAAAGTTATCTTTCTGATCGATCTATTCAAGAGTCCGTAGTAAAATAACACGAAGCTATTCTTTCCGTTCGATCTATCATAGAGTTTGTACTAGAATAACACCTTAAGATACAAATCAACCAAAACCCTAATGTCACCTAGATACTCCAATGTCACCTCGAGTATCCGTGGGTATGATTATTGTAACATCCCAAATTTTCAATTTGGAATGTTATACATTAGGTCATCATGCATATCATATTTTCTCGCATTTTTCCGATCCTAGAAATTTCACGCAACTCAAGGACCCTCGGAGAGAGTTGGAAGTTTCATAATTTTCATATTTGGGATCTCTCAAATTTTTGAAAATAGGATCATTGGATTATTTAAATTATCTTCATAAAGTTTTTCCTATAAAAATATCTTGAGAGGAATAATATGACTTTCCCAAACAATTAGGAAAAATGAAGATATTATAAATGAACCAAATTTGGTTTTGGAGATTTATTTTGCTTAGGCAAAAATGAGCTTTTAAAAAATATTTGCAGGTATTTTGTTTTTAAAGTTCATTTTGTTCGATTCATTTTATGAGTCGGAGAAAATTTGTTTTAATTAATTTGGAGTTCATTTGATATTTATTTTATTTGTTTTGTTTTAAAGTTTATTTAAATAAAAACGCTACTGGACCGAGGCCCGGCCTGCCCAGCCAGCCAGCCTCCGGCCCGCCGCGCCCGACCCATCTCTCCTCCTCGCGCCGAGTCCGGCTCGAGCACGAGCCGCCGCCGCCGCCGAGTCCCGCCCGCCCGCCTCCTTGACCCCTCCCAAGCAACCCCGCCGCCCCTCGCCTTTATATACCCGGCCCCTCTCTCTCTCACCCCATCGCCATCGCGCCGCCCGCCTCTCCCGACCGAGCCGCCGACGCCTCAACGCCGCCGCCGTCGCCCCTCGTCGCCAGACGACGCCGCCGCCCGGAACCCGCCCCCCTCGCCTCCCGACCCGCCGTCACCACCCGCCCGCCCGAGAGCCGCCGGTGATCGCGGAGGTAGCCACCGCCCGCCGCCCGATTCGGTCTATTCCCGTGAACCGTCCGGTTTTTTTAAAAAAAATATTTGTTCGGTTTTTTAAAAAACCTAGATCGGTTTTGTTTTTTCGGTTTTCTTATTTAACGGACGTTTATCAACCGTTCGTTTGATGAACGCGTTCGTTAGATTCGCTCATTAACTAACGCTTGCTTTTTAACTCGTTCGTCGTTTTTCTTTTTAATCGGAATTAATCCGTTATTTTTCTAATTTGATTTCAGATCTGATTTTCAAAACTGTTTTATTTCTCGCTCGATTATCGGAATCAGGTGATTCAAGCGCCTGGAGTTTCGTAACGAAACCGCCGTTCCGACTACTCTACTTTCACAGAGTTTTGCCACTGTGAAATTTTGACCTAATTTCGGATCGCTAACCGAGAGGTTTCTCTCTCGAGTTTCGACTTTCGGAGTTTGTTTTGATTCGATTCTTTTGCAACCAGGGTTCTTAAGTTGAACTTTCTGGTTAGACCTTTTATTCGAGATTTCCCTGTGCATTAGATGAGTACTTATTGTATGCTTGTTGTTTGTCTGCGTTAGATCACCCGGAGTGCGCCGCTTGTTACTTCGAATCTCTAGGACTCGCGGATCATCAGCAAGGCAAGTAACACTTTGATCATACCTTTCTATTACCCAATTTTATGCATTAGATCCACTCCTCAAACACTTGCATGATTAGGATCTAATTAAATTGTGGGATGGGAAGTAGATTGAGGTAGTACCTATTACCTGTTTTACTTATGAAACCTTGGGAGTTACTTCTACGTTTGCTTGTTCATGCTATGCTATGCTAGTAGACGTGGATTGGGTGAGTGAATATCCATGACAGATGTGAGATTGTTAATTAATGGTTTATCTAAGGTGGCAACCTAACACACATCCTGGGTGGATTGAGGCACTGGTTTCTATCAGACTTACTGTATTTCTTGGACCGCCACCCGTGCTCTAAGGGATCATAAGATTATTCAAACTGGAAACTTCCGTGTGCAGCCACAAGCCAATTATGGGCTCTGGCGTAGTTGACTAAGTTGTGCGAACTCTTACGGGTAGGCTAGCTGATGTAGGGGATGAAGGTTGGTACGGTCTATCCACATGTAAGGTGCTAGCGCTTCGAAGACTATGTCTCGGTCATCCGTTTCTCAAACACCATGTAGTCACGAGAACCAAGCGGAGGCGATCGAGTCTTGTGGGGAAAAGTCGCAAACCTCTGCAGAGTGTAATAAACTAATCATGATTAGCCGTGTCCCGGTTATGGACAATTTGAGTATCCGTATTTGATTATCATGTGAATCTCAACATGTTACTTCTAAATAAAAGCTATTGGGTTTTGATGAGTACTTTTAAATTGGGATTGAGGATCTTGTCAACCATCTTCAATGTTTAACAACCACCATGATAGTTAAATAAAATTATTCCTTTGAAGTAGGGAAAATCAGCTTTATGCAAATGTAACAGAGAGCCTTACCACCAGCCAAATATGCATGTAGTATAGGCTTATTCATTCATTGCTCTTTATGTGTTACATTGCCAAGATATTCCATGTGCTGACCCGTTTTGGGCTGCAACTTTTACGTTGCGAGACTTTTCGAACGACAGTAAGGTGTTAGGTCGTGGTTCTATTCTCGGTGATGCCGTTGGAGTTGATGGACTCGCTTATCTTCCAAGCCTTCATTGTTATTATTAGATGGCCTTAAGCCATATTTTTATTCAGTTCCTTGTGGACATCGATGTAATAAGTGTGTGATTGCTACTCTGCTATAAATCCTTGAAATCTTGTGGTGTCGGATTCTCGATCCAGGGATGACACTGAGCACAGAGCGCTAGATCCATTCGGGTCTGGTCGCTACAGAGAATGGTATCAGAGCACACGCTGACCGTAGGACACGACCACTAAGTTAAAGCCATAGATCACTCTCTCTTCTCATTTTCTAACTCCTCATCTTTTCTACTCTCTTTAGGATGACGGACGCGAAGATCAAGTACACCCAACCGGATGAAGGCACACCTTTTGGATTTCACTTGAAGGAAGTTACTAAGTACCTGAACATTGGATTACCAAGCTTCACCGGAACTTTCAACGCCACTCTGCCTGAAGAGGAGCGCTGGAAGATTCATGCTCACGTTCCAGGAAGGACATTCGCCCCAATCACCAATCCAATAGATAGTGTTTTCAGTGCACCCACTTGGAGTCTGGGAAAGAGCATGGCAGCTCACATCACCATGGGACGCATTGGAGAAGTCTATCAAGAAGATCTCAAGGACACCATATACCAGATTTGCGGACGCCGAGATGACAACTGGGACGTCGTCAACACCAAGAAGGATAGGTCCATTGCAGCTTTCATCCAGGAGTTAAACCAGCATATTCGACGCCAGGAGAATCAAATGTGCGATGACATGTTGGAGTTACAGAAGACGAAGGAAAGGATCATCGAAGTGGAAGAAGAACTAAAGACTACACGCAAGGACTACATGGACGAGATCGTAGCTCTGGCAAGACACAACAACGATCTTAAGTACGAGATCGAAGAACTCAAGAAGAAGTTGGCACTCAGGAATGAAGACCAGTATGTCGAGCATCAAATCGATTACATCAACATTGACGACTCGGATTCGGATCCAAGTGAACCCGACTTTGAAGACGAAGCTGGAGCAGACATCATGGAGTCTTCCACCGGTTCAAATTAGTAGAAGTCCCCCACATATTAGTAGTATTCCCTCCGTGTAACATTATAGTACACGCACTTTTGCGATAGTTAGATCGTTGTAAGCCCTTGTTTGATTGAATGAAGTGATTTTGTGTGCATTTGCTCATGTGCATTTGGGTAGTGATTCCCCTTAGACCTCATTCTATTCTATTCTCTCTTCTTTTCTAAACCCTTCAGATGCCCCCGAGACGCGACCCCGGATTCGTTTTCCCGCCAGAGATCACCCAATTGATCCAGCAGCAGAATACCCTGATTCAAACATTGGTGCAGAACAACAACAACAACAACAACAACAACCCACCGCCACCACCACCACCTGCGGATCATCTGACTCGTTTCCTTAGACTGAACCCGCCGGTGTATTCCAGTAGCACCGAGCCAATTGTAGCAGATGACTGGCTCCGCAAGATAGGAAGGAGCTGACTATCTGCAGGATGCAGATGGTGAAAGAGTGAAGTTTGCAGCACATCAACTTGAAGGACCCGCAGCAGCATGGTGGGAGAATTTCACAGCCACTTATCCGTGAGACACCGTCACATGGGATCAGTTTGACAAGCTTTTCGCACAGCCCATGTTTCAGCAGGAGCCATGGCCATGAAGAAGCGTGAGTTTCGCAACTTACGCCAAGGAGGAAGGACTGTTGGCGGTATGTGGATGACTTTAGCAAATTAGCACGTTATGCCCCGGATAGCGTTGCTACGGATGCAGCTAAACAGAGAAGTTTCTAGAAGGACTGAATGATGAGTTCAGATGCCGTTGATGGTAGCAAGTTTCAATAACTACCAGGAGTTAGTAGACCGAGCTCGATGATTGAGGAAAGCAAGAAGAATTGAGAACTGCAAGCGGAAGTATGGACAAGGAAAGTATAACTCGGAGCCCAATGAAGCCCGTTATACCCCTAAATCAGGAATTCAGTTTCAGCATACCCATGGAGGAGGTAATTCGCATAACCATAATGGCACCAAGAATGGGAACGGGAATGGAGGAAACATAGATTGTACCACACGGTCAATTTTGCTCACCACACCCGAAGGAAGAAGGATTAAGTATGTATCACGGCACGAGCCGAGGAGGGCACAAGTTAATTGCTTAACAGGAGTGGTACAGGAAGAAGTACCAGTGGTGAAGAATTATCCTGATGTATTTCCGGAAGAGTTGCCAGGAATGCCGCCGGATAGAGACATTGAGTTTTTAATCGAGCTGTTGCCAGGAACAGGCCCGATATCGAAGCGACCGTACAGGATGCCCGCAAAGGATTTGGCAGAAATTAAGAAGCAGATTAAGGAACTATTGGATAAAGGTTTTATTCGCCCAAGTTCTTCACCTTGGGGATCACCCGTTTTGTTGGTAGAGAAGAAGGATGGATCTTTGAGAATGGTTGTTGATTATCGTGGATTGAATGAAGTAACAATCAAGAACAAGTACCCGCTACCTATGATAAATGATCTGTTTGATCGCTTGCAAGGAGCCAAAGTGTTTTCTAAGATCGACTTGCGATCAGGGTACCATCAGTTGAAGATTCGAGAGCAAGACATACCCAAGACAGCATTTACCACGAGATATGGACTGTATGAGTATACCGTTATGTCATTTGGATCGACTAACGCGCCACCTATTTCATGAACCCGATGAACAAAGTGTTTATGGAGTTTTTGGACAAGTTAAATCGTGGTGTTCATTGATGACATTTTGATTTTCTCAAGAATGAAGAGGAACACAAGGAACATTTAAGATTGGTTTTGGAGAAACTAAGAGAACACCAGTTGTATGCCAAGTTCAGCAAATGTGAGTTTTGGCTAAAGGAAGTTGGATTTCGGACATGTTATATCCGGAGAAGGAATAGCAGTTGACCCCACAAAGGTTGAGACCGTAACCAAATGGGAAGCACCAACGACAGTTGGAGAGATTCGAGTTTCCTTGGACTCGCAGGATACTACCAAGATTCGTTGAGAATTTCTCAAGGATTGCAAAGCCTATGACTGAATTGTTGAAGAAGGAAAACAAATTCATATGGGTGAGGACTGTGAGGCAAGTTTTCAGGAGTTGAAGAAAAGATTGGTTACCTCACCAGGTTTGATATTGCCGATCAAACTAAGGATTATGAGGTGTTTTGCGACGCTTCACGCCGAGGACTTGGAGCAGTGCTTATGCAGGAAGGAAGAGTTGTTTCAGTATGCTTCACGACAACTTAAGCCCCATGAGTTGAATTATGCCACTCACGATTTGGAGTTAGCAGCCGTTGTGCATGCCTTGAAGACGTGGAGACATTTTCTCATTGGAAATCATTGTGAAGTATATACGGATCACAAGAGTTTGAAGTACATCTTCACACGTAAGAATTGAATCTCGGACAAAGGAGATGGTTAGAGCTAATCAAGGATTATGATATGAGATTGCATTATCACCCGGAAAGGCTAATGTAAGTAGGCAGGCGCATTGAGCCGTAAGAGCCACGTCAATACCCTAATGATGGGAGGAATACCCAATAAGTTAGCCGAGGACCTTCGAGAGCTATGTTTGGAAATAGTTCGAGAGGCTATGTAGCAGCATTGGAAATTCAATGACATCGATGGACAAAATCGAGAAGCCCAAAAGGCAGATAAGGAAGTTGCCTCTATAAAGGAGAAAATGAGCAAAGGAAAAGCTAAAGGATTTCGTGAGGACGAGCACGATACCCTATGGTTTGAAGACCGTGTTTATGTGCCCAATGACCCCGAGATCGGAAGTTGATTTTACAAGAAGCCCATGATTCACCCTATTCGATTCACCCAGGAAATACCAAGATGTATTTGGATTTGAATATTTTCTGGTGGACCGGAATGAAGAAGGATATTGCGGAGTATGTAGCAGTTTGCGACGTATGTCAGAAAGTAAAGGCGAACATCGAAGCCAGCAGGATTGTTACAACCATTGCCGATACCGAATGGAAGTGGGATAAACTAGGCACGGATTTCATCACAGGTTTGCCAAAGACCCGTTCAGATATGACTCGATTTGGGTCATAGTCGACCGTTTGACCAAGGTAGCCCATTTCATTCGATCAAGACTACCTATAGCAGTGCTAAGTTGGCAAAGATATACATGACCAGAATTGTGTGTTTACACGGAATTCCAAGGAGCATTGTATCGCACGGAGGAACCCAATTTACTTGAAATTTTGGAACCGGTTGCACGAAACATTGGGAACCCGATTGAGTTCAGCACGACTTTCCACCCATAGACCGATGGACAGACCGAGAGAGTCAATCAGATTTTGGAGGACATCTTTGAGAGCTTGTGCCTCGGATTATGGATCTAGTTGGGATGACAATTTGCCGTATGCAGAATTTTCCTACAATAACAGTTACCAAACCAGTTTAAAGATGGCACCTTTCGAGGCCTTGTATGGAAGAAGGTGCAGGACACCGTTGTCATGGGACGAAACTGGAGATCGTCAGTTGTTTGGACCAGATTTGATTAAGGAGTCTGAACAGAAAGTTAAGTTGATTCGGGACAGGCTCAAGGTAGCCCAGTCCAGACAGAAGAGCTATGCCGATTCAAAGCGCAAAGCGATTGAGTACGAAGTTGGAGACAGAGTATATCTCAGAGTATCCCCGCTTCGAGGAGTTAAGCGTTTTGGAGTTAAAGGAAAATTAGCACCCCGTTTTGTTGGACCATATAAGATTTTGCAACGCATGGGAGAAGTTGCGTATAAGTTGGAATTGCCAGAAGGACTGTCAGGAGTTCATGATGTATTCCATGTTTCTCAGTTGAAGAAATGTCACCCAGAGATAGCAGAGGTACCGTTAAGAGACACAGTGCCACTGGAGGCAATTCAGTTGAAGGATGACTTGACATATGAGGAAAAGCCGTTAAGATTCTCGATTATGCCAGCAGAGTTACCCGCAGCAAGGTTATCAAGTTTTGCAAAGTTCGATTGGAGCCACCACACCGAGGATGAAGCCACACAGGAAAGAGAGGAAGTTTTGTAAGGACCACCTCACCTATTTTCTAGCCAACCCGAATCTCGAGGGCGAGATTCATCTTAAGGGGGTAGGTTTGTAACATCCCAAATTTTCAATTTGGAATGTTATACATTAGGTCATCATGCATATCATATTTTCTCGCATTTTTCCGATCCTAGAAATTTCACGCAACTCAAGGACCCTCGGAGAGAGTTGGAAGTTTCATAATTTTCATATTTGGGATCTCTCAAATTTTTGAAAATAGGATCATTGGATTATTTAAATTATCTTCATAAAGTTTTTCCTATAAAAATATCTTGAGAGGGAATAATATGACTTTCCCAAACAATTAGGAAAAATGAAGATATTATAAATGAACCAAATTTGGTTTTTGGAGATTTATTTTGCTTAGGCAAAAAATGAGCTTTTAAAAAAATATTTGCAGGTATTTTGTTTTTAAAGTTCATTTTGTTCGATTCATTTTATGAGTCGGAGAAAATTTGTTTTAATTAATTTGGAGTTCATTTGATATTTATTTTATTTGTTTTTGTTTTAAAGTTTATTTAAAAAAACGCTACTACTGGACCGAGGCCCAGCCGGCCCAGCCAGCCAGGCCTCCGGCCCAGCCGCGCCCCGGCCCATCTCTCCTCCTCGCGCCGAGTCCGGCTCGAGCACGAAAGCGCCGCCGCCGAGTCCCGCCCGCCCGCCTCCTTGACCCCCTCCCAAGCAACCCCGCGCCCTCGCCTTTATATACCCGGCCCCCTCTCTCTCACCCCATCGCCCCCGCCCGCCTCTCCCGACCGAGCCGCCGCCAACGCCTCACGCCGCCATTGTCGCCCTCGTCGCCGACGACGCCGCCGCCTTGGAACCCGCCGCCTCGCCTCCGACCCGCCGTCACCACCCCGCCGCCCGGAGAGCCGCCGGTGATCGCCGGAGGTAGCCACCCGGCCCGCCGCCCGATTCGGTCTATTCCCCGTGAACCGTCCGGTTTTTTTTAAAAAAAAATATTTGTTCGGTTTTTAAAAAACCTAGATCGGTTTTGTTTTTTCGGTTTTCTTATTTAACGGACGTTTACCGAACCGTTCGTTTCAGTGAACGCGTTCGTTAGATTCGTTCTGTTAACGAACGTTTGCTTTTTAACTCGTTCGTCGTTTTTCTTTTTAATCGGAATTAATCTGTTATTTTCTGATTTGATTTCAGATCTGATTTTCAAAACTGTTTTATTTCTCGCTCGTTTATCGGAATCAGGTGATTCAAGCGCCTGGAGTTTCGTAACGAAACCGCCGTTCCGACTACTCTACTTTCACAGAGTTTTGCCACTGTGAAATTTTGACCTAATTTCGGATCGCTAACCGAGAGGTTTCTCTCTCGAGTTTCGACTTTCGGAGTTTGTTTTGATTCGATTCTTTTGCAACCAGGGTTCTTAAGTTGAACTTTCTGGTTAGATCTTTTATTCGAGATTTCCCTGTGCATTAGATGAGTACTTATTGTATGCTTGTTGTTTGTCTGCGTTAGATCACCCGGAGTGCGCCGCTTGTTACTTCGAATCTCTAGGACTCGCGGATCATCAGCAAGGCAAGTAACACTTTGATCATACCTTTCTATTACCCAATTTTATGCATTAGATCTATTCCTCAAACACTTGCATGATTAGGATCTAATTAAATTGTGGGATGGGAAGTAGATTGAGGTAGTACCTATTACTGTTTTACTTATGAAACCTTGGGAGTTACTTCTCGTTTGCTTGTTCATGCTATGCTATGCTAGTAGACGTGGATTGGGTGAGTGAATATCCATGACAGATGTGAGATTGTTAATTAATGGTTTATCTAAGGTGGCAACCTAACACACATCTGGGTGGATTGAGGCACTGGTTTCTATCAGACTTGCTCAGATTTCTTGGACCGCCACCTGTGCTCTAAGGGATCATAAGATTATTCAAACTGGAAACTTCCGTGTGCAGCCACAAGCCAATTATGGGCTCTGGCGTAGTTGACTAAGTTGTGCGAACTCTTACGGGTAGGCTAGCTGATGTAGGGGATGTAGGTTGGTACGGTCTATCCACATGTAAGGTGCTAGCGCTTCGAAGACTATGTCTCGGTCATCCGTTTCTCAAACACCATGTAGTGCGAGAACCAAGCGGAGGCGATCGAGTCTTGTGGGGAAAAGTCGCAAACCTCTGCAGAGTGTAATAAACTAATCATGATTAGCCGTGTCCCGGTTATGGACAATTTGAGTATCCGTATTTGATTATCATGTGAATCTCAACATGTTACTTCTAAATAAAAGCTATTGGGTTTTGATGAGTACTTTTAAATTGGGATTGAGGATCTTGTCAACCATCTTCAATGTTTAACAACCACCATGATAGTTAAATAAAATTATTCCTTTGAAGTAGGGAAAAATCAGCTTTATGCAAATGTAATCAGAGAGCCTTACCACCAGCCAAATATGCATGTAGTATAGGCTTATTCATTCATTGCTCTTTATGTGTTACATTGCCAAGATATTCCATGTGTGACCCGTTTTGGCTGCAACTTTTACGTTATGGACTTTTGATTGACAGTAAGGTGTTAGGTCGTGGTTCTATTCTCGGTGATGCCGTTGGAGTTGATGGACTCGCTTATCTTCCAAGCCTTCGCTGTTATTATTAGATGGCCTTAAGCCATATTTTTATTCAGTTCCTTGTGGACATCGATGTAATAAGTGTGTGATTGCTACTCTGCTATAAATCCTTGAAATCTTGTGTGGTGTCGACATTCGATCCAGGATGACATCGAGCACGAGCGCTAGATCCATTCGGGTCTGGTCGCTACAATTATACGGTATGCATCACACAATCTCATATTCATCTATTCAACTAACACATAGAACTTCAAAGAGTGCCCCAAAGTTTCTACCGGAGAGTCAAGACAAAAACGTGTGCCAACCCCTTGATAACCCACAAGTATAGGGGATCGCAACAGTTTTCGAGGGTAGAGTATTCAACCCAAATTTCTTGAATCGACACCAGGGGAGCCAAAGAATATTCTCAAGTATTAACAGTTGAGTTGTCAATTCAACCACACCTGGATAACTTAATACCTGCAGCAAAGTATTTAGTAGCAAAGTAATATGGAAGTAACGGTAATGATAGCAAAAGTAATATTTTTGGGTTTTGTAGTGATTGTAACAGTAGCAACGGAGAAGTAAATAAGCGGAAAACAATATGTGAAAAGCTCGTAGGCATTGGATCGGTGATGGAGAATTATGCCGGATGCAGTTCATCATGTAACGGTCATAACATAGGGTGACACAGAACTAGCTCCAATTCATCAATGTATTGTAGGCATGTATTCCGAATATAGTCATACGTGCTTACGGAAAAGAACTTGCATGACATCTTTTGTCCTACCCTCCCGTGGCAGCGGGGTCCTAATGGAAACTAAGGGATATTAAGGCCTCCTTTTAATAGAGTACCGGAACAAAGCATTAGCTCATAGTGAATACATGAACTCCTCAAACTGCGGTCATCACCGGGAGTGGTCCCGATTATTGTCACTTCGGGGTTGCCGGATCATAACACATAGTAGGTGACTATAGACTTGCAAGATAGGATCAAGAACTCACATATATTCATGAAAACATAATAGGTTCAGATCTGATATCTCAGGCCCTAGTGACAAGCATTAAGCATAGCAAAGTCATAGCAACATCAATCTCAGAACATAGTGGATACTAGGGATCAAACCCTAACAAAACTAACTCGATTACATGATAGATCTCATCCAACCCATCACCGTCCAGCAAGCCTACGATGGAATTACTCACGCATGGCGGTGAGCATCATGAAATTGGTGATGGAGGATGGTTGATGATGACGACAACGACAAATCCCCCTCTCTGGAGCACCGAACGGACTCCAGATCAGCCCTCCCGAGAGGTTTTAGGGCTTTGGCGGCGGCTCCGTATCGTAAAATGCGATGAATCCTTCTCACTGATTTTTTTCTCACCAAAAGTGAATATATGGAGTTGGAGTTGAGGTCGGTGGAGCGTCAGTGGGCCCACGAGGTAGGGGGGCGCGCCAGGGGGGCAGGCGCACCCCCACCCTCGTGGACAGGGTGTGGGCCCCCTGACGTGGATTTTTCTTCCAGTATTTTTCTTATTTTCCAAATAGATGTTCCGTGGAGTTTCAGGTCATTCCGAGAACTTTTGTTTCTGCACATAAATAACACCATGGAAAGTCTGCTGAAAACAGCGTCAGTCCGGGTTAGTTCCATTCAAATCGTGCAAGTTATAGTCCAAAACAAGGGCAAAAGTGTTTGGAAAAGTAGATACGACGGAGACGTATCAACTCCCCCAAGCTTAAACCTTTGCTTGTCCTCAAGCAATTCAGTTGATAAACTGAAAGTGATAAAGAAAAACTTTTACAAACTCTGTTTGCTCTTGTTGTTGTAAATATGTAAAGCCAACATTCAAGTTTTCAGCAAAGATTATGACTAACCACATTTGCAATAACTCTTAGGTGTCATGATTACTCATATCAATGGCATGATCAACTAGCGAGCGATAATAATAGATCTCAGATGACAACACTTTCTCAAAACAATCATCATATGATATAATAAGATGGTATCTCGCTAGCCCTTTCTGAGACCGCAAACATAAATGCAGAGCACCTTTAAAGGTCAAGGACTGACTAGACATTGTAATTCATGGTAAAAGAGATCCAGTCATAGTCATACCCAATATAAATTAATAGTAATGGATGCAAATGACAACAACGCTCTCCAGCCGGTGCTTTTGATAAGAGGGTGATGACTCAACATGAAAGTAAATAGATAGGCCCTTCGCAGAGGGAAGCATGGATTTGTAGAGGTGCCAGAGCTCGGTTTTGAAATAGAGATAAATAATATTTTGAGCGGCATACTTTCATTGTCAACATAACAACCAAGAGATGGCGATATCTTCCATGCTGCACAGCGGTTCCCAAACAGAATGGTAAAGTTTATACTCCCCCTCCACCAACAAGCATCAATCCATGGCTTGGTCGAAACAACGAGTGCCTCCAACTAGCAACAGTCCCGGGGAAGTTTTGTTTGCAATTATTTTGATTTAGTTTGCATAAAGCATGGGACTGGGCATCCCGGTGACCAGCCATTTTCTCATGAGTGAGGAGCGGAGTCCACTCCTCTTGAGAATAACCCGCCTAGCATGGAAGATACAGACAACCCTAGTTGATACATGAGCTATTCGAGCATACAAAACAGAATTTCATTTGAAGGTTTAGAGTTTGGCACATACAAATTTACTTGGAATGGCAGGTGGATACCGCATATAGGAAGGTATAGTGGACTCATATGGAATAACTTTGGGGGTTTAAGGAATTGGATGCACAAGCAGTATTCCCGCTTAGTACAAGTGAAGGCTAGCAAAAGACTGGGAAGCGACCAACTAGAGAGCGACAACAGTCATGAACATGCATTAAAATTAATAAACATTGAGTACAAGCATGAGTAGGATATTATCCACCATGAACATAAATATCGTGAAGGCTATGTGGATTTGTTTCAACTACATGTGTGAACATGTGCCAAGTCGAGTCACTTAAATCATTCAAAGGTGGATACCACCCCATCATACCACATCACAACCATTTTTATAGTATGTTAGCACGCAAGGTAAACCATTATAACTCATAGCTAATCAAGCATGGCATAAGCAACTATGATATCTAATTGTCATTGCAAACATGTTTATTCATAATAGGCTAAATCAGGAATGATGAACTCATCATATTTACAAAAACAAGAGAGGTCGAGTTCATTCCAGCTTTTCTCATCTCAGTAAGTCCATCATATATCGTCATAATTGCCTTTCACTTGCACGACCGAATGATGTGAAAATAATAAGAGTGCACGTGCATTGGACTAAGCTGGAATCTGCGAGCATTCAATAAACAGGAGAAGACAAGGCAATATGGGCTCTTGGTTAAATCAACAATAATGCATATAAGAGCCACTTCAACAATTTAATCATGGTCTTCTCCTAACGACCCCCAAAGAAAAGAAAATAAATAAAATTATTTACACGGGAAAGCTCCCAACAAGCAAAAGAAGAACGGGAAATCTTTTTGGGTTTTCTTTTTAATTACCACTACTACAGCAAGAAAAATAAACTAGATAAAAGCTAGACTAATTTTTTTGTTTTTCTTAAGGTTTATTAAACACACAAGAAGAAAGAAAGAAAAGAAAATAAACTAGCATGGATATTACAATGAAAAAGTATGAGCACAAACATCTAGCAATGAGTGTGCGAACATAAATGTAATGTCGGTGAGAAATACGTACTCCCCAAGCTTAGGCTTTTGGCCTAAGTTGGTTCATTGCCACGGATGGCCTGGCGGATATCCATAGTCGTAGTCGGGGTCGTACTGAGATGAAGAAGACTCTGATTGCCACTGGTTGGAAATCATCTCTGGATCCCACTGGTAATTAGACTGTCGTGGAGGTTCAAATTGTGGTTCCGGCTCCATGGCTGGTGTAGGGTTCCGGTAGGCTTGAATGGCCGCCAACGGAACGAGATACAGACCTTCAGATAAATTAAACAAGGAGGGAGCAGGCAAGGTAATAGTCTCAGGGTGATGTTTATCAAAGAATAATTTGTATGTAAGCGCTCCTTCCCTATTCTTAACAATAAAGTCATGCGCTACCATACTCTTATAATCTAAATAAGAAGTGGGCAACAATTTTTCTTCCTTTTCATAATGCCTAATATGTATGTTATAGTGTGCAGCAAGGCGTGAAGCATAAATACCTCCAAAGATGGGGCCCTTCATACTGTTTAGACTTAACCGTTTGGCAATAATACCGCCCATACTAATAGTGTTATCACAGAATAAACCCTGGGAACAAAATGATAATATCAGGAACACTAAGGTTCCCACAGTTTCCACGACCAATCAAGCAACGACTAGAAAATATGGCAAAGTAGCGTAAAACAGGAAAATGTATGCTAGTAATTCTTGCATCGGAAACCTTCCTAGTTTCCCCCATAGTAATAGTATCAATAAACCCGTCCACATCTTTACGATGTGGTTCCTCTAAACTACCCTCAAAAGGTATTTTGCAAACCTTGCAAAATTCATCTAGTGGCATCTCCTTAACAACATCATATAAATGAAACTCTACTGAAGGAGGTGATTCCTTAGGATAATAGTAGAAGTTTTGCACAAAAGTATTGGTGAGTAAGAGATACTGATTGTGTTGGTCGCGGAGGAAGTCGGTGAGGCCTGCATTCTCAGCCAATTCATAAAAATCATCATAAATCCCGGCTTCTCTCAAGAAATCATTGGAAGGCCATTCACACGGCCGGACCTCTGCGGTGTGAGGCAAATTATATTTGGGCCTCTATGCTTCTTCACTTTGCTTTTCCTTCGAGCTTTGGCTCGATGAGCCCCTCAAAAATTTCTTCATTATTTTCTGAAAAATTCTGAAATTTTTAGTAACTTCAAATAAAAGTGAACCAAGCTCAAAAAAATTGATAGCATCTACTCCTACAAGTGCCTAGAGCCTATATCATGCATTAGGACTACTTGGAACCATATAAATTTGACATGCAAGCTCAAGAACATGGACACCTAGGTAGCAAAAATTTGCAATTAATAAAGCACTAGAACAAAAACTAATTGGACCAATGGAGGAGTCACTTACCAAGGAACAATCTCCCCAAGCAGTTTTGTGAGAGGTGCTTTGAGCAAGGAGATCGAAAATCGTAGCAAAATGAGCTAGAACTCATGCTTGAGCTGGATGGTGATTTTTTTGGGAGGAAGAAGAATTGTGTGGGTGCAGGAATAAGTGGAGGGGAGCCACCATGGGCCCACGAGGCAGGGGGAGCGCCCAGGGGGTAGGGCATGCCCTCCACCCTCGTGGTCAGGTGCTTGCCCCTCCTGCTGTGTTCTCAGTGCCAGATATTCTCAAATATTCCAGAAAAAACCATATTCCATTTTCAGGGCATTTGGAGAACTTTTATTTTTGGGGTATTTTTATATTGCACGGATAAATCAGAAAACAGACAAGAAAAATAATATTTTTACTTTATTTCAACTAAATAACAGAAAGTAGAAAGAGGGTACAGAAGGTTGTGCCTTCTAGTTTCATCCATCTCATGCTCATCAAAAGGAATCCACTAACAAGGTTGATCAAGTCTTGTTAACAAACTCATTTCGAATAACATGGAACCGGAAAAATTTCGAATAACACCATGTTACATCAACAGGGATATGCACATCCCCTATAATAATAATATCATATTTCTTCTTGACAGTAGGAAGAGGAAATTCAAAACCTCCAAAATAATTGATGGAACTTTTCCAAT
Source organism: Aegilops longissima (assembly GCA_021605205.1). Classification (NCBI taxonomy): domain Eukaryota; kingdom Viridiplantae; phylum Streptophyta; class Magnoliopsida; order Poales; family Poaceae; genus Aegilops; species Aegilops longissima. The sequence continues at coordinate 211,784,314 of CM038678.1, read as the reverse complement.
AGAATTGATACTTTGGACTTGGGGTTGTTTCCTCGGAAAGTGTACTGTATGCTCATTACCATTAACATGAAAAGTGACATTGCCTTTGTTGCAATCAATAACAGCCCCTGCAGTATTCAAAAAAGGTCTTCCAAGAATAATAGACATACTATCGTCCTCGGGAATATCAAGAATAATAAAGTCCGTTAAAATAGCAACGTTTGCAACCACAACAGGCACATCCTCACAAATACCGACAGGTATAGCAGTTGATTTATCAGCCATTTGCAAAGGTATTTTAGTAGGTGTCAACTTATTCAAATCAAGTCTACGATATAAAGAGAGAGGCATAACACTAACACCGGCTCCAAGATCACATAAAGCAGTTTTAACATAGTTTCTTTTGATGGAGAATGGTATAGTTGGTACTCCTGGATCTCCTAGTTTCTTTGGTATTCCACCCTTAAAAGTGTAATTAGCAAGCATGGTGGAAATTTCAGCTTCTGGTATCTTTCTCTTATTAGTAACAATTTCTTTCATGTACTTAGCATAAGGATTCATTTTGAGCATATCAGTTAATCGCATACGCAAAAAGATAGGTCTAATCATTTCAGCAAAGCGCTCAAAATCCTCATCATCCTTTTTCTTGGATGGTTTAGGAGGAAAAGGCATGGGTTTCTGAACCCAAGGTTCCCTTTCTGTACCATGTTTCCCTGCAACAAAGTCTCTCTTATCACAACGTTGATTCTTTGATTGTGGGTTATCAAGATCAACAACAGGTTCAATTTCTACATCATTACCATTACTAGGTTGAGCATCATCATGAACATCATCATTAACATTTTCACTAGATTCATGTTCATTACCAGATTGTGTTTCAGCATCAGAAATAGAAATATCATTAGGATTCTCAGGTGTTTCAGCAATAGGTTCACTAGAAGCATGCAAAGTCCTATCATTTTTCTTTTTCTTCTTTTTAGAAGAACTAGGTGCATCTATATTATTTCTCTGAGAATCTTGCTCAATTCTCTTAGGATGGCCTTCAGGATACAAAGGTTCCTGAGTCATTTTACCAGTTCTAGTAGCCACTCTAACAGCATAATCATTTTTCTTACTATTCAATTCATTGAGAAAATCATTTTGAGCCTTAAGTACTTGTTCTACGTGAGTGGTGACCATAGAAGCATGTTTACTAATGAGTTTAAGTTCACCTTTAACTCTAGACATATAATCACCCAAGTGTTCAAGCGTATCGGAATTGTATTTCAATTGTCTACCAAAATAAGCATTGAAGTTTTCTTGTTTGACAATAAAATTATCAAACTCTTCTAAGCATTGTCTAGCAGACTTATAGTGAGGAATATCACCTTCATCAAATCTACAGAGAGAATTTACCTTTACTACCTGTGTCGGGTTATAAAGACCACGAGTTTCTTCAATAGGTGATGGATTAAGATCATATGTTTCTTCAACAGGCGGTAAATTAAGACCATGTATTTCTTCAATAGGAGGTAAATTGTTAACATCTTCAGCTTTAATACCCTTTTCTTTCATAGATTTCTTTGCCTCTTGCATATCTTCAGGAGTGAGAAATAGAACACCTCTCTTCTTCGGACTTGGTTTAGGAATAGGTTCAGGAATTGGCTCAGGAGCTGGCTCTGGAAGTGTCCAATTATTTCCATTTGTCGACATATTATTCAATAGAATTTCAGCTTCATCCGGTGTTCTTTCCCTGAAAACAGAACCAGCACAACTATCCAGGTAATCTCTGGAAGCATCGGTTAGTCCATTATAAAAGATATGAAGTATTTCATTTTGCTTAAGAGGATGATCAGGCAAAGCATTAAGTAATTGGAGAAGCCTCCCCCAAGCTTGTGGGAGACTCTCTTCTTCAATTTGCACAAAATAATATATTTCCCTTAAAGCAGCTAATATTTAGCAGAGAAGTAATAAATCATATCCTGGGGACTACGCACACAACCAGGATCAAGAGAATTAAACCATATCTTAGCACCACCCTTTAATGAGAACGGAAATATTTTAAGGATATAAAGGTAGCGAGATTTCTCATCATTAGTGAATAGGGTGGCTATATCATTTAATTTAGTAAGATGTGCCACAACAGTTTCAGATTCATAGCCATGAAAAGGATAAGATTCAACTAAAGTAATTATATCAGGATCAACAGAGAATTCATAATCCTTATCAGTAACACAGATAGGTGAAGTAGCAAAAGCAGGGTCAGGTTTCATTCTAGCATTAAGAGATTGCTGCTTCCATTTAGCTAATAACCTCTTGAGCTCATATCTATCTTTGCAAGCTAAAATAGCTAAAGCAGCTTCTTTTTCAAAAACATAACCCTCAGGAATAACAGGAGATTCATATTTAGGGGGAGAGTCTTCATCATCACTTTCATCAATATTATCAGTTTCAATAATTTCTTTCTCTCTAACCCTAGCAAGTTGTTCATTAAGAAATTCACCAAGTGGCACAGTAGTATCAAGCATAGAAGTAGTTTCCTCATAGGTATCATGCATAGTAGAAGTGGCATCATCAATAACATGCGACATATAAGAACGAATAGCAGAAGAAGGTTTAGGTGTCGCAAGCTTACTCAAAACAGAAGGTGAATCAAGTGCAGAGCTAGATGGCTGTTCCTTACCTCCCCTCGTAGTTGAGGGATAAATTGTTGTCTTAGCGTCTTTCAAGTTCTTCATAGTGACCAGCAAATATAAATCCCAAGTGAATCAAAGAATAGAATAATGCTCCCCGGCAACGGCGCCAGAAAATAGTCTTGATAACCCACAAGTATAGGGGATCGCAACAGTTTTCGAGGGTAGAGTATTCAACCCAAATTTATTGGTTCGACACAAGGGGAGCCAAAGAATATTCTCAAGTATTAGCAGTTGAGTTGTCAATTCAACCACACCTGGATAACTTAATATCTGCAGCAAAGTATTTAATAGCAAAGTAATATGGAAGTAACGGTAATGATAGCAAAAGTAATATTTTTGGGTTTTGTAGTGATTGTAACAGTAGCAACGGAAAAGTAAATAAGCGGAAAACAATATGTGAAAAGCTCGTAGGCATTGGATCGGTGATGGAGAATTATGCCGGATGCGGTTCATCATGTAACAGTCATAACATAGGGTGACACAGAACTAGCTCCAATTCATCAATGTAATGTAGGCATGTATTCCGAATATAGTCATACGTACTTATGGAAAAGAACTTGCATGACATCTTTTGTCCTACCCTCCCGTGGCAGCGGGGTCCTAATGGAAACTAAGGGATACTAAGGCCTCCTTTTAATAGAGTACTGGAACAAAGCATTAGCACAGAGTGAATACATGAACTCCTCAAACTACGGTCATCACCGGGAGTGGTCCCGATTATTGTCACTTTGGGGTTGCCGGATCATAACACATAGTAGGTGACTATAGACTTGCAAGATACGATCAAGAACTCACATATATTCATGAAAACATAATAGGTTCAGATCTGAAATCATGGCACTCGGGCCCTAGTGACAAGCATTAAGCATAGCAAAGTCATAGCAACATCAATCTCAGAACATAGTGGATACTAGGGATCAAACCCTAACAAAACTAACTCGATTACATGATAGATCTCATCGAACCCATCACCGTCCAGCAAGCCTACGATGGAATTACTCACGCAAGGCGGTGAGCATCATGAAATTGGTGACGGAGGATGGTTGATGATGATGACAACGATGAATCCCCCTCTTCGGAGCCCCGAACGGACTCCAGATCAGCCCTCCCGAGAGGTTTTAGGGCTTGGCGGCGGCTCCGTATCGTAAAATGCGATGAATCCTTTTCTCTGATTTTTTTCTCCCCGAAAGTGAATATATGGAGTTGGAGTTGAGGTCGGTGGAGCGTCAGTGGGCCCACAAGGTAGGGGGGCGCGCCAGGGGGGCAGGCGCACCCCCGCCCTCGTGGATAGGGTGTGGGCCCCCTGACGTGGATTTTCTTCCAGTATTCTTCTTATTTTCCAAATAGATGTTCCGTGGAGTTTCAGGTCATTTCGAGAACTTTTGTTTCTGCACATAAATAACACCATGGAAAGTCTGCTGAAGCAGCGTTAGTCCAGGTTAGTTCCATTCAAATCATGCAAGCTAGAGTCCAAAACAAGGGCAAAAGTGTTTGGAAAAGTAGATACGACGGAGACTTATCACCCCTATGCATAAGTTCCCAAGGTCACGGAACCCGCAAGTTGATCACCAAAACACACATCAAGTAGATCACGTGAATATCCCATTGTCACCATAGATAAGCACATGCAAGACATACATCAAGTGTTCTCAAATCCTTAAAGACTCAACCTGATAAGATAACTTCAAAGGGAAAACTCAATCCATTACAAGAGAGTAGAGGGGGAGAAACATCATAAGATCCAACTATAATAGCAAAGCTCGCGATACATTAAGATCGTGCCAAATCAAGAACACGAGAGAGAGAGAGAGAGAGAGAGAGAGAGAGAGAGAGAGATCAAACACATAGCTACTGGTACATACCCTCAGCCCCGAGGGTGAACTACTCCCTACTCGTCATGGAGAGCGCCGGGATGATGAATATGGCCACCGGTGAGGGATCCCCCTCCGGCAGGGTGTCGGAACAGGGTCCCAGTTGGTTTTTGGCGGCTACAGAGGCTTGCGGTGGCGGAACTCCCGATCTAGGTTATTTTCTGGAGATTTCATTATTTATAGGATTTTTTGGCGTACGTCTCACGTCAGGGGGGTCTTTGGGTTGTCCACAAGGCAGGGGCCCATGCCCAGGGGGGTGGGCACGCCCCCACCCTCGTGGGCAGCCCGGGACTCACCTGGCCCAACTCTTTTACTCTGGCGGCTTCTTTTGGTCCAGAAAAAATCATCAAAAATTGGCACGTCAACTGGACTCCGTTTGGTTTTCCTTTTCTGCAATACTCAAAACAAGGAAAAAACAGAAACTCGCACTGGGCTCTGGGTTAATCGGTTAGTCCCAAAAATCATATAAAATAGCATATAAATGCATATAAAACATCCTAGATGGATAATATAATAGCATGAATACTTCATAAATTATAGATACGTTGGAGACGTATCAGGCCTCTATTGTCAACATCTGCCGGTTTTCCCGTGCAACTTACTCACCGGTCTACATACCCAAGTGTTGGAAATATGCCCTAGAGGCAATAATAAAATGGTTATTATTATATTTCCTTGTTCATGATAATTGTCTATTGTTCATGCTATAATTGTATCAACTGGAAACCGTAATACATGTGTGAATACATAGACCACAACATGTCCCTAGTGAGCCTCTAGTTGACTAGCTCGTTGATCAATTGATGGTTATGGTTTCCTGACCATGGACATTGGATGTCATTGATAACGGGATCACATCATTAGGAGAATGATGTGATGGACAAGACCCAATCCTAAGCATAGCACGAGATCGTGTAGTTCATTTGCTAAAGCTTTTCTAATGTCAAGTATCATTTCCTTAGACCATGAGATTGTGTAACTCCCTGATACCGTAGGAGTGCTTTGGGTGTACCAAACGTCACAACGTAACTGGGTGGCTATAAAGGTGCACTACGGGTATCTTCGAAAGTGTCTGTTGGATTGGCATGAATCGAGACTGGGATTTGTCACTCCGTATGCGGAGAGGTATCTTTGGGCCCACTAGGTAATGCATCATCATAATGAGCTCAATGTGATTAAGTAGTTAGTCACGGGATCATGCATTATGGAACGAGTAAAGTGACTTGCCGGTAACGAGATTGAACGAGGTATTGGGATACCGACGATCGAATCTCGGGCAAGTAACATACCGATTGACAAAGGGAATTGCATACGGGATTGCTTGAATCCTTGGCATCGTGGTTCATCCGAGGAGATCATTGTGGAACATGTGGGAGCCAACATGGGTATCTAGATCCCGCTGTTGGTTATTGGCCGGAGAACGTCTCGGTCATGTCTGCATGGTTCCCGAACCCGTAGGGTCTACACACTTAAGGTTCGGTGACGCTAGAGTTGTTACGGGAAATAGTATGTGGTTACCGAAGGTTGTTCGGAGTCCCGGATGAGATCCCGGACATGACGAGGAGCTCCGGAATGGTCCGGAGGTGAAGATCGATATATTGGACGAATGGTATTGGAGCCCGGAATTGTTCCGGGGGTACCAGGTGATGACCAGCGTGTCCGAAAGGGGTTTCGGAGGCCCCGACAAGCGTTGGGGGGCCTTATGGGCCAAGGGGAGAGGGCACATCAGCCCACTATGGGGCTGAGCGCCCCTCCCACCCCATCTCACGTAACCAGGAGAGGTGGGGGCGCCACCCCTAGGGCAGCCGCCCCTCCCGGCTTGGGGGGCAAGTTTCCTAAGGGGTGGGGGCGCCCAAACCCATCTAGGGTTTCCCCTGTGGCCGCTGCCCCTCCCCTAGGGAACCCTAGGGCGCCTCCCTCTCCTCCCTTCCCCCTATATATAGTGAGGGAGAAGAGAGGGCAGCCGCACCCTTCCCCTGGCGCAGCCCTCTCCCTCCTCCAACACCTCCTCCTCCTCCGTAGTGCTTGGCGAAGCCCTGCGGGAGAACCACGAGCTCCATCACCACCACGCCATCGTGCTGTCGGAGTTCTCCCTCAACTTATCCTATCCCCTTGCTGGATCAAGAAGGAGGAGACATCCCCGGGCTGTACATGTGTTGAACGCGGAGGCGCCGTCCGTTCGGCGCTAGATCGGATCTTCCGCGATTTGAATCGCCGCGAGTACGACTCCATCAACCGCGTTCTTGCAACGCTTCCGCTTAGCGATCTTCAAGGGTATGAAGATGCTCATCCTCTCCCTCTCTTGTTGCTAGAATCTCCATAGATTGATCTTGGTGATGCGTAGAAAATTTTGAATTTCTGCTACGTTCCTCAACAGTGGCATCATGAGCTAGGTCTATTGCGTAGATTCTATGGACGAGTAGAACACAAGAAGTTGTGGGCGTTGGTTTTGTTCAATATGCTTACCGTTACTAGTCCTATCTTGTTTCGACGGTATTGTGGGATGAAGCGGCCCGGACAGACCTTACACGTACACTTACGTGAGACAGGTTCCACTGACTGACATGCACTTGTTGCATAAGGTGGCTAGCGGGTGCCAGTCTCTCCCACTTTAGTCGGATTGGATTCGATGAAATGGGTCCTTATGAAGGGTAAATAGCAATTGGCATATCACTTTGTGGTTTTGGCGTAGGTAAGAAACGTTCTTGCTAGAAACCTATAGCAGCCATGTAAAAACTTGCAACAACAATTAGAGGACGTCTAACTTGTTTTTGCAGCATATGCCGTGTGATGTGATATGGCCAAGAAGGATGTGATGAATGAAATATATGTGATGTATGAGATTGATCATATTCTTGTAATAGGAATCACGACTTGCATGTCGATGAGTATGACAACCGGCAGGAGCCACAGGAGTTGTCTTTAATTATTGTATGACCTGCGTGTCACTGAATAACGCCATGTAATTACTTTACTACTTTGCTAAACCGTTAGCTATAGTAGTAGAAGTAATCAGTTGGCGATACAACTTCGTGGAGACACGATGATGGAGATCATGGTGTCATGCCGATGACGATGATGATCATGGAGCCCCGAAGATGGAGATCAAAAGGAGCAAAATGATATTGGCCATATCATGTCACTATTTGATTGCATGTGATGTTTATCATGTTTATGCATCTTATTTGCTTAGAACGACGGTAGTAAATAAGATGATCCCTCATAGTAATTTCAAGAAAGTGTTCCCCCTAACTATGCACCGTTGCGAAAGTTCAATGTTTCGAAGCACCACGTGATGATAGGGTGTGATAGATTCTAACGTTCACATACAACGGGTGTAAGCCAGATTTACACATGCAAAACACTTAGGTTGACTTGACGAGCCTAGCATGTACAGACATGGCCTCGGAACACAAGAGACCGAAAGGTCGAACATGAGTCGCATAGAAGATACGATCAACATGAAGATGTTCACGGATGATGACTAGTCCGTCTCACGTGATGATCGGACACGGCCTAGTTGACTCGGATCATGTATCACTTAGATGACTAGAGGGATGTCTATCTAAGTGGGAGTTCATTAAATAACCAGATGAACTTAATTATCATGAACATAGTCAACAGGTCTTTGCAAATTATGTCGTAGCTTACGCTTTAGTTCTACTGTTTAAGATATGATCCTAGAGAAAATTTAGTTGAAAGTTGATAGTAGCAATTATGCGGACTGGGTCCGTAAACTGAGGATTGTCCTCATTGCCGCCCAGAAGGCTTATGTACTTAATGCACCGCTCGGTGTGCTGAACCTCAAACGTTGTACGTGGAGGTTGCGAACATCTGACATACACGTTTTGATGACTACGTGATAGTTCAGTAATGTTAAACGGTTTAGAATTGAGGCACCGAAGACAATTTTGAAACATCGCGGAACATATGAGATGTTCCAAGGGCTGAAATTGGGATTTCAGGCTCGTGCCCACGTCAAGAGGTATGAGACCTCCGACAAGTTTCTTAGCCTACAAACTAATTGAGAAAAGCTCAATCGTTGAGCTTGTACTCAGATTGTCTGGGTACAAAAATCACTTGAATCGAGTGGGAGTTAATCTTCCAGATGAGATAATGATGTTTCTCCAAAGTCATTGCCACCAAGCTACTAGAGCTTCGTGATGAACTATAACTTATCAGGGATAGATATGATGATCCTTGAAATATTCGCAATGTTTGACACCGCGAAAGTAGAAATCAAGAAGGAGCATCAATTGTTGATGGTTAGTGAAACCACTAGTTTCAAGAAGGGCAAGGGCAAGAAGGGATACATCATGAAACGACAAATCAGTTGCTGCTCCAGTGAAGAAACCCAAGGTTGAACCCAAAACCCGAGACTTGGTGCTTCTGTAATGAGGGGAACAGTCACTGAAGCAGAACTACCCTAGATACTTGGTAGATGAGAAGGCTGGCAAGGTTGATAGAAGTATATTGGATATACATTGTATTAAATGTGTACTTTACTAGTACTCCTAGTAGCACCAGGGTATTACGATACCGGTTTGGTTGCTAAGTGTTAGTAACTCGAAATAAAAAGCTATGGAATAAACGAAGACTAGCTAAAGGTGAGATGATGATATATGTTGGAAGTGTTTCCAAGGTTGATGTGATCAAACATCGCACGCTCCCTCTACCATCGGGATTGGTGTTAAACCTAAATAATTGTTGTTTGGTGTTTGCGTTGAGCATAGACATGATTGGATTATGTTTATCGAAATACGGTTATTCATTTAAGGAGAATAATCGTTACTCTATTTATTTGAATAAAACCTTCAATGGTCTTGCACCTAAAATGAATGGTTCATTGAATCTCGATCGTAGTGATACACATGTTCATGCCAAAAGATATAAGATAGTAATGATAGTACCACATACTTGTGGCACTGCCATTTGAGTCATATTGGTATAAAACGCATGAAGAAGCTCCATATTGATGGATCTTTGGACTCACTCGTTTTTGAAAAGATTGAGACATGTGAACCATGTCTATTGGTAGATATGTATGAAGAAACTCCATATAGATGGATCATTTGGACTCACTTGATTTTGAATCACTTGAGACATGCAAATCATACCACATGGGCAAGATGACTGAAAGGCCTCGTTTTCAGTAAGATGGAACAAGAAAGCAACTTGTTGGAACTAATACATTTTGATGTGTGCAATCTAATGAGTGCTGAGGCACGCAGTGGATATCGTTATGTTCTTACTTCACAGATAATTTGAGTAGATGCTGAGTATATTTACTTGATAAAACACAAGTCTGAATTATTTAAAGGTTCAAGTAATTTCAGAGTGAAGTTGAAGATCGTCGTGACAAGAGGATAAAATGTATATGATATGATCATAGAGATGAATATCTGAGTTACGAGTTTGGCACACAATTAAGACATTGTGAAAATTGTTTCACAACTAATACCGTCTGGAACACCATAGTGTGATGGTGTGTCCGGACGTCATAACTGCACCCTATTGGATATGGTGCATACCATGATGTCTCTTATCGAATTGTCACTATCATTTATGGGTTAGGCATTAGAGACAACCGCATTCACTTCAAATAGGGCACCAAGTAATTCTGTTGAGATGACAGTGTATGAACTATGGTTTAGAGAAACCTAAGCTGTCATTTCTTAAAAGTTTGGGGCTGCGAAGCTTATGTGCAAAAGTTTTTAGCCTGATAAGCTCAAACCCAAAGCGGATAAATGCATCTTCATAGGACACCCAAAATAGTTGCGTATACCTCCTATTTCAGATCCGGAAGCAAAAGTGATTGTTTCTAGAAACAGGTCCTTTCTCGAGGAAAAGTTTCTCTTGAAAGAATTTAGTGGGAGGATGGTGGAGACTTGATGAGGTTACTGAACCATCGCTTCAACCAATCTGTAGCAGGGCACAGGAAGTTGTTCTTGTGGTGTCTACACCAATTGAAGTGGAAGCTGATGATCGTGAATCATGAAACTTCAGATCAAGTCACTACCAAACCTCGTAGGTCGACAAGGATGCGTACTACTTCAGAGTGGTACGTAATCTTGTCTTAGAGGTCATGTTGCTAGACAACAATGAACCTACGAGCTATGGAGAAGCGATGGTGGGCCCGGATTCCGACAAATGGCTCGAGGCCATAAAATCCGAGAGAGGATCCATGTATAAAACAAAGTGTAGACTTTGGAAGAACTACTTGATGGTCGCAAGGCTATTGAGTACAGATGGATTTTAAAAGGGAAGACGGACAATGATGGTAAGTGTCACCATTAAGGAAGCTCGACTTGTCGCTAAGATGTTTTCCAACAAGTTCAAGGAGTTGACTACGATGAGACTTTCTCACTCGTAGCGATGCTAAGAGTCTGTTGAAATTATATTAGCAGTTCCTGCATTATTTATGAAATCTTGCAGATAGGATGTCAAAACATTGTTTCCTCAATGATTTTCTTGAGGAAAGGTTGTATGTGATACAACCAGAAGGTTTTGTCAATCCTAAAAGATGCTAACAAGTATGCAAAGCTCCATCAATCCTTTAAGGACTGGAGTAAGCATCTCGGAGTTGGAATATACGCTTTGATGAGATGATCAAAGATTTTGGGTTTATACAAAGTTTATGAGAAACTTGTATTTCCAAAGAAGTGAGTGGGAGCACTATAGAATTTCTGATGAGTATATGTTGTTGATCAGAAATGTTGTAGAATTTCTGGAAAGCATATAGGGTTATTTGAAAAGTGTTTTCAATGGGAAACCTAGATTAAGCTACTTGAACATTGAGCATCAAGATCTATAAGGATAGATCAAAAAACGCTTAATAGTACTTTCAAATGAATAAATATCATGACAAGATTTTGAAGGAATTCAAAATAGATCAGCAAAGAAGGAGTTCTTGGCTGTGTTATAAGGTGTGAGTATTGAGTAAGAATCAAGACCTGACCACAGCAGAAGAGAGAGAAAGGACGAAGGTCGTCCCCTATGCTTTAGACGTAGGCTCTACAATATGCTATGCTGAGTACCACACCTGAAGTGTGCCTTGCCATGAGTCAGTCAAGGGGTACAAGAGTGATCCAGGAATGGATCACATGACAGTGGTAAAAATTATCCTTGGTAACTAGTGGACTAAGGAATTTTCTCGATTATGGAGGTGGTAAAGGAGTTCGTCGTAAAGGGTTACGCCGATGCAAACCTTGACACTAATCTGGATGACTCTGAGTAGTAAACCGGATTCGTATAGTACAACAGTTATTTGGAATAGCTCCAAGTAGCGCCTGGTAGCTGCATCTACAAGATGACATAGATATTTGTAAAGCACACATGGATCTTAAAGGTTCAGACCCGTTGACTAATAACCTCTCTCACAAGCGAGACATGATCAAACCCAATGGGCGTTGGATTCATTACAATCACATAGTGATGTGAACTAGATTATTGACTCTAGTGCAAGTGGGAGACTGTTGGAAATATGCCCTAGAGGCAATAAAAAAATGGTTATTATTATATCTCCTTGTTCATGATAATTGTCTATTATTCATGCTATAATTGTATCAACTGGAAACCGTAATACATGTGTGAATACATAGACCACAACATGTCCCTAGTGAGCCTCTAGTTGACTAGCTCATTGATCAATAGATGGTTATGGTTTCCTGACCATGGACATTGGATGTCATTGATAACGGGATCACATCATTAGGAGAATGATGTGATGGACAAGACCCAATCCTAAGCATAGCACAAGATCGTGTAGTTCGTTTGCTAAAGCTTTTCTAATGTCAAGTATCATTTCCTTAGACCATGAGATTGTGTAACTCCCTGATACAGTAGGAGTGCTTTGGGTGTACCAAACGTCACAACGTAACTGGGTGGCTATAAAGGTGCACTACAGGTATCTCCAAAAGTGTCTGTTGGGTTGGCATGAATCGAGACTGGGATTTATCACTCCGTATGCAGAGAGGTATCTCTGGGCCCACTCGGTAATGCATCATCATAATGAGCTCAATGTGACTAAGTAGTTAGTCACGGGATCATGCATTATGGAACGAGTAAAGTGACTTTCCGGTAACGAGATTGAACGAGGTATTGGGATACCGACGATCGAATCTCGGGCAAGTAACATACCGATTAACAAAGGGAATTCCATACGGGATTGCTTGAATCCTTGACATCGTGGTTCATCTGATGAGATCATCGTGGAACATGTGGGAGCCAACATGGGTATCCAGATCCCGTTGTTGGTTATTGGCCGGAGAACGTCTCGGTCATGTTTGCATGGTTCCCGAACCCGTAGGGTCTAAAAACTTAAGGTTCGGTGACGCTAGAGTTGTTATGGGAAATAGTATGTGGTTACTGAAGGTTGTTCGGAGTCCCGGATGAGATCCCGGACATGACGAGGAGCTCCAGAATGGTCCAGAGGTGAAGATCGGTATATTGGACGAAGGGTATTGGAGTCCGAATTGTTCCGGGTACTGTGTGATGACCAGCGTGTCCGAAAGGGGTTTGGAGGCCCGGCAAGCGTTGGGGGCCTTATGGGCCAAGGGAGAGGGCACATCAGCCCTCTAAGGGGTGGCGCCTCCCACCCCATCTCACGTAATCAGGAGAGGTGGGGCGCCACCCCTAGGGCAGCCGCCTCCCGGCTTGGGGGGCAAGTTTCCTAAGGGGTGGGGCGCCCAAACCCATCTAGGGTTTCCCCGTGGCCGCCGCCCTCCCTAGGGAACCCTAGGCGCCTCCTCCTCCCCTTCCCCTATATATAGTGAGGGAGAGAGGGCAGCCACACCCTTCCCCTGGCGCAGCCCTCTCCCTCCCCCAACACCTCCTCCTCCTCCGTAGTGCTTGGCGAAGCCCTGCCGGAGAACCACGAGCTCCATCACCACCACACCGTCGTGCTGTCGGAGTTCTCCCTCAACTTCTCCTCTCCCCTTGCTAGATTAGAAGGAGGAGATGTCCCCAGGTTGTACGTGTGTTGAACGCGGAGGCGCCGTCCGTTCAGCGCTAGATCGGATCTTCCGCGATTTGAATCACCGCGAGTACGACTCCATCAACTGTGTTCTTGCAACACTTCCGCTTAGCAATCTTCCAGGGTATGAAGATGCTCATCCTCTCCCTCTCTTGTTGCTAGAATCTCCATAGATTGATCTTGGTGATGCGTAGAAAATTTTGAATTTCTGCTACGTTCCCCAACACCAAGCCGCCCTGAGTTTCTTAGATGACGCCTGCCAAACACCCCCTTTCCCACAGATTCCCATCCCCATCCCCCACTCTAGAGCGTCGCAGCCTAAGCCCGGCTACGCTTCCCGTGGAGCTCGAGGAGCGACTGGCCCAAAAGAGGTGTATAGCGGTCTCTTCGCCAACGTCGCCGAGGAAGCTGACGACCATTACTGGCGGAAGGCACTCAAGCAGCGGGCTAGAGTATGCTGGCATGTCTCGGCCGCCGGCTACGACATCGAGGTCATCGACAGCGATGACCTAAGGCGGGCTATGTCACAGGTTAAGTGACCCACCCCCAACTCCTCGGGTTTAACCGCCATCAATCTCATCCATGGCCCCGCCACTGATCTCCTCTGGCTCGCTATCAACAATTTGCCATTCTACATCGCTATCGAGCCCCTTTTGTCATTTCTGAAGGACACGTTATGCGACGCTGGCTTGGGATCCACATCTTCCAAGTCAAACCTCATCGATGGCGACCACGAGGAGGGCACCCTCTCCGGCTCTTCCAAGGGGAAAGAGCCCATTTGCTCTTCCAAGGGGAAAGCGCCCATCTGCGACATCAGGGAGGGCACCCTACAGCCGTGCTCTTCCAAGGGGAAGGAGCCCATCTGCGACAACATGGAGCGCATCCAGGGTCCGTGCTCTTCCCACGGGAACGAGCCCATCTATGACAAGTGAGGAAACCCATGATTTGTTTTGCCGTGCCTCTTCACAGGGGGAAACCCATGATTTGTTTTGTGGAGTCCCTTTTGTAGTGTAGTGAGAATATGTCCTGTTTTAATTGCTATATATGGTTGTTTACAGTATGCCTTGTTTATTTTAGTTGTTCACTTTGTGATGCTCTATATGTGCAATTATTTACTGTGCAGTACATTTCATCAATCCAGTTTCAAACATACCGACAGGAATGCATATATTTGCTTGATGTTAAGCCTGTTATAGCTAGCATATGCCTCTTTTAAAGTTTTTTGATTGTTCGGTTGTTTGTAGTTAGCATATTTCCAGTTTCAAATGCTATCTTTGGTTGTTCGTAGTATGCCTTGTTTATTCCAATTATTCACAACGTGATGTTCTATATGTGCAAGTATGAACTGTGCAGTTCAATTTCATCAGTACCAGTTTCAACAATACCACTATGAATGACTACATTTGGTTGCTGCATCTTGTAGTTAACACGCCTTTCCATTTTTATTTAATAATAACCAGTGTACTTAGACCGGCACAATACCAGTTTGAATGACTATGTTTGCTTGTTGTTAAATGTTAGGCCTGTTGCAGTTAGCACACCTTTCCTCTTGTTTTGCTTTACTAGCGTGCTTAAACCTACACACTGAAGCTATCTTTTGGAGATTATTTTATCTGCCATGGATAATTTTGGTTGATGTTTAGCCTGTTGTGCTTAACATGCTTCTCGATGTACCTACACAGGACAATTTTGGGAACGACTGTTGTTTTCCATCAAGGTTAGTTTCATCCCATGGCTTATATCTGCTCACTGTTCAGGATATCGGTAGCTGGTACCATATAGGCTGGCGGCTGATAAGGGACTAATCAGTGAATCAGACTTTTAACTGAATATATCTGCAAACCATTTATCATTAGGTTAACTAGGGTCATATGTAATATATCTGAGGCTACATAACAACATGCACTATACTTAATGTCTAAATATGCAATCCTAGGCTACATAGCAACAAGGAAGAGTGTTACTTTAATGTTCTAATGATGTCTAGATATACGTAGAAGAGAAACAACAATAACAACAACAACGCATCCCTGTTTGGATACTCAACTTAGCTAGAGGTTAGAGTTAGTTTATAGCTCATGAGTAACCCTGAACTAACTCCATCCAAAGAGTTGTTTGGAGGGCAGGGTTAGATTAACAATAAATGCACTAGGAGAACTAGCTCCAATTAGCACCTCTTGGGTTGGATAGTTTTTTTGGGTGGGTTATAGATGCAACTAGCTCAAACTAGCCCTCATGTTTAGATATACTTTAGGGCTATTTGAGCCCGAACTAGCTCAAACTAATTGTAACCCATGGATACAACAGTAGTTAATCAGTTCATAATTTATAAGAATGCACTAAACTCCTTCCGGCCCATAATACAAGATGTTAATTCGGCGGTGCACCGGGATGTGCAATGATCTAGCGTAGCAATGACTTCAAAAAACGGACAAGCCATGAAAACATCATGCTAGCTATCTTACGATCATGCAAAGCAATATGACAATGAATGCTCAAGTCATGAATATGATGATGACGGAAGTTGCATGGCAATATATCTCGGAATGGCTACGGAAATGCCATGATAGGTAGGTACGGTGGCTGTTTTGAGGAAGATATAATGAGGCTTATGTGTGATAGAGCGATCGTATCACGGGGTTTGATGCACCGTGAAGTTTGCACCAACTCTCAAGGTGAGAAAGGGAAATGCACGGTACCGAAGAGGCTAGCAATGATGGAAAGGTAAAAGTGCGTATAATCCATGGACTCAACATTAGTCATAAAGAACTCACATACTTATTGCAAAAATCTATTAGTCATCAAAACAAAGTACTACGCGCATGCTCCTAGGGGGATAGATTTGTATGAAAAGACCATTGCTCATCCCCGACCGCCACTCATAAGGAAGGCAATCAATAAACACCTCATGCTCCGACTTCGTTACATAACGGTTCACCATACGTGCATGCTATGGGACTTGCAAACCTCAACACAAGTATTTCTCAATTCCACAATTACTCAACTAGCACGATTATAATATCACCACCTTTATATCACAAAACTATTGCAAGGAATCAAACATATCATATTCAGCGATCTACAAGTTTATGTAGGTTTTTATGACTAACCATGTGAATGACCAATTCCTGTCATCTCTCTAAATAGATATAAGTGAAGCAAGAGAGTTTAATTCTTTCTACAAAAGATATGCCCACGCTCTAACAAATATAAGTGAAGCAAAAGAGCATTCTACAAAAGGCAGTTTTCTATGTAAAGAGAAACAGGCAATCCAACTTCAAATGATATAAGTGAAGCACATGAAGCATTCTATAAAGCCACACTCAAAAGATTTAAGTGAAGTGCAATGAGCATTCTATAAATCAACCAAGAACTATCTCATACTAGCATGGTGCAAAAAAGAAAAGTGAAAACTAAATGCAAAAGACGCTCCAAGACTTGCACATAATGCCTGAACAAAACGAATTCGAAAACATACCGATACTTGTTGAAGAAAGAGGGGATGCCTTCCGGGGCATCCCCAAGCTTAGACGCTTGAGTCTCCTTGAATATTTACTTGGGGTGCCTCGGGCATCCCCAAGCTTGAGCTCTTGCCTCTCTTCCTTTTCCTCATATCGAGACATCCTCGATTAGACACTACATCTACACAAAACTTCAACAGAAAACTCGGTAAGATCCGTTAGTATAATAAAGCAAATCACCACTCTAAGTACTGTTTCAAACCAATTCATATCTTGTTTTTGCATTGTGTCTACTGTGATATAACTTTTTCATGGCTTAATCCACTGATATAAATTGATAGATTCATCAAAAACAAGCAAACTATGCATCAAAAACAGAATCTGTCTAAAACAGAACAGTCTGTAGCAATCTGAACATCCACCATACTTCTGATACTTGAAACATCATGCCAAAATTAGGAAAAATAAACAAGTTGTATAGAAAGACAGTGAAAAAAGAATGAGAACCATTTGACTTTCCAGTTAAAAATTAAAATTCGTGCACTACAGACAAAGCTTCTTTGGGCCTTCAGGAATTTTTGACTGGAGGCTGGTAAGTAGCCATGGTACACTCTCTCTGTTTGTCGGACTTAATTATCCGATTAACCAGGAGATAACCGACGGCAAGGATCATGGTGGCAGCACAGTTTCATTCATCAGGCAAAACTATGTGTACACAGCGTACCATGCATCTCTGCATGCACCATACCATGATATGTTCCGCCACGCTCTGCAGCCCAAAGTAGGAGAGAGGGTCGCAAGTATCAGACTTCGACCTGCTGGCTGGAGTTTCCTCCGTCAGGCACCCATCTGGTTCAAGCCTTCAACCAATCTCCACAGCTTAATAAATAGTAACGTCTAACTGAGCCAGTTAGTTAGATGCGTACACTTGGTGTAGTAGGATCTTTATTTAGTTTGATGCATAAACTTGTTCTTTTTGTTAGAACTTTTGTAATGATGGCTGATGTTTGGTTTGGAAGAGAGAGCTGCTTCTTCACTCTTCTGGCCCGCTTACTGCTTCTGTTGCACCCCCAGCCCTGGTTGCTGTTGCTGCTGTTTTCAATGTACAATTAGTAGTATATTTCGTCTGTTGGTTGAATAAATGTGTTGTTAGAACGACAACACAATGTTTTGGAAGTCGTTGGACGGTTCGATCCTTTAGTGCCCCGTACCGTACGTAGCGCATACTATTTTTCGTACGGAACACATTTTCCACTTGTTCATAACATGCAACCCACTGATGAAGGCCCAATAGAGAACCCATAATTAACTGGAAGGGAGGCTCTCACATGAATCCGGCCTAGGTACATGCTCATGGTCCCCTAAACATAAATAAGTAAATAAATAAATAAATGAAGCTAAATGCTCATGCACAAGTTCATTGGGAAAATAGGTAGCCCAATATTTCTTTTTGAAGAATACCCAAGCTAGGCCTATTTGTTTTCTCCGAATTACTGGGCTGCAAATCTTTCAAGACGAGGAGGGATGCATTCTGGCCTGGCTTAAGAGTATGGTCAGTGTCTGTTAAAAGTACTATCAAAAGGGGTTGAAAATTCCAAAAAAATTATAGCAAATGGGATATAAGTTTCTTTTTTGTTTTGTTCTTCACCGATATCTTATCGTGATTTCATTGGATTTAACATGACATAGTACTAATTTATTTTTAAATTTGTTTTAGTATGGCTATTAATTTTTGGATTAAGAATATTTCGTTCCCGAGCAAAAATTTGTGAATTTTCAAAATTCCCACATATTTAGTTAATTTTTGACTCACATCGACGAGAAAATGGCCAGCAAATCTAAAAATGGAAAACGGGCTGCAATAAATTCCATATGAATTAGAAAATGAGTAAAAATAATAAAAATAATAGCAAATGGGCTGTACACGCCACAGATTTCGAGGCTGACTTGGTTACGCAAGGCTTTGTCAATGAACACACGATTCTAGCAGCAGTGACTGTTGGATGTCCATCCAACGGCCGACGCGTCTTCTTCAATCTCTCGATCTTCTGCTCGGCCGCCTAAACTAGCGCGGTGGGACTGCTCGCTCACTCCTCTTGTGGCCGCTGTGATGCCGCGCAAGCTTCCCCGGCCCACCCTACTCCCTTCGCTGGCCTGGCCTCACGCAATCAACTGCCTCCTTATTACGCGTAAAAAATGATTCCTCCCACTGACATCTGGGGCGCACCGGTTGGGAGGCTGACTAAGTTGACGCATACGCAGGGCTTGTCAACTTAGTCAACAAACGATTCTAGCAGCAGTAACCGTTGGATTTGAATCGAACGGTCCTGCTGCTTCTTCAATCGCTGCTCTTCTTGCACCACCGACCAATCCAGACCGGGAGACCGCTGCTCCTCGCCTCCGGTGGCGGTTGTGCTGCCGTTGAGGCCTCATCGCCCCCTACTACTCCCACCGCTAGCCAGGCCTTGCGGCGACGGCAGCCTCACACCGCAGCGGAACCGGTGAACCTCGTACTCCTCTCGCGTGGGCATCCACTGCGTGTGTTTTCCCGGCTCGCGTCGTCCCCTTCCTAGGCCTCGCCGTCGTCCACCGCCTTGGTGCTCTCGGCGCGGCGTGGTCAACGTGGTCAACGACATTCCATCAGAAGAGTACTGTACGTGGAGAGGCTGACAGCTGGATCCACGGCCACAACCCAGTTTTTTTGTGATTTGCTAAGTAAGTCTCTTTGTCAGGCCTGTTGGGCTGCAAATCTTTCAAGACGAGGAGAGCTTTCATTCGGCTGGCCGAGAAAATGGGCCATCAGTAATGAGAAATGGGTTGTACATTTTTAAAACACATCAAACCGGCAATTAGTTCCAAATATCTTTTTTTTCATTTTGAGATTTTAAATTATATTAATTTTTATTTGTGGAGAATTTGTTGGATTTTATATTGATATACATTTATTTTTAAAATCAGTTCGAATATGAGTCGAAATTTCGAGATTAAAAACAGTTCAGACCGCACCGAAATATGCAAAATTTTGTATAATTTTTTAACCGTGGCCACAATACGGGCTGTAATGCTAACAAAAAGAATACAGGCTCCAAAAAAACCTTAATAATTAGCAAATGGGCTGTAAATTATTAGAAATAATGGCAGATGGGTTGTATGCTGTTTTCCACAGATTTGAGGCTTTCCTAAAAAAAGGTTGACGACAGCAAAGGATCGTTGGATGGCCATCCAACGACCGTCGTGCTTCTTCAATCTCTGCTCTTCTGCTCCGGCCGCTCAAACAAGCGCCATGGACTGCTCGCTCCCTCCTTCCAGCTGGTGGCTCTGCTGCTTGCAGCCTCACCGCCCCACCGCACTCCCATCGCTGGCCTAGCCATCCCTCTACTCACCCACACCTGCTGTTATTCTCCGCGACGGCAGATTTAACCGAAAACCCTCAGACAACAGACTCCCCTCCGCGTGGGAAACAATTGCGAGTCTTCCTTCCTCCGTCGTTCCTTCCTAGGCCTCGCCGTCGTCCACCGCCTCGGTGCTCTCGGCGTGGCCTGGTCAACGTGGTCAACGACCGACATGCATCTGAAGTGGACTATACATGGAGAGGCCGACAGCTGGGTCCACGGCCGCACGCAAGGAAATGCCTCCTTATTACGCGCAAAATAATGATTCCTCCACCTGACATCAGGGGCCCACCGAGAGGGCCTCTGCATTTCGCGAAAAAAACGTTACCGCCGCTGACAGCTCGGACCCACCAGCTATATCTTCACACGCAAGGAAGTGCCTCCTTATTACGCACAAAAAAAAATTAATACTCCCCCTGTTAGCTGGGACCCAGTATAGTGGCAGGCTGACTTGTGGGCCTACTAAGTTGACGGGGACGGAGGGCTTTGTCAACTTAGTCAATATGCACGATTCTAGCTCCAGTGACCGTACGATATCCATCCAACGGCTGTAGTGCTTCTTCAAGCTCTGGTCTTCTTGCTCCAGCCGCCCACACTAGCGCAGGTCGTGTCTCGTGCTCCTGCCTCCCGTGGCCGGCTGCGATGCGACGGAGGCCTCACCGCCCCCTACTACTCCCATCGCTGGCCAGGCCATCCCTCTACTCACCCACACCCCATGTTATTCTGCGGCGACAAAGAGCCTCACACCGCAGCGAACGGTGAACCTCGACTCCTCTCACGCGTGGGCATCCATCGCCGTGTCTTCCCAGCTCGCGCCATCCCTTCCTAGGCCTCATTGCCGCCCACCGCCCTGGTGCTCTCGGCGCGACGTGGTCAACGTGGTCAAGGAACGGCTTCCATCGGACGTGGATTGTACGTGGAGAGGCTGACTGCTGGGTCCACAGCCGCAGCAAGGAAGTGCCTCCTTATTACGTGCAAAATAATTATTCCTCCACCTGACAGCGGGGACCTACTGGACGGGCAACCGTATTTCGTGAAAAAAACGTTTCCCCCCTGAGTGCTGGGACCCACCAGCTACATCTTCACACGCAAGGAAGTGCGTGCGAAAAAACGATTCGCTTCTCGATTGCTGGGACCCACCAGCTACATCTTCGCAGCAAGGAAGTGCTCGCGGTGGGACCCACCTGGTCGAAGCGTACGTAGCGTTGTCATTCTGGTCGTGAACGTGTACGTACATATATACTGGTGGATGTAGAGGCGCGCACGTGTCGTAGTAGAGGTGCGTACGTGCCGTAGTAGAGGCGCGCACGTAGCATGTACACGTATGTACAGCGGCCAGGGTTCAAGAAAGTAAATACGACCACATATGTGTACATACGGGCGGGGTCTCGAACGCCTACTCGCGCATACGTACGACCAGGGCTCGTGTACATGGCTGGGTCGGAACGGAGAAACAACGTCGTCGTCGTGTTCATGGGGAGGCAACGGAATGTGTCGTGTTCATGGGGAGGCAACAAAATGCGTCGTGTTCATCGGGGGGCAACGGAATGCGTGGGAGCCAACCGGCTGGGTCGGAACGGAATGCGTGGTCGTGTTCATCGGGAGGGCTTGGATGGAACAGGCGATGGAAACGAGGCTTGGCGTACCGCACAACAGAGGAAACAGACCTCCTACGTTCGGAACAGGGTCCTGTTGATCGGGAGGGGTGTGGCGTACCACAAAACGAAGGAAACAGACCTCCTACGGTCGAAACGGGGGTCCTGTTGATCGGGAGGGGTGTGGCGTACCGCAAAATGGAGGAAACAGACCTCCTACGGTCGAAACGTTGGTCCTGTTTATCGGGAGGGGTGTGGCGTACCACAAAACGGATGAAACAGACATCCTACGGTCAAAACGGGGGTCCTGTTGATCGGGAGGGGTGTGGCGTACCGCAAAACGACACTCCACGAGATACTGTTCATCTCCACCGTCGACCTCCTCTAGCCTCCACGGGCTACCGTCGACCTCCTCCAGCCTCCACGGGCTACCGTCGACCTCCTCCAGACTCCACGGGCTCTTGTTCATCCAGCCTCCACCACGCGCAACTCCACTGGCTACTGTTCAACCACCCCTCCACGGGCACCCCTCCACCGTCGACTGTTCATCCAGCTGAAAGTGCAACTATCCCTAGGTGGTTTTGGTAATTCATAACAACATATAGCTCATTGAGCTAATGCTATTCCAAGACTATTATTTCAGGAAAGCTCAACGAATGGCATGGCTTGGATGATGAAAGTGGTTCCCTCAAAATACTAAGGACAAAGGATTGGCTCAAGCTCAAAACCTCAAGACTCTTCATTTTATATTTTAGTGATGACATAGTACTATGCATTTTCTATGAACTTTTTGGTAACTTGTTGCCAAAGGGGGAGAAAAATGTATAGATCATAGGCTTCGAGAGAGAGAGAGAGTGTTGCTTTTGTTCTCTCCTGATTTGGTGGTTCAAACTTGTTTGCTTTTGATTGCTTGAGATACTATGCTATTCTTGTGAGACATTGATGATCATGTGTTTGATCATAAGCTACACTTATGCATGTTTGATGATATTATCTTATCTATCCTATGTGATCATTCACTTTGCTTGGTGATGAGTGCATGTATTCAATCTTTATCATTTTGAGCGCTCCACCAAGATGTATGTGACATGGAAGAGTAACCCATGAGCCTAATTCCTTGTGCATTTGCAGTCCAAAGAAAATCTTAAACTATGCACAAATTTAGGGGGAGCTCTTGCTTATCACATACTTCTCAAAGCGACGATGTTTTTCAATTTTATTATCATTTGTCGAAGCTTTGATCTATATGTTGTCATCAGTTACCAAAAAGGGGGAGATTGAAAGTGCAACTATCCCTAGGTGGTTTTGGTAATTCATAACAACATATAGCTCATTGAGCTAATGCTATTCCAAGACTATTATTTCAGGAAAGCTCAATGAATGGCATGGCATGGATGATGAAAGTGGATCCCTCAAAATACTAAGGACAAAGGATTGGCTCAAGCTCAAAACCTCAAGACTCTTCATTTTATATTTCAGTGATCCAAGATCACATTGAGTCTATAGGAAAAGCCAATACTATCAAGGAGGGATGAGGTGTTGCTTAATGAGCCTCTTGCTTCATGTGCTTAGTGATATGCTCCAAAACCCTCAGCTACTTTCTCACATCCACATATGACCTAAACCCAAAGTCAAAATCGGTCACACCGATTCTTCCTACCCGGCGCCACCGATTTCAAAAGTCATAGCCACTGCCACAAACCCTAGGCAAGTCGGTCCTACCGATAGGGATCTCGGTCTTACCGAGATGGGATTGTAATCTCTCTGTTTCCCTTCGTAACATTTCAGTCTAACCGAAGTGAGCGATCGGTCCCACCGAGATTGCAATGTAAACTCTCTGTTTCCCTTTTGTAACATTTCGGTCTCACCGAAAAGAGCAAATCGGTCCCAACGAGTTTACCTGACCAACTCTCTGGAAAGCTTATTACCAAAATCGGTCTCACCGAGTTTGTGTAATCGGTCTTACCGAGATTAAGTTATTCCCTAACCCTAACCGAATCGGTCTCACCGAGTTGCATGTCAGTCCCACCGAAAATCACTAACGGTCACTAGGTTTACTAAATCGGTCCGACCGAGTCTGTTGAATCGGTCCCACCGAGTTTGGTAAATTGTGTGTAACGGTTAGATTTTGTGTGGAGGCTATATATACCCCTCAACCTCCTCTACATTCGTGGAGAGAGCTACCAGAACAAACCTACACTTCCAACTTACCAGTTATGAGAGAGAACCACCTAGTCATGTGTTGAGGCCAAGATATTACGTTCCAACCATATGAATCTTGATCTCTAGCCTTCCCCAAGTTGCTTTCCACTCAAATCTTCTTTCCACCAAATCCATATCCTGTGAGAGAGAGTTGAGTGTTGGGGAGACTATCATTTGAAGCACAAGAGCAAGGAGTTCATCATCAACACACCATTTGTTACTTCTTGGAGAGTGGTGTCTCCTAGATTGGCTAGGTGTCACTTGGGAGCCTCTGACAAGATTGTGGAGTTGAACCAAGGAGTTTGTAAGGGCAAGGAGATCGCCTACTTCGTGAAGATCAACCGCTAGTGAGGCAAGTCCTTCGTGGGCGACGGCCATGGTGGGATAGACAAGGTTGCTTCTTCGTGGACCCTTCGTGGGTGGAGCCCTCCGTGGACTCGTGCAACCGTTACCCTTCGTGGGTTGAAGTCTCCATCAACGTGGAGGTACGATAGCACCACCTATCAGAACCATGCCAAAAACATCCGTGTCTCCAATTGCGTTTGAATCCCCCAAACCCTTCCCTTTATATTCTTGCAAGTTGCATGCTTTAATTTCCGCTGCCTATATACTCTTTGCATGCTTGCTTGATTTGTGTGATGATTGCTTGACTTGTCCTAAGATAGCTAAAATCTGTCAAACTCTAAAATTGGGAAAAGGTTAAGTTTTAATTGGTCAAGTAGTCTAATCACCCCCCTCTAGACATACTTCAAGGTCCTACAAGTGGTATCAGAGCTTTGGTCTCCATTTGCTTTGATTTCCATAGCTTTTGTTGGTCATAGCCTTGGTTTCACAACCTAGGAGAGTATGGCGTCTAGCGAGGGAAATTATCACCGTAGAGGTCCTTACTTTGATGGTACTAATTTTGCTAGTTGGAAGCATAAGATGAAAATGCATATTCTCGGACATAACCCCGCCGTTTGGGCAATTATTTGTATTGGCTTGCAAGGTGAATTCTTTGATGGGAGAGAGCCGGACCGCGAAGCTAATGCTGAAGAATTGAGGATGTTGCAATACAACGCTCAAGCTTGTGATATCATCTTCAACGGATTGTGCCCCGAAGAATTCAACAAAATCAGCCGTCTTGAGAATGCAAAAGAAATTTGGGATACTTTGATTGATATGCATGAAGGTACCGAATCCGTCAAGGAATCCAAGTTGGATGTGCTCCAAAGTCAGCTTGACAAGTTCAAAATGAAGGATGGTGAAGGTGCCGCTGAATTGTACTCTAGGCTTGCTCT
Source organism: Aegilops longissima (assembly GCA_021605205.1). Taxonomy (NCBI): domain Eukaryota; kingdom Viridiplantae; phylum Streptophyta; class Magnoliopsida; order Poales; family Poaceae; genus Aegilops; species Aegilops longissima. The sequence continues at coordinate 211,758,885 of CM038678.1, read as the reverse complement.
TATCACAAATGAGATTGCCGGCTTAGGGAGTGAAGAGATGACCGATAGATTCATCATCAAGAAGATCCTAAGAGCATTGGATGGAAAGTATGATACCGTGTGCACATTGATCCAAATGATGCCAAACTACAAAGATCTCAAGCCAACAGAAGTCATTGGAAGAATTATTGCTTATGAGATGTCACTCAAGGATAAGGAGGAACTTCACAACAAGTCAAGTGGTGCTTACAAAGCCTCAAGTGAAGCCCCCACATCATCAAGTGAGAAACAAACCTTCAATGAAGAATTGAGCTTAATGGTGAAGAACTTCAACAAATTCTACAAGAGTAGAAGCAAAGAAAGAAGCTCCAAGTCAAGGACTTACCATGACAAAAGATCTTCTAGTCGAGAGCGCAATTGCTACAATTGTGGGAGGCCTGGACACTATTCAAATGAGTGTATGGCACCCTACAAAAGAAGAGAAGATTATCCAAAAAGAAGAAGCAAAAGAGAAGAATCACCACCAAGAGAGAGGAGGAGTAGAGATGATCGTTATGAACGAAGATCCTCACGGAGAAGCAAGGATTCGGAAAGGAAGGACAAGTCATCAAAGAGCTACACAAAACGAAGACAACAAGCTCATGTTGGTGAATGGGTATCCGGCTCTGACTCCGACAATCACTCCGAGAGAAGCTATCACTGCGACTCCGAATATACTCAAGATGAAGGTGTTGCCGGTTTAGCACTTATGTCAACCAACTCCTACGACATATTTGAATCACCAAATGAAGGAATTGGAAGATGCTTCATGGCCAAAGGTCCTAAGGTAACACACCCCGAGTATGTTGACTTTAATAGTGATGAAGATGACTTGCTAGGTGATGATGATTTACTTGTTGACAACTCTAGTGATGAATACTATGATGAAACGTCAATTAATCATGCTAATCAAGATAAAACGAATGACAATGATAAGGAGAAGATTGAGCTTCTAACTAAAGAACTAAACACTCTTAAGTTAGCTCATGAAACTATCATTGAAGATCATCGAGAACTTTTAAGGGCTCATGAGAAGTTATGCTTTGAAAAGCTCAATCTTGAGCAAGAGCATGAGTTCTTAAAAGCAATCAATGATGATCTCCATAAGAAAAGTTCTTCTTACATTGCCAAGTGTTTACTCCTATCTACTTACATGCCTCAAGTCAAGTCTAGTAACAAGTACAAGAAAGATACTTCCTCTAATGGTAACAATAATAATGTCAAATCCAATATTGTTGCTTCTAGTAGTTCTCTTGATTCCACTAATGATTCTCTTAGCCAAGTTACACTTGAGCAAAAAAATAGCTTATTGAAGGGAATTATAGAGAAAGGTGTCTACAAGAGTCTTGCCGGGAGTAAGTAATTGAGGAAATTGTACATAAGCAAGGAAGACACGGAAGAATCAAGGTGTTGGTTTTGAACGAAAGTTCAATGCCAATGGAGTTGAGTGGGAAGAAGATCAATACCCCAAGACGAAGTTTGTTCCTCAACAAGAGAAGTATGATCCTACTTCCTTCAAGGGAACACAAGCACAAGATGATATTCCACCACAAGACCACAAGAAAAAAGGCAAGGACAAGCTTCAAGAAGATATTGATGCATTTGAAGAAGCACCTATGGCCTCGTTCAAGTGGATTCCCAAGACTACGTCGAATTCTACTTCATCAAGTACAACTACAACTCCAAGGATTCCCATCAAGATGATGTGGATCCCGAAGAAGAAGAACTAGAGAGTTCTTGAGGGTGACTCTCCAACATTCTTCACACATATCATTATGGCAAGGACAAGTGCAATAAACTTCCACATCTTGCACTAGTTCAAGGAGTCACAAACCCTCATGTTGGTAAGGCAAGGGACAAGGTAACCTAATGATTTCATGGACATCATCTTGTGTGTGCATCACTCTATGTCTGTGGATATTCTTGTTTGTTCCTTGTGGGACTAACCCATGTAGGCAAGTTGAAAGTGCAACTCACTCCAAAGGATTGCTCCAATTGATCTACATCAACATTGAGCATCCACATCTTCGACACCTACATGAAGTCATCATCGACAAAACCCAAGGTTAGTTCATCCCTCTAAGGGGGGATCTCACATCTAGGGGGAGCTTAACTCTAAGAATTGAGTCAAAGCAACTCTAATGGTGTGAACACATCAATGCATTATGTAAAAGTGGTAACCCCACTTGAGCTTAAACGATGAGTATGACCTATGATCAAATGTTTATCATTTGACTCCTAAGTCAATATACTCATATATAGATGACCTAGTCATCGCCAATTGGTTGACATATGCTAGAATTGGTTGTGCATGCTTTGTCACATATTTTATTTTTCATCTTATTGTGTGAGCATGTTGGTTGCATATTTACTCATTCAAGGACATCCACTTGTTGTTTTGATTGTTTGGTTCTTTCTTATTTTGGCCAATTGGATGGACAAGAATGCCTAAGAACTTTCTCTAGCTATCTATGCTTTTCTCGTCTCAAACTCTATTCATGCTACATCACAAAATTTGATCAAGTCAGATTCGAACCACTCTGTGCGAGGAGCACTCGGAGTCCCCGATTCGTCATAGAATTAAACTTCCAAAACTTCTTTGAGATTCTCGGTCTGACCGATTCCTCCATTTCGGTCCTACCGAGATCACTAAGTCGATCCAGGTTTTCAATCTCGGTGCAACCGATTTGAACTTTTCGGTCACACCGAGTTGTCAGAATCGAACACAGTTATGCATCTCGGTGCCACCGAAGTTGTTCCACTCGGTCACACCGATGTGGTCGGGCTATATATAGTCACGGCAAAATTTTGGAAATTTCTCCGAACTCCTTCGCCCATGAAATAGCTCGCTCTGCCTCCAAGGTCTGGATCGATCGCCTCCTCGCCGCCACCGCCTCCGTCGCTGGTCTCCGCCGCCAACGGAATTCAACCCGCCGTTGCCGCCAGAAGCGAGTTCATCGCCGAGCTAGGGTATGGACTCTATCACAGTGCTATCCTCGTCCGATTCCTAGCACATTGTGTTCTTATTGATTCTTGCCACGATTGAAACACTCCTATCCATCAATGCAATCCGTAGATTAGATGAGATTTGAAAATTTAGGGTTAGGTTTCCCGAAACCATCTCGGCCCACCGAGTTGAAAAACTCGGTCCCACCGATTTGGCATATGCCATTGCACTAGTAACTCTCGGTCTGACCGAGAATTGCTAATCGGTGCGACCGATTTTAGGACTTTGTGAAACCCTAGCAGTCTCGGTGCCATCGAACTGTGACTCGTCCAACCGAGTTCATCGATTTAGGTTCCAAAACTGCTTGGTATCGCCGAGTTTTAAAATCGGTTGATCCGAAATGCTTTCTCGTGGAAAACTAAAACTGAAATTTTGAATCATTCTTTTGCAAAAATCTCTGCATTTTGTGATGCTCATCCACTCTATCTCATCTATAACTCTTCACAGGGTCAGCAGCCAGTGTTTGCAGCATGTCAGACCAGAGTGACAGCCAGAACAGGTCAGCAGAGCAGATTGACATGAGTGAGGGCACTAGTCCCTCCAGCTCTTCAGATGAAGGCAGCAGAAGCACTCCAAGCAACCTGCCTAAGGCTGCTACCAGGCAAAGGAAGAAGAAAACCTCAAACTCTGAAGATGAGGATTATAGAGATGAAGAAGATGAGGCTACATCCAAGAAAGTAGTACTCAAAAAGGAGTATGGCTCAGCAAAGCATACAAAGCCTGGCTTGAAAATCAAAAGGCCAGCAGGTAGACAACCAATGTCCAAAGCCAGAGTGTCTACTCAAGCTCCTTTGGAATCTCAACCCGAAGAGCCTGTTGCCGCAGAGGGAAAGAAAAGGAAATAAAGGGTCAAGAAGACCATGTCAAGAGTGATTGGGAAGCCTTCCATGATGGAAGAGGAGGAAGAAGAAGAGGTTGCAGAGCCAGCACCCAAGGCACAAAAGCTGATGGGTGATGCTATCAAGTCAGGAGCTGCAACTTCCAAGCCCAAAGCTGCCTCCAAGCCCAAGAATGCACCCAAGAGGAATACCAGGAGTATTCCAGCTGCTGAGAAGAACAAGACCCCAGTGCCCGAGGTTGCTGAGGAGGAAGATGAAGAAGGACAAGTTCTGAGGAAGCTCAAACCCAAGATCCCATACCACAATGATGCTCATCCTGTGGCTGAAAACATGAAGATCAGGAGAGATAATGGGTTGAGGCTATGGAGAGAGACAGATCCATATGCCACGAGGAGAAGGACTGCTGTGGATTACAGGTTCCACACCAAGGAGCAGCAGGACTTTTATGAGACTATCTTGCTAGATAAGAAGCCCATAGTTTGCGATATGAGATGGGTCAACTGGACCTACATGAAGGAGAACACAGAACACTACCCTGGAGTATATGACAGCTTCAGTTCTTGTGGAGTTGCTGATTTTGTTGGGCGGAAGCTCACCAACTGGAACGACGAACTTATCATACAATTCTACTCCACAACACATTTCTATCCAGATGGCAGGATATGTGGATGTCAGAAGGAACCAGATATCAGTCTACCATAGAGGAATGGGCAAGTTTGATCAATGCCCCAAAGGAAAGTGAGGATGACCTGGACATTTATGGAAAGAAGAAAATGGATCATAACTCAATGGCACATATGTACAAGGAAATCCCAGATGATGCAGTTGAGACCTTCCAGTTTGGATCAGTCCATTTTCTGCTGTCAGGGCTGCCTACGATCAACTGGATCTTAAGGCATACTCTTTTTCCCAAGTCAGGTGACCATAACATGATTAGAGGGCATGCAATCAATTTGCTTCATGTTTTTGATGTGCCTCAGAAATTCAAGGTCATGAGCCTCATAGTCGAGACAATTAAGAGGACATCGGCAGATCAGAAGAGGAGCTGTGGTTATGCCCCTCAGATTCAGGAGTTGATTAACTCGAAGATGGGCACAGGAAAGTATCTCTTGGATGAGGAACACATGGTTCTATATCCTGATTTTGAGGACAATCGAGTTGTCATGACAGAGAATGAACCATCATCAGTGCAAGCTCAGGAGAGAAAGGAGAAGGCAAGGCAAGAGAAAGCTGCAAAGATGCCAACTCAAGCAGAGGCATCTGACTACTTTATGAAGAGCAAGCATGAGCAGCTTGGTTACTTAATAGCATCAACTCTACGGATTGATAAGGGGTTGGCCACCCTAACTCAAAACCAGGAGAGCCTGGAAAGAATCATGGAACAAAAATTCTATGATCTTGATGTCAAAGTGACTGAGATTCAGTCAGCTGTGGAGCAATTACAAGATGATATGCATGAGAGGAAGGGCAAGACGACAACTGATGCATTTGCCAGAGTGCCTAGAGCTCAGAGGTCAGCTGCAGTACCAACTCCAGACACCAGAGCAACTTCTTCCGCTCCAGCTACAACCCCAGCTCAACCAGCTCCAGCTCCAACTTCTTCAGCTCCTACCACTTCTCTCGATGCGCTCATCCTTGAGTCCCTGTCTACACCACCACCAGAAGACCAAGCCTGAGAGATGACATAGTACTATGCATTTTCTATGAACTTTTTGGTAACTTGTTGCCAAAGGGGGAGAAAAATGTATAGATCATAGGCTTCGAGAGAGAGAGAGAGAGAGTGTTGCTTTTGTTCTCTCTTGATTTGGTGGTTCAAACTTGTTTGCTTTTGATTGCTTGAGATACTATGCTATTCTTGTGAGACATTGATGATCATGTGTTTGATCATAAGCTACACTTATGCATGTTTGATGATATTATCTTATCTATCCTATGTGATCATTCACTTTGCTTGGTGATGAGTGCATGTATTCAATCTTTATCATTTTGAGCGCTCCACCAAGATGTATGTGACATGGAAGAGTAACCCATGAGCCTAATTCCTTGTGCATTTGCAGTCCAAAGAAAATCTTAAACTATGCACAAATTTAGGGGGAGCTCTTGCTTATCACATACTTCTCAAAGCGACGATGTTTTTCAATTTTATTATCATTTGTCGAAGCTTTGATCTATATGTTGTCATCAGTTACCAAAAAGGGGGAGATTGAAAGTGCAACTATCCCTAGGTGGTTTTGGTAATTCATAACAACATATAGCTCATTGAGCTAATGCTATTCCAAGACTATTATTTCAGGAAAGCTCAATGAATGGCATGGCATGGATGATGAAAGTGGATCCCTCAAAATACTAAGGACAAAGGATTGGCTCAAGCTCAAAACCTCAAGACTCTTCATTTTATATTTCAGTGATCCAAGATCACATTGAGTCTATAGGAAAAGCCAATACTATCAAGGAGGGATGAGGTGTTGCTTAATGAGCCTCTTGCTTCATGTTCTTAGTGATATGATCCAAAACCGTCAGCTACTTTCTCACATCCACATATGACCTAAACCCAAAGTCAAAATCGGTCACACCGATTCTTCCTACCCGCGCCACCGATTTCAAAAGTCATAGCCACTCGCCATTTAACCCTAGGCAAGTCGGTCCTATCGATAGGGATCTCGGTCTTACCGAGATGGGATTGTAATCTCTCTGTTTCCCTTCGTAACATTTCGGTCTAACCGAAGTGAGCGATCGGTCCCACCGAGATTGCAATGTAAACTCTTTGTTTCCCTTTTGTAACATTTCGGTCTCACCAAAAAGAGCAAATCGGTCCCAACGAGTTTACCTGACCAACTCTCTGGAAAGCTTATTACCAAAATCGGTCTCACCGAGTTTGTGTAATCGGTCTTACCGAGATTACGTTATGCCCTAACCCTAACCGAATCGGTCTCACCGAGTTGCATGTCAGTCCCACCGAAAATCACTAACGGTCACTAGGTTTACTAAATCGGTCCGACCGAGTCTGTTGAATCGGTCCCACCGAGTTTGGTAAATTGTGTGTAACGGTTAGATTTTGTGTGGAGGCTATATATACCCCTCAACCTCCTCTACATTCGTGGAGAGAGCTATCAGAACAAACCTACACTTCCAACTTACCAGTTCTGAGAGAGAACCACCTAGTCATGTGTTGAGGCCAAGATATTACATTCCAACCATATGAATCTTGATCTCTAGCCTTCCCCAAGTTGCTTTCCACTCAAATCTTCTTTCCACCAAATCCATATCCTGTTAGAGAGAGTTGAGTGTTGGGGAGACTATCATTTGAAGCACAAGAGCAAGGAGTTCATCATCAACACACCATTTGTTACTTCTTGGAGATTGGTGTCTCCTAGATTGGCTAGGTGTCACTTGGGAGCCTCTGACAAGATTGTGGAGATGAACCAAGGAGTTTGGAAGGGCAAGGAGATCGCCTACTTCGTGAAGATCAACCGCTAGTGAGGCAAGTCCTTCGTGGGCGACGGCCATGGTGGGATAGACAAGGTTGCTTCTTCGTGGACCCTTCGTGGGTGGAGCCCTCCGTGGACTCGCGCAACCGTTACCCTTCGTGGGTTGAAGTCTCCATCGACGTGGAGGTACGATAGCACCACCTATCAGAACCACGCAAAAAACATCCGTGTCTCCAATTGCGTTTGAATCCTCCAAACCCTTCCCTTTATATTCTTGCAAGTTGCATGCTTTAATTTCCGCTGCCTATATACTCTTTGCATGCTTGCTTGATTTGTGTGATGATTGCTTGACTTGTCCTAAGATAGCTAAAATCTGTCAAACTCTAAAATGGGAAAAGGTTAAGTTTTAATTGGTCAAGTAGTCTAATCACCCCCCCTCTAGACATACTTCAAGGTCCTACACTAGCCCTCCACACCACGGGGTCCTGTTCAACCACCCCTCCACGGGCACCCCTCCACCACACCACGGGGTCATGTTCATCCAGAGGCAACGCCACCGCTCACTGATCATCCAAACCCCCGCAACGCCATCGCTCATCATCCAGGCAGCTTCGATCGCCTTGATTAGCAGCGAGAGCGGCGAATCGCCGATCGGGTTCAGATTAACATCGATCGATCGATCGCCGGGTTCAAGAACGCAGAGTTCTGCAAAGGTAATCGGGTTGATTAGAGCCCAACGCCTCGCTCGGGTTCAGTTAGAGCCAACGCCTCGCACACACGTGCGTACGTGTACGAGAGAAACACGCATCGCTTGGCCCCAGACCTCCCACCATAACCGGCAACTCCCCGAAATTTTCCTCGCCCTCGCTTGTACCACGGTTTTTCCCGTCTTGGACGGTCCAAAGAATGTCATGCAGCTGCATCTCCGGCCCGCCCAGCCCATTTTCTATCATGATTTTTTGTCATAGAAGTAGGAGCCCACCACATCTATGATGATACCGGGTTTTGTCACAATTATCGTCATAGAAGTGTCATATGTATGACAGAATTTTTTTTCGTTCGGCCCAAAATGTCACGGATGTGTCTTTTTTTTGTAGTGCATGGGATGCATTGGGGAAGTCTACAACAAGGATCTCAAGGACACTATCTATCAGATATGTGGGCGCCGAGATAAGCAATGGGAGATGATCAGCACCAAGAAGGACAGATCCATTGCAGCTTTCATCCAGGAGTTAAACCAGCACATCCGATGCCAGGAGAATCAGATGTGCGCAGACATGATAGATTTGAAGAAGGCGAAGACAAGAATCATCGAGATGGAATAAGAACTTAAGTGTACATGCGATGGATATGAGGAGGAAATTGCAACACTATTGGAGAAGAATGACGACCTGATAAAGAAGATCGGAGTATTCATGGGAGATCCCGTGCCAGGAGGAGAGGACGACGATTCCACTTGCCCGGAGAACTACATCATCATCGACGACACCGACTCCGACCCCAGTGATGATGACTTTGAAGACGAAGCTGGAGCAGACATTATGGAGTCTTCTACCGATCAAAATTTCTAGATGACCACCAAATAATTAGTAGTATTCCCCCATGTATATAGTAGTAGTTGAGCACTTTCTATGATAGTTCTAGACCGTTTGTATGCCTTGCTTAATTGACTGAGTGAAATGATTGTGCTTGTCTCGTGCATATGGGTAGTGCTTTCTCACTAGACCCCTTTTCTATTCTAATCTCTCCCCTCTAAACCCACCAGATGCCTCCGAGACGTGACACCGGATTTGCCTTCCCGCCAGAGCTTACTCAGTTGATCCAGCAGCAGAATGCCTTGATGCAATTGTTAGTCCAGAACCAAGGCAATAACAACAACAACAACAACCCGCCTCCAGTTGACAACTTAGCACACTTTCTGAGGTTGTAGCCGCCGGTGTTTTCCAGTAGCACCGAGCCTATAGTTGCTGATGATTGGCTACGCCGTATTGGAAGGGAGTTAACCACCGCAGGATGCACGGATGCTGAGAAGGTGCGTTTTGCCGCACATCAATTGGATGGACCAGCAGCCTCATGGTGGGAGAATTATATGACCACTTTCCCCATAGCCAACGTCACTTGGGATCAGTTTCTGCAAGCTTTTCGCATAGCCCATGTCTCAACTGGAGCTATGAATATGAAGAAGCGTGAGTTTCGCAACTTACGCCAGGGGAACCGCACTGTAGCTCAGTACGTGGATGCCTTTAGCAAGTTATCTCGCTATGCCCCTGATGATGTGGCTACAGATGTCGCGAAGCAGGAGAAATTTATGGAAGGGCTGAATGATGAGATGAGCATGCAGTTGATGGTGGCAACATTCAACAACTACCAGGAGTTGGTAGATAAGGCTCTTATGATTGAAGGGAAGCAACAGCAAATTGAGAGCCGTAAGAGGAAGTATGGGCAAGGGAGGTATAACTCAGGAGCTCAGCAGAAACCTCGCCTAACCCCGAACTCGGGAGGACTTGCTCATAACCATTTAGGTCATAACCACACCGAAGGAAGTTCGCATAACAACAATGGTTCTAAGAATGGGACTGGGAACGGAACGAGCAACAATGGTTATACTTCCGGCCGGTTTACGCCACGGGGTATATCCCCGACATTAGCCCCCAGTTTAATTTGGATTTTATCCATGTTAAACCGATCCTGTAAAATAAACACAAGAGCAAACTTGACAGGTTGTGCCCCGGGTTAAGAATTCTTGTAAACTGGCACCTGATCGTCCTTAAGTCCTTTGTAATTTCCTCCTCCTAGAAAATCCGGGTCAATAACCAGCTTCATACTCAAATTGCTGATGTTGGCTTCTTATAGAAAAAATATTGTGAAGAATAATCCACTTGAGTCGGCTTCCATAGCGCCGGTGTAAGAAATATTGGTCTTGAAATACTCATCTGACATTCAACCGGTTTGAAGATGCAGAACTTGCCAGTTTTATCATTGCCAAAGACTGTCGGGTTTATAAAAACTTGATAATTTCGCGTCATGATTGTTTGCAGACACGGTTCATGATTGTTGCCAATGCCAGTTCATGATTATTAATGGCGCGGGTTGCAGCCATTGTGGTCATAATGATTGGTGACGCTGGGTCAACTTACTTTGCTCAATCGAGAATTTGAAAATATTTCTTCAATAATAATATAGTACCAGTAGCCCCAAGTCTTGAGCGTAACAAAGTGGTGGCTTAAGACTTTGCTTGATATAAATCTGCCACTTTCAAAGAAATCCATGTTGTTCATCCCACCACTTAGTAAAACTGAATACTCCATATTATGTAGCCCCAAGTGCTGGGTCATTATGCAATAATAAGGTGGACTTTGTAGGTATAATCATATAGATTTGAGCAATGATGTGTAGCCCCAAGGGCCGCTCAAGAAGATAATATTGAGCTAGGACTTGATATATACTTCAATGAAAATAACATCATACGATGTAACCCCATCATGGGACTTGAATCCATGTCCACAAGGTTAAGAGCCTTGTGTTGTACCGATTGAGCAAAGGACCCTTCAATATAATGAATAAAAAGCTTTGTACCTTCAACTGTTGATGTGAGCAATTGGTAGCCCCCAAGGGCCGACTCATTATAATGTGATGAGTCGGGTCTTCAATAATATGAGCAAAAATTACTTTGCATTAGCCCTCAAGTGTCATGGTGCCTGCTTGCAGCGACATGAGACTTGCATATTTGATGTAATCGCAACTTTAAATAATGTAGCCCCCAAGTGCCGGGTCGTAAGCTCGCAGCAACTCGGGACTAGTCCTTCAATTGTAGAAAAATCATATCTATTGATAATATGATAGCCATTGTGCTAAAAAGCGATTTTATAAACCTCAATAATACCGGTTATTAATAACCATGATAAAATCCAGCCATGTTGGCTATTCAAGATAATATAATCCGTATGAAAACCTTATTCGCTCAAGATCATAATGAAAATTCAGCCAAGTTTGGCTATTTAAATAATATAACCCAATGATTTATAAGCGCATGATTCCAATGGCGCAATCCAAATATATACCGCGACTTATAATCCCAAGCCGGCCGGTTTAACAAACACCGGATAATTTATCATCATCTTGGCGACACACGCCGAAAGCCGTGCCGGTTTAATAAACGTCGGTGATTTATAATCATGCTTTATTCAACCTGTTTCGCATACAACAAGTTTAAAGTGTCTGGCGGTTTATCACGGACGGGTCATAATGCCCAACATATAACCTGGGTTTATAACCAAGGTTGCACTTAAGAATAATCAAATATGAAATATATCATACCTGTGATATTGAATCACATTGCTGGTTTTACCAACTTTTGTAGTAAGAGTGATAACCCCAATCTTGAGTAATGATAACTCCTTTCATATCGCTGCGCGGTTGATGATAAACTGCATCGGGTTGTGATAAACACCGGTCTAACCATATATAATACTGGCGACTCATAGTCAAACCAGACCGGGCTGATAGTCTCCGGATTATAACTTGATCCTGTATTGACAACTTGTAATTGAAAGTCAAGCCGGGTTAATGAACGCCGGTTTACTCCATAATAGGATGGTAATAGAAAATCAAACCGGGCAGATGGCCTCCGAATTAAGATTTGACCGTGTTCCGTCAATTTGTAGTTGACATTCGAACCGGATTAACAATGTCGGTTTAAAAAACGCAACAAAAATCAAATAACAGTTAAGAAAAAATATGGAAGCAAAGGCAATGATAAAACCGTTTGCAAAAAGAGGCTTTACTGAGTCGATCAGATGGTGTTACCATGGTCGGACATGACCAAGCTCCCAATAGGTGTAGCTATGGTTCAAGTCAGCCAGGTCCCCAACTGAAACCGTGGCATTATCCCGATCAAGTGGCGTGGCAATGGTTCGGGTTCGACCAAGCCCCCAAGTGACTCTGTGGCCTTAGGCCGATCAAGAGGCGTGACTGGTTCAGACTTGACCATGTCCCCAAGTGATCTGGTGGCTTTCGCCTATCAAGAGGTGTTGCATTGGTTCGGCCACGACCAAGCCCCCAAGTGACATAACATGGTGCTTTGAAAAGCTAACCCAAGAGGTAAACCGGAGGCCGCTTTAAGACAGAACCTCCATGTAACCACGCATGATGTAAAAAAGAACAGAGACCCCGCTTTATGAAGCAGAAGCCCCCGTGTGATCAATAATATGTTAGGCCAATAAGGCAGGATACCCATGTTTGAACCGCGCATCATGGCAGCAGGTCTTCTTCGGTAATTTTTAACCTTTTTGCAAGAGATAAATTCTTCTTGAACCGGGATCTTGAACCGGATATTGAGAGGTTCAAAGCTTTGTGGGAGACATCTTCCCTTGACCCAGATTTTAAACCGGAATCTTCATTTTCAGCCGGAAATTTTCTGACGGTCTTTAAACTTGAACTTGCGAGAAGTTAATTCCTTTTTGAACCGGATATTGTTAAACCGGATTTGGGCGCTTCAGAGCTTTGTGGGAGAACAGATTTCCCTTGAACCGGATAGTAAACCAGATATTTGAGAGCTTCAATGAGACTGACTTCCCTTGAGCCGGGATTTTGTAACTGTCATATACTTTCTAAGCCGGAAATTTTCTCGACGGCCTTCAAATAATAAAGTAGCCTCTGGACCGGGTTATCTTTCCTCGATCGTCCCGGGTTCTTAAATTTGCTGAAACTAGCAAGATTTGCTGAGTCATGTCATCAGAGCCCCAGTCTCAAGGTGACTCGAGGAGTTGGCTTGAAACTCTTCATATTTGACCATGATATAAACCGACATAACTTGTATATCATTGGTGTTGATAGCATGATGTGAATCCACAGAAGGTTGTGATGACTGCGGCGGGTTATAAATGATACCGTATGATCCGTGTATCGAACTCGCCAATAGTTCCTTCCAATCGGCGATTTGAAGTTAACCAAACTGTAGTGGCGGCGACTTGTGCGCCTGCCCATTGAGCCATCCAAATGTAGACGGGCGGTTGATAGTATATGATAATTTGCTCCATTTTGAAAGAAAACCGGGCTACCCAAGCTGTGACTTGCTCATGCAGACAGGTGCGGCCTGGTATGTTGATGTAGACCAGGCCGCAATAAATGGACGGTAGAGACGTCCACAGTATTAGAGGTGGCTTGGGCAGATGAAGCGGAGGCGCGCCGGCGGCTCACATCAGAGTCAAGGCCGTGGGAACGGCAGCTCAGAGGCGAGGCCCGCTTTAGCACAGCCGGCAGCGGCAACTTGGGAGCAGGCCAAGGCGGAGGCTCAACGGCGGCTGCGGTCCGGCTCATTACGAGGCGCGACGACGGAGGCTCGAGGCGGGGCGGATGGGGCTTCGGCCAAAATAGGCCAAGCCGGCCCGATGCAGCGGCAGGTCGACGTACAGCCGGCTCGGAACGAAGCCACGACCGCGGAGTCTGAATCCAATCCCGTCCATGTCCTCGTCCGGGTCGCTCTTGGTTTGACTTTTTCTCTCATGCTGATGGATCATTGGATGGATCACTTTTTGCCTTCACATCTGAAATCGGTAGTACCAGTATGCCGTCGGCTTTCTCGCAAAGGAATTAACACCAAATATGAGTCAATGCCGTCTGGACTCAAGACAATGTAATAGTGCACGGGCAGCCAAACTTTGATTGTCTCGGCGACTTGTGATTCTTATTGATCTCGGCGACTCGCGACAGCTATCCGATTCGACAGCTCATGTAGCGTTGGCGGCATACAGAGTACCAAACCCTAATTTCTTCCTCGACTTCAATCTTAAAACTCATCATCTAATTTTTTTTTTGCAAACTCCTCGATCCCTGGGGAGATCCCTCCAAGAACTCATCACCACCGTGCGCAGGCCCCACGGTGGGCGCCAACTGTTGTGGAGTTGTCACGGCAGATGTCCTTAGTGCCAGGACTTAGTCGCGAGGCCAACACATCTATGTGGTAGCTTGAGAGGGGTTGAGCGGAATCGAGAGACGCAACACAAGACAGGGATTTAGGCAGCTTCGGGCCCCGGGAAACATCATCCGGTAAAAACCCTACATGTTGTTGAGGCTAGGTCTCATTATCATCACGAGGGAGTCGCCGTAAACCGGCTCTCCTCTTTGTGTCTAGCCCTAAGATTGTTTCTTCTTGCTTGTAGCCTCTCCCTCTTTGGGGAACCCTGCCCCTACTTATATATGTTGAAGGGGCGGTTTACATGACTAGTCGTAGTTGGATTAGGATTACTCTATTACAAGTGGAGTCCTAGTCTTGCTTCCTTTGTAAGGGAATATTCCTTGTGCTTTCCTCATAAACCGGCCCACCATTAAACGTGAACCGGCCTTCTGGGCCATGGGCCTCGTCATCCATCTCGACCCACTACCGGGTTACTAATGAACCGTCAAGACCGGGCGGGTAGCCCGTGAACCGCCAAGCTCGGGCGGGTTACCAGTGAGTCGTCCAGTCCGGTCGGGTTATACTTCCGGCCGGTTTACGCCACGGGGTATATCCCCGACACTTACCCTAACTCTCTTATGTGAAACGAATGGATTGGCTTCTACGCCACCATTCTCATATGGAGCTCGAGAGTGATGAACTCTTTGCCACCCCTTGAGATGTGGGTGGTGAAGAAAAGAACTAATCTCTTCTGCAGGTCAGGTCTCGGACGTGCTTTAACGTTTGAAGAATTTCTTTGGGGCCTCACAAAATGCTCGAAAGGACGCAGGCTAATCATGAAGAAATGAACTTTCATTTCACACGCCCTCATACCGCTTATCTCGTTATCTTCGCTCGATGAAATTCATCGATGAAATTGATATCATATTCTTCATCGATGAAGTATATGAGATCGTAAGTTGCACTAATTCATCTGCAGGATGATCAACCCAAAGCCAATGAGTGGGTCCTCGATAGTGGATGTACAAATCACATGACTGGTGACAAGAATCTATTGATGGATGCTCCCTTATCCCGTCACATCTGAAGCATATCATCTTTCTTTGACAAAGGCAAAAGTCGGGTATTGGGTCTTGGTAAGGTTGCGATCTCTAAGGACATACACATGGACAAAGTCATGCTTGTTGAGTCCTTAGGATACAACCTCATGTCGATCTCAATGCTTTGTGATCTTGATATGGTTATTGTCTTTGGCAAGTATCGTTGTGTTGTGATCATGGAAGTGACAATTCCAAAGTTTTCAAGGCTTTTGGAGAGGAGACTTGTATATTGTTGATTTCTCTACAGACCACAACCAGCCGTGTGTCTACTTGCAAAAGCTTCGAAGGCTGGCTATGGCATCGACGACTTGGTCACGCAGCATGAGGAATTTGCACACGCCATGCGAAGAAGAAGCATGTCATTGGCATTGAGAATGTCAAATTCCTCAAGGATCACTTGTGTGGAGCTTGTGAAGCTGGAAAATGACCAAGGCCAAGCATCCAATGAAGACTATCATGACCACTCTCGTCCATTCGAATTGCTTCACATGGACCTCTTTGGTCCTAATCATTACTCAGCAGTCACTAATGATGCATCTCTATATGGCTTTGTTATTGTTGATGATTACTCTCGTTACACATGGGTACACATTGTTACTTACAAACATGAAGTGCAGGAAGTCTTCAAACGATTTTCCTCGAGGGATTCAACCAACCTTGGTGTAAAGATCAGGCACATGAGGAGTGACAGTGTAACTGAGTTCAAGAATTCCGGTCTTGATGACTATCTTGATGAACTTGGTATTACTCATGAGTTGTCTACTCCCTATACTCCTCAGCAAAATGGCGTCGTGGAGCGCAAGAACAGAACTCTTGTTGAGATGGCTCACACTATGCTTGATGAATACAAAACGCCTCGTCGTTTTTGGATTGATGCAATTGATACCGCATGCCACATGATCAACAGAGTATATCTTCACAAATTCTTCAAGAAGACTGCCTATGAACTCCTCACTGACAAGAAACCCAATGTGAGTTATTTCAAAGTCTTCGGTGCTAAATGCTGGATTAGAGATCCTCATCACAATGCTAAATTTGCACCGAAAGCACATGAAGGTTTTATGCTTGGTTATGGAAAGGACTCGCACACCTACAGAGTCTTCAACAATGTTCTTTACAAGATTGTTGAAACTATAGATGTGCTGTTCGATGAAACTAATGGCTCGCAAAGAGAGCACCTACCTTCTGTGATAGATGAACCATCACCTGAGGAATCTATCAAGTTCAAGGCAACTGAGGATGTAATTCCTATTGAAGAATCTGCTGAATAATTCATTCCAGAACGCGAAGAACGTCGAGCTGATGCACCTGAAGATAATGCTGAAGAAAATGGTGTCAAGAAAATGCTGATCAAATTCTCGACGACAACCAGCCCATCCTCGCGTTGCAAAAAGAAGTGCAAGTTGACAAGATCATCGATGACATTGAAGCACCAGTCCTCTCACACGCTCAAAAGCTTCACATTTATCTAAATTTTGTGGGCACTATGCTTTTGTCTCTATCACAGAGCCCACTAAGGTAGATGAAGCATTTCGAGCCCGAGTGGATTCAGGCCATGCAAGAAGAATTACATCAGTTCGAGCTCAACAATGTCGGGAACTGGTCAAACGTCCAGATCCTCGCAAGCATAATATCATTGGCACAAAGTGGATCTACCACAACAAGCAAGATGAAAATGGCCTTGTGGTGAGGAATAAGGCACGACTTGTAGCTCAAGGCTACACACAAGTTGAAGGAATTGATTTCGATGAAACTTTTGCACTGTTGCTAGACTTGAGGCTATTCAGATATTACTTGCTTATGCTAACCATCATAATATCACTTTATATCAAATGGATGTGAAAAGTGAATTCCTCAATGGTAAGCTTGAGGAAGAAGTATATGTTGCTCAACCCCCAGGTTTTGAAGATCCAAAGAATCCCGACAAAGTCTTCAGACTCAACAAGGCCCTCTATGGCCTCAAACAGGCCCCCAGGCGTGGTATGATACATTGAAGGAATTCTTCGTGAAGAATGGCTTCACACCGATTCACTCGACCCTACTCTCTTTACTAAATCATATGATTGTGAACTGTTTGTGTGCCAAATATATGTTGATGATATTATCTTTGGCTGTCTCGACCAACGTTATAGTGATGAATTTGCCTATATGATGAGTGAAGAATATCAAATGTCTATGATGGGAGAATTGAAATTCTTCTTAGGTCTTCAAATTCATCAACAACACAATGGCATATTCATATCTCAGAGAAATACCTCAAAGATGTTCAAGAAATTCGCATGCAAGATTGCAAAGGCGTCAAAATTCCTATGCCCACAAATGGCCATCTATGCAATCGATGAAAATGGTATTGACTTGATCACAAGGTATGCCGCTCCATGATTGGTTCTCTATTGTACTTATGTGCATCTAGGCCAGATATAATGCTTAGTGTTTGCATGTGTGCCCGATTTCAAGCTACACAAGGAATCACACCATAAGGCTGTCAAGCATATTCTTCGATATCTAGCTCACACACCAACACTAGGATTATGGTACCCCAAGGGCTCTACGTTTGATCTCATTGGATATTTCGACTCGACTATGCTTTGGTGATCGTGTGGACCGCAAGTCAACATCTGGTACTTGTCATTTCCTCGGACGATCTTTGGTATGTTGGTCCTCGAAGAAACAGAATCTGATCACCGCCTCACTACGGAAGCTGAGTACATTGCGGCTGGCTCTTGTAGTGCTCAATTGCTGTGGATGAAGCAAACTCTCAAGGACTACGGCATCAACGTGAAGAATGTGCCTCTCTACTGTGATAATGAGAGTGCCATCAAGATTGCTCACAACCCAGTTCAGCACTCAAGACAAAGCACATTCAGATTCGTCATCATTTTCTTCGTGATCATGTGTTGAAGGGACATCTCCATCGAGCATGTGAAGATCAAGAACAGCTAGCCGATATCTTCACAAAGCCCTTGGATGAGAACAGATTTAGCAAGTTGCGGTGTGAGCTATATATCTTAGAATCTTCGAATTTTCTTTGAAAAGGACACACATCCTGACACTTATGCAAAATTGATGACTTAGATGTGCAACACATGAAGAAACGTTTTCTTCAATCAATGAAGAATAACACTCTAAGTGTGAAGAAATTAATGAAGAATTTGATTCTCGTAACCCTACGACAATTGTACGCTGTGTCTGAAATCATCATTCTTATCTGATGGGTCACGCCACCACCCAAATTGAAAATCTTCAATTTGAGTTTTTCCTCGCTTTTGAAATTCTTCAGCTTTTTCAAATTCTTCAACTTTGCAAAATCTTCACTGCTTCCGTTGTCTTTCTTCATTGACTATATATATATATATATGGGTTTATGTCCTCTACTGACATTCACTTATGGCTATTTCTTCAAGTTGCTTTTTTCGCTAAGTGAATGTGATCGGACCCTTCCCCTCTATGCTATACTCAACCCAAGCTATTCACAAATTCTTCATGTGCGTTCTATTTGAAACTTGTTCAAAATCTTCAATGTGTCCTTGTCAGCTGAAGAAATTGCGAACGAAACTTTTAACTTATCTTATCCAAATTTTCGGCTTTGCCGCTCAAACCGTTCCGCATTCCACGATAGACTTATCTATTCACCCACGATCTAACAAAATCTCCACTTTTCAGCACGTGGGTGACACATGTCAAGCGAATGAGAAGGGCCAGGGGCACGTTCGTCTAAAATCTTCGGGCGAACGGTTTTTCACCGTGGCTATATATACCCCCTCTCCCTTCCTCACTTCCTTTACTCATTTCGATTGCTCTCTCTCGCTCGAGCTTCTCAAACCCTAGCGCCGCCGCTACTCCATCATCGTCGGTGAGGAAGAGCTTCACCGCCTCGACCTCGTCGCCGTCAGACTCGCGCCGATCATGAAATCTTCACTCCGCGCGCCGTAGCTGTGTTCCTCCACCAAGTTAGGGCGTGGGAGATCTGAATCGACGAACTTCTAATCTACACTTCTCGGTTTGTCGTGTTCTTGATTCGAGTAATTAAAAGTTACTTTTATTACTCGCTTTGATTCTCAAACCTTCCTGAAAATCTTCAAAGGTGTTTATTCTTCAAATCTTCACACATATGAACACCTCAAATGAAATATGCTCTTGATTCGTTTCTCTAAGCAATGGTTTTTCTTCAAGATTCCTAAATTGTGTGGATCCTCGATCTACACAACTCTAGAACCTAAGACAAAGATCGTTTAGTGAAATTCTTCAAGGCTCATCTGGTCAAATTCCTCAAGAGTTCTTTTTGAAAAACCTTCTAAGAACGCATATGCCCTCTCCAAATTCCAAGCAACTATACTCTGTTCACAGGTACTCATGTCCGCTGCTGAATCACTAGGTTCTCATCAACTTAACTCATTTGCAGCGTTCCTCGAAGAAAAGTTGCATACTTCTTCAGAGAATTCGATTGTTCAAATTCCTCAGCTAAAAAATATGGCAGAAGGAAAGAAGCCACAGAAAGGAGGAAAGAGGCCTGAGGTCATGACTACTTTCGAGATACCTGAGGACATATACGCTGACTATTGCACACCTGATGAAGCCAAGTTTGGCAAGGAAAAGAAATCAGCGCAAGGTGCGCATTCAGAGGATTGAAAGGAGATGGACAAGGGAATGGAGGGAGTACAGATATGTTACTCCAAAGTACATGAAGAAATTCAGCTTTGAATCCTCCATGCCCAAGAGCTCCATTGGCACTGCCAAGAAGTCGACCCCACCAAAGATCAAGCGTGGTGAGGACTTTCTGAAGAATGGGCCAAGCGCCAAGCCAAGTTGGCAAGACAAGCCAAAGAAGCAAGTGAGGAAATTCAATGAAGACTACTGCTCATGCTGCTGCCATCGAGGCCCCTGCTCAGCCCGAAGATCAATAGCAAAGAAGCCGCACACAAGCCAAGTGCTTCACCAACAAGTGCCCTCACGGCCAAAATCCTCAAGAATGCCCTCACGGCCAGAATCTTCAATGCCCTCACGGCCAGTTCCTCATGCTTCTCCTGCTCCTCCCAAATCCTCAGCTCCTACAAAGTCCTCAGCAGCTCCTACAAAGTCCTCAGCAGCTCCTCCAAAGTCCTCAAGACTGTGCATCCGCCACGTACAAAGGACTGCAGGCATCTCTATTGCCTTTGGTGTCTCAGCAAGTTCCTCAGCTGCACCAAATTCTTCATCAGGCCCCACTCTGCTGAAGAAAAAGGCAACTGCTGGACGAGGTCATCGGCCAAGTCTGAAGAAGAAACAGGTCGCCTTCCAAGTGACATCTGATGATGAAGCTGATGATGACGAACTTGCAGAAATCATCATAGACCGACAAGAAAGGGCCGCTAGAGCCAAAGTCACACATGTGCCACTGCTTTTGGATCCAAGGGCGATCCTCGAGTACATTGATCTCTGGCACAAGGATCCAGAGACACCTATGCCTGATTTTCATCTGACACCTAGACAAAGTCACATGCTGACCCATTTCATCTCTGAAGAGAAATGGAAATTTGAGAAGGCAAGGCAGATCAAGAAGGCTCAATTCTGGAAAGAGAAGTTCCTGAGGAACAACGTTGTCAGAATGACAACTGAGGAACTCCTCAAGATCCAGTCTGAAATCAAAGCCCTCAATGATAACTTTGATGCCTATTATGCTGATTGGCAAGGAGCCAAAGTCAGATTTGTCAATCTGACAAAGAAGTTCACAAATGTTGCAGCCCCAACGCAACAAGAAATTCCTCAGTGGAGCCCCGCCAGCCCGCTTTGAAGAACTTGCCAAGACCGCTGATGATTTTCAACCTCTTTGAAGACAATGCTAGTTCCGAGGCTGATGACTCCATTCCAGCCATTTGAAGAAATTGCCGGGCATCCACGGTGGTGCACTTGAAGAAATCGAAGAAGTCAGGCAAGCTGCATCGCCATACCGAGGAAATTCAACCAGATTCCTCAGCTCCTCCCGCGCCTACACCAACTCCAATCCTTCCATCTGCATCTGATGTGAAGAAGACCAAGGCTGTAGAGCGAGCTGCAGTGAAGAAAAGGAAAGCATCAGCTGCTTCAAATTCTTCAGCCCCGAAGAAAATGAAGCCTATGACAAGCTCTTTTGAAAATCCAATCGATGCTGTTCCAATTTCCTCCATTCCATCAAAGGACCTTGTTCCTTTTGGTGAAGAGTATGAGATCCCAAGCGGATCTGATGAAGAAAATCATTCTGCTGCTTCGTCAGAGCAGATCGATGAAGAAATTGAAGTGGATGCAATCCCTTCAACACCAATCATTTCCTCGCCTATGCCTCAGTTCACAGCTGAAGAGGCTGGTGTTGAGGAAATTGAAGACGAAGACGTGGATATTGGATGCACCACGCCTGTGATGAACGATGACTTTGGGAAAGTCGGCATCCCAATTCTCCACTCTTCACCCCAATCCAACAAATTCCTCGGTCCCCGCACCAACGGTTCAAACGGGCTCAAGAAACTCATCCCAACTCATCCGTGCATGAAGAAATTCCAGCCACTAGTTTGAAGAACATCTTCTTCTGCTGATCCTATGAACACGCAGATCGCATATGAAGAGGAACGAGAAAATCCTCAGTCAAGAACCCGAGATTGCGATTCCCGAGGTCGTGATGCAACTCATCGACACTCCATCGCCAAAGCCAAAGAATCCATTCTCAACGAAGCAAAAGTTCAAGGCTGAAGATTTCTTCAATGAGCATGTATTCTTCATCGACTACAACCCATATGACTCGCTCGCATAAGGAAGAGGCGTTTCTGGACTGCTAGTCAAGCCAACTTCTGTTCCTCTGTGCTATTCAACAAAGACAAAGTCTTCGATCATGCACATATTCCTCATGTGGAAATGGAATCTCTGCCAGGCTTTGAGCCAGTCCTCGGTGTTCTTCATGATGCAGATTGCTGAATTTCTGACCGACATCTGTGATTGGAATGAAGAACTCATTCTTCAATTCTATGCGACGCTGCACATCACCGGAGATTCGAAGATGTGAACTCATGGGTATTGGACCGATGACGAAAATACTCACTACAAGGCACCAAAGAACTGAATTGCTTCGTGCCCTCCCACTCGATCCTCCCTTGATGGTGCTCGTTGCATCTACAACGAACCTGAGCTTTCAAATCATTACATGCAAGTCTTGATGAAGCCTTTGAAGCCGTGACAGGCACCTCGAACCAAATTCTTCGTCAAGGAATTATCAGATGTGCCTCGGACTGTCTATCACATTCTCGACGAAGACAATGAGTCCTATCAAAGGCCACGACTCAAATGATGAAGAAGTCGTTGGCATCATGAAGAATATGCTTTTCAATATCATTCATGGCGTTCTGTCAACTTCCATGATTTCTTCATGAGGACTCGCAAAAATTTCTATGTCACCTTTTGAGTGAAGCCTTATGCACCATGGATTATGAGGTTCATCAGACAAGGTCTTCACTCAACTACAAGGCTGATACTCTGAACCACTGCAGCTACTTGCCTCCAATTGAAGTCCTCAAATGGACATTTTCCTCAGCCGATGACAAGGGCAAGGCAACTGCTGTGATAGATGAAGGCATTCATCCATTGGATGGTCAATTTCGCAAAGCTGCATCCTACTCCACCAATGATGACTCGCACACATGACTCTGCCGCCAATACCTCAGCCAAGCAAAATCCTCAAGCCACAAAGACCTGTGGTGATGACCGATCGTGAGTTACTCCTCGGTCTTCATCGAATGTTGATCGCAATCATAAATGGGTCAAGCGTCAGTTTGGTTCAATTCTTCACAACATGACCTCAACACACAATGCAGTGAAGAAAAACCAATACTACCTCCATGAAACCTTCAACTGCACCTGGGCAGTTCTTTCTAATGTCTATAGCGCAGAAGAACTGAAGACAATGGGTCTCAAGGAAGAATTTGACTGGTCTGTACCTCCACCAAAGAAATTCAAGAAGATCAAGGTTCCTTCCTTGGTAGCCAGCTCCTATTCTTCATCGCGCGACACTGATAAAAATGAAGACTTGGACGACACTGCGGCAGGCCCTACTACGACAACCGACCCCGACAACGCTGGCGCTCCTTCATCAACTTGAAATTCTTCAGGGGCGTTAGTCCTCAGTTTCAATCCTTTTGGTCATTTAATGACAAAGGGGGAGAAATGTGAGTTAGTCTTCAAGCGGGTCTACTATATGGGCGTTTTTTTGCTAAGTTACAACTCTCGTTCTTCTGAAACTTTAATTGATCGAGTTGTAATCTTAAACCCGATGGTGCTCTGATACTTTTGATGTGTTCCTCTGCATGCTTATTCCTCATTATATGTTAATACACGCATGCTGAACTACATCAGTCACCATATTTCATCATGCATTTCAAATTCTTCATATTATATGTCAAATGCGTGTATGAATTACAAGATATAGGGGGAGATCTCCATGAATCAACTCTTCAAATGTGCAATGCCTCAAAAGCAAAATTCCTCACTATGCACATCTTCAGGGGGAGTTCTTCTATATCTTGCAATCAAATTCCTCAATATCAGTATTTACACTTCATATGTTTATCCCCATTGAAAACTTAACCTATATTGTCATCAATCACCAAAAAGGGGGAGATTGTAAGTGCATCTAGTGCCCCTTAGTGATTTTGGTGTATTGAAGACTTATAGGTTAAGGGACTAATGTGTTTATGAGTGTACACAGGTCTATAAGTCTATGAGGAGTTTGATATTTATAGAGAAAGTCAACCCTAAAAATGAAGTTCTTCGACTAAAGACTTTGATATTCTGAAGACTTTCTGAAGACTTTGAAAGTGAAGAAATTGGTGTGACCTTGAAGACTTGGTATTCATTTGAGGAACATGAAGTGTGAAAACTTTTGTTTTCGTAGTTTCGTTTTCTCTTTCTTGAGTCATAGGAAACACCGTACTGTTAAAGGGGGTCGAGGAAATACTAAGGAAAAATTTCCATGTGATGCTCAACTCAAAATCCTACACCTACCAATCCTTCGAGTGAAGCCTTTGAAATCTCATACAGCTCACCAATTTCTTCAAAGGATGAGATGAAGTTCTTATGGTCGCCGAGAATTTGTTTCGACCGAGGAGTTAGGAATTCGCTTTGTGCGGATTGCCTACACAAGTGAGGAACATGATAGCCCCGAGGAATTTGAGAGTCAAATTTCCGACCGTTCTTTGTGTCTTGCGCCACCTGTCCCAAAATATCTTATCCACCTAACGGTCATATCATTGAAGGGCATTTATGTCTTATCATGTCGGGCTGCTCCTAGGATATAAATAGCCGCCTCTACAACCACTAGCTGGTTGGCTGCTCCGAGAGAACTTGACACTTGTCATTTGAGAGCAACCCATCCTCCGAGGACTTTGAGCGAAAATCATCGAGTGAGGAAAACCCAAAACCAAACCCCTACAAACCCAAAGTGATTGAGCATCATCAAGAGATTGATCCTGCATGGATCCGATGCTTGTTACCTTTGAAGACTGTGCTTCTTCCAGACGGTTAGGCGCCATGGTCTAGAGCATCCAAGAGAAATTGTGGATCGCCGAGTGACCAAGTCTGTGAAGGTTTGGAAGTCGCTCAAGACTTACCACGAGTGATTGGACGAGGTCTGTGTGACCTTAGTTCAAGGAGAATACGGTGAGGACTTGGTTTCTGAGCTGCGTGCTCAGCCGACGGGTGTCCGGGACTATGTGTCCTCGAGTTTAAATACTCAGCCGCTCCAACCGGACATACAACTCGAGACAACAGTTGGAACTGGTCTACCAAATCATTGTCTTCACCAACCTAATCTGGTTCTATTTCCTCAACTCTTTCATTTCCTCATTATCGTGTTGAGTGTTCATTCATATCTGTGTTTGAAGACTTTGATCAAGACTTTCTCAATTTCCTCAGTTCAATTCTTCATCTGTTTGTCTTCATCTTGTGCTATCCTGTGTTTACGCTTTCAGACTCTTTGATTGTCTTCATTTCATCATGATGACCATGCCCGCATTCTCTTATGCTTACTTCTGAGTACTTATTCCGCTGCAAGTAGTTCTTCACTTAGGAATTTCCTCACCGGCAAATTCCTCATTGAAGAATTCATAAAAATCGCCTATTCACCCCCCCTCTAGTCGATATAACGCACTTTAAAAAGGTTACATTCGACGGAGTTCATCACCATGGGGAGCCCCAGTGCTTTTGGTTGAGAAGAAGGATAAGTCTCTAAGAATGGTTGTTTATTATTGTGCATTAAATGAAGTGACAATCAAGAACAAATACCCACTGCCGATGATCGATGATTTGTGTGACCAACTGCAAGGAGCCAAGGTGTTTTCAAAGATCGACCTGCGATCAGGATATCACCAGCTGAAGATTCGAGAGAAGGATATACCAAAGACAGCATTCACCACACGGTACGGGTTGTATGAATATACGGTCATGTCATTTGGACTGAATAACGCCCCTGCCTATTTCATGAGCATGATGAACAAAGTGTTCATGGAATATTTGGATAAGTTTGTTGTGGTGTTCATTGATGATATAATGGTATACTCGAAGAATGAGGAGGAGCACGAAGAGCATTTGCGTTTAGTTCTCGGGAAACTCAGGGAACACCAGTTGTATGCCAAGTTCAGCAAATGTGAGTTTTGGTTGAAGGAAGTTGGATTCCTTGGACATGTTATATCAGGAGAAGGTATAGCGGTAGAACCCACCAAGGTTCAGTCAGTCACTGAATGGTTGGCACCCACTTCAGTTAGTGAGATCCGCAGTTTCCTTGGACTCGCGGGATACTATCGAAGATTCATTGATAATTTTTCCAAGATTGCAAAGCCAATGACGGAGTTATTGAAGAAGGATACCAAATTTAAATGGACGGAAGAATGTGAGGCAAGCTTTCAGGAGTTAAAGAAACGTTTGACTACAGCCCCAGTGTTGATTCTGCCGGATATACACAAGGATTTCCAAGTGTATTGCGACGCCTCTCGCCTAGGACTTGGAAGTGTGCTTATGCAGGACGGAAGAGTTGTTTCGTATGCCTCACGACAACTAAAACCGCACGAATTGAATTATGCCACACATGATTTGGAGTTGGCAGCCGTAGTGCATGCGCTCAAGACTTGGAGACATTACCTTATTGGAAATCGTTGTGATGTGTACACGGATCATAAGAGTTTGAAGTACATTTTCACACAGAAGGAGCTGAACCTTAGGCAGAGGAGATGGTTGGAGCTTATAAAGGATTATGACATGAAGCTTCACTGTCAACCAGGCATGGCCAATGTCGTAGCCGACGCTTTGAGCCGGAAGAGTTATGCTAATATCCTAGTAAGCACAGGATTGCCAAAGGAGTTAGCAGAGGATCTCAGGGAACTTCGATTGGAGATTGTTCCTAGAGGTTTTGGTGCAACAATGGAAGTTCAGTCTACATTGTTAGGAAAGATTCGAGAAGCTCAGAAGGATGACAAAGAGATTGTTGAGATAAAAGAAAGAATGAGCAAAGGAAAGGCCAAAGGTTTTCGTGAGGATGAGTGTCGTGTCAAAACCGCGGATCTCGGTAGGGGGTCCCAAAGCTCATGCCTAGGCGGATGGTAACAGGAGACAAGGGACACGATGTTTTACCTGTGTTCGGGCCTCTCGATGGAGGTAAAACCCTACTCCTGCTTGATTAATATTGATGATATGGGTAGTACAAGAGTAGATCTACCACGAGATCGAGAGGCTAAACCCTAGAAGCTAGCCTATGGTATGATTGTTGTTCGCCCCACGGACTAAAACCCTCCGGTTTATATAGGCACCAAGAGGGTTAGGGTTACAGTAGTCGGTTACAATGGTAGGAGATCTACATATCCAGACGCCAAGCTTGCCTTCCACGCCAAGGAAAGTCCCATCCGGACACGGGACTAAGTCTTCAATCTTGTA
Source organism: Aegilops longissima (assembly GCA_021605205.1). Lineage (NCBI taxonomy): Eukaryota > Viridiplantae > Streptophyta > Magnoliopsida > Poales > Poaceae > Aegilops > Aegilops longissima. Next base: position 211,731,679 of record CM038678.1, on the reverse strand, counting down.
TCTTCATAGTCCAGAGTCCGACCAAAGGTCATAGTCCGCTATCCGGACACCCCTAATCCAGACTCCTCAAGAGCCCCTGAACCAGGCTTCAATGACGATTTAGTCCGCGCGCATATTGTCTTCGGCATTGCAAGGCGGGTTCCTCCTCCAATTCTTCATAGAAGATTTTGAACACAAGGATAGTGTCCGCTCAGAGAATAAGTTCCACATACCACCGAGAGAGAATAATATTTACACGAAGTTAAATCTGCCGACGATTCCGAAGCGTGACATCACACCTCGCCAAGCCTTTATTCAATCGCTTTCAATGTCCCACCTCAAAGCGCTTAGCGAGGCGGTTTCTTGGCACGCCTTGTCAAAGCAGAGATCGTGTCCCTTATTCGGGATTCTCATTAATACGGGCGCGGTAACCCAATTGTGCCGATGGCGTGCCTCCTCTATCGGCGAGTCCCGAACGGTTACGGAGGGCTCTCGGTATTCAACCTCTTTATAAAGAGACCAAGGCCCCGCCCTTTTTCCCAATCTCACCGAATCCGCCCCGCCGAGTTCCAACACCCAAAGCTCCAGATTCAGCGCCTGGCCTTCGATGATGTCCGCCCGACCTTCAAGGCCGGTGGATGCCCTCCTCCGTCACGGAAGAAGACGCCCTAAAGCTAAGAGATGCTGTATCTAACCGAAAATCTCAGATAGGCTGCCTGCCCAAGGGCAGGTTATTCCCACTCCCAAGCCCGGTGAAAGCGTGGTGTTCGCGTCTCACTTCCTTCGGGGGCTAAGCTTCCCGACGGACCCCTTCTTGAGGGGGCTCATGTTTTATTATGGGCTGGAATTTCACGACTTGGATCCAGAGTCCATCCTCCACATCTCATCGTTCATCGTTGTGTGCGAAGCCTTCCTCCGCATTACCCCTCACTTCGGATTGTGGCTCAAGACCTTCAAGGTGGAGCCGAAGATGATCAAGGGGCAATAGGAAGAGTGCGGAGGGGCTGTTATAAGAAAGAATGCTGACGCTCCATGGCCCGAGGGCTCTTTTCAAGAGGAGCTCAGTCTATGGCAATAAGAGTGGTTTTATATCATAGCTCCCCGGGGCACCAAATGGTTGGCGCCACCTGCCTTTCGCTCGGGTCCTCCACCGCGGCTGGCATCATGGGTCAATAAGGGGCTTGACAGGGGGCCATCCAAGGACGTGCCCTTGTCGCAGGGCCGCATTCGAGACCTCCTAGAGAGAGAGATCAATCTGGTCATAGCAGCGCAGGTCATGCTGATTCATCACATCCTGCCCTGCAAACGTCGGCCCCTCTGCCTGTGGGAGTTCAATCCGGAGGGACCACGAGCTCTCCAACATTTTATGGGCGCAACGCCCGTGGAGATGTACAAAGTGTTCTTCGGATCACAAGCAATGTGTCCAGACTTGAACGAGGACGCAGGTCTGAGCTGCAATCGCCCGGATACTCAAGTAAGTAGTCCCGTACTCGGACACGCTATCTGTATATTTATCATAAACTTGCCCTTAAAAGAGCCGTCCCTTAAACAGGAGTGGACAGCGAAAGCAAAACTGATCAGGTGTCCGGCCCCCCTCCCTGAGACCACGCCGGATCCCGTGTTAACCAAGATGTTGGAGGCTGCGCCTTTGGAAGAAGGCGAAGGGGGGGGGGACAAGGAAGCTACTGCCTCCGCAAATGAGGTTATCAAGAAAGGAGGGATCGAGAATCCCTCCATCCAAGGGGAGAAGAGGACCGCCTCTGAAGATCCGGAGACCAAGGCCTCAAAGCGGGGGGATCTTCGCCAGAGGGTCCTGCACCGGGAGATGCCTCGGCCGCACTATTTCCCCAAGGAGATCAGCCCTCCAGCGAGCCGTAAGTAGAGAGGGGAGTTTTAAAATAAGAGACATCCCTGTTTTATTTATGAAGATAACCAAAATTTTACCTTGTAGTTCGGATCTCAGCCCTTCTCAGCAGAGCTCATCTTCAAGGGATCTTCGTCCGGAGATGATGGAGAGCGGAACGCCTCCCCCTGCCGTACCGCCTAGCGAGGCGGACGATCCTGAGGTGTCGCCGCGAGGGTTTCTCCGAATCCGCAGGGCGGAGGGCGGTCGGGGCCCCCAAAGCCCTCTCGTGTCCGCCTTCAAAAGGCCATTAGACGAGTCCGCACCTCCCGTGCACGGTCGGAGGAGTTGAAGGATCTGCGGGCGAAGCGTTTATCTCGAGGATCACCGCATTGATGGGTACGGTGATTGAAAAAATTCGTCCGCGGAAAGCGGGTTGTACGAGGCCGCCAGGAGTTTACTGACGGGTTTTGAGGTACGTGCAATGATGTACCTTTTGACGGTTCAGCATATATAAAATGCACCCTGTGTAGATAGTAGCCCCTGAGACTCGGTGCGTTGTCAAAAATGACAGCGTTCCGAGGATCATAATCCCAGCTATAATATGTCTCCCTTCCTATGTAGGTGGCCGAGCGTCCGGTGGCTAGCCGGACTGATGAATTTGCCGAACTAAAGCGGCAACTCGACGTGGCGGATGCCGACATCGCGCTTGTCAATAAGCAGCTTGACAAGTCACAAGGTATGCAGTTTCTCCGCGGACACCTGGTAAGGGAGCTTGATGCCCGTGTCTTACAACATCTATGCTTGATGCAAATGGTGCCGCTGCCATGGAGAACCTTCGGGCGGAGCTTGCCCGAGCCAAGGAGCAGGCCGAAAAGTGATGCGGTTGTTTTAAAGGCGGTCAAGAGCTAAAAGCCTAACAGGCTGCTCACCGCCAAGCAAGAAGGAAATGGCCGAGATGGCCGTGAACTTGAAGAATGCTACCGACCGCTCCGAGTTTATTGAAAAAGAAGGTCGAGCGAAGCAAGAGGACCTGAAGAAGGCCACCACCGAGGCCAAGGATGCTCGCTCTGCGATGAGAGCTATGAAGGAGGAGCTACGTCAAGCCGGAGATATCATGGCTGGAAAGCCCTTTCGCCATGGAGGAAGTTCACGGATCCTAAATATGCTCGGCTGGACTGGCTGTGGAGTTCGGAGGATGCTTATCTCGACTTGGCGACGAAAACATGCGGACACGGCCGAACACTTCGAGATCAAAAGGATCGTGGAGATGGAAGAGCTTTTTGTCGTAGTTCCAGAATCCAGAGCGCCCACTTCCGCTAACCGATCGCTTGGCCGAATGGGCGGAGCTGAATAGATTGTCCGGCTTGCTGTGAAGGCTGTCGTGACTCATTTGTGGTCGAAAAGGCCCGAGCCAAAGAGTTATTTTGGCTTGGTGCAGCAGCCTTGGTGCGGTGCCGCATATCAAGGCAATGAGGCGGTCAAGATGCATAGAGGGTGCGCGGATGGCTCTTCCCCTGTCAAGACATATCGGGCGGAGATGAAGGCCACCGATGTTGCATCCCAAGATTTGGACGGAAGCCGAGTACCGCCGAGCACTATTTTTAGGAAGTTCGCAGGCGCTGCTTAATAGAGACGCAGTTTCAAGGATATTATGTTCGAATAACATGTATTATTGTGAAACAATGTTTCGATGGAATATAAAAGCTTTTTACTTGTGCCTTCAAGAATTAAAATACCTCCTGTGCGGCCGTTAATGTATATGTGTATATAACCTGAAAGATGGCAGTCTTTGGCTTTATCCCCCACGCATATAATGCGGGGGTGTTTACAGAAAGCACCTTTTCACACTTGATCCAACGTCTTGGTCCTACAAAGGAGGTGATAGCGCAACAAACTAGGCAACCGGACTATAATGCTTTATCACTTCCACTTAGCCATAGGAGTTCGACAGTGGGGCTACTATATAGCCCCTAGGGGCACCGAGCTCACCCGAATTCGGGGCGCGTATGTGCCTGACCGGGAAACGGCCCTTCGTCAATGCGGAGGAATTCTAAAGATTCTGGTGGGTCATCGAGTGGTTGACCAGTCTCACGCTATATCATGACGGTCAGTTTTCGGCTTTCTCTACTAAGGTGCTCGCCTGGCCGAACCGGGGCACAATCGCAGTAGTTCTCCTGGTGCCGCGTTAGCCGATAGAGCGGAACGTAAGGCAGCAAAACACAGGAGCCGGGCAAACCCAACATTTGACCAAAGACATGATTCGGAGCTGATGCATATAAGGCCTAACTCAAGACGCCGAACACTCCCTAAGGTATTCGGTCTTTATAAAAACGGGACGAACAACGCCCTTGGTAATAAGCCCCTGGTGTCCAGGTATGCGCAAAATTCTGACGTGGCCGATGCCAAAACGCCAGCCTCCTCCTTGGTTATAGCAAGGAACCGGGGGATGTGTATCAACAAGAGATAGTAAAAAAGGTTTACGCAAGGTCTTAATCTGAAAAGAATCCTTGCAACGGTCCCTACCGCACGCCTCCTACCTGTGGTTCCGCGCAGCCGTATCTTGGACGGGTGTAGCACGGTGTTCATCTGAAAAAGAGAGGAACTTAGTTGAAAAAGATCATGCGAAAATGTATGTTATATTAAATAAACAAAGTACAATTCAAAAAGTGAATAAAATTGAGCTTTATTGTCTCTTGTTGCGCATGCACGGAGCCCCTTGTACGGGGGTATGCGTCTAGTAAGCCCTTGTATGTTTACGCCGGACTCGTCCAGCCGTGTCCGGGGTCTGGACGACCTGTCTAAGTGCTTGTATTGGTGAAGCCGGTTTATTGTGTGGCTGTCAAGGCAACCGCACAATTTTCCGGACTCGAGGAACCCTCGATGTTTCCCTTTAACGAGATGATGCCGCGGTGAACCGGCATTTTAAGTGTAAGAGATGCATAATGCGGTATTGCGTTAAAGCGGGCGAAAGCTTCGTGTCCCAATAGTGCTTGATAGCTACTTGTAAATGGGGCGAGGTGGAAGGTTAACTTTTCGCGGCGGAAGTTGCCGGGTGAGCCGAACACAACTTCTAGCCGTGGAGATGGGCCTGGTAGTACCCCTTGAAAGGAAGTGTTGCTGTGGCGAAATTTGGTTGGGTCTATACCCATTTTGCGGATTGTGTCCTGATATAGCAGGTTTAGATCACTTCCACCGTCCATTAGGACTTGTGTAAATTGGAGTCCGCCAATTATCGGATCTAATATCAAGGCAGTCCAACCTGCATTCCGTATGCTTTGAGAGTAATCCTGATGGTTGAAGGTGATTGGTTTTGACAACCATTGGCGGTACTCCTTCGGGATAGGCCGTATGGTGCGTACCTCTATGGGTGCCGCTCTATTTTTCCCTTTTGTCACATGAAGTGAGTTTACTGTTTTGATTTCTTGTGGGAAATTCTTTTCTTGTCCGGTGCTCTGCTTGTGGGGTTCGTCATCGTCCTCGCTTGGTGTGTCGAGCCCCTTGTGTTCGGCGTTGAGTTTGCCGGACTGCTTGAAGTGTTGGAAATATGCCCTAGAGGCAATAATAAATTAGTTATTATTATATTTCCCTGTTCATGATAATCGTTTATTATCCATGCTATAATTGTATTGATAGGAAACTCAGATACATGTGTGGGTACATAGACAACACCATGTCCCTAGTAAACCTCTAGTTGACTAGCTCGTTGATCAATAGATGGTTACAGTTTCCTGACCATGGACATTGGATGTCGTTGATAACGGGATCACATCATTAGGAGAATGATGTGATGGACAAGACCCAATCCTAAGCCTAGCACAAAGATCGTAGTTCGATGCTAAAGCTTTTCTAATGTCAAGTATCATTTCCTTAGACCATGAGATTGTGCAACCCCGGATACCGTAGGAATGCTTTGGTGTACCAAACGTCACAACGAATCGGGTGGCTATAAAGGTGCATTACAGGTATCTCCGAAAGTGTCTCTGGGTTGGCACGAATCGAGATCTGGATTTGTCACTCCTGTAAATGGAGAGGTATCTCTGGCCCACTCGGTAGGACATCATCATAATGTGCACAATGTGACCAAGGGGTTGATCACGGATGATGTGTTACGGAACGAGTAAAGAGACTTGCCGTAACGAGATTGAACAAGGTATCGGGATACCGACGATCGAATCTCGGCAAGTACAATACCGCTAGACAAAGGGAATTGTATACGGATCGATTGAGTCCTTGACATCGTGGTTCATCCGATGAGATCATCGTGGAACATGTGGGAGCCAACATGGGTATCCAGATCCCGCTGTTGGTTATTGACCGGAGAACGTCTCGGTCATGTCTGCATGATTCCCGAACCCGTAGGGTCTACACACTTAAGGTTCGATGACGTTAGGGTTATAAAGGAAGTTTGTATGTGGTTACCGAATGTTGTTCGGAGTCCCGGATGAGATCCCGGACGTCACGAGGAGTTCCGGAATGGTCCGGAGGTAAAGATTTATATATGGAAAGTTGTTGTTCGGGTTCCGAAAAGTTCGGGTTTTTCAGATTGTACCGGAAGCTTCGGAAGGTTCCGGAGGATTCGGAGGGGTCCGGAGGTCCGGAAATTGTTCCACCACGTCCAATACAGTAGCATGGGTTGTAGGGGGACGCCTAGCCTTAATGGGCCAGGGCACCAGCCCCCAAGGCCCATGCGCATGGGATGGGGAAACCCTAAGGGAGGGCCTCCACTTGACTTGGGAGGCACTCCTCCCCTCTTGGCCGCCCCCAAGTCCCATCTAGGGCTGGCCGCACCCCTTGGGGTGGAAACCCAAAGGGGCGCAGCCCCCTTCCCCTATATATACTTGAGGTTTTGGGCTGCCCAACACACATGAGAACTTCTCCTCTTGGTGCAGCCCCGCCTCCTCCTCCTCCTCTCCCTTGGTGCTTGGCGGCCTCTGGGATTGCCACGCCTCCATCACCACCATGCCGCTGTGTTGCTGCTGGATGGAGTCTTCTCAACCTCTCCTCTCTCCTTGCTGGATCAAGGCGTGGGAGACGCCACCGGCTGTACGTGTGTTGAACGCGGAGGTGCCGTCTGCTCGCACTAGGATCTCCGTGATTTGGATCACGACGAGTACGACTCCTTCAACCCTGCTCACTTGAACGCTTCCGCTTAGCGATCTACAAGGGTATGTAGATGCACTCTCCTTCCTCGTTGCTAGTTTCTCCATAGATAGATCTTGGTGACACGAGGAAAATTTTGAATTTCTGCCACGCTCCCCAATAGTGGCATCATGAGCTAGGTCTATTGCGTAGATTCTTTGCACGAGTAGAACACAAAGTAGTTGTGGGCGTTGATGTTGTTCAATATGCTTACCGTTACTAGTCCAATCTTGTTTCGACGGTATTGTGGGATGAAGCGGCCGGACCGACCTTACACGCATTTCCACGTGAGACAAGTTCCACTGACCGACATGCACTTGGTGCATAAGGTGGCTAGCGGGTGCCGCCTCCCACTTTAGTCGGAACAGATTCGATGAAAAGGGTCCTTATGAAGGGTAAATAGCAATTGGCATATCACGCTGTGGTTTTGCGAGGTAAGAAACGTTTTGCTAGAAACCCATAGCAGCCACGTAAAACATGCAAACAACAATTAGAGGACGCCTAACTTGTTTTTGCAGGGTATGCTATGTGATGTGATATGGCCAAGAAGAATGTGATGAATGATATGTGATGTATGAGATTGATCATGTTCTTGTAATAGGATTCACGACTTGCATGTCGATGAGTATGACAACCGCAGGAGCCATAGGAGTTGTCTTTATTTATTGTATGACCTGCGTGTCATTGAACAACGCCATGTAATTACTTTACTTTATTGCTAACCGTAGCCATAGTAGTAGAAGTAATAGTTGGCGAGACAACTTCATGAGGACACGATGATGGAGATCATGATGATGGAGATCATGGTGTCATGCCGGTGACGATGATGATCATGGAGCCTCAAGATGGAGATCAAAGGAGCAAAATGATATTGGCCATATCATGTCACTATATAATTGCATACATGAGGATCCAGCCCTGTGCATATGTGGGCGTGGCTCTCTCCTTTGACAAGGAAGGAGCTACAGTTTATGCACATGCTTGACATAGCAAGTATATTTGCTCATGCCTCTTGCCATAGGTCCGCTATGATTGCATGTGATGTTTATTATGTTTATGCATCTTGTTTACTTAGAACGACGGTAGTAAATAAGATGATCCTTACACAAATTTCAAGAAGTGTTCTCCTCGATCGTGCACCGCTGCTACAGTTCGTCGCTTCTAAGCACCACGTGATGATCGGTGTGATGGATTCTTACGCTCACATACAACGGTGTAAGACAGATTTACACAGCAAAAAACACTTGGGGTTAACTTGACGAGCCTAGCATGTGCAGACATGGCCTCGAACCCGGAGACCGAAAGGTCGAGCATGAGTCGATAGTAGATACGATCAACATGAAGATGTTCACCGATGATGACTAGTCCGTCTCACGTGATGATCGGACACGGCCTAGTTGACTCGGATCATGTAATCACTTAGATGACCAGAGGGATGTCTATCGAGTGGGAGTTCATAAGATGAACTTAATTATCCTGAACATAGTCAAAAGACCTTTTGCAAATTATGTCGAAGCTCGCGCTTTAGTTCCACTGCTTAGATATGTTCCTAGAGAAAATATAGTTGAAAGTTGAAAGTAGCGATTATGCGGACAAGAGAAAGCTTATGTCCTTAATGCACTACTCAGTGTGCTGAACCCTAAACGCCGTTTGTGGATGTTGCGAACATCGGACATACACGCTTTGATAACTACGTGATAGTTCAGCTTAAACGGTTTAGAGTTGAGGCACCAAAGACGTTTTGAAATGTCGCGAACATATGAGATGTTTCGAGGGCTGAAATTGGGATTTCAGGCTCGTGCTCACGCCAAGAGGTATAAGACCTCCGACGATTTTCTTAGCCTGCAAACTAAGGGAGAAAAGCTCAATCGTTGAGTTTGTGCTCAGATTGTCCGAGTGCAACAATCACTTGAATCGAGGGAGTTGATCTTCCGGATGAGATAGTGATGTTTCTCCAAAGTCATTGCCACCAAGCTGCTAGAGCTTCGTGATGAACTATAACATATCGGGATAGATATGATGATCCTTGAAGAATTCGCGATGTTTGACACCACGAAAGTAGAAATCAAGAAGGAGCATCAATTGTTGATGGTTGGTGAAACCACTAGTTTCAAGAAGGGCAAGGGCAAGAAGGGACACTTCATGAAACGGCAAATCAGCTTGCTGCTCAAAGTGAAGAAACCCAAGGTTGAACCCAAAGCCGAGACTAAGTGCTTCGTAATAAGGGAACAGCCATCGGAGCAGAATTACCCTAGATACTTGGTAGATGAGAAGGCTGGCAAGGTCGATAGAAGTATATTGATATACATTATGTTAATGTGTACTTTACTAGTACTCCTAGTAGCACCAGGGTATTAAGATACCGGTTCGGTTGCTAAGTGTTAGTAACTCAAATAAAAGCTACGGAATAAACGGAGACTAGCTAAAGGTGAGTCGACGATATGTGTTGAAGTGTTTCCAAGTTTGATGTGATCAAACATCGACGCCCTCTACCATCAAGATTGGTGTTAAACCTAAATAATGCATTTGGTGTTATGCTGAGCATAGACATGATTGGATTATGTCTATCGCAATACGGTTATTCATTTAAGGAGAATAATGGTTACTCTATTTATTTGAATAATACCTTCAATGGTCTTGCACCTAAAAGAATGGTTTATTGAATCTCGATCGTAGTGATACACATTTTCATGCCAAAAGTATAAGATAGTAATGATAGTACCACTTACTTGTGGCACTGCCATGTAAGTCATATTGGTGTAAACGCATGAAGAAGCTCCATGTTGATGGATCTTTGACTCACACGTTTTGAAAAGTTTGAGACATGCGAACCATGTCTATTGGTGTATACGCATGAAGAAACTCCATGCATATGGACCGCTTGGACTCACTTGATTTTGAATCACTTGAGATATGCAAATCATACCACATGGGCAAGATGACCTGAAAAGCCTCGGTTTCAAAGAAGATGGAACAAGATAGCAACTTGTTGGAAGTAACACATTTTGATGTGTGCAGTCCAATGAGTGCCGAGGCATGCTGATGAATATCGTTATGTTCTTACTTCACAGATGATTCGAGTAGATGTTGAGTATATTTACTTGATGAAACACAAGTCTGAATTATTGAATGGTTCAAGTAATTTCAGAGTGAAGTTTAAGATCTTCGTGACAAGAGGATAGAATGTCTATGATATGATCATAGAGATGAATATCTGAGTTACGAGTTTTGGCACACAATTAAGACATTGTGCAAATTGTTTCACAATTAATACCTCCCGAACACCATAGTGTGATGGTGTGTCCGAACATCATAGTTGCACCTTATTGGATATGGTGCGATCATGATGTCTCTTATCGAATTACCACTATCGCTCATGGGTTAGGCATTAGAGACAACCGCACTCACTTTAATAGGGCACCACGTAATTCCGCTGAGACGACACCGCTTGGAGAAACCTAAGTTGTCGCTTTCTTAAAAGTTTGGGGCTATGACGCTTATGTGAAAAAGTTTCAGGTTGATAAGCTCGAACCCAAAGCGGATAAAATGCATCTTCATAGGACACCCAAAACAGTTGGGTATACCTCCTAATTCAGATCCGAAGCAATAGGGATTGTTTCTTGAATCGGGTCCTTTCTCGAGGAAAAGTTCGTCTCGAAAAGTTGAGTGGGAGGATGGTGGAGACTTGATGAGGTTATTGAACCGTCACTTCAACTAGTGTGTAGCAAGGCACAGGAAGTTGTTCCCGTGGCACCTACACCAATTGAAGTAGAAGCTTATGATAGTAATCATGAAGTTTCGGATCAAGTCACTAACGTACCTCGTAGGGTGACAAGGATGCGTACTACTTCAGAGTAGTACACAATCCTGTCTTGAAGGTCATGTTGCTAGACAACAATGAACCTACGAGCTATGGAGAAGCAATGGTGGGCCCAAATTCCGACAAATGGTTAGAAGCCATGAAATCCGAGATAGGATCCATGTATCGTAACAAAGCATGGACTTTGGTGGACTTGCCCGATGATCGGCAAGCCATTGAGATAAATGGATCTTTAAGAAGAAGACGGACGTGGACGGTAATATCACCGCCTATGAAGCTCGACTTGTGGCTAAGAGTTTTCACAAGTTCAAGGAGTTGACTACGATGAGATTTTCTCATCCGTAGCGATGCTTAAGTCCGTCGGAATCATGTTAGCATAAGCTGCATTTATGAAATCTGGCGATGGATGTCAAAACAAGTTTCCTTACCGTTTTCGTGAGGAAAGGTTGTATGTGATACAATCGAAAGTTTTGTCGATCCTAAGGATGCTAAAGGTATGCTGGCTCCAATGATCCTTCTAAGGACCGGAGTAAGCATCTCGAGTTGGAATGTGCGCTTTGATGAGATGATCAAAGATTTTGGGTTTATACAAAGTTTATGAGAAACTTGTATTTCCAAAGAAGTGAGTGGGAGCACTATAGAATTTCGATGAGTATATGTTGTTGACATATTGTTGATCGAAATGATGTAGAATTCTCGAAAGCATATAGGGTTATTTGAAAGGTGTTTTCAATGGAAAACCTGGATTAAGCTACTTGAACATTGAGCATCAAGATCTATGAGGATAGATCAAAACGCTTAATGGTACTTTCAAATGAGCATATACTTTGACATGATCTTGAAGGTGTTCAAGATGGATCACCAAAGAAGGAGTTCTTGCTCGAGATGTAAGGTATGAAGTTAAGACTTAAAGCTCGACCACGGCAGAAAAGAGAGAAAGGACGAAGGTCGCCCCTATGCTTTTAGACATAGGCTCTATAGTATGCTATCTTGTGTACCGCACCGAAGTGTGCTTTGCCATGAGTCACTAGGGGTACAAGAATGATCCAGAATGGATCATTGGACAGCGGTCAAAATTGTCCTTGGAGTAAATAAGGACATGTTTTCGATTATGGAGGTGATAAAGAGTTCGGCGTAAAGGGTTACGCCGATGCAAGCTTTAACACCTATCCGAGTGACTCGAGTAGCAAACCGGATACGATAGTGGAGCAACCATTTGGAATAGCTCCAAGTGGAGCGTGGAAGCATCATTTACAATATGACATAGAGAATTGCGAGTACACACGGATCTGAAAGGTTCGCACCGCTGACTAAAACCTCTCTCACAAGCAAAACATGATCAAACCTCATAACTCATTGAGTCTTAATCACATGATGATGTGAACTAGTTTACAGACACTAGTAAACTCTTTGGATGTTGGTCACATGGCGATGTGACCTATCAGTGTTAATCACATGACGATGTGAACTAGATTATTGACTCTAGTGCAAGTGGGAGACTGTTGGAAATATGCCCTAGAGGCAATAATAAATTAGTTATTATTATATTTCCTTGTTCATGATAATCGTTTATTATCCATGCTATAATTGTATTGATAGGAAACTCAGATACATGTGTGGGTACATAGACAACACCATGTCCCTAGTAAGCCTCTAGTTGACTAGCTCGTTGATCAATAGATGGTTACGGTTTCCTGACCATGGACATTGGATGTCGTTGATAACGGGATCACATCATTAGGAGAATGATGTGATGGACAAGACCCAATCCTAAGCCTAGCACAAAGATCGTAGTTCAGTATGCTAAAGCTTTTCTAATGTCAAGTATCATTTCCTTAGACCATGAGATTGTGCAACTCCTGATACCGTAGGAATGCTTTGGTGTACCAAACGCCACAACGAATCGGGTGGCTATAAAGGTGCATTACAGGTATCTCCGAAAGTGTCTCTGGGTTGGCACGAATCGAGACTGGATTTGTCACTCCGTAAACGGAGAGGTATCTCTGGCCCACTCGGTAGGACATCATCATATGTGCACAATGTGACCAAGGGGTTGATCACGGATGATGTGTTACGGAACGAGTAAAGAGACTTGCCGTAACGAGATTGAACAAGGTATCGGGATACCGACGATCGAATCTCGCAAGTACAATACCGCTAGACAAAGGGAATTGTATACGGATCGATTGAGTCCTTGACATCGTGGTTCATCCGATGAGATCATCGTGGAACATGTGGGAGCCAACATGGGTATCCAGATCCGCTGTTGGTTATTGACCGGAGAACGCCTCGGTCATGTCTCAGATGATTCCCGAACCCGTAGGGTCTACACACTTAAGGTTCGATGACGCTAGGGTTATAAAGGAAGTTTGTATGTGGTTACCGAATGTTGTTCGAGTCCGGATGAGATCCCGGACGTCACGAGGAGTTCCGGAATGGTCCGGAGGTAAAGATTTATATATGGAAAGTTGTTGTTCGGTTAGGAAAAGTTCGGGTTTTTCGATATTGTACCGGAAGCTTCTGAAGGTTCCGGAGGATTCGGAGGGGTCCGGAGGTCCGGAAATTGTTCCACCACGTCCAATACAGTAGCATGGGCTGTAGGGGACGCCTAGCCTTAATGGGCCAGGGGCACCAGCCCCCAAGGCCCATGCGCATGGGATGGGGAAACCCTAAGGGGAGGGCCTCCACTTGACTTGGGAGGCACTCCTCCCCTCTGGCCGCCCCAAGTCCCATCTAGGGCTGGCCGCACCCCTTGGGGTGGAAACCAAAGGGGCGCAGCCCCTTTCCCCTATATATACTTGAGGTTTTGGGCTGCCCAACACACATGAGAACTTCTCCTCTTGGTGCAGCCCCGCCCTCCTCCTCCTCCTCTCCCTTGGTGCTTGGCGAAGCCTGCTGGGATTGCCACGCCTCCATCACCACCATGCCGCTGTGTTGCTGCTGGATGGAGTCTTCTCAACCTCTCCTCTCTCCTTGCTGGATCAAGGCGTGGGAGACGCCACCGGCTGTACGTGTGTTGAACGCGGAGGTGCCGTCTGCTCGCACTAGGATCTCCGGTGATTTGGATCACGACGAGCACGACTCCTTCAACCCTGTTCACTTGAACGCTTCCGCTTAGCGATCTACAAGGGTATGTAGATGCACTCTCCTTCCTCGCTGCTAGTTTCTCCATAGATAGATCTTGGTGACACGAGGAAAATTTTGAATTTCTGCACGCTCCCCAACATGAAGACCCAACAATCTTTGTGGGTATGGTTTGCAGGCTTCCCGGGAGTACTGTGGATTGGGCATATCTTGTCCAAGATTTTGTTTAAGTTAGATAGCTCGTCCCCTGTTATCCTTTGGGGCAGCTTTTTATGATTCTGGCCGAGAGCTTTTGAATCCGGCGTTGATGGCTGTGCTCTTCGGCTGTTTCCCTTGGTCCGACGCTGGTCCTTGTTGCGCCATGGTTTCCGCTTCCATCCCCGACTTTAGATGTACTTGGGTCATTGGTATCGTGATCTTGCCAGCCAGCTATCCTCTCCCCGCTAAAAGCGGGTCATGAGGCTTGTTAATGCGGCCATTGTTCTTGGCTTTTCTTGGTCGAGGTGTCCATGCAGCCATTCGTCTCGGACGCTTTGTTTGAAAGCTGCTAAGGCTTCTTGGCGTCCGGACAATCGACTATTTGGTTCTTTTTAGTAAGGAATCTGTTCCAAAATTTCCGGCTGACTCTCCGGTTGTTGAGTTATGTGACTTAAATCGTCGGCATACAGAGGTCGGACATAGGTCCCTTGAAAATTTGCCCGAAAGCATCCTCGAGCTCCTCCCAACTTCAATGGTGTTTTCGGGAAGGCTTTTAAGCCAATGCCGGGCTGGCCCCTTGAGCTTGAGGGGTAAGTATTTTATGGCATGGAGATCATCTCCTCTAGCCATGTGTATATGGAGGATGTAATCCTCAATCCGCACTCTGTGGTCTGTTGTTCCGTCAGATGCCTCTATGTTTACGGGCTTGAATCCTCACCGAAATTATAATCCAGCACCTCATCGGTGAAAGATAGGGGGTGTGCGGCACCCCTATATTTAGGTGTATCGTGATGTTCGGATACTTGATGTGTTGCATTGCTTACTAGAGCTTGCTTTCTTGGCCCGTAGATAGATCTAACTGGGCCATCTTTTGATGCGAATCCTCGTATGCGGATCGTGATGTTTGGCTTGTGTGCGGCGCCGTTTGCCGCTCTCTGTTTGCCATGAGGTGGTCCATCCGACCGGGTGGCCTCCTTGTTTTTTTATTGCGGGGGTTCTACAGCCTCCTCATCAAATTCGGGCAGTAGTTTTCGCTTTGGGTAGCTCCTTGTTCGGCGACTGTCACCGTATTTGTCTGTGGTGTTGAGTACTTTGCTCCATATGATTCTGAGTGCATCTTCCATTGTTTTGAGCTTCCGCTTCTGCTTTTTTAGGCTACGTGCAGTGGCGACGAGCCTTTTGTGGAGGTTCTTCTGCTCCAGCAACTTGTCCGGCGTGAGATCATCCGGACTGTTGTCTTCGCCGGGGACGGGTTGTTTATCCAGGTTGTCCTGTTTGGACGGTTGCTCAATATCATGTTCGTCGTCCACCGGTTCGCCCTGCTCTATGGCGGGGTCTGTATGGCTGTTGTCTTTGTCGAGGCGGGACTTTGAGCGGCGCTTATGTCGCCCTTTTGACTGCTTTTCGAGGGAATGATCCTTCGTAGCATCCCGTTGTTCCACGCCGTTGCTTCCTTTAGGTGTGTCCACCATGTATACATCGTGAGATGAGGTGGTTCTCCAGTGCCCTATAGGTGTTGGTTCATGTTCCTCCCCTACATCGTCGTCCATGCCGTCGATGTCTTCGGAGTCGAAGTCGAGCATGTCGGTTAATTCATCGACAGTGGCTACGATGTGGGTGGTGGGTGGGTTTTGAATTTCTTCGTCGTCCGCATCCCAACCTTCCTGACCATAATCCAGCCAGGGTTCTCCTGATAAAGAGAGAGACTTTAGTGAATTCAGGATGTCGCCAAAGGGCGAAAGGCCGAAAGATGTCCGCGGCAGTGAATTCCATGATCGGCGCCCAATCGATTCGATGGCGGGGCGCGGAAGGCTCGGAGTCCGGAGAGGAGTCCGCACATTGAGTCACGAGCCCATAAAGGAAAGGACGGTAGGTGTACGGCTTGATCGCCGAGAGATCGTGATCCCCGAGGTGGTGTCCAGCCACCCGCCCTCGATCGGCGCAGATCGGCCCGAGCTAAAGGTCGAGCGGACACCGGTGCGGCTCTCCAGACACTGTTCGCGGCAGAGCTAGATCATGCCCTCGTGATAAAGGCGACGCGCTTGGCTGTGGCTCGAACCCATCAAGATCAAGTCTCGTGGACGCCCGCGTAGTTCAAACTTCCAAATCTAACCTGGTGGCTGTGGGCGTAGCTTAATCTGCTCCGATGGCTGCTTAATTGCCCGCAGCAAAGCCGCCGAACACGAAGATCTGTCCAGGAGAAAAGTCTCACTGGACCGCATCGCCATGATTGACGATTGAGGAGCCATCGGGCCTAAAGATGACGCATACGAGGAACTCTCAATGAAAGCACCAATGTCGATGTCAAAACCGCGGATCTCGGGTAGGGGGTCCCGAACGTGTGTCTAGGCGGATGGTAACAGGAGATAAGGGACATGATGTTTTTACGCAGGTTCGGCCCTCTCGATGGAGGTAAAACCCTACTCCCGCTTGATTAATATTGATGATATGGGTAGTACAAGAGTAGATCTACCACGAGATCGTAGAGGCTAAACCGTAGAAGCTAGCCTATGGTATGATTGTTGTTCGTCCCCACGGACTAAAACCCTCCGGTTTATATAGGCACGTAAGAGGGTTAGGGTTACACAGTAGTCGGTTACAATGGTAGGAGATCTACATATCCAGATCGCCAAGCTTGCCTTCCACGCCAAGGAAAGTCCCATCCGGACACGGGACGAAGTCTTCAATCTTGTATCTTCATAGTCCAGGAGTCCGGCCAAAGGTCATAGTACGGCTATCCAGACACCCCCTAATCCAGGACTCCCTCAAAGAGCACGACACCTTATGGTTTGAGGACCGTGTTTATGTGCCCAATAACACAGAGATCAGGAAGTTAATACTTCAGGAGGCTCATGACGACTCACCATACTCGATACACCCCGGAAACACCAAGATGTATTTGGATTTGAAGGAACGTTTCTGGTGGACTGGTATGAAGAAGGATATTGCCGAGTATGTATCCGTATGTGATGTATGCAAAAGAGTGAAGGCAGACCACCAAAAGCCAGCAGGATTGTTACAGCCTATACCGATACCCGAATGGAAGTGGGATAAAGTTGGCATGGATTTCATCACCGGATTGCCCAGGACCAAATCAGGATATGATTCTATATGGGTAGTAGTCGACCGCTTGACCAAAGTGGCTCACTTTATCCCAGTGAAAACCACTTATACAAGTGCGAAGTTGGCCAAGATATACATGACCAGGATCGTATGTCGGCATGGAGTTCCAACGACCATCGTATCAGATAGAGGAACGCAGTTTACCTCAAAGTTTTGGCATCAGCTGCACCATACTTTGGGAACAAGGTTGGGTTCAGTACAACATTCCACCCACAGACAGATGTACAGACCGAGAGAGTCAACCAGTTTCTGGAGGATATGTTGAGGGCTTGTGTGCTAGATTATGGATCTAGTTGGGATGACAATTTGCCCTACGTAGAGTTCTCATACAACAATAGCTACCAAGCCATTTTGAAGATGGCGCCGTTCGAAGCCCTATATGGACGAAGGTGCAGAACACTGTTGATGTGGGATGAAGTTGGAGATCGACAGTTGTTTGGACCAGATTTGATCAAGGAGTCTGAAGAGAAGGTTAAGTTGATCCGAGATAGACTGAAGGTAGCTCAGTCCAGGCAGAAGAGTTATGCAGATTCGAAACGCAAGGAGGTAACCTATGAAATTGGAGGCAGAGCATATCTGCGAGTATCACCCTTGCGAGGAGTGAAACGTTTTGGAGTTAAGGGAAAGTTAGCCCCAAGATTTGTAGGACCGTATCGAATTTTGGAACGTATGGGAGAAGTTGCCTAAAAGTTGGAGTTACCTGAAGGACTGTCAGGAGTTCATGATGTGTTTCATGTTTCACAGCTGAAGAAGTGTCATGCTGAGATGGCCGATATACCGTTAAGAGATACAGTACCTTTGGAGGCGATTCAGTTGGACAGTGATCTGACCTATGAGGAGAAGCCAGTCAGGATTCTTGAATTTGCCAGCCGAGTCACCCGCAGCAAGGTTATCAAGTTTCGCAAAGTTCAGTGGAGCCACCATACTGAGGATGAAGCCATCTGGGAACGAGAGGATGATCTTCGCAAAGACCACCCACACCTATTTTCTAGCCAACCCGAATCTCGAGGGCGAGATTCATCTTAAGGGGGGTAGGTTTGTAACATCCCAAATTTTCAATTTGGAATGTTATACATAGATCATTCATGCATATCATATTTCATTGCATTTCATTTTGCGATCCTCGAAATCCTAAGCAACTCAAGGACCCTCGGAGAGAGTTGGGGATTTCCCTGTTTTCATATTTGAGTTTTATCAAATATTGAAACGAGGATTTTTTTGTTTTAATTATTTTCTCTCCGAAAATATTTCATATTAAAAATATATGAGAGGAGATAATATGACTTCTCCAAAATAAATGAAATATTGGAGGAAAAATATTAAAATCAAATATTTGATTTTATTCGGAGTTTATTGCTATTTTATTTGCATTAGAAAAATTCCACGTCTTTCAAAGTTGCATTTTAGGGCCAAGAAAATGTTCATCGTGTTCTAAATATGTTATTTAGACGGTGAAAATTTGTTTTGGCATTTTTAAGTTTTTGCTTTATTTTCTAGGATTTATTTAAGTTCCGGCAAAATTATTTTTAAAAAAAATCTCCAGCGACCGACTGGACCGAAGCCCAGCCGAGCCGGCTCACCTCCCCGCGCCTCGTCTCTCTCCAGGAGACCGGGAGGCCACCGCCGCCCGAAGCCGAGTTCGGCCGGGACTCCTCCCGCGCCGCCTTGCCCCCTCCCCCAAGCAAGCCCCCCTCCTTTTATAGCGCCGCCCCCGCACCCCCACACCACCACCCGAGCCGCCCCGCCAACGCCGCTGCCTAGCACCGCTGCCGCACCTCCTCGCCGCCGCCGCCCCCACCGACCTCGCTGGAGACCGCCGAACCTCGCCGGAGCCCCGCCAAGGTAGTCGCCTCGCCGCCGCCAGTTTTGAGAGAAAAAAAACGATCTGTTTTTTTAGAAAACCCTAGGTTTTTTTTAAGAATAGATCGGTTTTATTTTATTTTCCGGTTTAGTTTATTTAGCGGACGTTCGTTCATATGTTCATTTTAACGAACGGGTTTCGCTCGTTAGTTACAGATAACGAACGTTCGTTCGTTAGACTGTTCGTCAGTTTTTTTTTCTCGGGTTTTTCGCGATTATTTTCGATTGTGATTTCAGATCCAATTTTCATTTTAGTTTATCTTTTCGCCCGTTTATCGGAATCAGGCAATTCAAGCACCTAGATCTTCGCCTCGAAACCATCTTTCTGTTTAATCAACTTGAACAAGATTTTGGTACTGTAAAATTTGACTCTAGTTCGGATTAGTAAACTGATCTTGTTTCTTTCGCAGTTTGAGTTTCCTAGCTCCGTTTGGTTTGATTCTTTTCACAAACCGGAGTTCTTAAGTTGAACTTTTTGGTTAGATCTTCTTATTTGAGTTTTACCCGTGCATCTTTGCTTGATTTCTTATGTATGCTATTGTTTGTTTGCGATAGAAGACCCGGAGTGCGAAGCGTGCTACTACGAGTCCCTAGGTTTTGCGGGCCGTCAGCAAGGCAAGTAACACATTGATCATACTCTTTTCATACCCAGTTTTTATGCATTAGTTTCAACCCTCAAACACTGGATGATTAGGTTGTGATTAAATTGTGGGTATTGGGAAGTTTGATGCGGTAGAACCTATTGCCCTGTTACTATCAAACCCTTGGGAGTTACTTCTACGTATTGCTTATATTGCTATGCAATGCTCGTAGACGTGGTTTGGGTGAGTGAATCCATGACAGATGTGAGATTGTTAATTAATGGTTCCACTTAAGGTGTCAACTTTAATACACATCTGGGTGGATTGTTTGTCGGGCACCTGGAGAATCCAGTGTTGTCCTAGGATATCCCGGAGTACCCGTGTGATCATCCTAAGGTCCGCCACCCAGGCTCAAAGGGAACTGAGATATTTTCATGTTAGAAACTTCCGTGTGCAGCCACAAGCTATTATGGGCTCTAGCATAGTTGAGTACGTTGCGTGAGCTCTTGAAGAGGTGGATCAGCAGGTAGAGGGATGTAGGTTTGGTATGGTCTGCCTGGAGTAAAGAGTAAATGTTTTTGAAAGACTGTGTCCCGGTCATCCGTTTCTCAAACACCATGTAGTGTGAGAAATCCAATGGAGGAGATCGAGTCTTGTGGGGAAAAGTGCGCAAACCTCTGCAGAGTGTACAATCTAATCATGGTTAACCGTGTCCCCGGTTATGGACAATTTTGAGTATCTAGTACTTGGATTATCATAAGTATCTCATCACTCTTAATTAATATTGTTGGGTTGATAATTACTTTAATTGGGATTGAGTTGGAGGAACCTTCTCAATGATGTTTCAACTACCATGATAGTTAAAATAAAACTTATTCCTTTGTTGTAGGAAAAAATCGGCTTTTCGCAAAACCATAACCATAGAGCTTTCCACCAGCCAAATATGCATGTAGTGATAGCATTATTCTGTTCTTGCTCTCATCAGGTTATATTGCCAAAGATATTCCATGTGTTGACCAGTTTGGGCTGCAACGTATTATGTTGCGACTTTTCAGACGAGGAGTAAGGTTCGTTAGGTCATTGCCGTGCAGCTCAGCTATGCCGTTGGAGTTGATGGACTCACTTTATCTTCCAAGCCTTCCGCTGTTATCGTATTAGATGGCCTTAAGCCATATTTATTATAATAAGTTCTCTTCTAAGACATTCGATGTAATAAGTGTGTGATTGCTACTCTATTATATATATTTCGAGTACTTCGTGTGTCAGCATTACCGATCCAGGGATAACACTGAAGCACAGAGACTTGACCGTTTGAGGTCGGGTCGCTACACCCACTGCCGACGCGTCCAGATTAGCGTGCCTTGCCGTTCTCCCACACGAAGCACGGACTAGGGAGGGCCTCTGATCCCTTCTTCCTTGCTGCCGTAGTGTGGGCAGATCCGGCCTCCTGCCGCCCACCTAGCGACATCCTGGTGACCCTCTGGTATAACTTCCTTCGAAACCGGCCTTGCTCTACTGCCCCAGCTCCTCACGTTGCTGCATTTGTATCTTTTACTACTTCTCAGGCCCCCTCGTAGATACGATCGATCGGATGTTCGAAAGCCACCTAAATTTTTACTATTAAGAGGTAAAACTACTTCATGCAGTCGAATCTAGTAATACTATTCATGTAGTGGAATCTGTAATACTTGGTTCAAATAGGGAAGAAAGGGGGTGGGGGTGGGGGAGATTTGTTACCTGAATATAGGACTTGGTTGAAAGAGAAAATAATGGGGGCGAAAAGTAGCAGAGACTAGCTATCCAACTGGTCTCTTTGTCTAATAGGGAAATAAAGGGAAACGCAGTACAAACTCGATATAAACCGATCTATTGGTTGAAAAAGGAAAGAAAGTGGGGACTGGGGGACAAGTCAACAAAGTATGTCCAACACTAGATTTGCTGGCGTAAAAGCTGGCTATACCGAAAAAATGGGACCAACCTAGATATCCTATTTGGATGTTTATTGCCTGAGCCCCTCTTATGTATTGTCACTGGTTAAATATAGCAGTCCCACTGTTAAAGTAAGGACACGTTAAACCAATGTTGTTTTGAATGTAATGCCTCCAGTAATATGAATCAATGGCACTGCTTTTCATGTCCTGTTAAATTTTTCATAATGATAAGTTGCTTCTTTTCGTTAGAAATGCAATGTCCTAATCTACCTACTCTCCCGTGCCCAAATACCAACTCTTTAGCAGCTGTTAATGTAATGTTGCTGGTAAAATGGAGCAATGGCACCATTAAAGTAATGTCGTATTTAACGGTTGTCATAGTTAATCCTAATGCCCACACTAATATCTAGAAATGCTGCTGCTTTAGAAATTACTATTGTCCTTGTAGGATCGCCATTCAGATACGGAACATGCTTCTTTTCATTTGATGTATGTTTCATCACTTGTTAGTCACCCTCCTTTCCACCCTTTTATGCAAACAGAAATATACATTTCACGCTTGATCTTAGTCGAACTGCACAAAATGATATCCAGATTTGTAGTTGAACATTCCAAGAGCTTCACGACCAACCTTGATGTTGCTCAATTTTATTGCAACTAATGAAGAAGAAGCTGCTAGCTCATGGGACCAAATACTTGCTAACTGCATGATGCAAACATTGCTTCATAAGGTGAATTGCACAAAAAGGTCCCATGAATTGAATCATCCATGTTGGTGACTGGTGTCATCCCTTCTACGATGGCATTAACTACAGATATGGTTCCCATCACGAGGTATTTTCCTTTTTGGTCCGACCGTTTGCCAAAGATCCTGCATGTTGACTCTGCTCTTGTGCCACTGTTTTGGCACTGCCATGATAAAGTAGTAATGTTATTATTTTGCACCTTAATCTAGTGGCACTATTAATTTGAGGCAATGTTTTGGCACCGCTAGTGCAACTAATTTTTCTTATCAAAAGAGGGGGTTTCCTCCGATTTCATTAAAGAACCCAACGGTTTCCTCTGATTTCATTAAAGAAACCCAACCATAGAATTATCCGACAACATCTCAGTGTAAACGGGCAGTTATGCAACTACTACTAGAACGGACTGACTACTAGCAGGAGACAAGTTCCCCACATAAGCTAGGTAGGTAGGGTGACGCAGCCCTAGATCGACCGAGTTTGGATTGCAATCCAAAAGCTATGATGTAAACATCGGGGATAGGGACTGAAAGAGCCAGCTTCAAAGATCCCGCCTAAGCACCCCGGCCTCTATCCTCATGACAAGACGGTACACCTCACTTGCCACCTGCTCGACCCTAGTGCCACTGATAAAGTGAAGTAATAATAAAGTTAAAATAGAGCTACTGTCCTCTCTATCATTTCATTTCCAATGTAGATAAAGAAAGTGCTTCCCTTTGTTAGTATATGTTTCATCAACTAGTCCCATTGTTAATGTTTAAGTGTTTGTGCAAACTGGGGTGCTTAAATTTAGTTGAACTGCAAAAAAATAGAGATTGGAATGTCTCAAGGCCCCTCCTTGTACAACTGCTGTACACCGATGTTCATCACTGGCAGAAGGTGTATCAGGGAGAATTGGGTCGATTTCCAGTATGAGGCATCGCAGGGCCCATCTCGCCCTCACAACATGGCATATTGTGATACTATCGTAATCTTTTCCCATTAAGAAAATGAAGTTTCTTCTATTAATCAGTGTATGTTTAATCAACTAGTGCTACTATAATGTAATCACACTTTTTCATTATCTGTGCAAACAGGGTAATTTTTTCCCATTAAGAAAATGATGTTTCTTCTATTTATTAGTGTATGTTTCATCAACTAGTGCCACTATAATGTAATCACGCTTTTTCATTATCTGTGCAAACAGAGTTATTCAGCTACATTTTGGTGGAACTGCACAAATGTACGGATGGAACCAGCATATATGCAGAGTGCGAGGTGCCAATATGTAACATAGACGTGGTTTGGAAAAGCACAGATGCTCGGATTGTTCCTCAAGTTCATGCCGACCTGCTGCCGAATATTTTAATCTGCCGGTGTTTCGCTTGCACTTTACTTATTTTTTAGGGGACACTTTACTGTTTCAGTGTTGCAGCATCCTCTAATCAAATAGGAGTAGCTTATATTGGCACTTTTTTAGGGAGTACTCTTTTCTGAAAGAAGCTCCAATCGATTTTTCTTTATTTGTACACATTGTCACAACTTTATTTTTGGTCCAGAGTATTTTAGGGTGATTGGCGTAGTACTACCCAGTACTTACCCGTATGATTTTCATTAGCCATCACACTGATTGTAAGCATGCGTAGATGGAAGATTAGGTTAGTGCGAAGCTTACCTTAACCCTATCGCCGCCGTTGAAACGAGGCGAGCGGCGAGGGAACCGTGGAGAACGGCGGGAAAGTGACATCGCCCCATCCGATCTCCTCTTATGGTGGGAGAACGAATACTCCAGTGGCTCCGGCTGGCACTGCACCCTCACGAACAACACACCGTACTCAATCAATTCGTTATCCTCTAGATGCTCGACCTTGGACCTGTATGCCCACCATCTCCACCCGACTTTCACCTCGGGCGAATCTATCTGCTCCGTCGTCCAGAGGAGATACTCGATGAACTCGAAGGACTGCGGCGTGACTGCCGCCGGGGAGTACATCATCTCCCTCATCACCGCCGTCTTGCTCTTTCTCATACATTGCCACATGGCCCTCACCGTCCTTGAAATCTCCCACTCATTGCCAAACCAAGTAAGGATCTCCTTCAACCTGGCTAACTTTTCCTGGTCACCACTGGCGATCTGCCCGATTCGCTACTGCATCCTCTCCATACATGTGCTTCTGAGAGGTTCGGTGCTGGCTTTGGAAGATGGGAGGAGAGATGGTGGTCTTGCAACGGAGAAGAGGGAGAGGCAAGATAGTGGTTTTGCAAAGGAGAAGATGGAGAGGAGAGGGGGTGGTTTTGCAATGGAGAAGAGGGAGAGGCAAGACGGTGGTTTTGGAATGGATAAGATGGAAAGGAGAGGGGGTAGTTTTGCAATGGAGAAGAGGGCGAGGAGTGTGCGGCAGTGATTTAGGATTGGACGAGAGGGCCGGCACGCTGTGACTGTATCAAAATCAAAACCAATTTACCCTTCAATTAAGAAGCGACCCCACATTTACTAGTCTCCCTTGTATTCTGGGTCATATTTTGAACATGATTTTAACAAATAAAATATATGTTATATGTTGCAAAAATAATATAATTTGAAAGTACATTCAGATACGAACAAAACTATACAATTTTGGATGACATGCATTCACATTTTGGTTATCAAATACAGTACGTGATAAAACTTTGACCCAAAATAAGCAAAACCAAAAAATACTTGCAAGACCACCGCTGCTCCTCTCCTGTTTGATTTCAAAACCACCGCTGCTCCTCTCCCCTTCCAATCCAAAACCAGCGCCGTTCGTCTCCTCTTCCATTTCAAAACCACCACCACTCCTCTCCTGTTCCAATCCAAAACCAGCGTCGCTCTTCTCCTCTTCCATTCAAAGCCCACCAACCCTCCTTTCCGGTTCCAATCCAAAACCAGCGCCGCTCCTCTCCTATTCCATTAAAAAACCACCGCCGGCAAGTGAAGGTGTTGTGGAGAAGTAGATCGATGGAGGAGTATAACTGATACGTGAGGATCGCAGACAGTGACCCTGTGAAGCTAGCAAGGATGTTGGAGATACAGTCTTGGTTTGACAACCCAGAGCAATTAGCGGCGACGGCAATAGCGATCGTCAAATATTTGGAAAAGAGCGAAAAGGCGGCGATACTCCCGGAGGGAATCGCGAGTACATAGAGTTGCTCCTTTGGGCCATCGAGCAAACAGATTCACCGATTCTGATCGTGAGGCAGCGGTGGTGGGAGTATCGTCCAAGATGGAGCATCCACCAGAGATTGAAGGATCGAGCATCTACACGGTGTCGTATGTGAGGGTGCTGTGGCAGAGCGAGCCGGTGGAGTCTTCGTCGACCGAACCAAACTGCAAGAGGAGAAAAGAAGTTGGTGCGATGACGCTTCCCTGCCATCCTCTCCCTTCGTCTCACGGGGCGGCTGTCTGCCGCCGAGGAATAGGAGGGGACTGCCCCCCAATAGTCTGAGGAGGATCTTAGGGTTGTTAGTATTTGCAGGTTGTGAATTGTGTTTTGTGTTGTGTATTTTGAGATTATTTTCAGATATGAATGTCTTTTGAATTTTAGATTTGTAGTATTGAGCATATGAAGTATTTTATGAATTCTAGAGATCTATTTTTAGCACTTAAAAAATGTAGTTTCATATAAAAGTGCAGACAATGTGATTCTTAGAGAAGAAACTGCAAGTTTCACAGGCAGAGCATTTATATTAACACACCCTTTTCAAATAGGGATAACATCATGTTGGGAGTTTTATTCATGATCGATAATGGATCTACCAGCCACTTAACATCATGCTGATCAACATTCATGCATAGCACATCTTCATATGATGCACAGTCAAAAAGATATGCTATTTTCAAAATGCCCACACAATGTTGAGTGTGCGAAAAACAGAGAAAATGAGGGCCGAAGTTTAAGCAAGTGTTGCAGGTGGTGTGCGTAGATGACAATGGGCACCCACAATGTCAATAATGGTAGAGGCAAAAAATTGGGGATATTTTCACTGCATCAGGTGGAATCGAACCCTGGGGGAGCAGCGGTTGGGGAGTGGAACTTGCCACTGGGCTACTCCAATACTTCCGCTAGAAATTAGGCACAACATCTACCACTACTTTAGCACGTCTTCCCCGGATCCGGTGCGTTCTCATCTGGGGCGTGGACATCATCCTCCGCCTTTGTGCACTCGTTGTGGCGCCGCTGTCCGCCGTTGTGAACATGCTCAATAAACGAGAGGAATCTGGAGAGGACTGTACATGGAGAGGTGGACAGTCGGGACCCACCAGGTCCATGGCCGTTCACAAGCAAGTGCCTCATTGAAAAAAATACTTCCTCCTACTGATGTTGGGGCCCACGAGTATGTCAGTGTATTTACTAAAGGAGATAAATTTACAACAAAGCCAGTCATCGGGGAGCATCATTTATTATCCGTGGTCCAGCAAGTATCAGCTGGGTTGTGGGCTGCCTAGTCTAGGCTTTCTTTTTCAACATGCGCAGCCCACGACATGCCGATTTGTATTTTTTTTAGGGCCGTCATGTATCGGCCGGTCTATGGCCCTCTGAGGGAGTCCTGGATTAGGGGGTCTCCGGACAGCCGGACTATATCCTTTGGCCGAACTGTTGGACTATGAAGATACAAGATTGAAGACTTCGTCCCGTGTCTGGATGGGACTTTCCTTGGCGTGCAAGGCAAGCTTGGCAATACGGATATGTAGATCTCCTCCCATTGTAACCGACTCTGTGTAACCCTAGCACCCTCCGGTGTCTATATAAACCGGAGGGTTTAGTTCGTAGGACAACAACAATCATACCATAGGCTAGCTTCTAGGGTTTAGCCTCTACGATCTTGTGGTAGATCAACTCTTGTAATAATCATATCATCAAGATCAATCAAGCAGGAAGTAGGGTATTACCTCCACCAAGAGGGCCCGAACCTGGGTAAACATCGTGTCCCCCACCTCCTGTTACCATCCGCCTTAGACGCACAGTTCGGGACCCCCTACCCGAGATCCGCCGGTTTTGACACCGACATTGGTGCTTTTTTGAGAGTTCCACTGTGTCGACACGACAAGGAAGGATGGCTCATCTCGTTGTGAGGGACAACATCACCACTGGGGGAGCCCTGGCTGTAGGCCAAACTCTCCGACTAGGCGGCTTCTTCATGACTGTCAGGAACCCGATTCCAAGTGACATCGATCTAGCTGGTAACACCTCATATCACTTTGCGGCCTCACGCACGGTATTCCCACGGGTGTCGCCTTACCATGGCCCGGGACCGTTTGCGTCTTTTGGCTCACGTATATGATCGTGTCGCTAGCATCCATATGATAGAGAACCCGGGCCGACATGGCTAGTCGTGAACCCAAAGCGGCACTAACCCATGGGGACAGGCATACATGAATCACATCGAGCATGACGGTCATCAACGTATGAATTCGGGTTGTAGCACTAGGCTAACAGGACTCCGGTATCCCGGGCTGTAGCAGGCTAGGCAGGACTCCGAATATCACCACGTGACATTTCCCCGTAGGGACAGACATAGGAACGAAGTGAAACACATGCCGGCCAGTCAAGTGTCCAAGCAAGTAGTCTTTGGGCTAGCAGGACTCGTGAACCGGGCAGAAGCGGACTACTATCGCTCACAAGCACGAGACTACATTTCCCCATATGAGAGGCTGCCAAGGATAAACAACTAGTTTGTCGGATCCCACACATACCAAGCATTTCAAACATACACACAATATGCTCAATATGTGTAAATACAACATGGCATCACAACATAACTCTACGACTCAAATATTTATTCATTAGGCTCCGAGGAGCGAGATATTACAAACATGGGTCTCATGACCCAGCACTCAGAGCATACAAGTCAAAACACAAGCGGAAGCTTAACATGTCTGAGTACAGACATCTACAAATGAAAAAGGCTAAGAAGCCTGACTATCTAACAGATCCTGCCGAGGGCACAAGATCGTAGCTGAGGTAACAAGCTCAACGTCGAAGTCCACGCGGAACTACTAGCGAGACTGAAGTCTCTCTGCAAAAACATAAAATAGGCAAACATGAGTACAATTGTACTCAGCAAGACTTACATCAGAACTAACTACATATGCATCATTATCAACAAGGGGGTGGTGGAGTTTGACTGCAGCAAGCCAGCTTTGACTCGGTGGCTATCCTGAACTACAACGCAAGTAACTCTTTTGAGGTGGCGCACGAGTCCACATATTCACCATATCAATACACCACTATGGATCCGCCCCGTATCCCTACGAGAACGCCATCCATAGCACTCACGCTTATCTTGCGCATTTTAGAGTATCCACTTTCACTTGTCTATGGACTATGCAAGGGTCCAAGTTTCCATATCCGAGGAATCCGGCTATTGAATAGATAATGATAACCCTGCAGGGTGTACTTCTTCACACACGCCTCGCCACTTATCGCCTCAGACACCGCCATGTACCTCGGCAACCTTCAAGCGGAAGCGGGCGAGGGAGTCGGCCACGACCGACTAACCACACAAGTCTCCGTCCGGGTTTATCGCCTATTCGGGTTCCATCAGCAAGGAGATCCGGCCGGGTGTCGCCACGGCCCCAAACGATGTGAGCAGGGTTCCCGAGACGCCAAGCAGGCGCCTGTACACCGTGCCACGGTGTATCTACCGCAACATAGCCCACCCCTAGGGTCAGCGCCACGCACGCCCCCAACACATATCCTACAAACACCGAAACTAGTTGCAACTCCCGGACGGAGATTAAGTTGATTAATAAGTCGAGAGGGGTCGAGTTACCGGAACCCAATGTGTGGTAGTAACTGTTCATGGATCACAAACACAGAACTCAGTTCCTGAGGACGGCTGCAATGAGACAACCCACCATGTACTCCTACATGGCCTCTCACCGCTACCTTTACCAAATTGTGTTCACACACTTAGCTCACACACAGTAGGATATGTTTACACACCATTCCAATTCATTCCCGATGAATCAGACCTGACTCAACTCTAAGCAGTAGCAGGCATGACAAACAAGCATGAATGATAGGCACAGCAGGGCTCAAACAATTCCTACTCATGCTAGTGGGTTTCATCTAATTACTGTGGAACGACAGGTCATGCAGAGGATAAAGGGGTTCAGCTACCGCAGCAAGTATCACATGAGTCGTTGTTGTCCTAATGCAGTAAAATAG
Organism: Aegilops longissima; assembly: GCA_021605205.1. Taxonomy (NCBI): domain Eukaryota; kingdom Viridiplantae; phylum Streptophyta; class Magnoliopsida; order Poales; family Poaceae; genus Aegilops; species Aegilops longissima. The sequence continues at coordinate 211,702,203 of CM038678.1, read as the reverse complement.
AGGAGGAGTGAGAGAGTGGGATTGTATCGGAATAAACAAGGGGGTTTTGCTTGCCTGGCACTTCTGAAGATAATATAGTTCTTCATCGGTGTCATCGAATTCATCGTCGGTACGTCGTCTACCGAGAGGGGACAATTACCGGCAAACAAGAAAGAACACAATCAATGCGATGCAACAATATGATGCATGATAATGACATGGCAATATGCTAGTGTTTTGAGCTAATGCAGCTGTAAGCCAAGTTAATTGAAGTCGAATTCAAACAAGGTTAAACTCCAACTCCAAATGCTAGTTCATAAGTTGCCCTAATCATGATCCATCCTATTCAGTGAGGTTAACTTGTTCAATCATGCAAGAAAGTGCCATAAACAGATTCTTCATATTTTTCTGATCATTTTTCATATATAACTTATTTCAATTTGAGCTACGGTTGAATTACTATGAATTTTAGAAGTTTGAGCTATTTTCTGGAATTTCCTGAATTAAAATAAATCCAGAAATCGAATTAATGCGCCAAGATGACGCCACCGTGATGTCAGAGTCAACTGGTTGGCCAGGTCAAACCTGACGATGGGACCCATACGCCGTTGTCTCAGCTGGTTTAGGTGGATGACATGTGGGACCAGTCAAAGCTGACTTGGCCAAGGTCAAACTGGCACGTGGGGTCCACGGTATTAACACTAATTTAATAGAAAAAATATACTAATCCTAATTAAGCGCAGGGGCCCACATGGCAGTGGCTCATGGAGTGGTTTAGGCTGCGGGATTAGGTGCTAATGACAGCCACGTCGGCAGTCGCCGGAGTTGCGCCGGCGGTGACCAAAACGCGGCGGAGGCACTCTGGAGGGGCTCAGGTTTCGCCTATGGTGCACCATTTTGCTCGGGGTTTGTGGTTACAGCGAGCTGGAAGACTCGCGCATCTAGTGGTGGTGGCGGTAGCAGCTGCGGTGGTCGGGATCGATGGCGGCGACCAAATCGGCGGCGGCCGGAGTTCGGGTGCTCACGGTTTTGGTGCTACGGGGCACGGCGGGGCGAACGGCCTGGTGCTACGGCCTCCTGGGATCTCGGTGAGCACGGAGGCATGCTCAAAAACGGGCGAGGGCGACTGTGGCCACGGCAACGACATGGCACGGCGGCGGAAAGCTCTCGGGTCCGGCGGAAATAACGGCTAGAGCGGCCAATCGACATGGGAAGAAGAGGGGAAAGGTTCAGCGGCTCACCGCGAGTCCAACGAGCGCGAGGGCGAGGCCAGGGACGCTCTGTGGCCGGTGAATCGAGCAACGGCGGCCGTGGTCGGGGAAGAAGCCGCGACATCGTCTTGGGGCATCCGGGGTTCAGTGGGTCGACGTAGAGGGGCTTGGGGTCCGGGTGGAGCTCGGGGTCATGGCCACGGTGCAAGGGAACGGCGGTGGGCGCAGCGGCAGTGAGCGGCGGCGACAGGCTCCGTTCGGTGGTGCGCGCGAGAGGGGAGCAAAGGAGGGGATGGGGTCCTGGGGGAGAGAGGAGAGGTGCAGGGGGGGCGAGGGGGAGTGCGTGGCACCCTCGGGTGCCTCCAGCGGCGGGCAGGTAAGCAGGAGGTGGCCGGGGCTCTCGGGCGCGCGCCACGCCTCGCCTCTACCTACTGGCAGAGGAAGACGATGAGCGGCGAGGTAGGTGGGTTGGGCTGGCTTTGCCCAGCCGGGCTGCTACAGAGGTGGGCCGATTGGGGCGCCAGGTAAGTGGCCAGGTACTATCTCTCTATCTCTCTCTTTATTTCTATTTTTCTATTTTCTGACATTTGTTTCTGATTTAGAAAAATACTAAACCACTTTATAAAATCCTGAATAAATTGTGGGCTTTGTTGAAATGTTTTCAACAGCCCTCAACCATCTTCGTAATTATTTGGGCAATTAAAATATTTATAGTAATTAAATGCCCAAATGCAAATACTTTATGGATTAATTCAAAAATCCAGAATGGCCTAGAAAAATGTGCACCATTTTGGCAGAGGTTCTAGACCAATTCAAAAATGATGAACTTTTCCAAAGGCATTTGGGTTCATTGAAAATATTTTTAAGTTTGAACCTAGTTGAATTCATTTGGTGCTAGGGTTTCAACATCCCCATTTCAAGTTTCTTAAAAATTTAAACATGATGACATGATGAGCAGACAAAGTCAAGCAAGGCTGATCTGGGGCTGTGACAGCTCACCCCCACTAAACAAGAATCTCGCCCCGAGATTCAAGACGTGAGGTAAGAGGAAAAGGGAAGCCACAGAACTATCACAATCTTCATGATCCATTTGCCCTTCTCGAAGATGTTGATTCATTCCATCATCTTGGTCTTGACGTCTTTGCTTTTGAGATCTTCATCCAACATGATGGCGACAAGAAGAATACTCTATAGGAAACGATCTCCTCGGAGATCGAGCACTCAAGATCAACTCGTGGAATGAGATGTTGAAACATCTCGAGTTGAGACACAAAACACATCGAGAGGTATGGAGGAACAACGACGGGGTTTGATTTGGTGGGCATCAATTCCACGCTTAGAAAGATGGTGGATGGTGTCAAGATGGCGAGGAAATAATTGCCACGATCCCATAACGGGGCACTTTGGAAAAGGTGACTCGAAGAACTACTCCCTTAAGTGGCAAAAATAATTACTTTTGATTCAGAGATCATTGAAACTCTTTAAACCAGCCTAAGGCAATCTACAATTGATCGTCGAAAGAGTTCGAAGGAATGACATACCCGGACTAGGATGGATGATGTGGACTACCTTGTTGAAAACAACGCAATGAATGATTTTGCTTATCATTGGAAATGGATGGGACCCGTGGTAGGATCACCTCTGAAGATGATCCCGAATAACAATTGCTGAGAAGGGCAATCCAAGGGAGATTGGCACAAGGCGGTGCAAGCTGGGAACAAAATGCAAATGTCGGAAAGGTTCCAACCATCATATCTGCCTGAGATATAGATCCGGTTGGTGATAGGATACTTCAGATTCAGCATGTGCGAAGGAAAGTTTGCAACACGATTCGACGAGATGACGCTATGGATTCTCGAGGATGAACTAAGGTAGCAAGCTCCAAAACATGAGCGGTTCTGCTATAATCATGTGATCATGATGTCCAAGACAAGCATGATCACATAGTAGTCTTACAATAAAACACTACCGAAGTTCGGTGGGAACCATCATCAAGGATAACGAAGTCCTTGCATAAGGCATGCTCTTAAGAAGGAATTTCTTCTCCTTGAACAAATCAGTTAGTGGCTTGGTGTGCTAGGAAACACATATATAATGGAGGCGGCCAACCTATCAAACCATAAAGTACTTCGCACATGCATGGTGACTTGGGATGATTCTAGGGAAACAAAACAAACCTTTCTCGAATTCATGGCGGCAACTTACACCTAAAGCACATGAATTCGAGGAAGTCACTTCTTCCATCCAAGCATAGGCTTCATGAATGGAACACGAAGGCATTGCTTACAAAGTTTCAACACTAGGTTGAGGTTCAACATGAATCATGGGGGAGACAAAATGCTGCTAATGGGCTCAACAGCAACTCGTCGAAATTTCCATATCACTGGACTTCCACCATCATGTGAACACGGTGATAGCATTGGTCAGACCAAAGGATATAATGGTTGATGCTTGAGGGATTAACCACGAGTAAGACAACATTACGAACATCGTTGGTACTGATTTGATTTGACGATAGCCCATACTCAAATCAAAGGATTGATAAGACAATAGGTCCAGCAACTGATCATAGGGACCAGTCGATGAAGATATCACCTTTCTTCAACACACACTACACAAGAATATCCCTTTGGAACGAACTACGTTAGGCAAGCTTTTATCTTCCAACTCTCCAAGTTGTTGTCTAACTCAACCAACTAGCTCAGGGATATCCAACACAGATTCTTGGAGAAAGGGTGGTTCATAAGAAACCAACTTGATCACGAGCTCAACATAACCGTCAGGGAACAACCCGGTAACACTTCCAAGAAGATATTTGGAAAGTCACGAACCACCGGTATGTTACTAAGCTCGAGAACAACCTTGCTTTTCAGGGCAAGATGATATGAACAATAAGCAAGGGATTGAATAATCCTAACTCATTGTTCGGAGAGTGCACCGGAAATAAGGACTAGGTAGCACGATCAATCTTAGGATGATGATTGAATAACCAACACGCTAAGAATGAGAATATTGTCCATTAGCTACCAAGCAACGAGTTGCTCGGAGTATTGATTTCACACATCACAATTCACTTGTCAGCATTCCGATTACAACAACACGAGGACCGAGGAATGAATGATGATGGTGAGAAGTATCACTACGTCAAAAGTTCATGAGAGTTGGTGCAGTTTTCATGACAATTCTGACATAAAGGGGGTAATACTCCAAGGTAGAACAGAACAAAGCTGAATTGGCATTTTGATCTGCGGAATACAACTGCTTTGACCCAGTCCTAGATATGGATGAGGCTCTGGAGTTTGTTTCTCCTAGTCATTCCAGAATAGAATGGCTCGACGGACCACAAGAATAATAGGCATCGATGAACACGAATGCACAATTACTCCTGGCTATCAATTGATAGATGAAGGTCAGAAGACAACTAAGAGAACAACCCAAAGGAACATATAACTTTTCGAGTTGTGGATGCATAGATTAGCATGTCGAGCAAAGCTCAACATTTCTCCCGGATAACCCATGCAGAGAAGGTAGGACTGGCAGAGTCACAATATGAATGGAGTACTCCTCAAGAGCACTCTGGTTGTGATCTTTTGGTTCAAAAGAACTTCTGCCTTAAATAGTTCATGGTATTTGGAAGAAGGAAATACCACGGACCTCGAGGACTATCGCAAAGTTACTAATATCCTAAAGGAACTAGCAAACACTATCAACATGAAGTAGGTAGGGTGAATTTTGGGCTCAAAACCCAGGAGTAGAATACCTACTACTAAATGGCATCACGGGATGCTTCCAAGAATAATGGCCAGAATCATCACACAGGGAACACAAAACGTTGCTAGATTACTAGGTGACTTCCTAAACACCTAGGGTCATAAAAAATAGCTCCAACACATATGCCGAGGCAACAAAGTACCTCAGCTTACCGATTAGTGTGCTTATTCTGACCAAAAAGGACATCGGGAACGGAAGGAAAGGATTTGCAAATGCATCAGACTATTTAGAGACCTGGGATGACTCGGACAGCATAACAGCTGTAAATGCTCAAAAAGATTTGAGACATCATACAAAATGGTGGCATAACCACTCTACAACATCATAACAAGATTCTGAGATCAATAGTTAACATACAGAAATAGTAGGAACTGAACTGGGCTTAAATCCAACAATCTTAAAGGTCTAGGGATTAGTAACACGTCATCCTGATAGATAGATGAGAAGGCCTAGTTCTTAATCCCCATAGAAGAGAAGAGGATGACTCAGATCAGAAGGCCATGAGGTATAAGGAGTAAAAAGAGCCTTACGTTCCCTTCCTCAATCAATTCCCTTACATAACTAAAGCATTTCTAGACACAACTTCGACCAGTTTGGCTTGGTAATCCTACAGGCAGTCAGGCTCTGATACCAACGCTGTCAGGACCCCGATTCCAAGTCACATCGATCTAGCTGGTAACACCTCATATCACTTTGCGGCCTCACGCACGGTATTCCCACGGGTGTCGCCTTACCATGGCCCAGGACCGTTTGCGTCTTTTGGCTCACGTATATGATCGTGTCGCTAGCATCCATATGACAGAGAACCCGGGCTGACATGGCTAGTTGTGAACCCAAAGCGGCACTAACCCATGGGGACAGGCATACATGAATCACATCGAGCATGTCGGTCATCAACGTATGAATTCGGGCTGTAGCACTGCGCTAACAGGACTCCGGTATCCCGGGCTGTAGCAAGCTAGGCAGGACTCCGAATATCACCGCGTGACATTTCCCGTAGGGATGACATAGGAACGAAGTGAAACACATGCCGCCAATCAAGTGTCCAAGTAGTAGTCTGGGCTAGCGGGACTCCGTGAACGGGCAGAAGCGGACTACTATCGCTCGTAAGCACGAGACTACATTTCCCCATATGAGAGGCTGCCAAGGATAAACAACTAGTTTGTCGGATCCCACACATACCAAGCATTTCAAACATACACACAATATGCTCAATATGTGTAAATACAACATGGCATCACAACATAACTCTACGACTCAAATATTTATTCATTAGGCTCCGAGGAGCGAGATATTACAAACATGGGTCTCATGACCCAAAGACTCGAAGCATACAAGTCAAAACACAAGTGGAAGCTTAACATGTCCGAGTACGACATCTACAAATGAAAAAGGTGAGAAGCGACTATCTAATGAGATCTGCCGAGGGCACAAGATCGTAGCTGAGGTAACAAGCTAAAAGTCGAAGTCCACGCGGAACTACTAGTGAGACTGAAGTCTCTCTGCAAAAACATAAAATAGGCAAACATGAGTACAATTGTACTCAGCAAGACTTACATCAGAACTAACTACATATGCATCATTATCAACAAGGGCGTGGTGGAGTTTGACTGCAGCAAGCCAACTTTCACTCGGTGGCTATCCTGAACTACGACTGCAAGTAACTCTTTTGAGGTGGCGCACACGAGTCCACATATTCACCATATCAATAAACCACTATGGATCCGCTCCCGTCTCCCTACGAGAACGCAATCCATAGCACTCACGCTTATCTTGCGCATTTTAGAGTATCCACTTTCACTTGTCTATGAACTATGCAAGGGGTCCAAGTTTCCATATCCGAGGAATCCGCTATTCGAATAGATAATGATAACCCTGCAGGGGTGTACTTCTTCACACACGCTCTCGCCACTTATTGCCCTGTACACGTCATGTACCTCGGCAACCTTCAAGCGGAAGCCGGACGAGGGAGTCGGCCACGACCTGACTAACCACACAAGTCTCCCATCCAGGTTTATCGCCTATTCGGGTTCCATCCGCAAGGAGATCCGGCCGGGGTGTCGCTCACGGCCCCAAACGATGTGAGCAGGGTTCCCGAGACACCAAACGGGCGCCCGGTACACCGTGCCACGGTGTATCTACCGCAACATAGCCCACCCCTAGGGTCAGCACTACGCACGGCCCCCAACACATATCCTACAAACACCAGAAACTAGTTGCAACTCCTGGACGGAGATCAAGTTGATTAATAAGTCGAGAGGGGTCGAGTTACCGGAACCCAATGTGTGGTAGTAACTGTTCATGGATCACAATGTCACATACTAGCTAGACCATGCATTAGTGTGTGCATCATGTTTAAATTTCATTTGAATTTGAAATGGGGAAGACAGAAAACCCCAGAACCCCTTCTAACCCAACTAGGGTTTACTAAAATTATTTCAATGAACTGAAATGCCCTTCAAAATGCTCATCACCTTTGCTTTGGTTCAGAGCCTCTGCCAAAAGTGGTGCACCATTTTCTAGGTCATCCTAAGGTCCTTGAATTAAATCATAAGTATTTCAGTTTGAGCATTTCAAATTATATAAAATATTGCAAATGCCCAAATATTCCCAAATGTAAATGTTTCATGTTGGAAATAATCCAAATATGGACCAGGTCCAGTTTGGTGATTTTTGAAACTGTTTTAGTATTTTTAAAAACTCCACAAAGTTGCAGAGTAATAGAAAAAGGAAAAACAGGAAGAAACTTACAGCACCACCTACCGGCCCACTGGCTGCCCAGCCAAGAACATGGCCAATGAGCTGCTTGGCTCAACGCCAGCAGCAGCAGTGCTTTCGGCGAAGCACCGCATGGGTGCCACGCGACCTGGTCGCCGCCTCGCCGCCCTTCGCCCAGCCGCGATGCGGTTCGCTCCCCCTGCTCCCCGAACCCCTCGGACACCTCTCTTCCTCCCGGCTCCCTCTCTCGCGCTCCCCGCCATGGCCGACGCCACCCGGGCCAAGACCATCGCCAGAATCGCGCTCCCGCCGTCCGTGCTCCTCCTCATGTGTCTAGGAGCTCCGCCACCCTCCTCTACCCCGAGCTAGCCGAGCCCCGTATGCTCTAGTGCCCCGAGTCCACCACACCGACCTCGACCGAGTCCACCGTCGCCGGAGATCCCCTTCAACATCGTCGTCGCTCCGGCCCGTCCCCGACCGCACCAAGTGTTCCGTCGAGTTCCCTGTGAGCTTAACCATCTCCCCCTCCCTTCCTTCCTTGCTCCCGAGTTGTGTAGTGACCTCCCGGAGCTCACCCGCACCCGCCGCAGCGGAGCTCGTCGCCGACGTGCTCCCGGCCACCCTCCGGCCACCTTTTGGTGTCTAACGCACTCACCGCACTGCGCAGCACCTAACCATGCACTCCCCGCACCTCACCGAACCCCCTAGCCTCGAGTTCGCCTTCAGACGAACTCCGGCGGCCGCCTAGGTCGTCGCCGGCGCCGATTCCGGCCGCCCCGACCCCAACCGTCTCCACCAGAAGCTGCGGCATGTCCCCAGCTACCCATAGCCACCCTCCGCGGCTCGTTTGGTTGCCGAAACGCCAAACTCACTTCGCCGCCGCGTGGCGGGCTCGCTGGCTAGACGCCGGGCAGCCGACTTTGACTTTGACCACGGTGGGCCCTGGTTGACTCTGATGAGTCAATGACAGGTGGGGCCCAGCCCTGTTAACTAAATAGGTTTAGTTTTAATTAAATTTAGCTAAACTAATTACCCCGACACCTGGACCCACATCAGGTTTGACTGGACGTCTCCGTTGACCTCGACGTCATGTCGACGCGATGGTCGATTTAATAAATTAATTTCTGGATTTATTCTATTACAGGAAATTCCAGAATATAATTCAAACTTCAAAAATTCATAACTTTTAATCTGTAACTCCAAATGCAAAGATTTATATATGAAAAATGATCAGAAAAATCCATTCTATCCATTGGTACAGGTTTCATGAATGTTAAAACAAGTTAACCTTGCTGTTTAAGCAGAATAAGATATTACACCTTTAGGGCTATTTTAAATGAGCTAGCATTTGAATCTTTGATTCAAATGAGTTCATCCCTAATTGTTCTAGCTTGCATTAGGCCAACACACATTCATAATGCCATGTCATAGCATGCATCATATTGTTGCATATTGCCATGTGTGTTTATTTTGGTATGTCTTTCGTGATAGGTTACGCCTCCGAGGATAATCCCGAATATCCGCTCGAAGGCGTATCCTACCACCACTCCATCGTGCAAGAAACTCATTGATCATTCCGATACAAACCCATGTTCTCGCTTCGCTCTCGTTTCTGCATTAAGACAACGCGATTCAAACTGTTGTGTGCTGCGGTAGTTGAACCCACTTCCTTTGCATGACTGTCATTGCCACAATAATTAGATGAAACCCACTAGTATGTGTAGGAGTTGATTGAGCCATGTTTGTGATTCCTACCATGCTATGCTTGCTATGCTTACAGTTGTGTCAGGTCTGGCTCATCGGGATGATGAACTGGAGTGAAAGGTTGTGTCAGGTTCGAGAGTGGAAGTGTTGAACTCGTTTTGGTAAAGGTATCGATGAGAGGCCATGTAGGAGTACATGGTGGGTTGTTTCATTGAAGCCGTCCCTAAGAACTGAGATCTGTGTTTGTGATCCATGAAATAGTTACTACCACGCATTGGGCCCGAAACCAATGGACCCTCTCGACTTCTTAACCACCCTTGTTCTCATCCGGAGTTGCAAGTAGTTTCGGTGTTTGTAGTATCTTTGGGGCCACGCAACGCTGACCTTAGGGGTGGGTTGTGTTGCGGTAGGCACGTGGTCTGTGTACCGAAAGTGCCCGTTTGGTATCTCGGGAACCCTGCACACATCGTTCGGGGCTGTATGGGAGACCTCGGCGGACTCCTCATGGATGGAACCCGAATAGGCGATAAACCTGGACTCGGGACTTGAATGTTTAGGTAGGCTGTGGCCGACACCCACGTTGGGCTTCCGCTTGAAGGTTGCCGAGTACATGTCGTGTAAACGGCGGTAAGTGGTGAGAGCGTGTGTGAAGGAGTACACCCCTGCAGGGTTTAATATGATCTATTCGAATAGCCGTGTCCACGGAGAAGGACTTCTGGGTTGCCTATATCAGTTCATAAACAAGTGAATGGATACTACTAAAAGCCTCAAGATAAGTGTGAGTACCGCGGATGGCCCTCTCGTGGGATGACGAGAGAGGATCCACGGTGGAGTATTGTGATGGTGATTAGTGGACTCGTGTGCGACAAATGCTTCACAAGTGGTGTCACGTAGGATAGTTTAGCCAAGAATCAAAGCTGGCTTGCTGCAAATAACTCCACCACCTTCTTGAGAATGTGCATGTATGATAGGATTCTGTGGTAAGACTTGCTGAGTACCTCCGTACTCATGTTTGCTTAATTAATGTTTTTCAGACGACAACACTGCCCCCTCCGATGGGTTTTATGTAGACCTTGACATCGATGAGTGAACTAGCCACCCAGGTGGTGATCCAAGGCTTGTGAAGGGCCACTATAGATAGAAGGGCTTCAACAGGCTTTCTTTCTTTCTAGAGTCTGTACTCAGACTAGTTTGCTTCCGCATGTGCTTGTATGTTTGTATGACTTGAGTGTTGGGTCATGTGACCCCTACCTGTATGGATATGTTATGTATGGCTTCTCGGAGCCTCTTAAATAAAGTGCTTGAGTTGTAGAGTTTTGTTGTGATGCCTTGTTGTATTTACTCATATCGGGCATATTGCGTGTATGATTGAAATGCTTGGTATGAGTGGGATCCGACAAACTAGTTGTTTATCCTTGGCAGCCTCTCATATGGGGAAATGTAGTCTTGTGCTTACGAGCGATAGTAGTCCGCTACAGCCGGTTCACCGAGTCCTGCTAGCCCACACTACCGCTTGGACACTTGACTGGTCGGCATGTGTTTCACTTCGTTCCTATGTCTGTCCCTTCGGGAAATGTCACGCGGTGATATTCGAGTCCTACCTAGCTCGCTATAGCCGGGATACGAGTCCTGTTAGCCCAGTGCTACAGCCCGAATTCATACGTTGATGACCGACATGCTCGATGTGATTCATGTATGCCTGTCCCCATAGGTTAGCGCCGCTTTGGGTTCACGACTAGCCATGTCGGCCCGGGTTCTTTGTCATGTGGATGCTAGCGACACTATCATATACGTGAGCCAAAAGGCGCAAACGGTCCCGGGCCATGGTAAGGCGACACCCGTGGGAATATCGTGCGTGAGGCCGCAAAGTGATATGAGGTGTTACCGGCTAGGTCGATGTGACTTGGAATCGGGGTCCTGACAGCATTGGCATCAGAGCAGGGCTGCCTGTAGGTTCGCTAAGCCAAACTGGTCGATGTTGAGTCTAGAAATGCTTTAGTTATATGTAGGGGAATTGATTGTGGTAGGGAACGTAAGGCTCTTTTACTCCTTTACCTTATGCCCTCTGATCTGAGCCATCCTCTTCTCATTCTACGTGGGTATAGGACTAGGCTCTCTTCTCTCTATCAGGTTCACGTGTTACTAATCCGTAGTAACTTATAGGATTGTTGGTTACATCCTCAGCTCAGTTTCTACTAATTTTTAGTATGCTACCAGTTGAACCAGAATCTTGATATGATGTTGTTGAGTGGTTTTGCAATCTGTTTTTGAATGTCTCAAATCTGTTTTGAGCATTTACAGATGTTATGCTACCCGATTTTCCCTAGAAATTCTAATGTCTTTGCATTGTGGCTGTGCTTTCAGATGGCCACCCGTCCCCAGAACCAAGTGGTTCGTCTGACCCGTTGCATTGATTTGTGTGGTCACACGGCAATGTTGGTTCGGGTGATGATCGAGACCGGTTACCGATGGTATCCTGAATATACCGTCGAGGAACAGTTTAGGGATTTTAATCAAAGCCAATATTTGTGCACGGTCAGGATTTATCCATCTTATCCCGGAGCTACTGAACCGCTCCACTGTTCTTATGGACTTGGGATCATTGGAATGTCCGTGCAAGATGCAGCCTATTCCATGATGACTATTATTCGAGCCAGAACTGCCTTGCTGGGCAACACCGATTCCGCTACATGCCAGCATCCCTCCCTGGGGCGCATGGCTACCTTCAGGGTATGTACAGCGATGCATCCCATGAGGACTCACTTCTTCGCACTACTACAGACATGTTGGAAGACAAGGACCGTGAAAACCGGACCTTGCGTATGGAGCTCTTTAATGCCCGTTCTGATCACTGGGCTACTCTGACTCGGTTTGCACCTGCCGTGCAAGCCGGATTCATGGACATGAGGGACTTGTACCCTGTGCGGGCTGGTCTGCCAGACTTTATGGAGTGGCGTGAGGTGGGAGGCATCACTCCTCCTCGTGGGCCTCGTCTGCCGCCGTTTGTTGGACCACGGCCACATCCGAGTCCCTATGGTCCGCAAGCTCCACAGGATCGTCTGTTCCCGGATGATCATGTTCCACTTCCAGGCTTAGGTGGTGACTTCTATGAGGACTACTACGGAGCTGCCTGAGTAGTAGTAGTATCCCTAGTATTGTAATAGTTGTATTTCCACCGTCCTGCGTGACTTGTGGAATATGACTTAGTGTGTATCATTCCGGAAGTGTAGAAAAATAATGTATAGGAGTTGGAATGCTTCCGATGAGATGTAACGCCTTTCACTATAGTTGTACTCCGTCGGGCTTGTACTAAACTATGAATGGTGTGTATGACCGTTGGTTTATATATGGCAGTTTTATATTACCATGTCATACGGATGAACATCTTTGCATTCCGTGTTATCCATTACATTCCGCACTTCCTTGCTAAATTATGCCATCCTGGTTTAAACCATTCTTTTGTTTCCTAGGATGGTCAACACCCGCAACAATCCTGCTGCTCCGGAGCAAGGATAAGCCAGTGCAGCCAGGAATGTAAATCTGCCTCAACCGCCATCTTTGGCCGAGGTTATGCTGGAAGCAGAATGCAATAAGCGTGAGACCAATCGATTACTGGAGCGGATTGAGCAAAACACCGCACGCCAGCCAAGAAATGATTTGGTTTCACTCAATGACTTCGTCAAGCTGTATCCACCGAAGTTCAAATATTTCGTTGAGCCTCTCGACGCGGATGATTGGCTTCGCAGCATCAACCACAAGTTGCGTTCTGCCAACGTGGCTGAAGCTGATAAGGTTACTTTTGCCGCTTATCATCTCGAAGGCCCTGCTAGCCTTTGGTGGGAGAGTTATGAGGCTATGCGTTCGGTTGGACAAATTACAACTTGGGCTGAATTCAGTGCCGCTTTCCGTGAGCATCACATCCCAGAAGGGCTCATGGATCGCAAGAGGGAGGAATTCTGCAATTTCACCTGTAGGCGGTGACGGTGGATCACTACGGCCGTGAGTTTGGGAATTTAGCACGATATGCTCTGAAGAGGTTTCTACCGACGCCAAGAAGCGAGCAAGGTTCCGCAAGGGACTTAGCCCGAGCCGCCGACATCTTCGTCTGCACGAGTGCACTTCTTTTCGAAGCTAGTCAATAAGGCTATCGGTCTTAAACCGGGCGGTCTGATTTTGAGGCTTCACGCAGCACGTCCGTGACTCTGGTTCTTCATCCGCTCTGGATCTCGAAGCGCGGGTTTGGATTCAAATCTGCTCGCCACCCGGAGTTCACCCGAGGCCATCCTTTGAGGCGCCTCGCCCCAACCAGCAGTATGTTCCGCCCAAGACTTATGGAGGCCCCAATGCTAATGCTGCTCCACGCCCCAATATGATAACTTGCTTCAAGTGTGGAGAGACGGGCCACTACATCCGTGAGTGTCCCCAAAACAACCCCAGTCAGATTGGAAAGTCTGTTGGCCGTGGCAAGCCAGCAGGAAAGGTGCTCTATGCTAAACCAGCCGCTTTGCGCCGTGGCCACGTCAACTATGTTTCAGCTGAGGAAACCTATGAGGATCCCAACGTCGTTCTCGATGCGCTCCTTGTTAATTGCCATCCGCAACTGTTTTTTGATCTTGGAGCATCTCATTCATTTATTTCGAGAGCTATGCTCGATTGCACAACACCACATTCGGTGACATGCACACCTCCATGGAAATTCAGACCCCTGGTTCTAGATGGCAAACCTCTAGAATAAGTCATGGGAATGAAATTCTTGTCGACGGATTAGTCCTTCTTGCCTCTTTAATAACTCTCAAGTCCTCGGACATAAACATCATCTTGGGTATGGACTGGATGTCAGCCCATTATGCTAAGATTGATTGCTCTACTAGAACTGTTCAAGTCACCCATCCTTGGGCAAGACAGTTAATGTTTTAACCCGAGTGGCCAAGCGCCCGACTTTACTCATAAATGCCAACCCCTTCCGGACCTCGAAGATATTCCGGTAGTCCGTGATTTTCCGGATGTCTTTCAGAAGAACTGCCGGTGTTCCACAGCGGGGATGTCGAGTTCGTGATAGATCTTGTTCCGGAACCGTCCCAATTTCTAGAAGACCTTATAAGATGGCACCCCTAGAACTAGCGAACTTAAGAAACAACTCGATGAGTCCTTGCAAAAGGGTTTCATCGCCCTAGTTCATCTCCATGGGCTTGCCCGTCCTCTTCGTCAAGAAGAAGGATGGAACGGATCGGATGGTTGTGGATTACCGACTGTAAATTTGGTCACTATCAAGAACAAGTATCCGCTCCCGGGATCAACGATCTGTATGATCAGCTCGCTGGATCCTCGATCTTTTCTAAGATGGATTTGAGGTTGGGCTACCATCAAATCAAAATCAAAACGGGACATTCCTAAAGCGGCTTTTGTTACTCGTTATGGCCAATCTGAGTACACCGTCATGTCCTTCGGTTTAACCAATGCTCCAGCCACCTTCTCTTGGTTAATGAACTCAATCTTCATGGAGTATTTGGATAAATTAGTCGTGGTATACCTCGATGATATACTCATCTACTCCAAGAATGAGGAAGAACATGCGAACATCTAAGGCTAGTATTGATGAAACTTGAGAGCACCGCCTTTCGCCAAATTCTCTAAGTGTGAATTCTGGTTACCGTAAGTGACCTATCTAGGCCATGTAATCTCTGGTAAGGGCATTGCTGTCAATACCGAAGCGAGTTCAAGCCGTCCTTGATGGACTCCACCTGAATCGGTCAAGCAAGTTCGAGTTTCCTCGGTTTAGCGAGCTATTGCCGCCGCCGTCGAGAATTTCTCTAAAGTTGCTAAACCTCTAACGAACTCCTCAAGAAAGATAAGAAGTTCGAATGGACACCACAAAGTCGAGTTCAGCTTCGAGAACCGAAAAGACGCGCGACATCTGCTCCGTACTTGTTCCACCAGATTTTTCTAAGGACTTTATTATCTATTGCGACGCCTCGCGACAAGGACTAGGTTGCATACTCATGCAAGATCGCCATGTGATTGCCTACGCTTCTCGACGGTTGCGTCCACATGAGGATAACTATCCCACACGATCTAGAGCTTGCAGCGATGGTTCATGCACTCAAAACCTGGCGACATTACCTTCTTGGTAATCATTGCGAAATCTACACCGATCACCAAAGTCTGAAATATATCTTCACCCAACCGGTTTGAATCTCGAGGCAAAGGCGTTGGGTCGAGTTGATACAGATTACGACTTAGGAATATCTTACACCCTAGGCAAAGCCAATGTCATGGCTGACGCACTAAGTCGCAAATATTATTGTAACAATCTGATGTTACAACAAAGTCAACCATTTCTCCACGAGGAATTTCGCAAGCTTAATCTTCACATTGTTCCTCAAGGATTCCTTTCCACCCTGGTGGCTAAACCTACCCTTACGGATCAGATCATCAAAGCACAGAAGGTAGATCCGGGAATTTCTCGCATCAAGAGAAACATCAAGAAAGGAGTCGCAGATTGTTTCTCCATTGATGAACAAGGTGTCGTGTTCTTTGGAGACCGTCTAGTGGTTCCCAAGGTGCGCAACCTGAGAGTATAACCGCTAGCCAGCTAGCTGATTTGTACATCTCTCGAATAGTGTCTCTTCATGGTGTTCCATTGGAGATTAACTCAGACCGTGGAAGTCTCTTCACCTCTCGATTTTGGGGAAGTTTCCAAAACGCTATGGGAACTCGTCTCTCCTTTAGCACCGCATTCCATCCTCAATCAAGTGGTCAAGTAGAACGAGTCAATCAAATCCTAGAGGATATGCTTCGAGCTTCTGTCATCTCTTTCGGCATGAATTGGGAGAAATGCCTTCCATTTGCCGAGTTCGCTTATAACAATAGCTATCAAGCTAGCTTAGGCAAAGCTCCTTTCGAAGTTCTTTATGGACGGAAATGTCGAACGCCTCTTAACTGGTCAGAAACCGGGGAGAGACAACTCTTTGACCCGGATATGATCCAGGAAGCAGAAGAGCAGGTTCGCGTTGTTCGTGAAAAATTGAAAACAGCCCAATCTCGTCAAAAGAGCCAATATGACCGCAAGCATAAGCCTATGGTTTATGAAGTTGGCGAGAAGGCTTACCTTCGGGTTACTCCTTTGAAGGGAACCCATCGATTCGGTATCAAAGGCAAGTTGGCTCCTCGTTACATTGGACCCTTCGCATTCTTGCCAAGCGAGGAGAAGTTGCCTACCAATTGGAACTACCTCCGCATCTTTCGAGTCCATGATGTCTTCCACGTTTCCCAACTCAGCGTTGCTTCTCGGATCCTATCCGTGGAGTGGACCACAAACGCTTGATCTCCAAGATAACCTTACCTATCGAGAATATCCGTTCGTATTCTTGATCAAGCGAAGCGTACCACTCGGCGTCGAATATCAAGTTTCTAAAGGTTCAATGGTCAAACCATTCCGAGCAAGAAGCAACTTGGGAAAGGGAGGATCGTCTTCGACTTGAGTATCCCACCTTTTTCGCAACAGATCCTAAATCTCGGGACGAGATTCTTTTGAGTGGGGGTGAGTTGTCACATCCTAGCTAGACCATGCATTAGTGTGTGCATCATGTTTAAATTTCATTTGAATTTGAAATGGGGAAGACAGAAAACCCCAGAACCCCTTCTAACCCAACTAGGGTTTACTAAAAATTATTTCAATGAACCTGAAATGCCCTTCAAAAATGCTCATCACCTTTGCTTTGGTTCAGAGCCTCTGCCAAAAGTGGTGCACCATTTTCTAGGTCATCCTAAGGTCCTTGAATTAAATCATAAGTATTTGAGTTTGAGCATTTCAAATTATATAAAATATTGCAAATGCCCAAATATTCCCAAACATAAATGTTTCATGTTGGAAATAATCCAAATATGGACCAGGTCCAGTTTGGTGATTTTTGAAACTGTTTTAGTATTTTTAAAAACTCCACAAAGTTGCCGAGTAATAGAAAAAGGAAAAACAGGAAGAAACTTACCTGGCGCCACCTACCGGCCCACCCTTGGCCCAGCCAGCAGCCAGCATGGCCACAGCTGCTTAGCTCGGCCAGCAGAGCAGCCAGTGCTTTCGGCGAGCACCGCATGGGTGCCACGCACCTGGTTGCCGCCTCGCCGCTCCCTCGCCCAGCCGCGACGCGGTTCGCTCCCACTTGCTCCCCCGAACCCCTCGGACACCTCTCTTCCTCCCCGGCTCCTCTCTCTCGCGCTCCCCCGCCATGGCCGACGCCACCGCCGCCGCACCATCGCCGTAACCGCGCTCCCCGCCGTCCGTGCTCCTCCTCACTATGTCTAGGAGCTCCGCCACCCTCCTCTACCCCGAGCTAGCCGAGCCCCGTATGCTCTAGTTCCCCGAGTCCACCACACCGACCTCGACCGAGTCCACCGTCGCCGGAGATCCCCTTCAACGCCGTCGTCGCTCCGGCCCGTCCCCGACCGCACCAAGTGTTCCGTCGAGTTCCCTGTGAGCTTAAACATCTCCCCCTCCCTTCCTTCCTTGCTCCCGAGCTGTGTAGTGACCTCCCGGAGCTCACCCGCACCCGTCGCCGCGGAGCTCGTCGCCGACGTGCTCCCGGCCACCCTCCGGCCACCTTTTGGTGTCTAACGCACTCACCGCACTGCGCAGCACCTAACCATGCACTCCCCGCACCTCACCGAACCCCCTAGCCTCGAGTTCGCCTTCGGCCGAACTCCGGCGGCCGCCTAGGTCGTCGCCGGCGCCGATTCCGGCCGCCCCGACCCCAACCGACTCCACGAAGTTGCGGCATGTCCCCAGACTACCCATAGCCACCCTCGCTGCTCGTTTGGTTGCCAAGCAGCCAAAGTCACTTCCGCCGCTTGGCGGGCTCGCCGGTGGCTAGGCGCCGGGCAGCCGACTTTGACTTTGACCACGGTGGGCCTGGTTGACTCGATGAGTCAATGGCGGTGGGGCCAGCCACAGTAACTAAATAGGTTTAGTTTTAATTAAACTTTAGCTAAACTAATTACCACGACACCTGGACCCACAGTCAGGTTTGACCTGGACGTATCCGTTGACCGACGTCATCTTCGACGCATGGCTGACGCAATAAATTAATTTCTGGATTTATTCTATTACAGGAAATTCCAGAATATAATTCAAACTTCAAAAATTCATAACTTTTAATCTGTAACTCCAAATGCAAAGATTTATATATGAAAAATGATCAGAAAAATCCATTCTATCCATTGGTACAGGTTTCATGCATGTTAAAACAAGTTAACCTTGCTGTTTAAGCAGAATAAGATATTACACCTTTAGGGCTATTTTAAATGAGCTAGCATTTGAATCTTTGATTCAAATGAGTTCATCCCTAATTGTTCTAGCTTGCATTAGGCCAACACACATTCATAATGCTATGTCATAACATGCATCATATTGTTGCATATTGCCATGTGTGTTTATTTTCGGTATGTCTTTTGTGATAGGTTCTGCCTCCGAGGATAATCCCGAATATCCGTCTCGAAGGCGATATCCTACCACCACTCCATCGAGCAAGAAACTCATTGATCATTCGATACAAACCCATGTTCTCGCTTCTGCTCTCGTTTACTGCATTAAGACAACGCGATTCAAACTGTTGTGTGCTGCGGTAGTTGAACCCACTTCCTTTGCATGACCTGTCATTGCCACAGTAACTAGATGAAACCCACTAGTATGTGTAGGAGTTGATTGAGCCATGTTTGTGATTCCTACCATGCTATGCTTGCTATGCTTAGAGTTGTGTCAGGTCTGGCTCATCGAGATGATGAACTGGAGTGAAAGGTTGTGTCGGGTTCGAGAGTGAAAGTGTTGAACACGTTTTGGTAAAGGTATGATGAGAGGCCATGTAGGAGTACATGGTGGGTTGTTTCATTGAAGCCGTCCATAAGAACTGAGATCTATGTTTGTGATCCATAAAATAGTTACTACCACGCATTGGGCCCGAAACCAATGGACCCTCTCGGCTTCTTAACCACCCTTGTTCTCAGTCCGGGAGTTGCAAGTAGTTTCTGGTGTTTGCAGTATGCTGGGGGCCGCACGCAACGCTGACCTTAGGGGTGGGTTGTGTTGCGGTAGGCACGTGGCCCGGTGTACCGAGTGCCCGTTTGGTATCTCGAGAACCCTACACACATCGTTCGGGGCTGTATGGGAGACCTTGGCCGGACTCCCTGCGGATGGAACCCGAATAGGCGATAAACCTGGACTCGGGACTTGAATGTTTAGGTAGGCTGTGGCCGACACCCACGTTGGGCTTCCGCTTGAAGGTTGCCGAGTACATGTCGTAAACGCGGTAAGTGGTGAGCGTGTGTGAAGGAGTACACCCCTGCAGGGTTTAATATGATCTATTCGAATAGCCGTGTCCACGGAGAAGGACTTCTGGGTTGCCTATATCAGTTCATAGACAAGTGAATGGATACTGCTAAAAGCCTCAAGATAAGTGTGAGTACCGCGGATGGCCCTCTCGTGGGATGACGAGAGAGGATCCACGGTGGAGTATTGTGATGGTGATTAGTGGACTCGTGTGCGACAAATGCTTTACAAGTGGTGCCACGTAGGATAGTTTAGCCAAGAGTCAAAGCTGGCTTGCTGCAAATAACTCCACCACCTTCTTGAGAATGTGCATGTATGATAGGATTCTGTGGTAAGACTTGCTGAGTACCTCCATACTCATGTTTGCTTAATTAATGTTTTTCAGACGACAACACTGCCCCCTCCGATGGGTTTTATGTAGACCTTGACATCGACGAGTGAACTAGCCACCCAGGTGGTGATCCAAGGCTTGTGAAGGGCCACTGTAGATAGAAGGGCTTCAACAATCTTTCTTTCTTTCTAGAGTCTGTACTCAGACTAGTTTGCTTCCGCATGTGCTTGTATGTTTGTATGACTTGAGTGTTGGGTCATGTGACCCCTACCTGTATGGATATGTTATGTATGGCTCCTCGGAGCCTCTTAAATAAAGTGCTTGAGTTGTAGAGTTTTGTTGTGATGCCTTGTTGTATTTACTCATATCGGGCATATTGCGTGTATGATTGAAATGCTTGGTATGAGTGGGATCCGACAAACTAGTTGTTTATCCTTGGCAGCCTCTCATATGGGGAAATATAGTCTTGTGCTTACGGCGATAGTAGTCCGCTACTGCCCGGTTCACGAGTCTGCTAGCCCAGCACTACCTGCTTGGACACTTGATTGGCGGGCATGTGTTTCACTTGCGTTCCTATGTACTCCCTTCGGGAAATGTCATGCGGTGATATTCGAGTCCTGCCTAGCTGCTACAGCCGGGATACCGGAGTCCTGTTAGCCAGTGCTACAACCCGAATTCATACGTTGATGACCGACATGCTCGATGTGATTCATGTATGCCTGTCCCCATAGGTTAGCGCCGCTTTGGGTTCACGACTAGCCATGTCGGCCGGGTTCTTTGTCATGTGGATGCTAGCGACACTATCATATCGTGAGCCAAAAGGCTAAACGGTCCCGGCCATGGTAAGGCGACACCGTGGGAATACCGTGCGTGAGGCCGCAAAGTGATATGAGGTGTTACCGGCTAGGTCGATGTGACTTGGAATCGGGTCTGACAGCGTTGGCATCGAGCAGGGCTGCCTCAGAGGTTCGCTAAGCCAAACTGGTCGATGTTGAGTCTAGAAATGCTTTAGTTATATGTAGGGGAATTGATTGTGGGAGGGAACGTAAGGCTCTTTTACTCCTTTACCTTATGCCCTCTGATCTGAGTCATCCTCTTCTCATTCTACGTGGGTATAGGACTAGGCTCTCTTCTCTCTATCAGGTTCATGTGTTACTAATCCGTAGTAACTTATAGGATTGTTGGTTACATCCTCAGCTCAGTTTCTACTAATTTTTAGTATGCTACCAGTTGAACCAGAATCTTGATATGATGTTGTTGAGTGGTTTTGCAATCTGTTTTTGAATGTCTCAAATCTGTTTTGAGCATTTACAGATGTTATGCTGCCCGATTTTCCCTAGAAATTCTAATGTCTTTGCATTGTGGCTGTGCTTTCAGATGGCCACCCGTCCCCAGAACCAAGTGGTTCGTCTGACCCGTTGCATTGATGTGTGTGGTCACACGGCAATGTTGGTTCGGGTGATGATCGAGACCGGTTATCGATGGTATCCTGAATATACCGTCGAGGAGCAGTTTAGGGATTTTAATCAAAGCCAATATCGTGCACGGTCAGGATTTATCCATCTTATCCGAGCTCTTGAACCGCTCCTTTGTTCTTATGGACTTGGGATCACTATTGGAATGTCCGTGCAATATGCAGCCTATTCCATGATGACTATTATTCGAGCGAGAACTGCCTTCTTTGGGCAACACCGATTCCGCTACATGCCAGCATCCCTCCCTGGGGCGCATGGCTACCTTCAGGGTATGTACAGCGATGCATCCCATGAGGACTCACTTCTTCGCACTACTACAGAGATGTTGGAAGACAAGGACCGTGAAAACCGGGCCTTGCGATGGAGCTCTTTAATGCCCGTTCGATCACTGGCTACTCGACTCGGTTTGCACTGCCGTGCAAGCGGATTCATGGACATGAGGGACTTGTACCTGTGCGGGCTGGTCTGCAGACTTTATGGAGTGGCGTGAGGTGGGAGGCATCACTCCTCCTCGTGAGCCTCGTCTGCCGCCGTTTGTTGGACCACGGCCACATCCGAGTCCCTATGGTCCGCAAGCTCCACAGGATCGTCTGTTCCCGGATGATCATGTTCCACTTCCAGGCTTAGGTGGTGACTTCTATGAGGACTACTACGGAGCTGCCTGAGTAGTAGTAGTATCCCTAGTATTGTAATAGTTGTATTTCCACCGTCCTGCGTGACTTGTGGAATATGACTTAGTGTGTATCATTCCGGAAGTGTAGAAAAGTAATGTATAGGAGTTGGAATGCTTCCGATGAGATGTAACGCCTTTCACTATAGTTGTACTCCGTCGGGCTTGTACTAAACTATGAATGGTGTGTATGACCGTTGGTTTATATATGGCAGTTTTATATTACCATGTCATACGGATGAACATCTTTGCATTCCGTGTTATCCATTACATTCCGCACTTCCTTGCTAAATTCTGCCATCCTGGTTTAAACCATTCTTTTGTTTCCTAGGATGGTCAACACCCGCAACAATCCTGCTGCTTCGGAGTCCTGTTAGCCCAGTGCTACAGCCCGAATTCATACGTTGATGACCGACATGCTCGATGTGATTCATGTATGCCTGTCCCCATGGGTTAGCGCCGCTTTGGGTTCACGACTAGCCATGTCGGCCCGGGTTCTTTGTCATGTGGATGCTAGCGACACTATCATATACGTGAGCCAAAAGGCGCAAACAGTCCCGGGCCATGGTAAGGCGACACCCGTGGGAATACCGTGCGTGAGGCCGCAAAGTGATATGAGGTGTTACCGGCTAGGTCGATGTGACTTGGAATCGGGGTCCTGACACACAAACACAGAACTCAGTTCCTGAGGGCGGCTGCAATGAGACAACCCACCATGTACTCCTACATGGCCTCTCACCGCTACCTTTACCAAATCGTGTTCACACACTTAGCTCACACAGAGTAGGATATGTTTACACACCATTCCAATTCATTCCCGATGAATCAGACCTGACTCAACTCTAAGCAGTAGCAGGCATGACAAACAAGCATGAATGAGTAGGCACAGTAGGGCTCAAACAACTCCTACTCATGCTAGTGGTTTTCATCTAATTACTGTGGAACGACAGGTCATGCAGAGGATAAAGGGGTTCAGCTACCGCAGCAAGTATCACATGAGTCGTTGTTGTCCTAATGCAGTAAAATAGAGCAGGAGCGAGAGAGTGGGATCATATCGAAATAAACAAGGGGGTTTTGCTTGCCTGGCATTTCTGAAGATAAGATAGTTCTTCATCGGTGTCATCGAATTCATCGTCGGTACGTCGTCTACCGAGAGGGGACAATTACCGGCAAACAAGAAAGAACACAATCAATGCGATGCAACAATATGATGCATGATAATGACATGGCAATATGCTAGTGTTTTGAGCTAATGCAGATGTAAGCCAAGTTAATTGAAGTGGAATTCAAACAAGGTTAAACTCCAACTCCAAATGCTAGTTCATAAGTTTCCCTAATCATGATCCATCCTATTCAGTGAGGTTAACTTCTTCAATCATGCATGAAAGTGCCATAAACAGATTCTTCATATTTTTCTGATCATTTTTCATATATACCTTATTTCAATCTGAGCTACGGTTGAATTACTATGAATTTTAGAAGTTTGAGCTATTTTCTGGAATTTCCTAAATTAAAATAAATCCAGAAATCGAATTAATGCGTCAGCATGATGTCATTGTGATGTCAGTAGTCAACTGGGTCGGCCAGGTCAAACTTACTAGTGGGACCCATACGTCAGTGTCTCAGGCTGGTTTAGGTTGATGACATGTGGGACCAATCAAAGCTGACTTGGCCAAGGTCAAACTGGCACGTGGGGTCCACGGTATTAACACTAATTTAACAGAAAAAATATACTAATCCTAATTAAGCGCAGGGGCCCATATGGCAGTGGCTCATGGGGTGGTTTAGGCTGCGGGATTAGGTGCTAATGACAGGCACGTCGGCAGTCGCCGGAGTTGCGCCGGCGGTGACCAAAACGCGGCGGAGGCACTCTGGAGGGGCTCGGGTTTCGCCTACGGTGCACCATCTTGCTCGGGGTTTGCGGCTACAGTGAGCTGGAAGACTCGCGCATCTAGTGGTGGTGGCGGTAGCAGCTGCGGTGGTCGGGATCGACGGGCGACCAAATCGGCGGCGGCCGGAGTTCGGGTGCTCACGGTTTTGGTGCTACGGGGCACGGCGGGGCGAACGGCCTGGTGCTACGGCCTCCTGGGATCTCGGTGAGCACTGAGGCATGCTCAAAAATGTGCGAGGGCGACTGTGGCCACGGCAACGACATGGCACGGCGGCGGCAAGCTCTCGGGTCCGGCGGAAACAACGGCTAGAGCGGCCAATCGACATGGGAAGAAGAGGGGAAAGGTTCAGCGGCTCACCGCGAGTCCAACGAGCGCGAGGGTGAGGCCGGGGATGCTCTGTGGCCGGTGAATCGAGCAACGACGGCCATGGTCGGGGAAGAAGCCGCAGCATCGTCTTGGGGCATCCGGGCTTCAGTGGGTCGACGTAGAGGGGCTTGGGGTCCGGGCGGAGCTCGGGGTCACGGCCACGGTGCAAGGGAACGGCGGTGGGTGCAGCGGCAGTGAGCGGCGGCGACGGGCTCCATTCGGTGGTGCGCGCAAGAGGGGAGCAGAGGAGGGGATGGGGTCCAGGGGGAGAGAGGAGAGGTGCAGGGGGGCGAGGGGGAGTGCGTGGCACCCTCGGGTGCCTCCAGCGGCGGGCAGGTAAGCAGGAGGTGGCCGGGGCTCTCGGGCGCGCGCCACGCCTCGCCTCTGCCTACTGGCAGAGGAAGACGATGAGCGGCGAGGTAGGTGGGCTGGGCTGGCTTTGCCCAGCCGGTCTGCTACAGAGGTGGGCCGGTTGGGGCGCCAGGTAAGTGGCCAGGTACTATCTCTCTCTCTCTCTCTTTAGAAAAATACTAAACCACTTTATAAAATCCTGAAATAAATTGTGGGCACTATTGAAATGTTTTTCAACAGCCCTCAACCATCTTCAGAATTATTTGGGCAATTAAAATATTTATAGTAATTAAATTCCCAAATGCAAATACTTTATGGATTAATTCAAAAATCCATAATGGCCTAGAAAAATGTGCACCATTTTGGCAGAGGTTCTAGACCAATTCAAAAATGATGAACTTTTCCAAAGGCATTTGGGTTCATTGAAAATATTTTTAAGTTTAAACCTAGTTGAATTCATTTGGTGCTAGGGTTTCAACATCCCCATTTCAAGTTTCTTAAAAATTTAAACATGATGACATGATGAGCAGACAAAGTCAAGCAAGGCTGGTCTGGGGCTGTGACAATGACCGCCTGTTCGGCCGCTGCGCCGATGATGACTTCTCGGGTCATCGAAAACGGCCTTCACATCGGCTCGGAGTTTACCGAGCGGATGAACCCAATGGAGCTCTCCTCTTTGAACGAGCTCTTGGATCCCATCGCTGCTTTGGGAGTCGCTACGGACTATGATTGGATTGGGCTTAAACCCGACCAAAGGGAGATTAACTCTCCGCCTGTCACCCATCAGATAGCGGTGGTGGAAGAGCAATGCAGCGATTCTTCCTCTATCTTGAGGACAAACTATGTCCAGATTCCCGAGCTCTCCGAGACGGATACCCGTCTACGGGAGGACATCGCCCAAACCCTGAACCTAGAATCATGCAGCGGGCCAGACCTATTGGGCAACATCCCGGAGCCCGAACTTCCAAGATCGGAAACTCCTCCGCCCCTGGGTCCCAGATCGGGTCAAGGTTCGGACTTAAATCCACCCACCCGCCTAGATACAAACGATCTTTCCCACATTAGGCAAGAGCCCCAGGAAACAATATATCACTATTGGGCCAGATTCCTCCTTGTAATGAACAAGGTCAAGGAGTGTCGCGAGGAAGACACAATTTCATTCTTTTGCAATAATTGTACGGACAAGGGAATCATCAACGCCATAAGTCGCCGTGATATAACACACTTTGCAGACTTGGCGGCCATAGTACGGAAGTACTGTGCGATGGAAAGCGCCTGGAAAACCCAAACAAAATTCTGGGATAATCCGGCTTTGACTAAACACCTAGTCCGAATTAAAAGGGTGCACTCTCATAAGTCGCCTGACTCAATTATGAATAAGCAAAAGCCCACTACAGGGCGTGGAACCGTATTGGAGGGATGGCTTAACGGGCCCTGCAAAATTCATAGTAGAGCGGATACCATACCAGCACACAGCCTTAGAGCATGTTGAGTACTCCGGCAGGTGGCCAAGAGCGGTGAGGATCTCCTCATTCAAAACACCGCAGAGCACCATCCCGTGGACAACAATACAGTATTGACAGTCTTCGAGACCTTCGCCTCAAATAATAGGCGTAAGCGAGCACTCCGCAGCCTCGCCGAAGTCTGCCATGTGGCAGCAATAAATCCATGGAGCGACACAGCTATCAGCTTCAATGCCAGTGACGAACCCAGATTCCGACTAGCCCGAGCACCAGCCGCCTTGGTCCTTAGTCCAATTGCGGACGGCTTTCGGCTTACTAAAGTACTCATGGACATCGGCAGCGGATTAAACCTCATTTATGAGGAGACTCTACAAAAAATGGAAACAGATAGGAATCGCATTGAGCAAAGTAGCACGACCTTCAGAGGAATCATCCCTAGTCGGGAGGCACAATGCGCTGGGAAAATCACACTAGATGTGGTATTCGGCACGCCAGAGAATTATAGGTCTGAAGAAATCACATCCCAAGTGGCCCCGTTCAGTAGCGGATACCACGCCCTTCTAGGGCGGGAGGCATTCACGATCTTCCAAGCCATACCCCATTACGGGTACATGAAGCTCAAAATGCCCGGGCCCAATGGAATCATCACTCTAGCTAGTGATCTGGACATAGCACTCCGCGCCGAAAACAAAACAGCCGCACTGGCCCTCGAGGCATTATCCGAAGCCCGAGCGGCCGAGGAATTAACTGTGCTACGCTCCACAATGGATAGGGACGACGTGATACTCGACAAAAGATCCAAGTCCACCTCTTTTAAACCAGCGGATGAAATAGTCAAATTCCAAGTCCACCCCACGGACCCTACAAAAACAGCTTCCATCGGGGCACAGTTAAACCCCGCTGTAGACGCCGCACTACGCGAGTTCCTGCGCGAGAATTGGGACATATTTTCCTGGCATCGCTTAGACATGCGAGGAATCCCACGCAGGCTGGCCGAGCATAGCCTTAACATCCTAAAGGTATTCAAGCCGGTCAGGCAGACTCTTCGGCGTTTCTCTGAACCTAAGAGACAAGCCATGGGAGAGGAGCTAGCCAAGTTACTGGAGGCCGGATTCATTAGAGAAATAAAACATCCGGACTGGCTAGCAAACTTGGTGATGGTACCAAAGAAGGATAAATCCTGACGCCTATGCATCGATTTCAAAGACCTGAACAAGGCCTGCCCCAAGTATCCCTTCCCCCTCCCCCGCATCGATCAAATTATCGATGCTACTGCAGGACACGACTCATTGTGTTTCCTCGACGCATACTCCGGATACCATCAGATTAAGATGGCAGAGCCCGACCAAGCTACAACGGCATTTATCACCCCATACGGCCCTTTCTGTTTTAACACCATGCCCTTCGGGCTAAAAAATGCTGGCGCAACGTATCAACGCATGATTCAGACATGTCTGGAAAAGCAGATCAGCAAAATGGTGGAGGCATACGTAGATGATGTGGTCGTTAAAACCAGACACGTTGACTCCTTAATAGACAACTTGAGGCTCACGTTCGACAATCTCCGAACATACGACATTAAGATCAATCCGGAAAAGTGCGTTTTCAGCGTGCCCTCCCCCCCGGAAAGCTCCTGGGCTTCATCGTTTCTAGTAGAGGAACTGAAGCAAATCCGGCTAAAATTCGAGCTCTGTTGCAGTTGGCTATCCCAACTGACCTCAAGCAAATCCAGAAATTAACTGGATGTGTGGCGGCCTTAAGCCGCTTTATCACCCGATTAGGAGAAAAGGCACTACCCCTTTATCGCCTTCTTCGATGCACCGAACACTTCGAGTGGACGGATGCGGCCACGGCCGGATTGGAAGAAATAAAAGCCATCCTGGCCACCAACCCAATCTTGGCCGCGCCAAATGTCGGCGAACCAAAGCTGTTATATATAGAGGCAACTCACCAAGTTGTAAGCGCTGTGCTCATCGTCGAACAAGAGACGGACGGACATAAATTCCCACTTCAAAGGCCGGTATACTATGTATCCACTGTCCTCACTCCATGCAAATCATAGTACCCACATTATCAAAAGATAGCATACACGGTATTTATGGCATCCCGGAAGTTACGACACTACTTTCAAGAGTGTTCAATTACGGTGGCCTCGGAAGTACCACTCAACGACATAATAAACAACCGCGATGCCACAGGCCAGATTGCCAAATGGGCTATCCAGCTCCTCCCGTTCGACATAACATATAAACCTTGGCGAGTCATTAAGTCGCAAGTATTGGCGATTCGTCTCTCGAATGGATGAAGCGAACTCCCTAAAGAGTACAGTAGCGTACTCAATTGGATCATGCACTTCGACGGCTCTAAAATGCTGGCTGGTCTGGGGGCTGGCGTCGTCCTGACGTCCCCCACCGGAGATACAGTCCAATACGTACTCCAAATACTGTACACAGACTCCAACAACGCAGCCGAATACGAGGCTCTGTTACATGGTCTTCGGATGGCAGTTTCCATGGGCATTCGACGCCTGGAGGTGCGTGGGGACTCGAACCTCGCAATATCAAATAAATGGAGACTTCGATGCCAAGGATCCAAAAATGGCAGCATATCGCAACGCCATCCTCAAAATGTCAGCTCGGTTCGAGGGACTTGAATTCCACCATGTGGCTCCGGAAAATAATCAGGCGGCGGATATCCTCGCCCGTATCGGCGCTAAGCGCGACACTGTCCCACCTAACATCTTCTTGTAAAGGCTGTTTAAGCCATCCGTGGTATGGGAAGGGGACACCGGTAACAATAGTCCGGACCCGGCCACAACACCAAATACCGAACACTCTGACATCATCGGAGGCTCTGCCATCAAAATAACACCTTCAGCCCATGTGATAATGGTCGTCATCGCCCCGTGGACAGAACCATTCCTGGCCTACCTAACTAGGCAGGAACTACCCGAGGACCAAAATGAGGCACGCTGCATCGTGCGGCGATCTAAAGCCTACAAGGTCCACGAGGGAGAGCTTTATAAGAAAAGCACTACCGGAGTCCTTCAAAGGTGCATCTCCGAAGAGGAAGGGCGGAAGCTTTTGGCAGAAATACATGCTGGACTCGGCGGTCACCATGCCGCAGCCCGGGCCCTTGTAAGCAAGGCCTTCCGTACAGGTTTCTATTGGCCGGCAGCCCGGGCAAATGCACAGGATCTGGTCCAACGTTGCGTCGAATGCCAGCTTTTTGCAAACCAAAGCCATATGCCGCCTACCGCCCTCCAAACAATCCCCATCACTTGGCCCTTTGCGGTCTGGGGGCTTGATATGGTCGGACCCCTCAAGGGGGGAAACCATAAGAAAAAATACTTAATGGTCATGGTGGATAAATTCACCAAATGGATAGAAGCCAAACCCGTTAAAACAGCCGAATCCGTACTGGTGATAGACTTCATATCTGGGGTTGTACAACGTTATGGCATCCCCCACAGCATCATCACTGACAACGACACGAACTTTACAGCTGACGACGTAAAACTTTGGTGTAGCAACATGGGCATCAAGCTCGATTATGCTTCTGTCTATCACACGCAAACTAACGGTCAAGTCGAGCGAGAAAATGGTCTTATCATGAGCGGCATCAAACCCAGATTAGTACGGCCCTTAAAGTAGTCTAACACACACTGGTAGAGGAGCTCGACTCCGTACTATGGGGGTTGCGGACCACGCCGAATCGCACTACCGGATACACACTGTTTTTTTATGGTGTACGGCGCAGAGGCGGTTCTGCCCTGCGACATAATTCATGACTCACCTCGAGTGCGCATGTATGAAGAAAAAGAGGCCGAGCTCGATCGGCAAGACAGTTTGGACGCCCTAGAGGAGGAGCGCGACGTGGCAAAAGCTCGTTCCGCATTCTATCAGCAACAGGCTCGAAGGCACCAAAGCAGAGAAGTACAGGCCAAAACTTATAGCATTGGCGAACTAGTTCTACGCCTGCCGGAGAAGAAAAAGAACAAGCTTAAACCCAAATGGGAAGGTCCCTTCATTATTGACCAAGTTCTGACCGGTGGAGCATACCGTCTACGGGATGCATCGGACAATCGACTCGAGCCAAACCCATGGAACGCAGCCAGACTCCGAAGATTCTACGCCTAGTGCCGAACTCTATGTTCGTCTCCTTGCCCCTGTCCATTTTTCGCATATACGTTATCTGTCTTTTCTCTCTTTCTTTCTTCTTTTCCCCTTCTCCTCAAGGCCTTAAAAGGCCAACTTGTGCCTTGACTACACAATATTAACGCGCTAACCGCGCTCATTATACCTGAGGGCTTCTTATACAAAAGCTTAATATAAATATTTTTCTGGGCTTCATGCCCCGCACATGTGTTATTCTTCCGCATGTACCTTTTTCGCCATTATATGCATCAATATGACTTAAGTTTTGGCCAAGCTGGGTTGCATGGCTCTTGTATTTATGCCCTACGTTCCCGTTAATTCAGCTAGGGCATAAGGGGAGCACCTCTGCGATTGTTACTGCCTGGTCAGCCGGATGTGTACCTCAGACTTGTTGAAGCCGAAAGCTAGCGTTCTTAAGGGAATATTCGGTCGGTGAACAAAAGATGACTTTTATTTATTTTGATACATGCCCCAAGATGTTTTTTGCCTGCGTCTCTTCTCGCAGTCCGGACAAGCACATTAGGGCATGCGTACCCAGGGAAAGGAACCCTTAACGGAACTATTCTCCCTGGAAGATGTTTCTTACTATCCATGTAATATAACATAGCTAGTTGGGTACTTATGCATTCAAGCACTTATGACCCCTACGCTGGTTTCCACGCATACCCGGTTTTACATAAGCGGCGGGTATTGGATACACTCCGGACTATCGGGTCCGGAGGTCGAAGCGAAAAGGTCCGCCATGACAAATGATTTACAATCCGGCTAGGGACATTATATATGTCATTTAAAGTACACAGTCACTTAGATTGACTGAATTCTTCTTCTATCCCATCCAACAGGCTGTCTAGCCTACAATCCTATTGGGAATACTTTGCGGCTAATTCTACTTGGTCATACACCAAACTGACGGGGATCTCTTTCCCATCGGGCCCCACAGGTCCGACCTCGGCCATGTGGTTTGGGTCAGCCTTGGTATATCGCATCTTCACCATGGCCCAGGCCTCCCATGCACCTTGTCGGCAGGCCGATGTCTTCCATAATCGAAAGCTTCGTCGCGCTCCCTTGAGCTTTTCTATAAGCTCCCCATGCCTCCGGGCGGGGAGGTGGATGGCCACAAGGCTTGGGCAATACTCTGCATCACCTGCCGAACTTCTTCGTGCAGTTGTGAGAGCTCTGGTAGAAGATCACCTGCAGACCCGGGCATCTCCTCCGCGGGACGGCCCGTAAGCATACCTGCAGACATAACTCTGTTAGCCGGCTTCTTCGCCGAACTCTTTTCAAAAGTTCGTTCAAGCACTTACTGGAAATGCCGCGTCGAAGCCGCTTATTCTCCTTCACGGAGTCCGCAAGCTGGTCCCGAACATCTTTCAGTTCCACGCCCAGCTGAATATTGGCGTCCTGGAGATCATTTTTCTCCTGCCTGACCCGCGTAAGCCCATGCTCGCCAGCATTTAGTTGTCGATTAGCACGTTGCGCATCTCCCGGCGCGGCCTCCGGATTCACTCCGGAGTCATATGCAATATCTATTGTTAGATTTGCATGCATGCCGCATACTGTATGGTACCTGTCATTTTTTGCAACAGATGCAAGTGTTACCAGAGGGGGCCTTCTCGGACTCCTTCAATGCGGCAACTGCGGCCCGTAGCTGGGCCTTGCACTCTTCCAGCTCTTGAGATAATTGGGTATTCTTCCCTATAAGAACCTGCACATATAATGATTCTTAAATCAGTTGTGTCAACTGTTTCAAGTCTCAGGGGCTACTGATATATATAATCATCAAATTTTCTTACCCGTATATCCTTTACATACTAGTCCTGGCTCTGGCAAGACCATTTTCAGTAGCACGGATGTATGCGTCTCCCGAGTTGAAGGCATCAAACGCCTCTTGGGAGAAACAAGCGTCACGGAGTACGGCCTGGCGACGCCTGTGATTCATGGCGCTCTCCACTTCGGAATTTGTAGCGGATATTTTATCCGCATCCTCTGTAGGAGGAGCATCCGGCGTGTGCCCCGTGTTAGCTTCGCCTCGTGTCCCAGACTTTGGAGCCCGGTGGTGGGCGTGATCGGCAACCTCTCCGGATATAGTCCGGCGAGCGTTTTTCCTTCTTGGAAACATGGGTGTTATTATGTTTTAAAAGACGACACCCATGGAGCAAGGTTTTATATCATACCTCTGCGCCGGCGTCTTAGTCCGGACCGCCTTCGTTTTTAGCCTATCCGGCCTCGGTGCCCCTTGTTGGCGTGTCGCTATGGGTTCGGCATGGCGTCCCGAGGGCCTTCCCTGTAAAACACCATACAATACGGTAGGTGAAGTGCATAAAAGGGGATCATTCTCGGAAGTTGGGACTCTGGTTTTACTTACATGCGATGCGGGGAGTAGCCCAAGATAGTCAGCTATAATGGCCACCATGGCATCATCACAACTTAATTGATAGAATATCCTGTCGATCAGCTCCACAAATATGTCCGGATCCTCTTCGAGTCCGGGATCAAGGGCCCGGTCAGGGTCCTCCGGTTGTGGAGGCGGGCTGTTGACCTCCCTTACAGCCTTTCGCAGTTCCTCCTGTGAAATGGCAAGGTAAATACATGTGACGACGAATGCGGGAAGGATGGGAGTAAAGAGGGGCAACTCAGCCAACTTGGAGGGTTGTACATGGAGAATCCATCGCGTGGCTTGATGCGGATGAACTCCTCTTCCTCTCCCTTATACAAATCGGACAGAATTTTTGCTAGAGCAGCAACTGAGTCGGGTCCCTTACGCCCGCAGCGAGTGGCATCATCTTCCCTGTTGATGTGCCACATGGGGTGGCCTCGATATTGAAGTGGCTACACCCCCCGCATTATGCATATTGACATAACCTCGGTTATTGTCAGTCCTAATTGAGCCAGCACCTTTATCCGGCCCGTCAGGTAAAGGACTTCACTGTTATCTTCCTCCTGAGGGCTCCGTGGGCGCCAGCTTCGGCGTTTCTTCAAGGGGGCATTGTCGAACTCGGGATGACCAATCCGAATAGGATCTGGAAGGGGGACGTCCTCCATATAAAACCACTCCAAAGGCCAGTCTTCGGACATATTCTTCGGCGTACCGGGCAGGTATCCGGTCCCGGTGATGCGCCATATTTTGGCTCTGCCCACTTGATATATTGACCCCTTCTGTGTACGGGGCACAAGGCAGAATAGCCTCTTCCACAGCTCAAAATGAGCTTCGCAGCCCAAAAACAGCTCGCAAAGGGCCACATAACCAGCGATGCGTAATATGAAAGCCGGGGTGAAATTATGCAACTGGAGGCCATAGAACTCCAGGAGCCCGCGGAGGAATGGATGGATTGAAAATCCAAGTCCCCTTAATAAATAAGGGACGAGGCATACCCGCTCCCCCTTGGAGGGATTAGGAAATCTCTCCGCTTGCTCCCCGCCATTGTAGGTGGCGAGCCCGGCTCGAACGGGGACCATATACGCTCGAGGGAGAAATCCCTGCGTCTGTAACTTTACTAATCGACTGTGCGGGACGGAACACTTCTCCCAGTCACCGGGCTTAGGGCTACGGGGAGCGAGAGGAGGAGCTGCGGTGGCCGGCCATGTTTGTATGGATTTTTTCGAGCGCACTCCGATGGATACTCGCAGTGGGAGGATGGTGTGATCTGGATCTACGAATCCCCGTCTCTTTAATAGACAGTTTACTCACCAGGCTAGGGTAGCAAATGTAAAAATGCCCTGACTTCTCGCATTCGCTCGACACGTGGAAGATAGACATTATTGGGCACGGAAGCCAAGAAGTGCAACATTTATGGGAAGTCGGACACTATTCAGCAGGTATTCAGAATTTGGAGAAGAACCCGCCTTGCAATGCTGAAGACAATCTGCGCGCCGGACTCATCGTCATTGAAGCCTGGTTCGGGGGCTATTGAGGGAGTCCTGGATTAGAGGGTCTCCGGACAGCCGGACTATATCCTTTGGCCAGACTATTGGACTATGAAGATACAAGATTGAAGACTTCGTCCCGTGTCCGGATGGGACTCTCCTTGGCGTGGAAGGCAAGCTTGGCAATACGGATATGTAGATCTCCTCCGATTGTAACCGACTGTAACCCTAGCCCCTCCGGTGTCTATATAAACCGGAGGGTTTAGTTCGAGGACAACAACAATCATACCATAGGCTAGCTTCTAGGGTTTAGCCTCTATGCTCGTGGTAGATCAACTCTTGTAATACTCATATCATCAAGATCAATCAAGCAGGAAGTAGGGTATTACCTCCACCGAGAGGGCCCGAACCTGGGTAAACATCGTGTCCCCCGCCTCCTGTTACCATCCGCCTTAGACGCACAGTTCGGGACCCCCTACCCGAGATCCGCCGGTTTTGACACCGACACCCTCCCATCCTAGGTTTTATTTTTCTTAAGTATCCGCAGCCCAACTTATGTATTTTTTTAAGAAAACGCACAGGTCTGTTCTATTTTTCTATATAAGAATAGGAACAACAGGTCCAACTTATGTTTCCCTTCTAACTATATTATACACATGTATATTATTTTATATGTCATTATATATTATTGTTATTATCATCATATATTAAATAGATACTTACATATATAATAAAAATATATCCCACGTCTTATTTACTTATAAAAATAAAATTTTAACAATAATATCATGTGTTTTTCTTTTACATTATGGCAACGAAAATCCTGTGATTGTGTACAAAAGCTTAGTAAGATTTAAGGACCAATGTAATAATAAAGCACTTATTATATAAATATATTTATAACAAAATGCTCAGCCCCTGTTTATTTTTTGATAACATTGTTGCGCCCAACCCAACATTATAATTAGAACCAGCCTTGTAAAATCGTGTATTTCGAGAAAGTGCAAATGGGCTGTAATTTTTTAGGAAAAAATAAATGGGCCGCATGGACTCTACATTATTTGTTCACCCACGCTAGCAAATTCGTGTATTTCGAGAAAGTGCAAATGGGTTGTAGTTTTTTAGAAAAAAATAAATGGGCTGCATGGACGCTACATTATTTGTTCACCCAGCCCAGCAAATGGCCTGTAAATTCTAAAAAATGGGTTGAATATGTGCCACATTTTTGGTGGCTAAAATGTGGGCCAATAGGTCGAAGCCAATGCAAGGCGTTGTCAACTTAGTCAACAAATGATTCTGATATCGGTAGCCATTGGATTTACATGCAACGGCTGGCATCCATCCTCTTGTCTTCTTCCTCGAGCGCCATCGGGACCACCTGCTCCCGCATCCGGCTGCTAGTAGCTCTGCTTAGCATGCTTCACTACGAAGCGCTACCCCACTGCCGGTCAGGCCATCCCTCCACCCTCCACACCTCCTGTTATTCTCCGCTGACAGCAGAACCATGCCACACGAGAACCAGTTAACCCTCGTACACCTCTCCATCTCCACTGCCGCGTCCTCCCATCTTTGGCTCATTGCTGTCCGGGGCCTCGCCGTCGTCCACCACCTTGGTGCGCTCGGTGCGGCGTGGTCAACATGGTCAATAAACGGGAGTCATGGAAGAGGACTGCACATGGAGAGGCTGACTGTGGCGACGCACCAGGTCCATGGCGCACGCATGTAATCGCCTCCTTATTACGGGAAAATAAAATTATTCCTCCCCCTGAAAGCTAGGACCCACCACGTATATCTTCGCACGGAAGGAAGTGCCTCCTTATTCCTGCCCCTAATAGCCGGGACCCACCAACAACATCTTTGCACGCAAGGAAGTGCCTCCTTATTACGGGCAAAAATATATGATTCCGCCCCTGACAGCTGGGACCAGCCAGCTATATATTCACACGCAAGGAAGTGCCTCCTTGTCCTCCCTGACTGTTGGGACCCACACGGTCGACGCATGTGTAGCGTTATCTGTCTGGTCACGAACGTGTACTTACATATTGGTCGGTCGGTCTCTCTGCATCGATGAACCATGGACGAGTAAGGAGCAGCAGGTGTCGCAGTAGAACCGCTGACATAGCTGATAACCCACAAGTATAGGGGATCAATTGTAGCCTCTTTTGATAAGTAAGAGTGTCGAACCCAACGAGGATCTAAAGGTAGAGAAAATATTCCCTCAAATTCTATCGACCACCGATACAACTCTAGCACGCTTAACGTTCGCTTTACTTAGAACAAGTATAAAACTAGAAGTACTTTGTAGGTGTAACGGGATAGGTTTGCAAGAATATAAAGAGCACGTAAATAAAAACTAGGGGCTGTTTAGGTAAAGATACAATAAAGTTAGTATAGCGAGTGCGGAAAAGTGGTGGTAGGATTTGTGAAATTGTCCCTAAGCAATTGACTACGTTACTAGACCGATAGCAAGTTTTATGTGGGAGAGGCCACTGCTAGCATGTCATTCCTGACTTGGAATTCTATGCACTTATGATTGGAACTGTTAGCAAGCATCCTCAACTACTAACTTTCATTAAGGTAAAACCCAACCATAGCATTAAGATATATTGGCCCCCCTTCAATCCCGTATGCTAGGTTGAAGCTTCTGTCACTCTTGCCCTCCAATACATAGTCCTATCAACATACAACTAACCCTATGGTGTGATCCACGCGCGTGCTCATATGATGGAACCAAAGGACGGCAACATAACCACAAGCAAATTAAACCAATCATAGCAATTCATCAACCACCGATAGGACAACAAAAATCTACTCAGACATCATAGGATGGCAACACATCATTGGATAATAATATGAAGCATAAAGCACCATGTTAAAGTACAGGGTACAGCGGGTTGCGGGAGAGTGGACCGCTGTAGATAGATGGCGGAAGGTGATGAAGATGTTGGTGAAGATGATGGAGGTGTTGGTGTAGATTGCAGTGACAATGATGGCCCCGGCGGCGTTCCGGCGCCACCGGGAGAGAGGGGGAGAGGGCCCCCCTTCTTATTCTTCTTCTTCCTTGACCTTCTCCTTAGATGGGAGAAGGGTTTCCTCTCTAGTCCATGGCCTCCATGGCGGCGGAGGGGCGAGAGCCCCTCCAAGATTGGGTATGTCTCTCTGTCTCTCTCTTTTTCTGCACTTTCTGATTCTGCCCTTTCACCGTTTCTTATATTCCCGGAGATCCGTAACTCCGATCGGGCTGAAATTTGACCACGATTTCTATCCGGATATTGGCTTTCTTGCGGCGAAAGAAGGGCACCAACCACCTTACGGGGTGGCCACGAGGGTCAAGGGCGCGCCCCTACCTCGTGGCCCCCTCGAGCATCGCCTCGCGTTGATTCTTCTTCCCAAAAATCACATATATTCCAAAAAAAATCTCCGTCAGTTTTTATCCAGTTTGGACTCCGTTTGATATGGATTTTCTGCGAAATAAAAAACATGCAACAAACATGAACTGGCACTGGGCACTGGATCAATATGTTAGTCCTAAAAATAGTATAAAAAGTTGCCAAAAGTATATAAAAAGTTGTATAATATTGGCATGGAACAATCAAAAATTATAGATACGATGGAGACGTATCAGCATCCCCAAGCTTAATTCCTGCTCGTCCTCGAGAAATGATAAAAAAAGATAATTTTTGATGTGGAATGCTACCTAGCATAAACTTGATCATATATCTAATCATGGCATGAATATTAAGACACGAGTGATTCAAAGCAATAGACTATAATTTGACATAAAGACATCAATACTTAGGCATCCCAACAAACAATCATGTCTTTCAAAATATCAATGCTAAAGAATGCTATCCCTACAAAATCATATAATCTTGTCATGCTCTGTCTTCTTAACACAAAGTATTTATCATGCACAACCCCAATGACAAGCCGAGCAATTGGTTCATACTTTTTAACGCGCTTCAGCTTTTTCAACCCTCACGCAATACATGAGCGCAAGCCATGGATATAGCACTACAGGTGGAATAGAATATGATGATGGAGGTTGTGGGGAGAAGACAAAAAGGGAGAAAGTCTCACATTGACGCGGCTAATCAACGGGCTATGGAGATGCCCATCAATTGACGTCAATGCGAGAAGTAGGGATTGCCATGCAACGAATGCACTAAGAGCTATAAGTGTATGAAAGCTCAAACTGGAAACTAAGTGGGTGTGCATCCAACTTGCTTGCTCATTAAGACCTCGGGCATTTGAGGAAGCCCATTATCGGAATATACAAGCCAAGTTCTATAATGAAATTTCCCACTAGTATATGAAAGTGATAACTCAAGAGACTCTCTTTATGAAGAACATGGTGCTACTCTACAGCACAAGTGTGGTAAAAGGATAGTAACATTGCCCCTTCTCTCTTTTTCTCTCATTTTTTTGTTTTTTGGTGGCCTTCTTTGGCCTCTTTTTTTTGGCTTCTTTGGCCTCTTTTATTCTTTATTTTAAAGTCCGGAGTCTCATCCCTACTTGTGGGGGAATCATAGTCTCCATCATCCTTTCCTCATTGGGGCAATGCTCTAATAATGATGATCATCACACTTTTATTCACTTACAACTCAATATTACAATTCGATACTAGAACAAAGATATGACTCTATATGAATGCCTCCGGCGGTGTACCGGGATGTGCAATGATCTAGCATAGAAAAGATATCAGAAAACGGACAAGCCATGAAAATATCATGCTAGCTATCTTACGATCATGCAAAGCAATATGATAATGATGCTCAAGTCATGTATATGAAGATGATGGAAGTTGCATGGCAATATATCTCGGAATAACTATGGGAATGCCATGATAGGTAGGTATGGTGGCTGTTTTGAGGAAGATATCAGGAGGCTTATGTGTGATAGAGTGTATCATATCACGGGGTTTGGATGCACCAGCGAAGTTTCCACCAACGCTCGAGGTGAGAAAGGGCAAGGCACGGTACCGTAGAGGCTAGTAAATTGCGAAAAGGTAAGAGTGCGTATAATCCATGGACTCACATTAGTCATAAAGAACTCATATACTTATTGCCAAAGTTTATTAGCCCTAGAAGCAAAGTACTACTACGCCTGCCCCTAGGGGGATAGATTGGTAGGAAAAGACCATCGCTCGTCCCCGACCGCCACTCATAAGGAGGACAATCAATAATAAATCATGCTCCAACTTCATAGCATAACAAGAGACTATACGTGCATGCTTCGGGAATCACAAACCTTAACACCAATATTCTTACTAAACACAACCATTTACTAGTAGCTCCCACATATTATCATCTCTATATCGCAAAACTATTGCAAGGAATCAAACATATGATATTCAGTGATCTACAAGTTTTATGTAGGATTTTATGACTAACCATGTGAATGACCAATTCCTGTCATCTCTCTAAATAGATATAAGTGAAGTAAGAGAGTTTAACTCTACAAATGGCGGTTTTATATGGGAAGAGAAACACGCAATCCAAACTTCAAATGATATAAGTGAAGAACATGAAGCATTCTATAAAGCCATACTCAAAAAAATATAAGTGAAGTGCAAAGAGCATTCTATAAATCAACCAAGTGCTATCTCATACCAGCATGGTGCATCAAAGAAAAGTGAAAACTAAATGCAAAAGACGCTCCAAGATTTGCACATATCGCATGAACGAAACAAATCCAAAAACATACCGATACTTGTTGAAGAAAGATGGGATGCCTTCCGGGGCATCCCCAAGCTTAGACGCTTGAGTCTCCTTAAATATTTACTTGGGGTGCCTTGGGCATCCCCAATCTTGAGCTCTTGCCTCTCCTCCTTCTCCTCACATCGAGACCTCCTCGATCTTCGAACACTTCATCCGCACAAAACTCAATAGAAAGCTCGGTAAGATCCGTTAGTATAATAAAGCAAATCACTACTCTAAGATACTTTAATGAACTCATTATTTATTTGTATTGGTGTTAAACATACTTTATTCCAACTTCTCTATGGTTCATACCCCCCGATACTAGCCATAGATTCATTAAAATAAGCAAACAACACACGAAAAACAGAATCTATCAAAAACAGAACAGTCTGTAGTAATCTGTATCAAACGCAAACTTCTGTAACTCATAAAAATCTACCAAAATAGGAAGACCTAGATCATTTGATTATTGATCTACTGCAATTGGAATCAGTATTTTATCACGTTCTGGTGATTTTTAACAAATTGTTTCGTGAGAAGAAAGTTTCTGTCTTTTTTAGCAAGATCAAATAATTATCACCCAAGAAGATCCTATAGGTTTTACTTGGCACAAACACTAATTAAAACATAAAACAACATCTAACCAGAGGCCAGATGAAATATTTATTACTAAACGGGAACAAAAAGCAAGGAAAAATATAAAATTGGGTTGCCTCCCAACAAGCGCTATCGTTTAACGCCCCTAGCTAGGCATAAAAACAAGAATAGATCTAGGTATTGCCATCCTTGGTTGGCAATCCATAAGTGGCTCTCATAATAGATTCATAAGGTAATTTAATCTTCTTCCTAGGAAAGTGTTCCATGCCCTTCCTTAATGGAAACTGGAATCTAATATTTCCTTCTTTCATATCAATAATTGCACAAATCGTTCTAAGGAAAGGTCTACCAAGAATAATAGGACATGCAGGATTGCAATCTATATCAAGAACAATAAAATTTACGGGCACATAATTTCTTTTGCAACAATAATAACATCATTAATCCTTCCCATAGGTTTCTTAATGGTGGAATCCGCAAGGTGCAAATTTAAAGAACAATCATCAAATTCACGGAAATGTAACACATCACACAAAGTTTAGGAATCATGGAAACACTAGCACCCAAATCACACAAAGCATAGCATCCATGATCTTTAATATTAATTTTAATAGTAGGTTCCCACTCATCATAATTTTTTCTAGGGATACAAACTTCTAATTCAAGTTTTTCTTCATAAGATTGCATTAAAGCATCAACGATATGTTTGGTAAAAGCTTTATTCTGACTATTAGCATGAGGAGAATTTAACACGGATTGCAACAAGGAAATACAATCTATAAAAGAAAAGTTGTCATAATTAAATTCCTTGAAATCCAAAATAGTGTGTTGATTGCCATCTAAAGTTTTGACCTCTTTAATCCCACTTTTACCAATTTTAGCATCAAGATCTAAAAACTCCGAATCACTGGGACACCTTTTAACTTAAGTTGACTCATCTCCAGTCCCATCATTATGAAGATTCATACTAGAAAACAAAGATTTAATAGGAGACACATTAATCACTTTTAGATCTTCATCATTATTATCATGAAAACTAGAAGACACGCTTTCATAAAGCAATCATTTATAGCACGCATCCTAGTGGTTCTTTCTTTGCACTCATCAATGGAAATTCTCATGGCTTTGAGAGACTCATTGATATCATGTTTAGGTGGAATAGATCTAAGTTTCAAAGAATCAACACCAAGAGAAATTCTATCCACGTTCCTAGCCAATTCATCAACCTTAAGCAAATTTTCTTCAAGCAAAGCATTGGAATTCTTTTGCAAATTCATAAATTCTTTAACACTAGTCTCAAAATCAGAGGGCATCTTTTTAAAATTTCATAAGAGTTGTTGTAGGAATCACCATAATTATTAGAGGAATTACTAGGGAACGGCCTAGAATTAAAGTTTCCTCTATACGCGTTGTTACCAAAATTGTTCCTACCAACAAAATTCACATCCATAGATTCATTATTATTCTCAATCAAAGTGGACAAAGGCATTTCATTAGAATCAGAAGAAACACTCTTCTTAGCAAATAATTTCATAAGTTAATCCATCTTTCCACTCAAAACATTAATCTCTTCAATTGCATGAACCTTTTTACTAGTAGATCTTTTGGTGTGCCATTGAGAATAATTAACCATAATATTATCTAGGTGTTTAGTAGCTTCTCCTAAAGTGATTTCCATAAAAGTGTCTCCCGCGGCCAAATCTAAAAGATTTGTAGAAGCAAAATTCAATCCGGCATATTTTTTTTGTATAATCATCCATAAATTCAAACCATGTGTAGGGCAATTACGTATCATTAATTTCATCCTCTCCCAAGCTTGTGCAACATGCTCATGATCAAGTTGCTTAAAATTCATGATATCGTTTCTAAGAGAGATGATCCTAGTGGGAGGAAAATACTTAGAGATAAAAGCATATT
This sequence comes from Aegilops longissima, assembly GCA_021605205.1. NCBI lineage: Eukaryota > Viridiplantae > Streptophyta > Magnoliopsida > Poales > Poaceae > Aegilops > Aegilops longissima. The sequence continues at coordinate 211,659,717 of CM038678.1, read as the reverse complement.
TGCACTTATTCCATGAACCAATACTATTTTTAGGCAAAGAAGAAAACCAAGTTTTAGCACGATCTCTAAGCAAAAACGGAAATAGCTTCAATTGAACAATATCATTATCCACATATTTCTTCTTTTGCATATCGCACAAATCAACAAAGTTGTTTAGATGGGTAGCGGCATCTTCACTAGGAAGGCCGGAAAATTGATCTTTCATGACAAGATTCAACAAAGCAGCACTAATCTCACAAGATTCAGCATCGGTAGTAGGAGCAATCGGAGTGCTAATAAAATCATTGTTGTTGGTATTGGAAAAGTCACACAATTTAGTATTGTCTTGAGCCATGGTGACAAACAATCAATCCAACACACAAGCAAACAAGAAGCAAGCAAAAAGAAGCGAATGGAACAAGGGCGAATAAAACTGCAAGGGTGAAGTGAGGGAGAGGAAAACGAGAGGCAAATGGCAAATAATGTAATGCGAGGGATAAGAGTTTGTGATGGGTACTTGGTATGTCTTGACTTGTGCGTAGATCTCCCCGGCAACGGCGCCAGAAAAATGTCTTGATAACCCACAAGTATAGGGGATCAATTGTAGCCTCTTTCGATAAGTAAGAGTGTCGAACCCAACGAGGAGCTAAAGGTAGAACAAATATTCCCTCAAGTTCTATCGACCACCGATACAACTCTACGCACGCTTAACGTTCGCTTTACCTAGAACAAGTATAAAACTAGAAGTACATTGTAGGTGTAACGGGATAGGTTTGCAAGAATATAAAGAGCACGTAAATAAAAACTAGGGGCTGTTTAGGTAAAGACACAATAAAGTTAGTATAGCGAGTGTGGAAAAGTGGTGGTAGGAGTTGCGAAATTGTCCCTAAGCAATTGACTACGTTACTAGACCGATAGCAAGTTTAATGTGGGAGAGGCCACTGCTAGCATGTCATCTTTGACTTGGAATTCTATGTACTTATGATTGGAACTATTAGCAAGCATCCGCAACTACTAACGTTCATTAAGGTAAAACCCAACCATAGCATTAAGATATATTGGTCCCCCTTCAATCCTGTATGCATCAATTTCTATGCTCGGTTGAAGCTTCTGTCACTCTTGCCCTCCAATACATAGTCCTATCAACATACAACTAACCCTATGGTGTGATCCACGCGCGCGCTCATATGATGGGCACTGAGGGAGTCCTGGATTAGGGGGTATTCGGACAGCCAGACTATATCCTCTGGCCAGACTGTTGGACTATGAAGATACAAGATTGAAGACTTCGTCTCGTGTCCGGATGGGACTCTCCTTGGCGTGGAAGGCAAGCTTGGCGATACAGATATGTAGATCTCCTTCCATTGTAACCGACTCTGTGTAACCCTAGCCCCCTCTGGTGTCTATATAAACCGGAGGGGTCCGTAGGACCAACAACAATCATACGACACTCTAGCTTCTAGGGTTTAGCCTCTATGATCTCGTGGTAGATCAACTCTTGTATTACTCATATCATCAAGATCAATCAACCAGGAAGTAGGGTATTACCTCCATCGAGAGGGCCCGAACCTGGGTGAACATCGTGTCCCCTGCCTCCTGTTACCATCCGCCTTAGACGCACAGTTCGGGACCCCCTACCCGAGATCCGCCTGTTTTGACACCGACATTGGTGCTTTCATTGAGAGTTCCACTGTGTCGTCACCGTAAGGCTTGATGGCTCCTTCGATCATCGGTAACGATGCGGTCCAGGATGAGGTCTTCCTCCCCGGACCGATCTTCGTATTCGGCGGCTTCGCACTGCGGGCCAACTCGCTTGGCCATCTGGAGCAGACCGAGTGCTACGCCCCTAGCCATCAGGTCAGGTTCGGAAACTTGAATTACACTGCCGACATTCGCGGAGACTTGATCTTCGACGGATTCGAGCCCATGCCAGGTGTGCCGCACAATCACGACGAGCACGATATAGCTCTGCCGTCGGACAGTGTTCGGGAGATCACACCGACAACTAGTCCTGCCTTCAGTCCGGAGCAAATTGCGCCATCCGAGGATAGTCTGATAGACCCCGCCTTGGAGGCTGCACTCTCAGCGGCGATAGAGCCGGATACTGACCTTACCCCTCACGAGTGCCGTGACCCCGAACCACTGGACTCATCTCCGGCCACGTGCTCCGAGCCGCCCGCGCCCATGCCTGTCGAATCCGATTGGGCGCCGATCATGGAGTTTACCTCCGCGGATATCTTTCAGCACTCGCCTTTCAGCGATGTGCTAAACTCGTTAAGGTCTCTCTCCTTGTCAGGAGAACCTTGGCCGAACTATGTCCGGCTAGAATGGGATTCGGATGATGAGGAAATTCACTCCCCACCCACCATCCACTTAGTAGCCACTGTTGACGATTTAATCGACATGCTCGACCTCGACTCCGAAGACATCGATGGTATGGACAACGATGCCGAGATTTAACAGAACCACGCCCAGAGGGCATGGACCACCACCTCATCATATGATATATACATGGTGGATACACCCAAAGGCAATGGCGACAAGAGAGCGGAGGATGACCCCTCCAAGAAACAACCCAAGCTCCAACGTCAGCAGCGCCGCTCTAAGTCTCACCACAGCAAAAGCGGCACATGACATAATAGCACTCCGGACAGTGCCGAAGACGACGAAAATCTCGTCCAGCAAGATTTAGGGCCGGAGGATGAACAAGCCAACCCTCCCGAGCAAGCGACAGAGGGAGAAGCGGAGGATGAAAATTATATGCCTCTTGTCGTACCTGAGGATCCCGTCGAATAGGAGCGCTTTATGCGCGGGCCTATAGCCACAACAGATAGCCTGAAGAAAAAACAACAACAGGTTCGAGCTGATCAGGATCTGCTAGCAGAAAGATGGACTGAAGTCCTTGCGGCCGAGGAATATGAACTCGAACGCCCTTCCAAGGGTTACCCAAAGCGCAGGTTGGTACCCCGACTTGAGGAGGAAGCATTGAAACCTACATCACCAGCGTACAATGCGGCTGATCGGCCATCTCGTGGCCGAGACAGAGAGGCATTTCAGCCCGAAAACCAGCCCGCACCCCGCCGCCAAACAAACAAAAATACAAAGGGCCGGGGCAACACGCGGAACCTGCGAGGTGTATTGGAAAACAAGGCAAAACATGCAAGATCGATCTACGGATCAAGGGGGCGCGCACCAACACGCGACGATGACCGTCACGCCGGATACACTAAATGTAAGTCCGGCCAAGCCGAATACGGCAGACAAGACTCATATGAACTGCGTTGCGATATAGCCCGACACAGAGGCGTCGCACACCCCCTATGCTTCACTGATGAAGTTATGGATCAAGAATTCCCAAAGGGTTTTAAACCCGTAAATATCGAATCATACGATGGTACAACAGATCCAGCAGTATGGATCGAGGATTTCCTCCTCCACATCCACATGGCTCGCGGTGATGATCTACATGCCATTAAGTACCTCCCACTAAAACTCAAAGGACCAGCTCGGCATTGGTTGAATAGCTTGCCAGCAGACTCCGTCGGCGGTTGGGAGAATTTGGAAGACGCATTCCTTGACAACTCCAGGGCATTTATGTGCGACCACCGGATGCTGACGATTTAAATCATATAACCCAAGCAGCTGTGGAATCGCCAGAAATTCGGACCCGGTTCCTAACCAAGAAGAACCAAATAGTAGACTGTCCGGATGCAGAGGCCTTAGCCGATTTAAACATAATATCCGTGATTTAATGGCTCGCCCGCACCTCGCCAAGAGAAGCCAAAATCCATGGCAGCCCTCACGACATCGATGACCCGCTTTTGTGCGGGCGAAGATAGCTAGTTGGCTCGTAGTACCAATACAGCAAGCAAACCTGGCACATCAGAAGCCCGGGACAGCAACGACGAACCACGACGCAACAAACATAAGCGCCGTAAAAATGGTGAACACGTCGAAAACACGGCAGTGAATGCCGGGTTCAGGGGCTCAAAGTCCGGTCAGCGGAATGGGCCACCCAAAATTAAAAATCCGGGTCCTTCCAGTCTAGACCGCATACTCGATCGCCAATGCCGAATTCATGGCACCCCAGGAAAACCAGCCACCCATACCAATAGAGAATGCTGGGTCTTCAAACAAGCCGGCAGAGTAGGCGCCATAGACAAAGGGGGTCTCAAAGCGATGACATCAACAAAGATCCCAGACCACCAAACACAGGAGGGCAAAAGAAATTTCCCCCGCATATTCAATCGGTGAACGTGGTACATACCACCCAAATTTCCAACTCGGACCGGATATCCATCCTTAGAGATGGTGACTCAACGGAACTTGTCGTCCCACAATATAAACTGGGGCCTGTCACCTTCAACCGCACGGATCGTCCGGTCAAAGACAATCAGGGCAATCCAACCGCACTAGTCTTGGACCCAATAATATAGGGGTTCCACCTCACACGAGTCCTTATATATGGACGGTGGTAGCATCTTAAATATGATTTACCAAGACACAGTGCGCAAGATGGGCATCGATCATTCGGTGATCAAACCCACTAAAGCCACTTTCAGAGGCATTATACCAGGTGAGGAGGCTCGCTGTACAGGCTCCATTACCCTCGAGGTAGTCTTCGGTTCACCAGAAAATTACCGTATCGAAGAGTTAAACTTCGAAATCGTCCCTTTCCGCAGTGATTATCAAGCACTGCTCGGACGAACCGCATTCACTCGATTCAACGCGGTACCACATTACGCCTACCGTAAGCTCAAGATGCGCGGTCCACGTGGCGTCATCACGGTTAATGGCAAAGCCGAACTTCCCCTCGGCACCAGCATATACACCATTGCCTTAACAGCAGAGACAACGAGCAGCACCTTGCAGCCGAACCTCGAGCAGACGTCCGGGCCTTCGGATACCATCAAGGGACTCTGAACTACTTCACGAAAGGATAGCCCAGCCTGTCCAGGGCTCAAATAAAACACTCCGGCGAAGGCCAGGACAGGCTGTACTCAGCGGCTCAACCGCCCTTCGGCCCATAAATATTTCTTACATTTTCTTCGCAGGTTCACCTTTGCACCGACCAGGACGGGCTACACGGATGCAGCTTGAACGCGTAAGGGAATCCTTAGACATATCCCGCACTGACCGCCCTGCTATATCGCTGGATCCGCACTCAGCCTCTTCCTCGGTCTCGGCAGAGGTTCCGCAATCATATTCCTTTTTTATCACATTACTTGTACCCATACGCATAGACGTAATATTCAAATACAACATGTGGATTTATATGATGCTTACCTGCTGTTATTTCTTATTGAAATCATCCTGTCAAGTGGCATCCGTACACAGCGATATGCCCTAAAATATGCCGGGGCTCCGTTTTACCCATAACACGGCAAGAAAGTCCTAACACCTTCATGGAAGTTCGCTCCCGAACTTATAGCATTATATGCATCAGCTCAATCATGTCTTGGGTCAATAGTTGGTTTACCTGCTCCCATGTTTTGGTACCTTACGCCCGCTTATATCGGCTAAGGTAGCACTGGGAGAACTACTGCGATTGTGTCCCGGTTCTTCTGGACGAGCACCTCAGTAGAGAAAGCCAAAACTGACTGTCATGATACGGCGAGAGCTGCTCAGCTGTTCGAGAGGTTGCAAAATCTTTAAGGATTTCTTCCGCACAGTGCCATAACCAATGCAGCGTGCGATGGATCGGTTTTTCTTCTGATCAGGTGCCTATAGAGCCCCTCGTGCGGTCTTCCGAACACCAGGGGTTGCGCCCACCATACTAAAGTTCCTATGGCTAAGTTAGAGTGATAAAGCCCTATAGTCCGATTGCCTAGTTCTTGTGTTGAGCACCTCCTTTGAAGGACCCAAAATTGGGATAAAGAGTGCTCAGGTTTATCCTGAGCACCCCCGTATCCTTACGTAAAGCGAAGTTATTTAATCGCCAACTCGTGATTAACATATAAAACGGCCGCACGGGAGGGTAAACTTTTATACAACATGCAATAAATAAACGACCTCGTTCCAACTTTACAAAGGACAACATGATTGACATTCATGGAAATATAATGTCCTTGGCACATTGCTCTGCCGCAAGGTAGGATCCTTTCAGGACTCCTTCATAATACAATTCGGGCTTGCGGTGCTCCTTCCCCTCCGACGGTCCTTCGGTCATCAGCTTTTCAGCATCCATCTTCCCCCAATGCACTTTTGCGCGGGCGAAGGCCATTCTCGCACCCTCAATACAGACCGACCGCTTGATGACGTCAAGTCGAGGGCAGGCATATACAAGCCGCTTCACGAGCCCAAAGTAGATGTTCGGAATTGGTTCGGCAGGCCATAGCCGGATAATCAAATCCTTCATGGCTAGCTCCGCCGCCTTCTGCAGTTCGATCAGCTGTTTCAGTTGATCGGCAAAAGGCACCGGATAATTCGGTGCCAAATACTATGACCACAAAAGCTTATCCGCAGTGTTACTTTCTTCGGCTCGGTAGAAATACGCAGCATCTGATATGCTGCGGGGCAGCTCCGCAAATACCCCTGAGAATTCGAAGTTTAAAATTAGAAAGATAATTCTCTCCGCAAGTACTTGTTTTGCAGAGAAAAACCCTTACCCGCCGCGATCTTCCGCGCCTCTTGGATCTCCTGCCGGACGCCGTGAGTTTCCTCCCGGGCCTCGCTTAGGGCCCGATGAGCCTTGGTAAGTTCGGATTCTCTCTCCGTTAAACTCTGTTCCAAGGTCTCGCATTTCCTTACGGCCTCTTGTAGCTCCTGTTAAGCTTTAATAACCCTGGCCTCGTGTTTCTCACGAAGAGCCTGCTCAGCGGCTGCCTTTTTCTCGGCCTTAGCCACAACCTTCTTGAGGGCTTCGACTTCGGTCACAATTCATAGCGCAATGTCATAAAACTCAGTTCATACTGAAAATTCATTCGCAATAAACACGAACAAGACTTGTGCATACCCTGTTTATCCCTCAACTGCATTTTCAATGGTCAAGTTCTTCCTTGGCCCGCCTGCATTTTGATTCAGTCCGGAGATTTCCGCACTATGGGAGGCAGCAGCCGCCATGACGCCTTCTTATAATGTAAGAGAAATAATCGTCATTCAATGAGTCTTCCTGTAATATATATTTGATCCTCTGTCTTGTTTCTTCACCGAATAGTGTATCAGGGGCTACTATCTATACCATGACACTATTCGAAAACACATAAAACATACCTCAAAGCTTCTTATAAGGCTGACATAGGTCCGTTCACCCACTCGCTGACCGAATTTTCTCAATCACTGCACCCATAAGGGCACGGTACTCATCAATCGATGGAGGCGCTTTTCAACGCCACTAACAAAGCATCCGACACTTCTGGATAGACAGAGGTCGCTGATGGAACAGGCACTCCCCCTCTAGCCGAAAGAGGCTGCCTGCTTGATCCTGGAGCCATATAGGTCTCTGGAATTGCATCCGGCTGGGAGCCAAACTCAGTATCACTCCCGCCATTAGCCCCCATGGGAATCTTTTCCCCCATGTGTCTGGCCCCTGAGGTTTGACCTCCAGGCGCCGCCTTCACGGTTCTTTCCTTTCCTCCTTGGCCGGGGTCCTTCTGGGATGAAGCCTCGTTGTTGTGCACCTGTTTGGAGGAAGGGGCCTTTGGGGGCGTCCCGCTCTCCATAGCATTTGAGCTCAGCAAGTCCTCTGATGAGGATTGTTTGGCACGAGACCCTGCCGGACTACAAAAAATATGGCTTGGGGTAAAATACTAAGCCACGATGAGTCCGGACGCCTAAAACATACTCGGATTTTATACACTTACGAGTTCACCAGGGGCTGGGCCCTGGGATCCCATGCCGGGTCGCTATCGGCGGCGGCAGTGGACTCCTCCGGAAGAGGAGCCTTTCCCCTTTTGGGAAGCTCGGCCTCCAGGTGTACGGAGGTCGTCCTCTTATTTCTTCCCCCCGCAGGGGATTCATCTTCCTCCTCCTCCTCGTCCTCTTCGGAGGCGGAATGGGCATTGGAGCCTTCGGATATTGTGTCCGAAGTGCCGCGGTGACGAAGGCCGCCCCGGGTCTTTTTGGCCTCCTTCTCGGCCGTCTTCTTCGGCACCTTGTAAGGTGCCGGGACCAGCATCTTCGTCAGAAGTGGGATGGCCGGTTCTTCGGGCAGCGGGGCCGGACAATGGATCTGCTCCGCCTTCTTCGTCTAGCCCTGGGAGAATTGTACAAAACATGTTAAGCGTTTCTTTTGGGTTACGCGGTTAAGAAAGTTTGATAACTCACCGAACTTGCCGGGCGGGACAGTTGGTACCCACGGTCTTCGGTGGAGTCCGGCCATGATTTGCTGGACTTGAAAAGCACCTTCCAGATGTCCTTGTGCGAGGATCCGAAAAGCTCCCGCAAGGTTTGGTGCCGGGCCGGATCGAATTCCCAAGAATTGCAAGTCCGGTGCTGACAAGGCAAGATCCGGCTAATCAACATCACCTGGACTACATTGACAAGCCCAATGTTCTTGTCTCCTATATCTTCAACGCGTGTCTGGAGCGCCGATAGTTCATCAGACGAGGACCAGTCCAGGCCTTTCTTGACCCAGGATGTAAGCCGCAGGGGGGCGTGATGTCTACTACGCAACCTTCTCCTTGTAGACGTTGTTGGGCCTCCAAGTGCAGAGGTTTTGTAGGACAGTAGCAAATTTCCCTCAAGTGGATGACCTCAGGTTTATCAATCCGTGGGAGGCGTAGGATGAAGATGGTTTCTCTCAAACAACCCTGCAACCAAATAACAAAGAGTCTCTTGTGTCCCCAACACACCCAATACAATGTTAAATTGTATAGGTGCACTAGTTCGGCGAAGAGATGGTGATACAAGTGCAATATGGATGGTAGATATAGGTTTTTGTAATCTGAAAATATAAAAACAGCAAGGTAACAAGTGGTAAAAGTGAGCGTAAACGGTATTGCAATGATAGGAAACAAGGCGTAGGGTTCATACTTTCATTAGTGCAAGTTCTCTCAACAATAATAACATAATTAGATCATATAACTATCCCTCAACATGCAACAAAGAATCACTCCAAAGTCACTAATAGTGGAGAACAAACGGAGAGATTATGGTAGGGTAAGAAACCACCTCAAAGTTATTCTTTCCAATCAATCCGTTGGGCTATTCCTATAAGTGTCACGAAAAGCCCTAGAGTTCATACTAGAATAACACCTTAAGATACAAATCAACCAAAACCCTAATGTCACCTTGGTACTCCAATGTCACCTCAAGTATCCGTCGGCATGATTATACGATATGCATCACACAATCTCAATTCATCTATTCAAACCAACACATAGAACCTCAAAGAGTGCCCCAAAGTTTCTACCGGAGAATCACGACGAAAACGTGTGCCAACCCCTATGCATAGGTTCATGGGCGGAACCCGCAAGTTGATCACCAAAACATACATCAAGTGAATCACGTGATATCCCATTGTCACAACAGATACGCACGACAAGACATACATCAAGTGTTCTCAAATCTTTAAAGACTCAATACGATAAGATTACTTCAAGGGGAAAACTCAATTCATTACAAGAGAGTAGAGGGGGAGAAGAAACATAGGATCCAACTATAATAGCAAAGCTCATGATACATCAAGATCGTACAAATCAAGAACACGATAGAGAGAGATCAAACACATAGCTATCGGGTACATACCCTCAGCCCCGAGGGTGAACTACTCCTCCTCGCCATGGAGAGCACCGATGATGAAGATGGCCACGGTGAGGGTTCCCTCCCTCGGGGTGCGGAACAGGTCCCGATTGGTTTTGGTGGCTCTAGAGGTTTTGCGGAGGCGGAACTCCCGATCTAATCTCTGTTCTAGAAGTTTTAGGGTACGTGGAGTTATATAGGCGGAAGAAGCACATTAGGGGAGCCACGAGGGCCCCACGAGGCAGGGGGGCGCGCCCCCACCCTCGTGGCTTCCTCGTTCCTTCCTTGACGTCGGGTCCAAGTCTATCGGGTAGCTTCCGTTCCAAAATAACTTCTCGAGTTGATTTCGTTCCGTTTTGACTCGCTTGATATTCCTTTTCTTTGAAATCTTTGAAATAGGCAAAAAACAAAGAATCTGGGCTGGGCCTCCGGTTAATAGGTTAGTCCCAAAAGTAATATGAAAGTGGATAATAAAGCCCAATATTGCCCAAAACAGTAGATAATATAGCATGGAGCAATCAAAAATTGTAGATACGTTGGAGACGTATCAGGACGCCGGATCGGAACTCGAGAGGGGCGGGCCACTCTGTGCCGCGTGGCTCAGTGATATAAAACCACTGCTGTTGCCACTCCTTGACAAAATCATTAAAGGTCCCCGTTGGCCATATGACGTTGGGCATCTTGCTCACCATGGCTCCCCCACACTCGGCGTGCTCGCCGCCCACCACTTTGGGCTTCACATTAAAGATCTTCAGCCATAGGCCGAAGTGCGGTGAAATGCGGAGAAAAGCCTCGCACACGACAATGAATGTCAAAATGTTGAGGAAGGAATTGGGGGACAGATCGTGAAGATCGATCCCATAATAGTACATGATGTCGCGAACGAACGGGTCAAGGGGAAATCCTAGCCCGCGGACAAAATGAGGGAGGAATACAACCCTCTCGTGGGGTTCTAGAGTAGGGACGATTTCTCCCGCCGTCAGAAGACGGTGGCTGATTCTCTTGGTCAGATACCCGGCCTTCCGAAGCTTTTTAATATCCTTCTCTTGGACGGTAGAGGCCATCCATTTGCCTCCCGCTCCGGATCCGGACATCTTCGGAGGACCTCTTATGGACAGAGAAGAGGAACGCTTGAGCGTTGGAGCTTGGGCAGAAGGGAATGAGCTGGAAGGAAGGCGTGGGTGAGAAGAATAAATCCTTGTCCCCTTATAAGGATGGAAGAGGCGATGCGCCTCCCCACTTGCCTGGTAAAACCTCTTACTCCCTAAACACCGTAATTGATGGCGCGGCTGGGTTACCCGCGTCTGTATTGATGAGAATCCCGTGGTAGGAGGACACGATCTCTTCTTCGACATGACGCGCCAAGGAAACCGCCTCACGATATGCGCCTAGTTGGTTGAGAAAAAGGGTTCGAATAATGACCGGGCCATGGTATGATGTCATGCTACGGAATACGTCACGGTCGGAAGATTAGATGTGTGGAAATATTATTCTCTCTACGGTGGTATGCAAAACTTGTTTTGCAGAGCCGGTAACTATCCTTGTGTTCAAAATCTTCCATGGAGTATACAGAGAAGGAACCCGCCTTGCAATGCCGAAGACAATCTGCGCGCCGGACTCATCGTCATTGAAGCCTGGTTCAGGGGCTACTGAGGGAGTCCTGGATTAGGGGGTATTTGGACAGCCGGCCTATATCCTCTGGCCGGACTATTGGACTATGAAGATACAAGATTGAAGACTTTGTCTCGTGTCCGGATGGGACTCTCCTTGGCGTGGAAGGCAAGCTTGGCGATACAGATATGTAGATCTCCTTCCATTGTAACCGACTGTAATTCCTAGCCCTCGGTGTCTATATAAACCGGAGGGTTTAGTCCGTAGGACCAACAACAATCATACCATAGGCTAGCTTCTAGGGTTTAGCCTCTACGATCTCGTGGTAGATCAACTCTTGTATTACTCATATCATCAAGATCAATCAAGCAGGAGGTAGGGTATTACTTCCATCGAGAGGGCCCGAACCTGGGTAAACATCATGTTCCCTGCCTCCTGTTACCATCCGCCTTAGACGCACAGTTCGGGACCCCCTACCCGAGATCCGCCGGTTTTGACACCGATAGGCACCAAAGAACATCAACATAACCACAAGCAAATTAAACCAATCATAGCAATTCACCAATTACAGATAGGACAACGAAAATCTACTCAGACATCATAGGATGGCAACACATCATTGGATAATAATATGAAGCATAAAGCACCATGTTCAAGTAGAGGGTACAACGGGTTGCGGGAGAGTGGAGTGCTGTAGATAGATGGGGGAAGGTGATGAAGATGTTGGTGAAGATGATGGAGGTGTTTGTGTAGATTGCGGTGACGATGATGGCCCTAGCGGCGTTCCGGTGCCACCGGGAGAGAGGGGGAGAGGGCCCCCCTTCTTCTTCTTCTTCTTCTTCTTCTTCTTCTTCTTCTTCTTCTTCTTCTTCTTCTTCTTCTTCTTCCTTGACCTTCTCCCTAGATGGGAGAAGGGTTTCCCCTCTGGTCCATGGCCTCCATGGCGGTGGAGGGGCGAGAGACCCTCTGATATTGGATCTGTCTCTCTATCTCTCTCTGTTTCTGCGCTTTCTGATTCTGCCCTTTCGCCGTTTCTTATAGTCCCGGAGATCCGTAACTCCGATTGGGCTGAAATTTGAACACGATTTCTATCCGGATGTTGGCTTTCTTGCGGCGAAAGAAAGGCACCAACTGCCTTACGGGGTGGCCACGAGGGTCAGGGGCGCGCCCACCCCCCTAGGGCGCGCCCCCTGCCTCGTGGCCCCCTCGGGCATCGTCTCTCGTTGATTCTTCTTCCCAAAAATCACATATATACCAAAAAAAATCTCCTTCAGTTTTTATCCTGTTTGGACTCCGTTTTATATGGATTTTCTGCGAAACAAAAAACATGCAACAAGCAAGAACTGGCACTGGGCACTGGATCAATATGTTAGTCCCAAAAATAGTACAAAAAGTTGCCAAAAGTATATAAAAGTTGTATAATATTGTCACGGAACAATAAAAAATTAGAGATATGATAGAGATGTATCAGTAGCATGTCATGCGGGCATGTCATGCGGTCCCGTCTATATCGTGTACACGTACATACAGTCATGATGGAAGAAGTAAATACGGCTACATACGTATATACGGGCAGGGTCTCAAACGCGTATAGTGACGACGTCCTGTTCATCGGCAGCCAACCGACAGGGTCAGAATACGTCATGTTCATCGGGAGCCAACTGGCTTGGACAGAACAGCCGAAACGAGGTCTGGCGAACCGCAAAACGGAGGAAACGGCCTTCTGTTCGATCGCGTACGGTCGAAACGGGGTCCTGTTCATCGGGAAGGGTCTGGCGTACCGCAAAACGGAGGAAACGACCTTCTGTTGGAGTGCCTACGGTCGAAACAGGGACCAATTGATCGGGCGGGGTGTGGCATATCGCAAAACGGAGGAAATGGACATTTGTTTGAGCTCCTACGGTCAAAACGGGGTCCTGTCGATCGGGAGGGGTGTGGCATACCGCAAAATGGAGGAAATTGACTTCTGTTGGAGCGCCTACGGTCGAAACGGGGTCCTGTTCATCGGGAGGGGTATGGCATACTGCAAAACGGGACTCCACGGGCTACAGTTCATCCACCATCCACTGCCTCGCTCCAGCCTCCACGGGCTACTGTTCATCCATCGTCGCCTCCTTCCACCCTCCACCTGCTATTGTTCATCCACCACGGCTTCCTCCTGCCTCCACAAGCTACTATTCATCCACGGGATACTCTTCATCCAGCCTCCACCGGCTATTATTCAACTAGCCCTCCACGAGGTCTTGTCATCCACCCCCAACCGGCTCGGGTGTGGCGGCCTCCTCGGGGTCCCGTTCATCCAGCGACAACAGCCTTGTTGGTGCAATGATTTGCCTCCTTATGTTTTGGAGCTTGTTGACATAAATAGTATGGGACTTATGTGTTTGCTAGTGCACACAAAATAATAGGTCCCTAGAACCAAGAGGAGTTTGGTTCCAACAACAAAGATAATCCCCTGCGTGGCAGTGAAGGTTATCACCGAAGATTATGTTGACAAGAGTGACCCCTCAAAAAATTTTGACGTGAAGCAATTGGTTCGTTGCCTGTCCGAAGAAAGTGATTGCCTTCGAGAAGAATGAAGACAAAGTGAAGACGTAGCATTTATTTCGTTGTTTCACTTCTCTTTATTGAGTCATAGGACCACCGTACTATTAAGAGGGGTGTAGCATCCTAAACTTTGATTCTCTCATGCTAGACCCAAATCCTATGAAAGTTGTGAGAAATCTATTTGTGTTCCGAGCAAATACTTGCCAGCAAGAGACTGTGATCTTCTTTGCTACGAGAGATTTGTCTCAGACCGAGGAGTTAGCATTACTTGTTTCTTAAGTAATGTTATCGTTGCACTTTGAAATCCGACCATTGAGAATGTGTCGGTTGGCCATTGGCTGGACCGCATGTCCAAAATGGTCATTTCCCATCAGGGAAGGCTGCAGCCATAAATATCCACCCCGCGCCGGCTTTGTCCGGCGGCTGCTCCGTTTGATTCTGAGAAGATTGTTGAGAAACCCCCTCTCAGGGTGACTTTAGTTTAAAATACACCCAGAGAAAACCCCAAGAGCAAAAAAATTAGATAGTGTGTCGGTGCAACAAACCCTGTGTCTATGCCCTGATTGTGCACAGGCACGGGATCGAGATTGGAGCACCAACCCAAGCCAGAGTACAAGAAACCAAGAGATTCGAAGGACCAACATGCATATCAGAGGGACCAAGACCAAGCCAGAGAAGCAAGATGTCGCTAAGAGAAAGGCCTCCTTTTCCGGACATGCGAGCCCGGCAAGTGGCAAGGCCATCCCCAGAAGCAGACGACCAAGGCACCCTGGCAGGGCATGCCGTGGCTCGCGGAGGCAAAACCACCTCACCCACCACTCCACCACGACCCACGTCGTCTCTCAGTGCAGTGTCAAGCCGCAAAGTGATTAAGTGGCAGCCATTCGCCACATGGCAGCCTCTCCCTACAAGAAAATCCAACAGACGACACCCGTCCCGCGACGTGTCAAGCAAGCAGGCATGGGGCTGGCAAAATAGCCCGGCAAGCCTTGCCGGGCAACCAACGATGTGACATTGAGCGGTGCATTTAAAGCGCCCTGCCAGCCCGACAATTAGGTATGATAGCATTGTTGCTATCTTATCTGTGCGTAATGACTAATTTGCCATTGTGGTGATCCCTTGATCTACAAAAGGAGGCCCATGGCAACCGTAGAAAGGGTTAGAAGGTTGGCTAACTCACACCCCGATACGCGCGTAGCCACTGCTGTCCCAAGGCAGTCCCTGCCGGGCAAGTGTACTATGCTCCGCCACCACCTTTCCGCCATCAATGCACCAAAGCAGGAGTAGGGTTTTACGTCTCGTGGCGGCCCAAACCTGGGTAAAACTGCCGGCGTGATCTCTGCCGTGCTGCCACACACTCGTCTGCTCTTTGTGCAACGCGACGTCCCCCTGCCGAACCAGCAAGGGGCCTCCTGGTCCCATAGGTGGCCATGGTTATCCGCGATATCTTGGCGTGCCAGGTAGGGGGGATCGCTTGCGCGAACCTGAAGGCGTGCGCAGCGCGTCATCTTCTTCCCCATCTTCATCTTCGACGACGCCATCGACCATGGCGCCCAAGAAGAAACCGGGTCCTTCAGCTCACCCATCCACCTCGAAGGCTCCGCCGCCTACGACCCCTAATGCTACGGGGGGTGCGGAGGCACATGAGGACGAGGACGATGCTGGGGAAGTGGTCAGAGCAGGCGACGCTGTCACCACTTCCCCCACAGCTGACGCAGGAGCACGAAGCACTGGAGGAGAGCAGCATCAGCAACACCCCGACAGCCACGCTCACCAAGGTAAGGGTGAGGGGGTCAATCCATCTGCGCCCCTTTCCCTCACCGACGGGCACAGCCACGACGCTCGCACAGAGGCGAACCGCCGCCCTCCGTCCGCCCCCACCACGGGTGCGGTCGCAGCGCGTGCACCTCCCCCGGGATGGGTCGGCCAAGCCGTTGCGCCCGATGGAGCTGCTGGCCCTCGAGCGCCTTCGCCACACCACCTCCAGGTGGTCGCCCCGCTGCAACAGCAGGGGCTCAGTGCTACCGCCGCTGGCAGCGTCAGGAGCCGAGTGACGGTACGATCGACTTCATCATCATCCATGCCAAGTACAACTTCGGAGGCCATGGCACGAGCTCAGCTGCTGAGGTTTCCGCCAGCGGCTGAGCAGATGGACGAATGGCATGCCACCATCCAAATCTTGCTCGGTTTCGCCGAAGCTGGGTGCTCACGGTGAGCTGGCTTGCCACGACCTCCCCAGGCGATAGCAACAACTCGTGCCGCTGACCGTACGGAAGGGGCCATCCCCACAGTGCAGTCCCTACTGCAACAGCCAGCGCGAGCGCAACAAAATCAAGACCTCGACAACGTCTCGATGGCCTCTTCTGACCCTCAATTACGTCCAGGACAACATCGAGCCCCGGAGGATGGACGGAGAGGAGACGCGTGCGTCGTCGTCGAGCAATGCCACGACGACCTCCGCCGGACTGACGGGTGCGGCGGCCTCAACGTCAACGAGCCTGCGCTTGGTGTTGGCGGGTGCCTACCTTTCGAGGTTGTCTGCTCTGCCTTTGCACGAGAACTGCGGCAAGTCCGTTGGCCGTCCGTTCGCACCTTCAAGCCAGAGATACCTGAGAAGTACGACGAGAGGCTGAAACCGGCAGAGTTCCTGAGCATCTACACCATCGGTGTTCAGGCTACCGGGGGAAGATATGAGAAGCTGTTCGCCAACTACTTCCCTTTGGCCCTCAAGTCCAATGTGAGGTCTTGGCTGATGCACCTGCCAAAGAGCTCCATTTTGTCTTGGGCAGACCTGTGCCACGAGTTCATCGGTGCCTTCACCGGTGGCCACCAAGAGACCGGCAGACCCAACGACTTACAGCTTCTCCAACAGAAGGAAGGAGAAACTCTCGGTAAGTATTTACAGAGATTCAGCAAAGTTCATAGAAATATTCCAAATATCCATCCGGCAGTCGTTATATCTGCCTTCCAGTCCAACGTGCGCAACCGTCGTATTCGTTCCAAAATGAACGTGCGGTTGCCCAAGACTGTGAAGGAGCTTTACACACTGGTGGATAAGTGTGCTCGAATGGAGGAGGGGAGGAAGTTGCCCGGAGAGGAAGATTGCGCCAATGTTGATTCAGAAGATGATTATGAATCAACCAGTCAGAAGAAGAGCAAGAAGCGCAATAAGAAGGGAAGAGATAAGGCAGTGATGACTGTTGAAGGATCAGGTACGCCTAGTACCGGCAAGAAGGCCAAAGTTGTGGCCCCCGGCAAAGAAGCTGCCGCGTGCACTGACTGCCGAGAGGCCGCTGCTGCCGAGAAAGCTGGGAAAGGCGATGGGTCGTACTGCAAGATTCATCGGACCAAGGGCCACGACCTTCAAGAGTGTTATCAGGTTGAGCATCTTGTCAAGAAACAGAGAGCAGAGTATGATAAGCTTGATAAGGAAAAAGGTCAGAATGTTGCTGGCGGTAAGGGCCGAGGCGGTGAAGTAAATCGCCCCGACAAACCCTTTTAGAACCAAGGAAAGCCCGCCAGAGGTCGAGAGAAGGAAACCTGTCATGATGAAAGTGATGGAGGG
Organism: Aegilops longissima; assembly: GCA_021605205.1. Taxonomy (NCBI): domain Eukaryota; kingdom Viridiplantae; phylum Streptophyta; class Magnoliopsida; order Poales; family Poaceae; genus Aegilops; species Aegilops longissima. The sequence goes on along the minus strand of CM038678.1, from coordinate 211,642,334 downwards.
AATGAAGAGGAAACCAGTGAGCAGGAGTTTCAGAAGGCCACGGACACCCTGTGCATTGACGGAGGTGCATCTCTGCACACTTCTCACCGCTAGCTCAAACGGTGGGCACGAGAAGTCAATGTCATGGAACCAGCGCCAGAGACCCGGAAGCCGCTCAAATGGTCCCGCACGCCCATCGTCTTTGACGAGGAAGATAATCCTAGCCGTACCACTGTGGTAGGATGTTTGCCATTGTTGGTCTCCCCAACAATTCGCAACCTCAAGGTCACAAAGATGCAGGTGGATGGCGGGGCTGGATTGAATCTGATTTCCCCGGCAGTCATCAGCAAGCTTCAGATAGGAGAAGAAGAGCTAGAGGTTACCGACACGTTTCAAGGTGTTAATCCCGGTAGGAGCCATGCTAAGGGAAAGATCATGTTGCTGGTAACGTTTGGGGGAGAACTGAACTACCGGACTGAGAGGATTGTGTTTGATGTGGTTGATCTCCCCCTGCCGTACAATGGGATTCTTGGACGTCCGGCCCTGGCTAAGTTCATGGCGGCATCCCACTATGCCTACAACACCTTGAAGATGCCTGGGCCACTGGGAATCATCACCATCCTATCAGATGAGAAGGATGCAACCATTTGTGTGGACAAGATGTACCAGGATGCGGTTGCGGCAGAGACAGTGGCAGCTCCCGCCAAGGAAAGTAAAGGAAAGAAGAGAGATTGTAGGGACTCCAGCAAAGAGTCTGGGAAGCGTGCCCCCACCGAGTGCACGACGCCCATTGACGACGTGCCGGAGTGTTCTAACAGCAAGATATCTAAGGTCGCTGCACCCCAAGTGAAGAAGGTGCTGGTAGGGCTGGCTGGCGTTGATGGTACTTTCACCATCAACGCCACCCTCGATGACAAATAGGAAAGCGCGCTCGTTGCCTTCCCGCGCGCGAATATTGATGTGTTTTCCTGGCAACCATCAGATATCCCCGGTGTTCTCGGGGAGGTAGTCGAGCACCACCTTGTTGTCTGCCCACATGCCTGACCTGACAAGCAGAAAGTCCGGAGGCATGCCTTGGGAGGTAGCAATTCATTGCAGAAGAGATCAAGAAACTTGAGGTAGCTGGTTTGGTCAGAGGAGACTGCATCCTACATGATTGGCAAATCTAGTGGTAGTCCGGAAGGCTAACGGGAAGTGGAGACTTTGCATAGACTTCACAGATCTCAACAAGGCTTGCCCGAAAGACCCGTTTCCCTTACCGCGTATTGACCAGATTGTGGATTCCACTTCGGGATGTGATTTGCTCTCCTTTCTGGACGCGTACTCCGGGTATCACCAGATCTTCATGTCCAAGGAAGATGAAGAGAAGATGTCGTTCATCACTCCATGTGGTACATACTGCTTTGTCTGCATGCCATTCGGATTAAAGAGTGTCGGGTCCACTTTTGCAAGAGCAGTCCAAGTTGGTTTTGAGCCACAGTTGCACAGAAACATAGAAGCCTATATGGATGATATCGTGGTCAAACCAAAGATAGGGCCACCCTTATTCAAGATTTGGAGGAGAAATTTGCTAATCTGCGCAAGATCAATTTGAAGCTCAACCCAGAGAAGTGTGTATTTGGTGTTCCCTCCGGCAAGTTGATGGGGTTCTTTGTGTCTCATCGCGGAATCGAAGCCAACCCTGACAAGATCAAAGCTATCGAGCAGACCCAAGCGCCAAGGACAGTTAAAGATGTGAGGGACCTGACGGGATGTTTTGCTGCACTAAGCAGATTCCTCTCCAAGTCTGCCGAGCATGCCCTGCCGTTCTTCAAAATTCTAAAGAAGGCAGAGCCTATCAAGTGGACCCCGGAAGAGGAAGCAGCTCTGCAAGAGTTGAAGGCCTACCTATCATCTGTGCCTACCCTGGTTGCTCCCAAACCCCAGGAGCCATTGCTGCTATACTTTGCGGCAACCAACCAAGTGGTCAGTGCAGCCTTGGTAGGACAGCGAGAAGTGGATGAGGCAGAAAGTGAGCAGAGACCGGCAGAGTCAGAAAAGGATCAAGATAGCAATGAGCACGGCAACGAGAGCAACCCCAAGGACACGGCAAGGAATAAAGTGGTGCAGCGCCCAGTGTACTTCGTCACCTCCTTGTTACAGGGGGCTAGATCGAGGTACTCTGGCATGCAGAAGTTGATCTTTGGTCTCATTATGGCCTCATGGAAACTTCGCCACTACTCCCAAGCCCATGAGATCACGGTTGTTACTCATTTTCCATTGCAAAGGATATATACTCCGAAACCCTGAGGCTACCGGCAGAATAGTGGAGTGGGCTTTGGTGCTATCCAGCTTTGGTTTGAAGTTTGAGAGCTCATCAACTATTCAGAGCGGGGTGTTGGCAGAGTTTATTGCAGAATGGACGCCAACCCCTGATGAGGAAGTGACAGAGACAGCTATCCCCGACAAGGAATCACCCCACGAATGGATTATCGCTATTTTGATGGTGCTTTTTCCCTACAAGGTGCAGGAGTTGGCGTACTTCTTATCGCCCCCTCCAGGGAGCACTTGAAGTACGTCGTCCAAATGCATTTTGCCCGGGAAGAAGCAACCAACAATACAGCTGAGTATGAAGGGCTCCTTGCCGGGCTCAGGATTGCAGCTGAATTGGGAATTAAGAAGCTGATCATTTGAGGAGATTCACAGCTTGTGGTGAGACAAGTCAACAAGGATTATCAAAGTCCATTGATGGAGGCATACGTCGAGGAAGTGAGGATATTGGAGGAACTCTTTTATGGATTGCAAATAGAGCACGTACCGCGTGCGGAAAACAGCATAGCTGATGATCTGTCAAAGTGTGCTGCGCAGAAGCTTCCTGTGGAACCAGGGACTTTTGTTCTCCATCTCACTCAGCCATCTGTATCCCCGGCAACAATGGACCGGAAGAGGAGAAAGTTGGACTACGGTAAGCCTCTCCCGGTAGAGCCGTCCGCTCCTTGCAGAGACCATGCCGGAAACAACTCCTCACAGCCTGCCGGACCACCCCCTCCAGCCGGGCCCATGGACCCCACGAACGAGGCTGGTGCTCCTGTAGCAGAGGAGGTGCTGCTAGTCCTCGTTGCCGAGCGCCAGGCTCCAACTTGGGCAAGGCACAGTGTCCACTTCCTCCAAACCGCAGAGCTTCCCGACGACCGAGATGAAGCTGAAAAAGTAGCCCGGAGGGCCAGTATGTGTCAGTTTGTCGATGACACTGTGTACAGAAGGAGGACCAAGGGTGTGAAATTGAAGTGTGTCTGCCAGGAAGAAGGAAAGGAACTACTGACTAAGATTCACATAGGAATATGCGGCTCCCACATTGGATCAAGGGCATTAGTTGGGGAAGCATTCCGGCAATGATTCTATTGGCCCAAAGCCCTCCAAGATGCGGTTGAGCTAGTCACAAAATGTGGAGCCTACCAGTTCCATTGCAAGAAAACACACCAGCCTGCCCAAGCTCTTCAAACAATCCCTCTATTATGGCCATTTTTGGTCTGGGGGCTCGGTATCCTCGGCCCCTTCCCCAAAGCAATCGGGGGCTTTGAATTCTTGTTCGTTGCTGTCGACAAGTTTACAAAGTGGCCGGAAGTGACTGGCGTGAGAAAGGTGACTACTCAGCCAGCTATCAAGTTCTTGAAAGAATTGGTGTGTCGTTTTGGAGTTCCGGCAAGGATCATCACCCACAACGGCACCTAGTTCACGAGCCGCGCCTTCATGCAATATGTTCATACCCTTAGATGAAAGATCTCATTCGCCTCTGTGGCACACCCCCGGAGCAATGGACAAGCTGAGAGGGCGAACGCTGAAGTGCTGTGTGGACTCAAGACAAGAACTTTTGATATGCTGCAGAAGCACGGCAGGCGATGGATCAAGGAGCTTATGATAGTTCTCTAGTCCCTCAGAACGACACCGAACCGAGCTACCGGTGTCGGTATCAAAACCGACCGATCTCGGGTAGGGGGTCCCGAACTGTGCGTCTGAGGATCAAGGGTAACAGGAGATAAAGGGGTCACGATCTTTACCCAGGTTCGGGCCCTCCTGATGGAGGTAATACCCTACTTCCTGCTTGATTGACTTTGATGAGTATAGGGGTTAGAAGAGTCGGTCTACCCCGAGATCGTAATGGCTAAATCCTAGATGTCTAGCCTATATGATTTGTGATAGCCTCTACGAACTAAACCCCTTCGGTTTATATAGACAACGGAGGGGCCTAAGGTTGTACAGAGTCGGTTAACAGAAGAAGGAATCTACACATCCGGACGCCAATCTTGCCATCCACGCAATGGTGAGTCCCATCGGGACACGGGGAAGGCCTTCTACCTTGTATCTTCACGACCGATCAGTCTGGCAGATGTCGCTTAGCCCAGAGACCTGAGGACACCATAGTCGAGGACTCCCTCAGTAGCCCCTGAACCAGTCTTTCGATGACGATGTGTTCGGTACGCAGATTGTCTTCGGCGTTGCAAGGCGGGTTCCTCCTCTGAATACTTCAAAGCAGTCTTCTAAACAAGAGATGTATCCAGCTCTGTATAACAGTTACAACCCTTAACCACAAGGGCACAATACTTAATTAAAATAAGGTATGTCCACTGACAGCTTTTCGGCGAAACGTTACGTATGGCCTCTTTATTATTTCGAACCGTTTTTTGGCCTCCCGCTTTGCATTTCGAGACGCAATCTCCATTGACATGTCTTGTCAAAGCAGAGATCGTGTCCCCTTATTGCGGGATTCTCATCAATACGAAGTTTGGGTAACCCAACCGTGCTATCTACACGACCCCTTGGGAACATGCGTAGTTTTAAGGCTTGGGGGGTGGGGGGCGCTTGATATTCACAGACTATATAAACAGATAAAGATCCCTTCTTTTCACCCCACGCCTTCTTCCTTCCTCAGCCTTCCCATCCTCGAGCTCCAGCGCCCAAGTTTTGATCTTCCCCACCACCACCAACCTTTCCACCCATGTCCGGATCCGGTTCTCAAGGCAAGTGGGTGGCCTCCTCAGTGACGGAGAAGGACATCAAGGAGCTCCGGGAGGCGGGGTACCTGAGTGCGGACGTTGCGCATAGGATCCCTGCCATGAAGCAGGTCATCCCCACCCCGGAGCCCGGCGAAAGGATGGTATTTATCCCCCACTTCTTTCGCGGACTAGGGTTTCCCCTCCACCCCTTTGTTCGCGGTCTCATGTTCTATTACGGGCTAGATTTCCATGATCTATCCCCGAATTCCTTCCTCAACATCTCGACGTTCATCGTCATGTGTGAGCGCTCCTCCGCATCCCCCCACACTTCGTCCTAAGGCTCAAGGTCTTCAACGTGAAGCCGAAGGTGGTCGACGGGCAATACGCGGACTGCGGCGGCGCCATGGTGAGCAAGATCCCCAATGTCACCTGGCCCAAAGGGGCCTTCGTGGAGACTCTCAAGAAATGGCAGCAGGAGTGGTTTTACATCACCGAACCTTGCGGTGCTACATGGGCGGCCACTCCTGAGTTTAGATCCGGACCCCCGATGCGGCTCGCGTCGTGGACCAACAAGGGTCTGGACTGGGGATCGACCGAACACGTGTTGATGCTGCAAAAGCGCATCAATAATATTGTAGAAAAGAACACCAGCCTCACTGACGTGACCCAGGTGATGCTATTCCGCTGGACCCTTCCCTGCCAGCGCCGGCCTCTCCATATGTGGGAGTTCAATCCGTAAGGGCCACGGACCCTGCAGCGATTCTTTGGCACGACGCATGAAGAGATCTGGAAGCTGCTCTTCAAGGCCCAGAAGTCATGGCAGGAGACAACCGACGACAATGGCCTCGACTGCGATCATCCGGTCACCCCGGTAAGTGTTTACTTTCCGAATATAACTTAGTTCACAAATCAAAGGGGTATGCTAAGACTTCCATCCTTTAATCAGGGCTGGACAAATAAGGTGGAGCGGATCAAGTGTCCGGCTCGGCTGCCCGAAAACACAGCTGATCCGATGCTAAGGAGGATGCTGGTCCCGGCGCCATACCAGGCGCCAGAGAAGAAGGCCAAGAAGAAGGGCAAGGAGGCCAAAAGTGGCCTCCGTCGCAAAGGTACTTCGGACGCTATGTCCAGAGAGACTGAGGTTCCCTCCTCCCACGAGGGAGATGAAAACAAAGAGGAGGAGGGAAGAAAGCAATTCTCCCCCTAAAGGGAGGAAGAAGAAAAGGGCGGCCTCCATAGATCCGGAGGCGGAGGCGTCCAAAAGGGGGAAGATATCCCTCTCAGATTGCTCGGATTCGGATGCCGAAGCCATCCCCAAGCGGCGCCCTAGGGAAAATCCCCTGGCCGAATCGTAAGTGCCTAAGGATGCTTTACATACATTCGATGTTTTACAAATTGTAGGATAACATATTACATTATGTGTTTCAGTCCGGCCCGTGGTCTCCCCCAACAATCATCATCTTCGGGGAACTCTCTAGCTCCAGAGATGGTGGAGAGCGAGACGCCTCCGTGAGCCTCTCCGCCACCCCCACGGATGACACTGAGGTGTTATCCCAAAGGACCTCTCCGGGCCATGGAGAGGTGTGGGAGGCCGCCGAGATGGCGTCAGAGGGTAACGCCTCGGCTGCCAAGAACATGGGGGGCACAACCCCTATGGAGACTGACGACGGGGGCCCTGACCACTCCGGCCCCTAGCCGAACACCATTCCGGAGACACACGTGGCTCCAGAATTGAGCGAGCAACCCCCTTCAAAGGAGGGGGGAGCGCGTACTCCGAGGCGACCTCCACTAATTCGGAGGCGCCGAACCCTCTGATGGACGCACTGCAACATGCTTCCGTCGTGGAGGAGCACCGTACCCTGATGGGTACGGTGGTTGAGAGGGTTCAGTCCGCCAAAAGCAGGCTGAACGAAGCCTTCACCGGCCTATTAACAGGATTTGAGGTATGTGATGTAATATTCTTAGCCGATTTTCATATGAAAAACATGCCTGTGTATAGATAGTAGCCCTTGAGACTCTGTTCGGCTTAAAAAAAAAGGTCGAACAGAGGATCGAGTAATATTCACAGGAGATAACGTACTTGTCTATTTTGATAAACAAGCTTCACTGTTAGCGGCGACCGCCCAAGCCGTCGAAGTATCCGAACTCAAGCGGAAGTTGGAGCTGGCCGATGAGGATCTCGTCCGAATCAACAAGCAGTTTGATGAGGCGCAAGGTATGTTTTGAAAAATTGTTTACACACCTGAAGTAATATGCCCATGCGGAGTCTAATCTCCTTTGTTTCCCTGATCATTATTGCAGGTAGTGCGGCTGAGGTCGAGACCCTGAAGGGCGACCTTGCCCGAGCCAAGGAGCAGGCACGGGTGAGCCAAGCGGCCGCTAAAAAAGCGGCCGCAGATTTAAAGGCCGAGCAGGTTGCTCGCCGCTGATACGAGGAGCGGGTGACCGAAGTGGAGAAAGAGCTCAAGGACGCCGCCAGCAAGTGCGAGGCTTTGGAAGAGAAGAATAAGACCCAAGCGGCCGATCTTGCCAAGGCTCTCCAGGGGCCAAGGAGGCGCGGACCGAGTCCGGGGCGGCTGCGAGGAGATCAAGCAGGCCAAATAGATAGCGGCTGGTAAGCCCTTTCTTTTGCAGAGTAAATCAGTGGTCAGAGGTATGCCTTGCTCACTCGACTATGGAGTTCTCCAGATGCCTTTGCGGATCTTCTGAAGAGCACTGCCGATGCCGCACAGTATTTCCGGGCCCAAGAGGGGAACATGACGGAGAAGCTCTTCTGGTCACAGTACTTGGCGCCAGAGCATCGAGCGCTGTTGAACGACTAAATGATGCAGCTGGCGGAGCTGCATAGGATGTCCGGTTTGGCCATGAAGGACGTCATAGTCCAGCTCTGGCCAACTGAACCCATTCCTAGTAGTTACTTCGGCATGGTGAAGCGAATCACGGACGCGCTGCCCCGAATTGAAGCTATCAAGCACTCAGCATGCATCGAAGGTGCACGGATGGCCTTCGCCAGCGTCAAGATGCAAAGGGCGAAGATGAAGGCCACCGTCGTGGCGACCGATGGCCCTCCCGAAGGCAAGGACCACCGCAAGCCGGAGCGGTATTTTGACGACGTCTTGGAGGGTGACCGGATAGTAGAGGGCCAATGCTTGAAGGATATCATGTTTGAGTAAATGTATCCGAGCTGTCCAGACGTTGTTTTATGAACTAAGGCTTTGTAATATATTTGTGCCTTTATCTGAAATTATTTTCCTCTCGTGCGGCCGTTTTTATTTCTAAAAGTTTACCAGTCGTCAGCTTCAGCCCCCACGTAGATACTACGGGGGTGTTCGAAATAGCACATGACCACACTTGACCCAACGTCTTGGTCTGTAAAGGAGGTGTGTGTGCAGCGAACCAGGCAATCAGACTATGCGTCTTTATCACTGTCACTTAGCCATAGGAGTTTGACAATGGGACTATGAGCTAGCCCCTGGTGCGTCTGCGGCTATCCGAACTTGGATGCCTTAGGCGCGTGACTGGGTGGAGGCCAGTCCTTCGTACAATACGGAAAAAATCGCAAAAGATTTAGTAAGTCACCGAATCGCTGACTAGCTCTTGCTGTATCATGACAGTCAGTTTTCGGCTTTCTCTACTGAGGTGTTTGACCGGACGAACCGGAAACACAATCACGATAGTTCTCCCTTTACTACCTTAGTCGAACAAGCGGAACATAAGGTGGTAACCGCGGGAGCCCAACTATTGACCAAAGACATGATTCAAAGTTGATGCATATAATGCAATATTCGAGACGCCGAAGTATACTATAAAAGTGTTCGGAGTTTTTAAAAAAAAATATGTGGCCGAATAGAGTACCTGTCAATTTAAATCATGCCGAGGTGTATATGGCAACCTGACGTGAAGAGGGAATACAGATTAGGAAATAAGCCAATACCGAATAGGGTTGGGTGAAACTGTTTCCATTATAGTCTGATTGATACGTCAAAACGTGCTCTTATAGAGGACGCCATAAGCATCAAGGCTATTTTACATGCCAAGAATTTGTGAACAAGGGAAAGATGTATACAGGTCCTAAGAAAAGAAAAGGTGGTCTTGAAGATCGTTTGGACACCCTGCCACACGTCTGCGTCGCTTTCGCCTTTGTGGGAGAGATTCCATGAGAGGAACGGCCCGCAGTCGTCTGTACGAAATCGGGCTCGAAAAGAGTCCTTGTACGACCATGGAGTAGGTAGGTTTTAATGCACCTGTGGTATTTGAAAAAGATCAAAGGAAAAAGGTCAAGGTCACATAGGGTCAAGCCGTACTATAGAACCGCACGTATTGTGCCTCTATAGTTGCCCGGGGTATTTTGAGTGCGTAATTATGCACGTGTTGTACATGTGCCACGGATGTGTGTGGCGTTCGACGGAGGCAAAACAGCTAGTCTAGCACTGGAGTCGCCGAGATGTCATCATGCAGAGTGGACCGGACTTGTTTAACATTGTTCGGGGTCTTGATGGCCGATGAAGTGTGCAGTTTGATAGGACGCCTGCACTTTCGGCTCAAGGTCATGTATGCTCCTCGGCGCGAGGGAACGCTCCATGTTTCCATTAACTATAATAACGCCGCGGGGGTCCGAGCATTTTGAGCATTAAGTAAGCATAATGCGGGACCGCATTGAAGCGAGCGAAGGCGGTTCGTCCGAGCAGTGCGTGATAACCACTGTGGAAGGGGACGATGTCGAAGATCAAGTCTTCTCTTCGGAAGTTGTCCGGCAAACTGAAGACTACTTCCAATGTTACTGAGCCCGTGCAGCGGGCTTCTACACTAGGTATTACTCCTTTAAAGGTGGTGTTAGTAGGCTTGATTCTAGATGGGTCGATACCCATTTTGCGGATCATGTCTTGATAAATCAAGTTAAGACTGTTGCGGCCGTCCATGAGGACTCGGGTCAGATGGAATCCGTCGATGATTGGGTCAAGGACCAAGGCTTCCAAACCTCCATGATGGATACTGGTTGGGTGGTCCTTACTATTGAAGGTGATCGGGCAGGCCGACCAGGGATTGAATTTTGGGGTGACCAGCTCTACGGCGTAGACGTCCCTTAGCGCACGCTTGCGCTCCCTCTTGAGGATATGAGTGACATATATCAGATTCACTATTTTCACCTCTGGGGGGAATTTCTTCTATCCCCCTACGTTCGGTGGGCGAGGTTCTTCATCGTCCTCGCTTGGCGGTCCTTTCCCCTTGTGTTCGGTGATTAACTTATCAGCTTGTTTAAAGACCCAACAATTTCTGTTGGAATGATTGGCAGGTTTGTCAGGGGTGCCATGACTCTAGCAAGGTCGATCGAGTATTTTGTCCAAACTGGATGGACCATCTTTGTTTCCTTTGAATGGCTTCTTTCGCTGTCCGGATTTAGAGCCACTGAATCCGGCGTTGACCGCCGTGTCTTCGGTATCTTCATTGTTGCTTCGACACTTGTGTTTGTTGCGCCGTGGCCTACCGTTGCCATCTCTGGCTTCGGAGGTGCCAGGGTCGCTGGTACTGTTGCTTCTACGAGCTAACCAGCTATCTTCCCCCATGCAAAAGCGGGTCATGAGTGCGGTAAGGGCTACCATGGACTTCGGCTTTTCTTGGCCGAGGTGTCGGGCAAGCCATTCGTCGCAGACCCTATGTTTAAAGGCCATGAGGGCTTCGGCGTCTGGACAATCGACGATTTGGTTCTTTTTAATTAAGAACCTAGTCCAGAGTTTGAGGGCTGACTCCCCGGGTTGCTGGACTATATGACTTAGGTCATCGGCGTCCGAAGGCCGGACATAGGTACATTGGAAGTTGTCTCGAAAGGCGTCCTCCAAATCTTCCCAGCTACCAATGGAGTTCTCTAGGAGGCTATTTAGCCAGTGCCGAGTTGGTCCCTTTAGTTTTAGTGGGAGGTACTTGATGGCGTTGAGATCGTCCCTCGAGCCATGTGGATATGGAGAAGAAAATCTTCAATCCATACTGTGGGATCTGTCGTTCCATGGTATGATTCAATGTTCATGGGCTTAAACCCTTCTGGGAACTAGTGATCCATTACCTCATCGGTGAAGCATAAGGGGTGTGCAGCGCCTCTGTATCGGCGATGTCAAAATGGAGTTCGGACGGCATCCGTGTTTGGTTTTCAGCCCGGGTGAGGTTATGCTTGTTGCACAGGGCCTGATGGCCGTCCTCTCGCCCCTTGATCCATAGATAGATCTGGTCTGACCGGCTCTATTGTCCATGTCATTGTGTAGGAAGTAGGTGTAGCCCGGAGCCGCTACCTCCTTGCCTCTACGGCGGGCTGGTGCGGGCTGGTGTTCGGCGTAAGTAGCTACTCTGTCCCATCCACGTGGTGGTCGGTCAGGTTCATCAGCAGATTTATACTTTGGCGGTATTGGCTCAAGGGCCTCGTCATCAAATTGTGGTAGTAGCTTGCACTTCGGGTAGCTATTTGTTGGGCCTTCGAGGCCGTATTCTTCGGCTGCCAGGACTGTAGTCCATCTGTCATTGAGTGTATCCTGTTTGTCTTGAAGCTACTGCTTCTTCTTTTTTAGGCTTCTCGCTGTTGCGATTAGCTGGCTCTTAAAGCGCTCTTGCTCGAGGGGTTCCTCTGGCACAATGAAGTCTTCATCGCCGAGGCTCACATCATCCTCGGAGATTGGTAGATAGTTACTGTCCTCCGAGTCCTCGTTCCCGACCGGATCATTGGGGTTAACTTGCCCCTCCTCCCAATCATCCTGTTCGGATGTGGGCTCGACGGGGGCTTCGGGGTCTTCGGCGTTCTCGGGAGTGTTATTGTCTCCGGTGCCGGTATTGCTGTCTTTTTCACGATGCAATTTTGAGCAGCGCCGCTGGCGTCGACGCTTCGGTGGTGCCTCTGCGGGCTTGTCCTCAACCGGATCCTTCCTACCTTCTCCATCATCCTCTTTGGGTGTATCCACCATATACACGTCGTATGTCGAGGTGGCCATCCAACATCTGGTAAACAGCGAGTCTTAGCCTTGTTTTCTCCGGCATCGTCGTCCATGTCGTCGATGTCTTCGGTGGCATAATCCATCATTTCGGTTAAGTCTTCGATAGTGGCTAAGTGGGTGGTGGGTGGGATGTAAAATTCCCCGCTTTCAACCCCTATTACGGGCTGGCGTAGTTCGGAGGTGATTCCTCTGTAATGGCGAGGGATCACATTAAGTCCAGAGCCTCGTTTAAGAGCGAGGTTTGGACGGGGAAGCAAAAGTCCGTGGAGCTAGGCATGGCAAAAGCCTCCTGGCCATGCTCACTTGGCGTGGATCTCGAGAGTTCGGAGCTAGCGTCCGGGGGTGAGTCCGGCTTTCCAATGATAGGGGGAACCCAGTTTGACTCCAGGCTTGCCAATGACACAGTCCCCTCCAGGTCTCCGGTAGCGAGCTTCATAATTGCAGAGAGTCCAGTGGGCTCCAAACTCCCATCTTTGGACCCGGTAGTTTGCTCTGGATCTAAGGCCAGAGCGGTGGTCGAGGCCGGGAACCCTTCGAAGATCAAGTCTCCTCGGATATCAGCGACATAATTCAGGTTCCCAAAACTGATCTGATGAAGAGGGGCGTAGCTGTCGATCTGTTCAAGGTGGCCAATCGAGTTGTCACGCAGCGCGAAGCCGCCGAACACAAAAAGTTGACCGGGGAGGAAGGTTTCCCTGGAAACAGCATCGTTGCCGATGATTGAACGAGCCATCGAACCTTCTGCTAACGACACAGTGGAACTCTCAATGAAAGCACCAATGTCGGTGTCAAAACCGGATGATCTTTGGTACGGGGTCCCGAACTGTGCGTCTGAGGATCGAGGGTAACAGGAGACAAAGGGGGCACGATGTTTACCCAGGTTTGGGCCCTCTTGATGAAGGTAATACCCTACTTCCTGCTTGATTGACTTTGATGAGTATAGGGGTTACAAGAGTCGATCTACCTCGAGATCATAATGGCTAAACCTTATGTCTAGCCTATATGATTTGTGATAGCCTCCATGGACTAAACCCCTTCGGTTTATATAGACACCGAAGGGGCCTAGGGTTGTACAGAAGAAGGAATCTACACATCTGGACGCCAATCTTGGCATCCACGCAAAGGAGAGTCCCATCCGGACACGGGGGAAGGCCTTCTACCTTGTATCTTCACGGACCATCAGTCCGGCCCATGTCGCTTAGCCCGGACAGCCGAGGACCCCATAATCTAGGACTCCCTCCATCCGGGCAGACTCCCTTCGCCCTGGTCTATGGTGCAGAAGCAGTTATCCCCAATGAACTCATTTACGGGTCGCCTCGAGTGTTTGCCTATGATGAAGTAGCGCAAGATCAGCACCGGCGCGATGACGCTGTGCTACTCGAGGAGAACCGTCTCTGGGCTGCTACATGTGTTGCATTCTACTAGCAAGCCCCGCGTCGCTATCATAGCCGCAGGGTTCATGCCCGGTGTTTTTAGGAAGGTGACCTTGTCCTTAGGCACGTTCAGTCTGCTAAGGGTACAAACAAGTTGTCACCAAAGTGGGAAGGCCCTTACCGGGTAGTACGAGTCACCAGACTTGGCGCAGTCCGTCTGGAGACCGAAGATGGCCCTCAGTTGCAAAACTCATGGAATATTGAGCATCTCCGCAAGTTCTACCCGTAAGGCGTGGCTGTCGGGCCCTGCCCGGCAGCCACCCTTTTGTACAGGCCTTGCCTCAGCTGCATGTAACCCCTTGTACAAAGCCGGGGCGATGACCCCATGCAAGATAAAATAAAGAAGCGCTGTGGGGGGCCCCCGACCAAGATTGCATGCATGCATGAGCATTCCAAGATCACCGCATAAGCATCTCATGAGCATTTGCATATGCATATAGATAGGATCGCATCCTGCCTTCATTCTCATCTGCATGAAGCTGCAGGTTCCTGTCGTGGACTTGGCTTTGACAAGGTGTTGAGAAGATTGCGCGGCACAGTGATCCCCGGCAAACCAAACAGATAAGTTTTACCTCCTGTCCATCAGTGTTCTGTAAGGCTATAACTTGAGCATGAGAAAGCTTTGCCACTCCTTTGAGACTTAGGTGCTCCCATCCATGACTCGAACACTACTTCGGTCAGGATGGTCGCAGTGGCCTTTGGTAAAAAGAAGTTGGCTGGGGGCTGGTCTGTCTGTCTATTCCCCGGCAGACGCAGCTCTCCGGCAGACAAGAAGGTACCGGCAGGATAGCCGACCAGGAAAACTCATTTGTTTATATTAAAGAGGCATCTCACCTCTGCATGGACATACACATGCACGGATTCCTGACAAGGTTCATCTTTTTCATTAATATGCTGATACAAGTACAAGCATTATAGAGCACAAACATGGACACGAGAGATTACATTATTTGAATTAAAACTTGGCAAATGCCTACAGATTTAAGATTGAAAAAAGATAAGTGCCCCGTAATGCCCTTTATTGTCCCTCTCCTCCTAGGCACGGCCGTCGAAGGTGAGGAGGGCAAAAGGAGCACCTGGGCAGAAGCCCAGCCCACCCCCCTCGGGCTCCAGGAGAGGTAGCCCGACGGGAGCAGGAGCACTGGGAATGCGTCGATGGAGAGCACGGCCGAAGGTGACCCGTCGACCACCGCCACCAAGGCAAGCAGGACACGGCAGGGCTAACGGAGCTGCAGCCAAGGAGGAAGACTGCCGGGGTCCAGCTGGAAGACAGCTGGAGGTGTCCGGGAGCACCATCACCACCTCTGCATCCAACTCCCTGACGAACCACACTGCCGGGAAGGAGATGTGGATGGAGATGATGGTGTTGCCGCCTGATGAAGATGGTGCGGGCGGCGATCAGCCGGAGTCAGAGTGATCGCTGCCCCGCCCGCTGCCTCGTCATTGCCGTCACTGTGCTCCTTGTCGATTCCGCTCGAGGAGGAGCTTTCATCGTCAGTCAAGCTCTCCGCACGGCACCCTAAGCGACCTCCTGAGCGCCCGAAGATCTTGACAAAGAGCAGGCCGCTCTCCCATTAATTTAAACTGGAGAACATGCCCTTCCGAGAAGCCTTGGGCACGGGCGAAAGTCTTCCAGCCGCGGCGGAGATACATGACATGAGGGGCAGGGAAGTCGACATCAACCCACATGATGCCGTTCCCACAACCCCCCATGTGCAACCTCAGAGCACGCGGTTGTTCGAGCTCCATCTCCCGTGCAAAGAGAGTTGGAAGGCAAAGATGACCACACAAGGGCTTGTACAACCTGAGGATGAACTCCCGAGGTTGGTCCCCGACGTGGCCTTCCATCGGAGGAGGAGCCGCCGGTGGGGACACAACCAAGGCGCCGCCCCGCCCTCCTCCTCCTCGAGCACCGCCGCGACCTCGGCCTCGCCCCCTTCCTCCTCCCCTTGCGGCGGGTTCCGCTACCATGGGATCCGGAGGAGGGGGGATGCACTATCGAGTAGAAGCCCTCGTCGCCGCCGCCGGAACATCACCACGCCCTCGCCCTCTCACCATGGCTAGAAGGGAAGGGTTGTGGAGAAGAAGAAGTGTGTGCAGAGAGGCACTGCCTCTACCCCTTTTTATAGGGGGGACGAGGCAGGGGGATGGCCCCTCGCGCAGGAAATGGCCGCCCCGCTCCTCCAATGCAGCCTCTCTGCACCCTCTGCAGCTTTGGGAATCAAGGCCGACCCTCTGCTCCAACCATCAACCCTCGATTTTCACCCATGGCACTCCTCCCCGTGCCCTCCGCATCCACCACCTACCACGCCCAATGCATGCGGAACACGTGGCAGGTGCGTGCGGGACGTGAGGCAAGTGGGATGGCGGTTTTCGCCCCGTGATCATGGGGCGAGGAGAATCCGCAGGCCACGATCAAAGTTCTCCCATAGCATTGCGCATGACGCATGGGGAAACCGAAAACTGGCCCGGAATCAAGGCTAATGAAGAAGCAAAGAAGACCTCAATAGACCAGCCTGTTCAGCAACCCCGGTTGTGCACTTATTAGGCCCTACCCCGATGATGCTCGGTACTGCATGCGTTCGGGGCAAGCCCGGGGGCTTCTGTCGCTGCAACAAACCCTGGGTCTGTTGCCCTGACTGTGCACATGCACGAGATCGAGATTGGAGCACCAACCCAAGCCAGAGTACAAGAAACCAAGAGATTCGAAGGACTAACATGCAGATCAGAGGGACCAAGACCAAGCCAGAGAAGCAAGATGTCGCCAAGAGAAAGGCCTCCTTTGCCGGTCAGGCGAGCCCGGCAAGGGGCAAGGCCACCCCCAGAAGCAGATGACCAAGGCACCCGGCAGGCCCTGCCGGGGCTCGCGGAGGCAAAACCACCACACCAACCACTTCACCACGACCCATGTCGTCTATCAGTGCGGTGTAAAGCCGCAAAGTGATTAAGTGGCCGCCATTCGCCACATGGCAGCCTCCCCCTACAGGAAAAACCCACAGACGACACCCGTCCTGCGACGTGTCAAGCAAGCAGGTGCAGGGTTGGCAAAATAGCCCGTCAAGCCTTGCCGGGCAACCAACAATGTCACATTGAGTGGTGCATTTAATGCACCCTGTCAGCCCGCAGACTTAGGTATGATAGCACTATTGCTATCTTATCAGTGCGTACTGACTACTTTGCCATTGTGGTGACCCCTTGATCTATAAAGGAGGCCCATGGCAATCGTAGAAAGGGTTAGAAGGTTGGCTAACTCACACCCCCATACGCGCGTAGCCACTGCTGCCCCAAGGCAGCCCATGCCGGGCAAGTGTACTATGCTCCGCCACCACCTTTCCGCCATCAATCCACCAAAGCAGGAGTAGGGGTTTACACCTCGCGGCACCCCGAACCTCGGTAAAACTACCCGCGTGATGTCTGTCGTGCTGCCACACGCTCGTCTGCTCTTTGTGCAACTCGACGTCCCCCTACCGAACCAGCAAGGGGCCTCCTGGTCCCATAGGTGGCTGTGGTTTCCGGTGAAATAGTGGTTCAACAATACTCGAATCTAAGCCCAGTACGCTCCGCCTATTACTCTTGAGAGTTGCAAACTCTCTAGATGGTTAGGTGTCAATTTCTTCAGAGACCAAGAGTGATTGTGGTTCTCGAAGAAGAAGTCTATAAAGGTTCGGAGATCACCTCAAGGACCTACCACAAGTGATCGGCACTGGTTGATGAACCAATTGTCGAGGAGAATAGGGCGAAGAGAGTTTATCTTCCGTGTTAAGTCACAACCCCTCCAACCAGACATAGGCCTTGTGGAGAAGGAAAAACTGGTCTACCAAACACCTTGTCGCTATCGAGCATCACTGGTTACATCTGTTCTCCGTCGTTACTTTCAAACGTTTTCAATTATGTGATTTGTCTCGATGCATGCTCTTAGTTTCCATTCGATAGCTTGTATTCGCTCGCTATACTCTGTTTTCAGTCGCTCCGCTACTGGGTTCCGAGAGTTTTGAGATTTCCGAAAGAATTTTTAAAACTCCCATTCACCCCCCTTTGGTAGACATACTTCATTCCTACAATTGCTATCAGAGCAAGGTACTCCTTGACTCTGCTCATTTTGGTCTAACAACCTTGGATTTTAAGTATGTCTTCAGTGAGCTACAAGTCGCGTCTCAAGATTCCCATCTTTGATGAAACGGACTATCCCTTCTGGAAAGCGAAGATGAAGATTCGTCTCCGAGCTATTGATGATGATATGTGGAATGTGGTGCAGAATGGATTCACGGTTGAAGTGCCCCAAGTCCCTACTGACCAGGAGAAGAAACTCATTCAGATGGATGCTCAAGCGAAAGATGAAGTTGGTGGCCATCTCTCTCGTGCTCAATTTCTTTGCTACCGCCAGTGTGAAACAGCGAAGGAATTGTGGGACATTCTGGAGAAGATAAATGAGGGTGTTTCAACTTAGAAAGAAGCTCACATTGATACTCTTCAGGCAAAGTTCAATTGGTTCAAGCGCATTGGAAATGAAAGATGTCATTAAACTTTCAATCGTCTGAGTGACATAGCAAATGAGCTTCAAGGTCTCAGCGCGAAAGACATCACTGATCACGAAGTTATGAAGAGACTACTTCGTTCTCTTGACACTTCATTCGACACACTGGTTATGATGATTAGGGAACGACTTGATTTCAAAGATCTCGACTCTGCTGATATCATGGAAAGGATAAACACCCACGAGGAACAAGAAGAAGGAAAGAGAGATCTCTATGGCTCGGTTCACCACAAAAGTCATGCTCTCAAGGCTATGGCTGACTCTTCTTCCGAAGGAAATGCCGAAGAAGATTCTGATGACTCACAAAGACTCAAAAAAGATCAATCAAGAAAAGATTCCAGCGCCTTCACAGGAAGAATCAGTTCTAGAAGAAAGGATCAAGAAACTCTAGCGGTTAAAATTTTTCATCAAAACCTATGGGAGATTCCACCTGCTTCAAGTGCAAAAAGCCAGGACATTCATTTCTAACTGCGCTCTCTGGGAAGCTGAAATTTGTGCCAGTGGAAGATATGATTCAGGCAACTATCGAGGCAAAAGAAAGAGCAAGAACTAGGATTCCGATGATGATAAGAAAACAAAGAAATACTTCAAGAAGAAGGACAGTTCAGCCTCCAAGTCTTTGTCAAGGTCTTCACCAAGGAATCCTTTCATGTCCTCCTCCAACCGCAAGAATACCTCTCGCAAGGCCAATGCTTACATTAGCAAGGAGATGGACTCCGATGAAGAAGAGTCATCTGAATCCGTAGAAGTTGAGGAATGTGATGAGGATTCTGATTCCGGCTTGGCTGGTATAGCCTGTGCCTCCACCCCTATGTCAAGATTCTTCAAAAAACATTCAAGCGACGATGAATCTCCTACCTACTGCTTCATGGCTAAAGCTTTGAAAGAAAAGGACTATGTCTCCGAGTGTACCTAATGGATAGTGGATAGTGGATGCACTAGTCATATGACCGGAGACAAGTCATTGTTTGTCGACCCCAACTTAACTGCTTCATCTTTGAAGTATATTACTTTCGGCGACAACAACAAGGAAAGGTAATTGGGTTAGGTAAAATTGCTATATCCAGAGACAAGACTATTGATGATGTTTTACTTGTTCAGTCTCTTGGATTCAATCTTTTGTCAGTTGGCAAGCTATGTGATCTTGGCATGCTAGTTCTATTTGCCATATCCAAATGCATTGTCTTTATGGCCATTGACAATTCCTTTGTCTTTGAGGGAATAGAAAAGGTGGTTGATATATTGTGGATTTATCTAAGGGTTCCTATGTCTAAACTTGTTTGCTTGCAAAATCAATCGAAGGTTGGCTGTGGCACCGAAGACTTGGTCATGTAGGTATGTGAAATTTGCAGACTCTAGTGAAGAAAAATCATCTTTGTGCCATTCCTGATGTAAAATTCGACAAGGATCGTCTTTGTGCTGCATGTGAGGCTGGTGAATTGGCTACGAAACGTCATTCATCAAAGACTGTCATGACCATGACAAGACCTCTGTAAATTCTTCATATGGATTTATTTGGACCTGAAAACTATGCAAGTTTTGGTGGAAGTCATTATGGTTTGGTTATTGTTGATGATTTCTCTCATTAAACTTGTCTCTAAGACAAAACCTTCACCCAAGACATCTTCAAAAGATTCGCAAAGAAGGCCCAGAATGAATATGATGTGCGAATTAAGCATGTCAGAAGCGACAATGGTGCTGAGTTTAAAAATACTCATATCGAACATTTTCTCGACGAAAATGGTATCACTCATGAGTTCTCTGCTGCATACACTCCCCAACAGAATGGAATTGTTGAGTGAAAGAATATTACACTCATCGAAATGGCGAGAACAATGCTCAGTGAGTATAAAACCCCTATTCGCTTCTGGGCCGATGCTATTAACACTGCTTGTCATGTTGTGAATCGTGTTTATCTTCACGAGTTCCTTAAGAAAACTTCATATGAGCTTATCACTAGCAAGAAACCAAATGTTTCTTATTTACGTGTTTTTTGTGCACCTTGCTAAATTCGTGACATGAATCATAATTCCAAGTTTGCACCTAAGGCACATGAAGGTTTTCTTCTTGGTTATGGCTGGAACTCGCATACTTATCAGGTCTATAACTCTCACCATGGCAAAGTTATGGAAACGGTAAATGTGTGGAATCTAACGACTCCCAAAAGGAGCACCTACCTGATGTGATAGATGAACAATGGCCATTGGGAGCGTCAAGCCAGTTGAAGGAAATCCTGCTGACTCTTCCAATGATGATGATGGCCCCATGACTCGAAGTAGAACTCGTCAAGCCACTGCCAAATAAAATGCCCCTATGAACACAAATGGCAACCAGAATGCTAATGCAAATCTGAATAGCAATGTCGATACAAATGCCTATCTCGATGCCGATACTAAGGAAAATGCAAATGATCATCATGACGAAAATCCTCTTCCTCGAGTGGCTAATCGAGTTGACCCTACATTAACTACTATGGAAGTTTCTCCTTTGTCTCATTGGCAAAACCTATAAAGTATAAAGAAGCCGTGAATATCCCGATTGGATGAATGCTATGCAAGAAGAGTTGGTGCAGTTCGAATTGAATGATGTGTGGGAGTTGGTTGACAAACCGAATCCTAAGAAGCACAATATCATCGGCACCAAATGGATATTCCGGAACAAGCAAGATGACAATGGCATTGTTGTGAGAAACAAAGCACGTCTTGTCGCTCAAGGGTATACACAGGTAGAAGGTATTGATTTTAGTGAAACATATGCTCATGTTGCTCGCCGTGAGGCAATTCGTATTCTCCTCATTTATGCCAACTACAATGATATCCTGCTTTATCAAATGGATGTGAAAAGTGCTTTCCATAATGGTGAACTTTATGAGGAAGTGTATGTTAATCAACCACCTGGATTTGAACATCCTTAGTTTCCTAACAAAGTTTTCAGATTGAGAAAGGCCTTATATGGGCTGAAGCAAGCCCCTCGAGCTTGGTATGACACCTTGAAGAGATTTTTGCTCGACAAAGGGTTCAAGCCAGGATCCACTGATTCCACCCTTTTCACTGGTGCTGTTAATGGCGATCTATTCATGTGTCAAATTTATGTGGATGATATTATCTTCGGCTGTACTAACAATGCTTGCAGCTTGGAGTTCGGGAAAATGATGTCCAAGAAATATCAAATGTCTATGATGGGTGAACTTAATTTCTTTTTCGGACTACAAATACGTCAACAGGACAATGGAATTTTCATATCTCAGGAGAAATATCTGAGAGACTGTCTGAAGAAGTTTAAAATGCAAGATTTTAAACTTAAGGGTTACAAAACTCCAATGCCCACGAATGGTAAGCTGGGCGCAGATGTGTACAGTACGGATTATGATTAGATGGCTTATCTTTCGATGATTGGTTATCTGCACTACCTATGTGCATCCAGACCTGATATTATATTGAGTGTTTGTATGTGTGCCCACTATCAAGCTGCACCAAAAGAATTGCATCACCGAGCGGTCAAGCGTATTCTGAGATATTTGGCGCACACCCCACCTTAGGTTCATGGTATCCTAAGGGATCAAAGTTTCATCTTGTTGGCTATTCAGACTTAGATTAGACAGGTGACTTAGTTGACATGAAATCTACTTCAGGGACATGCCATTTCCTTGGTAGATCTTTGGTATGTTGGTCATCAAGGAAGCAAAATTCTGGATCTCTCTCTACGGCTCTGTCATGGAGGAACTTGATCACCAATAGGGCCATGGGCCCCTTTGTGGTTTGGCAAGGGGGATATCACGTTGCACAAAGAGTGGAGGCCATAAGGCAGCATGACGAAGAGACTCTGGCAGTTTTTACCCAGGTTTGGGCCGCTGAGAAGCCTAAAACCCTCCTCCTACTTTGGTGGATTGAATGGAGGAACACGACAACACGCAACGCTCAAATCCGGCAAGGTGGCCTCAGGGAGAGCTGCTACGCGTGTACAAGTGTGTAAAAGTCCGAATCCTTGTCTAGGTTGCCTTGGACCTCCTTTTGTAGTCCAAGGGGTAACCACAGTGGCAAACAGACATTATCTTGTGATTAGATAGCCAACAAGTGCTATCATACCTAACTCTGGCACTTGGGACAAAATGCCATAAATGCTACCTTAGGTGACCTGCAGGGGTGCATTCCCGGTAAACTTATTCCACCGCTTAACCATCTTTTGTTATTATCTTGACACGCCTCTCGACGGGTGTCAAATGGGTGTGATTCGTCTTCCAGCAGACTGCTGCGTGCTTAGTGTAAGTAACCTAGATTCCTGGAGGCTCGACACCGCATCGATAAGTGACTGGCATCGCGGTGCGGTGGAGCGGTGGCGCCCTGGCGGGGTTTTTGGTCTTGGCTACACCGGCAGGCTTGTGGGGTTTATTCTGGACTTGTTTTCAGAGCGGTCTCGACCTGGCTTGGCTCTCTTGCCCGGCAAGGGAGCCCTTCCTAGGGTGATATCCTGCTATCTTGTTCTTCTTAATGCTCTTCTTGATCACACGGAGAGCGACTTCTCTGGATTGGCCTTGTGTTACATGTTGGTATTGGATGTGTGATCGCCAGCACGCCTGTGTATGAGTCCGGTCAGTGAACGCTGATGTTTGTTGCACCGACAGGAGCCCCCGGGCCTGGCCCACACGTGTTGTCGGGCATCGTTGGGGTAGGCCCTAACAAATACACGGGCGGGCACTTCGATCATGCCACAATGGGGTCCATGTCTATCTTGACATCTTCTTTGCTTCTTCATTAACCTAGGATTGAATTAGCTTCCAGTTTCCCCACGAGTCGTGTGACATAAAACTCTATGGGGTTAGGTAACAGACGTGTAGGGCGCGTGAATGAGTTCCCTGGCATAAAGCTACACGCCCGGGATTGGCGCAGGAGGGCGGTCGCCAAATCCGGACGCTGTCAGCGGCGCAGACGACCCAGATAGGCGAAGCGGGGCAGTTGCCTCTTGGTTGGCAA
The DNA here is from genome assembly GCA_021605205.1 of Aegilops longissima. NCBI lineage: Eukaryota > Viridiplantae > Streptophyta > Magnoliopsida > Poales > Poaceae > Aegilops > Aegilops longissima. Next base: position 211,619,471 of record CM038678.1, on the reverse strand, counting down.
GGAGCCAGCCACGCTCCGCTATAAAAGGAGGCGCGGAGGTGATAGGAGGGGCTCAACCCACACATTCCTTTCTTCTTATCCTCACGCTCTCCTACACCATCGCGAGGGGAAGTGGGCGCGGTCGAGCTCTAGCAGTGGTGGCGAGGGCTTCTTCTCGGCACCGTATCCCTGCCCCCACTTGGGATGCATAGGCAGGATCCAGTGTGCAAGGCAGAGTCGCGGGGCATGGTCGTGGCCGACGCGGTGCTCGGGGCCAAGGAGGATGTGGTGCTGGCTCGGCCACTCCTCTTCCAGCCGCTCTGACTCTGCCGAAGGGCCATGTCGGAGATACGGCGTTGGAATTCCTTGTTAGGCTGTACAAGCCCCTGCGCAGTGATACGTCTCCAACGTATCTATAATTTTTTATTGCTCCATGCTATATTATATATTGTTTTGGACTATATTGGGCTTTATTTTCCACTTTTATATTACTTTTGGGACTAACCTATTAACCGGAGGCCCAGCCCAAAATTGTTGTTTTTTTGCCTATTTCAGTGTTTCGAAGAAACGGAATATCAAATGGAGTCCAAACGGAATGAAATCTTCGGGAACGTGATTTTCTCATCAGATAAGACCCAAGAGACTTGGACCCTCCGTCAAGAAAGCCACGAGGCGGTCACAAGGGTAGAGGGCGCCCCCCTAGGGCGCGCCCCCTGCATCGTGGGCCCCTCGAAGCTCCACTGACGTACTCCTTCCTCCTATATATACCTATGTACCCCCGACAGATCAGATACGGAGCCAAAAACCTAATTCCACCTCCGCAACTTTCTGTATCCACGAGATCTCATCTTGGGGCCTGTTCCGGAGCTCCGCTGGAAGGGGATTCCACCATGGAGGGCTTCTACATCATCACCATAGCCTCTCTGATGAAGTGTGAGTAGTTTACTTCAGACCTTCAGGTCCATAGTTAGTAGCTAGATGGCTTCTTCTCTATTTTTGGATCTCAATACAATGTTCTCCCCCTCTCTCGTGGAGATCTATTCGATGTAATCTTCTTTTTGTAGTGTGTTTGTTGAGATCGATGAATTGTGGGTTTATGATCAAGATTATCTATGAGCAATATTTGAATCTTCTCTGAATTCTTTTATGTATGATTGAGTTATCTTTGCAAGTCTCTTCGAATTATCCGTTTGGTTTGGCCAACTAGATTGGTAGTTCTTGCAATGGGAGAAGTGCTTAGCTTTGGGTTCAATCTTGCGGTGTCCTTACCTAGTGACAGAAAGGGTTCACTACAAAAAGATACACTTCCGTGATGATACGTGTTTGTCACAGTAGGTCGCGTTTTCTGTCATGCATGTACATCCATGACGATTTTATGACAGAATAAAGATAGTCATACCTGTGCTGCCGTAGAAGTGTTCCATGACATTACGAAAATTATCATCACGTAGTGTCCACTTCCATGACGATAAATCGCGTGGCCACGAAGTGCTTTCGCCAAGGGTGACCGACACATGGCATCCACCGTGAATCGAACGTCGTTAAGCTTATCGGGTCGGGTTTTGGATCCGATAAACCGTTAACAGCCCGACCAATGGGGATTTTCCACGTGTAAAATCATCATTGGCTGGAGGAAACACGTGTCGGCTCACCATTGGGACAGATGTCATCCGTTCATTGGACCGAAGTCACCTATGATACGGCGACACATGGCACGGCCCAACAGAGGCCCATTCCTGTGAAAAGGCCGGCCCATTTGACTTGGTCAAAAGGTGGTGGCCCGTCCCACGGTAAGCCTGTTAACGGCCTGTTCGCATATAGCCCATTTACAGCCCGCTAACCCAAGGCCCGTTACGCCCTATCCGAATTAGGCCCAGTAGCGTCATCTGGGCCGTCCCATATGATTCAGCCCATTTTAACTTCCGGCCCATGTGTGGCCCATGAATTCTTTCGGCCCATATGAGGACCTTTGTAACTCTTGGCCCATTAACGGCCCGTGGTGAAACGGCCCGTAATGAACAAATGTATCACTTTATACCCATTAACGCCCGTTATTCCATTAGGCCATTTCAGCCCAAGTTATCTTTCGCCTTCTCAGGCCCATTGATTCTTGGGCTCATTTGCAACATTCGTTACATACGACCCGTTCATCGCTATTTTCGCTTAGGGCCAAATTCAGCCCGTCGTTACGATCCGCCCATTTGCGGACCGTTAATCGTTGGGCGTTTTCATGTAAAAAACCGTCGGGCTGTTTTCATAGAGTTATCAACACGGCCTATTAACGCCCGTTATGGTCCACTAATAGTACGCCCATGATTGGCTAAATTGATACGCTCGTAGAAGGCCCATGGATCCTACGGCCCGTATGAGGCCCATGGATAGTACGGCCCGTAGAAGGCCCATGGATCGTACGGCCCGTAGAAGGCCCATGGACCCTACGACCCATAGAAGGCCCATGGACCCTAAGGCCCGTATAGAAGGCCGATGGATCTACGACCAGATAGAAGGCCAATGGATCCTACGGCCGACGAAGGCCCATGGATCATACGACTGCAGGAGGCCCATAGTTACAACAATCCGTGTGTTGCCATGATTATTTTGGCCTAGTTACCAAAAATAGGCTATTGTGGCCACTAGAAAAACACGTAAAAAGAAGCTGAGTGACTACAAGCAAACAACTAAACAAGACAATAAGGAAATAAATAAGCAAGCAATTAACGCTAGCCTATTACCGCTATTACACATATTACATCCATGGGCATCAAAGTTCGCCACCGGTGCAAATATAGGGAACAAAGCAGATATTACATACATTGGCCGTCAAAATTGGCCACCAAAGGCAAATAAACGCGGCACAAAACAAGAGCATAATCAAACAACTTCGTAAGAGCTCAAGAAACGTTATCCTCGGTATCCACCATGCCGGCAATAAGCTTAGCAAGCTGATTAGCTTTGTCTGCTTGGCGCTAAAATCCTCCAACGCTTGTTGTTGCACCGTAAAGTATGCATCCGAATGCTCCGGGGACTTCCGCAGTCCTTCCGCTTCTTGTCGCAAAGACACTGATCGATGTCTTTCACTTGTAGTTGAGACTCAAGAAACTGAACTGATTCGCATAAAGTGAGTTTGAATAGCTTGTGCAAGCGGTAGTGGCAAGAACTCGAACACTAAACCAAGACAGACTTTGGGGTTGTCTCATTGTCTTCAAGATAGTCTTCCTTAGCTGTTTTATCAGCTTTGTTGGAGACCAACAAGGATGTGTCACTATCTTGAACCTTATCTTCATTACTTCCTTTACCATTGCTTAATAAGGCACTCTTCCCCAATATTCTCACAAGATTCTAAAAGAAGAAACAAGGCATACATAACAAGTTTAGCATGTACTAGTATATGAAACTCATTTTGGTGAACCAGTTCATTAGTAAGGTGGACAGGATTAAACTACCAAGTCTTCTATTGCCAAGTACTAGTATATAATAAAAGCATCAAACAAACATATATCTATGTCCTATGGTCACTGCATTGTCTTGCCAAATCAAAATAGAGACACGGTTCAAATCATATCAGTTCAAGACAAAGCAGCAGTGAAAGAATACAAAGCGTGGGAAACTACACGGCACAAAGAGATTTCAGATGGGTACCACGGGTCTACATGTACAACAACACAATTGGCTCTGTTGTGATGCTAGTAATGTGCATGATATGAAAGTCAACTGTATACACAATTGAAATTGAAATCAACAGAGCTATTGATAAGAGCAAACCTGTTAAAGAAACATGCGTGAACATACCTGTTGTGCCATTGGAGTTTCGATTGGATCCTTCAATTTAAAAATAAGTTTGTATGAGTAAATACAGTGATACAAGAGCAAAGCAATCATAGTTAAAAAAAGGCGTGCCTAAGCGAGCGCTTAAGCGCGCCTAGGCTCTAGGCATCGGCAAAACGCATTGCGCATAACTACGCATAATTTGTGCATAACTGTGCATAAGCATGCGCTTTGGTTAGTAAAGCGCAAGGCGGTGGCAAAACGCACAATTAACGCCTACCGCTTTTTTGAACTATGAGAGCAATGGAATCTTAAATTAGAACAGTTGTTCTTCAGGTTTAGGCACTTGTTCTACATGAACAGAGTATAGTAAGACGTAAGAATAAAATACTTAAAATAGAAAATGAGCTCATAGACCTTACCACATTCTTGGTTCGGGACCAAGACAGACAAGGCATTCCGGTCATCGTCCGAAGAATGTGTCTCGTGGAGAACGTAAGGGAATTTGATGAGTTTATTTGCCGGTGAAGTACGTTTTCTTCTGTGTAATTCGATACTACCACCAAGCATTCTTGAAGATAGCAGAGGTATTAGCACAGGTTACCTCATCCCGAGTTTCCAAATCGGTCCTTCTCTATAGAGAAAATGGGAAAATTTGTTGTATTATAACCATCATGGAGGTAGGATGTATGGGACGAAGCAAAGTAATTGCCATGAATAACATTACTTACACATAACTCCCGGACAAACACACTGAATCGGCATTTTCTTTCATCTTCAAGATAATATTTCCAAGATGGGAAGATACGCACATACGATTTAACAACATCAAATGCGATAGATGCTAAACTACGATTGGCTGGTTGTGCTTCCTCCACGTGAATAGGCGCATTAACCGGTGGAGTTGGGGTTTGCCGTGATAGTATCTTGGCCCTTTGGGCACCGGAGCTTCCTTACTAACTGCTCTTGTTTGGGAGCTCTGTGGTGGAGATGGTGATGTGTCAACGGAGGCTGGGTTACTATCGGCTGGGGTTGGGGTTAGATTGGGTGAAGCTGGTTCTCTGTCCATCGCAGAGGGGTACAATCTATAGAGTTTGGGTTATGTGTGGTAGGGCTGGTTCTTGTGCATGTACAACCGGGTGCTATCTCCACCAAGAGGTAGCACTGTTTTATTTGAAGACCGTGTTTTATTCCGCTAGATACCGCATCACCCGCCCAATTCAAATGGCTGATAAACAGGAAACATAGTTGAATGTACATACATTGTATGAGAGAGCAGATGCAATAGATAGTGTGGAAAAAGAGGGCATGAAATAGTTGACATGTATATTGTTTAACTAAAACGGATAGCATGACATAATTTCACATATATGATGTCTATCTAAACTGGATAGCATAGCATAACATAATTCAAAGATATGATGAATAACTAAACAGGATCGCATGACATAATTCACCTACATGTTATCTAAGTAATCAGGATCACATCATTTAAATATGTGATCTATATGCTAAACAGAGGGCATTCAATATGATGTCTGAACTAAGAACATGGTGTTGAATATTGTGTATATGATGTCTAAACTATGCAATGCAAGACACCGTATGCATGATATGAGCAGATAACCATGCCAAGTTAGAGCATACACCTCGGTGGGGAATAGGACTGGTCATCTGTCTCGAATCCATCTCCGAGGAGCTATCGACCCAACAAGAGATCTGCTTGACTGTGTAGCACTGCTCGCTCAAGGCCTTGTTTTCACTCCAGATTTTTCCATCTCCCACCCAAATGGCTGATTCACGTGAAGAGTAGTTTAATGTACAAACATTGTCGATAAATGGAAATGTAATGAAGAAAAGGATGGGCAAGATATCATTCAAATATATGATGCCTGGTTAAACAGGATGGCATTGCACATTTCACATATATTATGGCTGGCTAAAAGACATGAGACTGCATAATTCCCATATATGATATAGAAACTAAACAGGTGGCATTACGTAACATGTCTAAACTAAGCGGATGACATATATGATGTCAAAAGTAGGCACTTTGCAAGGCAACATATGCATGATATGACTAACATCATCATGCCAAGGTAGAGCAAACACCTTGGGGGTAAATAGGAGTGGTCGTGGCCTCGAATCCGCCTCGTAACAGATATCTTCCTCGGGATTACAACTGGAGAGGGTGGGGAGGGTTTTCCATTGAACCCACCATGGAGCGATGTCGCATGACATTGTATTGCCTCATAAAACTCTTCTCTTTTCTCTACATGTTCAGCATGACTGTGTACAATATCGACATGCATACGAAAAAAATATGGTGAGATTATGTAAGGAGAGCATGCAAAATTTAGAGTGATGGTAACAACCGGTGGATCGACGTTTTCCATTGAACCAAAATAGCCCTAATGGATCGACGTGAATGTATAGTAATAAGTGATGCAACAAGTGTACAACCTCTTGTCAGTAGCCGTGTCGATCTCAAAGATCATTGGGTTGGTCATTTGAAGCAGTTGAGGCAGAGGTGGCTGCCGGAGGTGTGGAGGAAGATCCAAGGAATCAGAGACGACATCTATGGCATCGCTCTATTGTGATGGATCGTTCTATCGTTGGAGCAGCTCCGGTGAGTCGAAGACGCCAAGGCTGAAGCAAGACAAGATGTACATCGTCAATCTCAAGTGGGATTCTAATAGCATCTCCAATAGATGATGTAAAATGGATGTAAAATTAACATCACCAAAAACCACCGACTACAATCGATGAGGTAAAACTGTTGACTCTGAAATTAACTGTCAAACTGAAATTTATTGTGGAATCTGAATGTTACCGTTTAAACTGAACGCAATGGTAGCAGAGAGGCACTTGACATGTAGTTTAGGAGGCCTGCAAGTCATCTTCAACCTGCACCCCTAATCGCCACCATCATCGTTCGAACCGCTGCCCCAGCCGCGCCACCGCCTCAAACAACTCGCCACCGCCGCCCGGCCAGCCCTCTAGGCCCCCGCCCCACCTGAACCCTAAGATAGATAGTGGGTACCTCTCCGTGAGCCCCGCCCTCGCCAAGTGGTGGTTCTTCCTTAACTCAATGAGCCCCCAACCCCGAAAATCGATCGAACCAAAAGTCGATTCAGTCGATCAAGTGTGGCTTAATCGAGCAGAGCAGCAGCAAAGATGAGCGAGGGGAGAGCAGCAAAAGAGCTGGGCGAAGCGAGCGATCGGCGAGAGCCGAGTAGCAGCAGCAGCAGCGAAGCGAAGGAAAGCAAGAGCCGAGCAGCAGCAGCAGATCCGGCTAGTATGGAAGCCGCCGCCAAGGGGCCTCAGACCTGGGGAGAGCCGCCGTGGAGATGCCACTGCGGCGCCCGGCCAAGGTAGCCGCCCATGGGGTGCGGGATGGAGCACCGTCGGCGCCGGGAGGTCGAGTTAAGGAGAAGGTGCGGTGCGATGAGTGTACAACCTCTTTGGTGGCGCCGAGTAGGCCTCGGCTTCATCCGAGGAGTCGGTGAGGATGCTGCAGTTCCGGTGGAGCAGGTTAAGGCGGCGTTGTGGGGATGGAGCAGCCGCGATAGACGAGGCGATCGTCGGAGCAGCTCCTTGGAGGTGGAGGACGGGGCGGCTGAACCGGCGAGATGGACGACGGATCCTCATTCGGGGAGGTGGACGAGGGACGTCGAGCTGTTGCGGTGGACGACGTCGTCGGGGAAGAGGCTCCAGCTGGGCAGCGGTGACGTGGCGGACGGAGGAGGGTGGGGTTTCGCGGCTCGAGCGGAGAGGTTATGGCGGCCTAGGATTTCGAATGGCGAAAAGGGGGCGATGGGAGGGGGTGAAGCATGACTTAGGGACGCGCTTGTCCAAAATGTAGGGTGTGTTACAAAAGTACCCCCCACCGATTTGAACTAGCGGCCTTTTCGGCTTAGGGTTAGAAGGGGGATTTCGCGTGTCGAGATTTGGCAGCTGGAGGGAGTTTTCGCGTGCGTTGTAATTTCGGGATAGCAACGCGCGGGTTGTGAAGGCGCCAGTTTTGGGAGCACGATATCTGAATTTTTCGGGATATAACAAGACGCGGGTTGAATTTTAGGGACAAGCCTAACGTGTAGTAATATTGTACTTGTACGTACCAAATCAATTCGCACTTCCCTCAACCAAAAAGAAAATGAAAAAAATAAAACTATTCACACCACACAAAGAGAGAGTCTTGCCCCGTTTTACTATACAAATGTTATTCAAAGCTACTCCCTCCTTCCATCTATATAGGGCCTAATGCGTTTTTCGATGCTAACTTTGACCAAATATTAGAGCAATGATATATGACATGCAACTTACACAAAGCACCCGATAACTTCGTGCGTGAAAGGTTCTTTCAATGATATAATTTTCACATTGTGCATGTCATGTACTATTAATCTTGTCAATAGTCAAAGGCGGTCTTAAAATCTCATTACGCCTATATAGATGGAAGGAGGAGTATGAATCCATGTTATGTCCGATTAATTTTTTCGCTTGCTGTATAATGCATGTAACCTACTCATACCAACATTTTAGTGCATTCCAAATGTCTATACTACCGCTGCAATTCGAACTAAATTTGAATTCGTTTCTCTATTTCAATAAGAATCTACAATCATGATTGTTGCCAACTTCAACCATCATAGTTTCCTTTCTATCCGCCAGATATAAATCGGACGGCCTATAATGCAGGATGGCAGGCACACCATCATCAACAACTCCATTTTTTATAAGAGTAGAGATAAAATATATTAAATGTAGTATAACATGTTCATAAACACACCATGTGTATCACCTTTATATATATTCACACATGCATCGGTTTAAAACACTATGATAAATTCTTCAAATATCTGAATTCGCTTTTTATAATGAAGTATATATGATCTCTATTCGTCTTTTACACCCACACAACCCTCTTATCTTTGTAGCTAGCGCTAACTTTCTCTTGTGGATGCACACGCCCGCATCCCTCTCACCCTCCCTCAGCATTCTCTAGCTCCATCGCGCAAATTTGTCTTTTCACTTTAGGTCGTTCATCCATGGTGTGTGTAGGCCCCCCAGCTCCTTCTTTACGGCACACATGATCGATATGCCTCTCTAGCCAGGTGTGCCTAGCACAAACAGAAGCTTCCCCTCTTCTCTTGTCACCGTCCATGCCTCACTCCCACCACTCTTTTCATCGTTCATGTACTCGCACACTCCTCCCCGCTCGATATAGTATGCCTCTCGTACCACCTCCTACATGCATCCTTTCTCTCTATCCTTCTCCTCGTGCCTCATTTGCTTCTAACACACACATGCATGTATACCGATCGATCTCCCAACATATACCTAGATCGACTTTAACTACCCCCCCATCGATCGACGTACCTCACAAGTTATGTCTCTCCTTTCTCTAACAAAGGGCGATTGATCTTCCTATGTAGTTATGTCTGCTTACCACAGCCACATTGTCCCCCTCATCATTCGTGCATGCCTCTGACCCGCTCTCTCACACGCATGCGTGCATGCACAACAAGCAGCCATCTCCTCTCTTATTGATATTGCGGGCGTGCCCTCCGTTTGTCTAGCAAGCCTATCCCACCATTTGTTAGAAGCAACTCCACTACCACCCCCTCCAACACTCTAGCTTTGTCTCTCTCCCAACCTTATTCCTCTCCTGCACATATGCATGGATGCCGATCGATCTCCCTTAATACATGAGGCATATCGATCTCCTTAATACATGAGGTAGGCCTCTCCTCCTCCACACATATACCAGCCATTGTACCTCTATAGTTAATTGGGCCTCCTCTTCCCCACCACACAACGATAGGCGGCGCTGCAGGTAGGTATCCATGCCACAGAGACAAACTGCACATGTCCCTCTCACGCTCCAAATGGGCCAGCCACTCTATATCTTTGACGTGGGCACACACAAATTGATGGCACTCTTTATCGATCACACACACACACACACACATCATCCCTCTTTTGATTCTATGGACACCTCAAGCCGATGATACCTCCACTCTCTTCTCGTGGATCGCCTCTATATATATGTTATATCCAGGACTCTATTTCACACACATTGCATATGTTACATTTTTGATTGACCCCCCCAAAACTCTCAAGAACCCACACACTATATCTCTCTAGGTTTGTATCTCTCTCACACAACCCCACGAGGTGGTGTACGATACAAGAAGAGAATAGGTGCACCGTGCACGTACTCATACTTCGTGCCCAGCCACACCAGCTGGTACACGGTGGAGCTCATTTCTTTACGAAATGGCAGCCCACGTGCTAATTTGAGCGCTTTGAGCGGTTGTTTACCTAGGGAGGTCGTGTACCATGCCCGCACGAAACAAAGTTCGACTTGACGCGTTGCGTGTTATTTTTAAATAAAGTTATAGCGCCAATGGCACGCATACGAATATAAAACGATTTTTATGGAGAAAAGGTAGTCCGCTCACTATATACAATGGAGCCTTGCGTGCTCGGGTTTGTCGCTCTTGAGTATCTCACACAAGGCTGCGGTGGCTCTCTCTCTCTCACCGTTGGTCACCGATCCGCCGCATCCCGTCCGCCGGGGAAAGGGAGTGCGGTGGCCTCTCTCTCTCTCACCGTTGGTCACCGATCCGCCGCATGCCGTCCGCCGGGGGGAAGGGAGGAAGTGCATCGTTTCTCCGTTCGACGGTGCCGAGGCAGCACGTCCCGATCTGCGGTACACGCCGTTCTCTCTGAACAAGCTCCGGCGCGGCAGGGCCTACGCCACCTGCTCGCAGATTCCGCCCGCCGCCGCCCACCTAGTTACATCCCGACGACCTCCAGGTATCCCCTCCGGCCTTGCTCCACTGCCCGTCTTCCCACATCGCTGCATGTGGATCTTCCATAGTTCTTTGCCCAAAACGTAGCTCGTCCAGCGTACTTTCCATATTGCATTCTCGTCCTCACACCGTTTTAGACAAACACAATCGTGTTGTTATCTTCCCTTAGGGCAAGGAATATGCTTCTTTTTTGTCGTCGCATGTGTCATCAACTGTTATTGGCCAGTAATTGTTTCCTTTCTACCTCTTTTTTGCAAACAGGGCTATCCATTTCACCTCGTTGCTATTGCGACCTTTTGGTGAACTGCACAAATCACTTTTTTCTTAAGAGTGTTTTGTGCAGTTGTACTAAAATGTCACATGGGCAATGTCTCTACATTTCAGTGCGACTGCACAAAGGGAGATTGGTTTTGCTCTATCCTCCTCATCCAACTCCGAGCCTAATCTTCTCCAACTAGTTAGTCTTAAGAGAGACTGCAAAGGTGACCGGCTTCTATTTGTGTGTTTATTGTTTCATCAGCAGTCCTCTATTATCGTAATCACACTTAATATCTTTGGAACAGGGACGCTCAGCTCTATTTTAGTGGAACTGCACAAAATGATCTGAATGTTGCATGCTCCAGACATCTACTTTTTTCCCAACATGCCTTGTTGATTTAAACAGAGCTGGGGGGACGTTGCTGCCAATGAAAGCATGGATCAATTTTAATTTAACACCTTCTCACAACTCTGTCTTCAGTTGTGATGTAATTATTAGCTCGATCCGTAATAATTGACATGCATTAGCAAGGAAGTTAGTTTTTATTGTTTCCAAAGAGCATCGATGGCAAGACACGTGAAACAAAAGCGAAAGCTCACACCATTGTACAATTTCATGTCGCTGGAAAATTATTTGTATAGTACGTCAATTATGTAAACAAATGATGGAAGCTTGATAGCATTGCCAGAAGCCTCTTCATCATCCGGGTCCATGTGCCATGCACAAAATTATACTCCTTCGTTCCTAAATATTTGTCTTTTTACAAATTTCAAACGGGCATATTTTAGAGTGTAGATTCACTCATTTTGCTTCATATGTGTACTCCCTCCGTTCCTAAATATTCTATTCGTCTTTCTAGAGATTTCAACAAGTGACTACATACGGAGCAAAATGAGTGAATCTACACTCTAAAATATGTATATATACATCCGTATGTGCCAGTCCATTTGAAATCTCTAAAAAGACAAATATTTGAGTATTCACTCATTGAAATCTCTAGAAAGACAAATATACTCCGGAGTATATTTAAGAACCGAGGGGGTAGTGCACAACTGCATGTGAGACTCAGCCCGGTCGTTGCGCCGCATTAATAGTGAGTAATGAGCAGTCAAATCATAAGCCCCGCCTTTCCCACTGTAAGTTGCTCTAAAGAAGCAACCATCAATACGCTCTTCTTTGAATCCGCTCATACTACTCCATCCGTCACTGTTTATACAGCGCGCTGAAGAAAAAAGAAAAAAAATATGTTGGACCAAGGCGACTAGCGACCGGCCTGAAAAATAGCATTGGTAGTTATAGCACGGCGTACACACATGCATGCAGTGCTTCCACCCCGGGTACACACATGCATGCACTTACTCCACTCCGTAGTAGTACAATACATGGAGAGAAAATTGTGGACTTGATTGCGGTTACCACGCCCTAATTAATTGAGCATTAAACCAAACGCGTCTAAAGTCTCTCTGGTGGTGGAAATGCATTGAGAGAAATGCATCAAAATGAAGTGCATCAGAAACTGTGACGGAGGGAGGAGTAGTATGAAGGTGCAAAACCAAGCACGCCAGATGGCGGTCGGTCAACGCACCTCCTCTTGGCATATCACTGACATGTGGGACAGGAGTGTGAGCAAACCGATCTCAATTGACGGCAAAGAGCCAACCCGCCGTTCCTTGAGAGAGATGAGGAGCGAGAACACACAGACGGGCTCGCACGGAGGCCAAGATATATTCGAGCATGGTTGGTTGATCGATATCATTCATTACATGTTGGGCTGCCGTTTTCCGCCCTTCTCCGGAATAAACGTGTACTTTATCAGAGATAAAAAATAAGAGTACAGATGCTCCACCATGCGGTTCTAGTAGTAGTACTACTCATACTACTGCGCTTGGCTCTTCGCCTCTTCGTGAAGTCGAACAAGGTACTCCGCATGTTGGGTACTACAGTGTATGCCTCGATAACTCGACACCGAATGGACTGATGCATGTCCACCGAGGGTAGGTTGCATTAGTCAAAAGGCGTAAGCGAGCTTCACCTTATCCTGCAAGCTTCTCCTCATTCTACGAGTTGACGGGACACACCAAAAAGTAGTGCTAGTCCATACTCCCTCCTTTCCGGCTAACATGGCTTAATCTTTTTTGCGGGTAAATGAGAGAGCTTTATTCATATATAAGCATTCTTAGGACGATCAGCCAAGACACTGGTCACTAGGAAGCGAGGTACCCCGCAAAAAAAGAAGTAGGAAGCGAGGTGTTTCATCAAGCCAGCTCTCGGCCACATTCAAAGTGCAGCAAGCACGGTTCGCACGAAGATGCGCCGCAAGGTTTGCTGACCTGTTTACATGCTAAATAACAAAAAAGAGGAAATATTATCGAGCGCTACTATTTGTAACAGGATATGAGCCAGAATTAAGCGAGAATTGTGGCGATTGTTGCATGCAATCAACTTCCATTATTACATGCGAGAACCCTCGAAGAGAACCAAATGTGTTGAAGATTGCTTTATCACATTTTAAAATTATAATAAGAGTGCAGACGCTCCTCCATCCGGTTCCTAGTACTTAGTATAGTACGTACCTTTATAGACTATAGTAGTAGTACTAGTACTAGTAAACTTTGCGCTTGGCTGTTCGCCTATTCGGGAAGTCGAACAATAGTACTAGCACTAGTAGTATAGTGTATGCTTCTGGCAATCTGGCACTGAATTAACTGTTGCACGTCCACCGCCTGAGCGAGGGAGAGCTCGCATTAGTCAAAAGTTTCTCCTTGTCCTGCGAGCCACCGCGCGCAAGCTTCTCCCATCCTGCAACCTTCTCCTCATTCGGCAAGTTGACGGGACAGAGCAAATTAATGCTAGTCCATACTGCCTCCTCTCCGGTTAATATGGCTTAATTTCAAACGAGATAAATACATCGGCTCATCATCTTTGTATATTTGTAAAAATACGGTCGATGGACTTCATAATATGCTCATTGCGCCAATATATATATTTTCCGGTGTTTATACGGTCACTAGCTCACCCCGACCGAGTATGTGTGTGCATGCACGTGTAGGTTGACCACTTAGCGTGACTGTGTGTGTTCCGTCGTGTGCTCGGACATGCATGCATTAGGGTGTCGCGCATTTTTGCGCCCATGTGTACGCAGGATTGTTGCATACACGTAGGGGGAGTACGTAGGGGCCACTAAGGAGCAGTGAAATCACACAAGAAGTTAGTCGGAAGAAGCAACCATCATTTCACTCTTGAATGACACGACGCAATATAAAATGGTTGATATGGATAGAAAAGAAAACCACTATATATACACTAGCAGGAGCCTGCTACAAGCCTGCTTGCTAAGGTTGCTCTCTTCACAAGCATAGAATGGCGGGCCTGATCCCTTGTGGGGAAGGGAAAATGTTCTCGTGAGACGCGATCGACATCGGCGAGGAGAAACCCACGGTCGGTGCGTCCCAATCGGGGTCACAGCGGTATGGGCGATGCCGCGTCCCAACCGCCCTTCTAGCTACAACCCGACGTCCCAGGTAGTCCATCTTCCTTTTGGAGCCGGCTTGCTCCACTGCCATAGCTCCATGATACGTCACCAACGTATCTATAATTTTTTATTGCTCCATGCTACTTTATCTATTGTTTTGGACTATAATGGGCTTTATTTTCCACTTTTATATTACTTTTGGGACTAACCTATTAACCGGAGGCCCAGCCCAGAATTGCTGTTTTTTGCCTTTTTCAGTATTTCGAAGAAACAGAATATCAAACGGAGTCCAAACGAAATGAAACCTTCGAAACGTGATTTTCTCACCGAACATGATCCAGAGACTTGGACCCACGTCAAGGAACCAGAGAGGCGGTCACGAGGTGGGGCGCCGCGCCTAGCGCGCCCGCCTTGTGGGCCCTCAAGCTCCACCGACGCATTCTTCCACCTATATATACCCCACGTATCCCCAAATGATCGTAACAGGAGCCAAAACCTAATTCCACCGCCAAGAACTTCCTCAGATCCACGAGATCCCATCTTGGGGCCTGTATTGGAGCTCTGTCGGAGGGGGCATCCACCACGGAGGGCTTCTACATCAACACCATAGCGTCTCCGATGAAGTGTGAGTAGTTTACTTCAGACCTTCGGGTCCATAGCTAGTAGCTAGATGGCTTCTTCTCTCTTTTTGGATCTCAATACAATGTTCTCCCCCTCTCTCGTGGAGATCTATTCGATGTAATCTTCTTTTTGTGGTGTGTTTGTTGAGACCGATGAATTGTGGGTTTATGATCCAGCTTATCTATGAATAATATTTGAATCTTCTCTGAATTCTTTTATGTATGATTGAGTTATCTTTGCAAGTCTCTTCTAATTACTGTTTGATTTGGCTAACTAGATTGGTAGTTCTTGCAATGGGAGAAGTGCATGGCTTTGGGTTCAGTCTTGCGGTGTCCTTACCCAGTGACAGAAAGGGTTGCAAGGCACATATTGCATTGTTGCCATCGAGGATAACAAGATGGGGTATTTATCATATTGCATGAATTTATTCCTCTACATCATGTCATCTTGCTTAAGGCGTTACTCTGTTTTTAACTTAATACTCTAGATGCATGTTGGATAGCGGTCGATGAGTGGAGTAATAGTAGTAGATGCAGAATCGTTTCGATCTACTAATCTCGGACGTGATGCCTATATACATGATCATACCTAGATAACCTCATAACTATGCTCAATGCTTTCAATTGCTCAACAGTAATTTGTTCACCCACCGTAGAATGCTTATGCTCTTGAGAGAAGCCACTAGTGAAACCTATGGCCCCCGGGTCTATTCTCATCATATCAATCTCTATCACTTTTATACTTGCTTTGTTTTACTTTGCCTTTTACTTTTCACTTTGCATCTTTATACCAAAATACCAAAAATATTATCTCTATCGATCTCACTCGTAAGTGACCGTGAAGGGATTGACAACCCCTAATCGCGTTGGTTGCGAGTAGCTATCGTTTTGTGCAGGTACGAGGGACTTGTGCGTGGCCTTCTACTGGATTGATACCTTGGTTCTCAAAAACTGAGGAAAATACTTACGCTACTGTGCTGCATCATCCTCTCCTCTTCGGGGAAAACCAACGCAAGCTCAACACGTAGCACTCCATCTCCATGTCGATCTTTCTCTACTTCTACCGGCTTCTACTTGTGATGAGTTTATGTCTCATGAACTAGTGCCAGTACTATTATTCTAATCACGCTTCTTCAATATCTTTGCCATCAGGGATGCTCAGGTTGATTTTAGTGGAACTGCACAAAAGCATCGTATGATCCGAGGGTGCCAGCCGTCTTTCCTTCGACAGGTTCTACCTGGTCATGGAATAAAATCATGTTTAGGGTTTAGGGTTTAAGTCGTAGTGACCCCATCAGTAGTTTTTCTTTCCTACACGCTCTCACAACTTTTTTCTTTAGTTGTGAAGTAAATATTGGCTATGATCTGGGAATCATTGAGATGCATCAGCATGCGTGTTAGTTTTCCTTTGTATTTGATGGAATGTTGTAACGGGGCAACCTTGGAATAGGAATGAAAATGGAGTGGAAAGTTTCCGTTTTTCTGGAGAAAAAATGGAAACGGAGAGAAACCAACGTTTCGTTTCGTTGGATCGCGCCATCGAGCAAAACCAACGTTAAAATCACGTATGTCATGTTCGTGTCTCAACCTCCTCCACCGCTCGACCCCACACGGTCGCTCGGCATGCCACTCACCGCAAACCGAGTATACGATAACTTTGCCGCCTGCTTGTCTGATGGATCGTGCATGGAGTACTAGCACTACTGGAAGAGATTGACGAGTTGGGGGAGGACAGCTAGCTGTAGCACGGACGCCCAAGAACTTTTTACATGCATGTTGTAGCCGGCTATTGCGACCTTTGAACGCGGAGTAGCCGCGTGCACCCGGAAGCGGTGCGGGCAACACTCTCTCGGCCGGTGCGCCGCTTCAATGCCGACGCCAGTGAGAGGTCGCGTCCGCTCTGGCCGGGCATGAATGCGGCACTGACCATTTCAGGCGGGAAGCACACACGGGTGATGAAGAGGGTTCGGCTTGGTCAGGACCGGCCGTGGCACCGGTCCGGACGTGCGCAAACAAGAGATGCTGTAGTACGTTAATATTGTTGCGTATATAATTAACAACGTAAATAATGTGCCAGTTGGACAAATATGATTGGAGATGGAGATGGAAATGGAATTTACGTAAACACGGATATGCATGTCTATGTTCTGTAGGTGTGTGTGCGACTCTCGCGACACCGAAGCGGGGCGTGTTTTTGATCGAGTTTTCTTTCTTGGTACGTTAGAAAATCAGTTTGTCTAATTCACATCTAGATGTTATTTAAGGATATCACATCTAAGCTCCCACAAGTATATAATGTAGCAACAAGAAACAAAAAAAACTAGGACAAAAAAATAGACCACAAACAGAGTGGGCATCAACTTAGATGTGACATAACTATGTCACATCTAGATGTATCCTAGACAGACCCTTAAAAAATTGTCCACCAGTTTTCATTTCTTTTTTCCGGGAACGCGCGTATTCTATTTAAAACCACTGCTATGGAGAGATTTTTTTACTCCATTATATCCTCTTGTTTGATAGAGTTTCTCGCGTCTCGCTCTCTCACCCTCTCCATATCAAAACAAGATGACAGTGTCCACTCTATCTCTCTCCTCACCGGTGGTCCCAGATCCGGCCGAATCCCGTCCGCTGCGTGAGGTGAGGAGGTGCAGCATTGACGTTGTCGCCGTCGGCGACGAAGGGAGCCGATGCGCACCGTCCTATCGGAGCCGACGCTGGCGCGGATGAAGATCCTCCGCGCCCTTGTTCGCTGCCGTCGTGTGGGCAGAACCCGCCCGCCCGCCTAAACGACATCTCGCCCACCTGAGGTATAACTTCTTGTACTGGTCCAGCTCCCCAGGTGCGACTACTCCCCAGCTCCCCATGCATAGTAGTAGCTAGGGTTCGTCGGCTGGTCCAACATCACCTACTAGTACTATTATAGAGGAAATGCCACTCGAAAAGTTATCCTGATTTATGCCTCGATGGAGGTATACATGTTGTTTCGACAAAAATTACATGGTGGTTGTGCGGTCATTGTCCATATGGTGGTAGTACTATCACTGGTTAAATGAAGAAATGCTTTTTTTCTCGGGTATCCTGGTTTAGTTCCCATCAAGATATAATTATGATGCTTATGTCTGTTGGTGTACTTTTCATTAATACTTATTGACAATTGAGATGTCGTTGCTAACCTTTTTTTATATTTTTGGAAACAGCGATACGTGTCTCCATACCCGGGCATGTCTTCCTCAATTTTAGTGGAACTGCACAAAATTGGATGGCCATTGTTGTTCCGCCCCACTGTCCTCTGCCACGTGGTTCTTCCTTCCTCGAGCTTGATTACTGAGAAGAAACAGACCACGGTGAGGATTTGCCGAACTTCATAGGTGCCTCACCCAAACTTGATGCCAAATGGATGATGCATCACCACGATGACCTATCATGCTCATGGTTGCGCCTCATGGTTGCGTCGGCTGGTGAAGCTGATCGATTTTCAATGAAAAACAAGATGTCTTACATCAGTGCTCTTTGCTTGTTACGCACAAAGATGATATCCTTCGTCAGTTCACCTTGGTTGCGTTGGAGACACAGTCGTCTTTCACGTTGGTGCAATTTTATCACACAATTGGCTATGAACCAAATGTTTCCTCGAAGAAGGATCGACGTTGGTACTAAGAGCATAAGTTTTGTATTGATATCTAAGCCTTCTCACAACTTTGTCTCCAGCTCCCCTGTAATTTTATTTGTCCAGCTATTAACTTTGATTTAAAAATGGTGTGGACTAAAAACCGGATGGACGAGTAGCCTCCATTTTTATTTACTCCAAGATATTAGATTTGATCAAGTCAAACTTTGTAATACTCTCAAACCTTTCCGAAATTGAAATTAAAATTCTTTATTTGTACACACTCTCACACGTTTCCGATAATTTGGCGCATTTGTGGTTGTTCACTTAAGGGAGGGTAGTGTACCACACGTGAAGGACAGGAAGTGCGACCAGGACGCGTGGGCGTGGATTGTTAGTTCATCAGAAGTAGTACTAGTTTTCTTCACTGTACATTAAATAAAGAGTTTCATTTCGTACTTACACAATTTAAAACGATTGTTATGGAGAGAATAAGAAAACCACTCCACTAGTATATATTAGTCGTATACATGAGAGTACTATATGGACGCGACTTGACTTAGTGCACCTACCTTTGGGTTTATGACAGGTGGGCCCAAAATGTGGCTGGCTCACCTGTCATACAGCCAAAAGCAGGTGCAATGAAGGCACCGGAGCTCAGTCCGTACTACAATAGTATATATATAAGCGGGAGCCTCAGCGCTTGTTTGCTAGGGTTTGCACTCTCCACACGCTCGCCGCACTACATATATGTTACACGCTGGAGGCTCAGCGTTCATTTGCTAGGGTTTGCTATATTCACAGTCTCTCACCCTCTCTTCACCAGATCTAAACAAGACTGCATTGGTCTCTTGTCTCTCTCTCCCCCCTCACAGCTGGTGAAGGAGGCGTCCGTATCCCGTCGCACCAGGAAGGGGAGGAGGTGCAGCGTTCACCCTATCGCCTTCGGTGAGGGAGGCAATCCACTGCCGGCTGTGCTGTTCTCTTTCACCCAGCGCCTGTGCGGGAGGGCCACCGATCCCTTCTTCCTCGCTGTCGAAATGAAAAAGGGCAGATCCGCCTCCCGCAAGACGCCTTGCCACATCCCGACGACCCTAAGGTATAAGTTTCTTTGAAACCGTCGTTGCTCTAGCTGCATGTGGATCTTTTTCGATCTGTAGTCGAATCTAGGTCTTGGTTCAAAGAGGAAAGAAGGGTGCAGTGGGTTGGAGCAAGAATCTAGGACGTGGTTCAATGGGGAAAGGAGGGGCGGAAATTAGTATAGACTGGCTATCCAGCCGCTTTGTAGGTCGAAAAGGGAAAAAGGGGGTAACCCAGTACAAACATCTGTAAGGAACCGATCTCTTTGTTGGAAAGGGAAAGAAACTGGGGGGTCGGGTAGTTTGTGGAGGACTAGATTTGCTGCCCTCACTTAGGAAAAAGGTTCAAAGAGAACAAATATGGGACCAACGCATATATGCTGCTTGGCTACATACTCTGCATCACCCATTTATACATGTGGACACACATGGTGTTGGCATGTCCCATATAGCTATTTTGCTGTTGTTAATCTAAGAATGCCGCCGGAAAATTGAAGCAATGACACTGTTAAAAGTAAATTACATTTTTTAACAAATGTTGTTTCAAGAGAATGTCTGTTAATATGAATCAATGCAACCGTTTTAGAAATGCTACTATCCTACTTTGTTTTCCATCCAAGATAAGTTAGATGCTTCTTTCTCGTCACCGCTTGTTTCATCCTCCTTTATCGGCAAGTAATTGTTTTTTTTGCCTCTGTTAAAACAGGGTATCGATTCAACTTGTTGCTATTGTGACATTTTGCTTCGCTACTCAAACACTTATGCTTTAAGAGTGTTTTGTGCAGTTCAACTTGAATGTCACACGGTGACTTTCTTAATTTTGTGGAACTGCACAAAGGAGATCGAGATTTGTTTCCACTCTTCGTGGCGAGTTGTTTCAAATCTTGGTCTCATCCACATGATGTGCAGTGTGCTTTGAGATGTTGTGCTACTTGTTTTGGTACTGTTTTAAATAAATGTTGAATTGAAGCTATTGTATTGCTGTCTTTTCCCATTAAGTAGTGAACAAAATGGGACCAACCCAGACATGATGCTTGTTGCTTTGTTACAACAAATTCAGCATCACCCCCTTTATAAGCCAGTAATTGATGCCACTCTCAGAATTAACTACCGAATCTTATTTCAAAACTGCAACACTTGTTAGGGATTGGCGGGATTACCATTTTTGTGGCCGCATGTTTCATTCTCCTTTATTAGCCAGTAATTGATTCCTTTTTTGCCTCTGTTTAAACAGAGATATCTATTCAACTTGTTGCTATTGCGACATTTTGCTTCGCTACGCGAAACACTTTGCTTGATTTCAGTGCAACTGCACAAAACGAGATTGGATTTCCTATTCGTGTTGGCAGATTCATAATTTATCCTCGTGGTCTCATGAAAGGTTGGTACAAGCCTTCATCCACATGATTGTGCAGTGTGCTTTGAGATGTTGTGCTACTTGTATTGGTACTGTTTTAAATAAATGTTGAATTGAAGCTATTGTATTGCTGTCTTTTCCCATTAAGTAGTGAACAAAATGGGACCAACCTGGACATGATGCTTGTTGCTTTGTTACAACAAACTCTGCATCACCCCTTTATAAGTAGATGGAAGCACATATTGTTGTTGCGCCCACTCTCCCCTGGAACTATTTATGCTTTTCGTTAATATAATGCCGCTGGTAAAATTAAGCAATGCCACTCTCAGAATTAATTAACTACTGAATCTTAGTTCAAAACTGCAACACTTGTTAGGAATGGTACTATCCTGCTTTGTAGTTCTTACTACATGTTTAACCAAGGTATTGTTAAGATAATGTCTCCGTTAAAATGAATCAGTCGCATTGTTTTAGGAATGATACTTTTCTGCTTTTTCGTTCTTTATACATGTTGAAACAAGGCATTGTTAAGATTATGTCTCAGTTAATATGAATGAATCACACTGATTGAGAATTGCTACTCTCATGCTTTGTTTCCCATTAAGATAAGGTAGATCAGTAGATTTTTTTCTTCTGGGAGTACAAGTCATCAACCGTTATTTCTCAGTAATTGTTTCCCTTATACCTTTTGTTGCTTACAGGGATATCACAATTAAAGCTCGGTTTTATTCCGACTTTGATTTTAGTTCAACTGCACAAAATGAGCCAATGTGTCAAAGGCAAACTGCTGCATTATCGGGTCCAGTTGGTCGCTCCACTTTGAAGAAGAAGATCACTGTTTGCGCTACATTACGAATGAATGACCGAGAAGCTTTACAGAGTATTAGGCCTTCCACTATGTAGGCCAAAAGAGGTGCCAATTTCACCTTTTCTTAGTTTGGCACCGAATCCCTCCATTGCTTCAACCGGTGCCATAAATATTAGACATGACTAGTCTGCAAAGACCATTGGCAATTTAACAACATGTGGAGTGCCCTGGGCAAAAAGTGCCCAAACAAGCACAAGAAGCGACAGGACTCCACGATCATAGGCATTACATATTTTGAATGGGAAAATCTTGTCAAAGTTTAATCATTGATGTTAGCAAGAAGCGACAGGACTCCACGATCATAGGCATTACATATTTTGAATGGGAAAAGCTTGTCAGCGTTTAATCATTGATGTTAGCAAGAAGACGTTAGTTTGATATATTGGAATTGGAAAACCTTGTCAAAATTTTCTCATTGATGTTAGCGGAAGACATGCATTTGATATTTTTGAGTGGGACGCCTTCTTTGTGAGCAGCGCCGAGTGTTTTTTCCTATTCACGTGTTCAGTTTAGAAGTAAATAGTTACTCTGCTGAGATATTCCTGTGTTAAGAGTTTGTTCGAATATTGTCTATGTAATGCCAGGCCTTGTGTTTGATTGCAAAGTTGAGCTTGGAATGTTGTGGCATGCGGCATCACGAGCTGTTCACCATGCCTCCTGAGAATAATGCTTTGTATTCTTTTGCATGTCGATCTAATGCCAGTGATTTTCTTGTTAAGAAGATCATCCTCTTCTGTTGTTTCCGTGCTTAAGAAGTTCATTGTCTGATGTTTCATTCATAGCCTATACGACAAGTCGGGTAGGTTAGACGTGAAACCATATGATCTTCCGACCAACTCGTGATATTAGGCCGTGATTGGATCGTCGTTTTCCAACCAAAACCTCTTGTAAAACCGACGCTTGTAAATTAAAGCAGATGGTCTCGGGCGAAGGCGCTTGGTTGGTCGATTTCGACTAGTAAAATATCGGAAGTACTTCACACACGATAAAAACGCTGAACGACACTCGAACGATTGCTAATCCAGCCGTTAGCTGCTGTTTCAGCCTTGCCCATGGATGGCATGATACGCACTTCGTGCATGTATCGTCTGGTATTGTCATCCATATAGCAGTGCTCGTAAAATATACACTGGTCTCTCAAATTACACGCGTAACCCGCCGGTTTTACTTACAGACCTCGGGCCCTCGGTTTCATTACGCCTGTATTTTACGCGTTGTTTCCGATGACGAGTAAATTACACTTGTATGTTAATACAGGTTTGAAATAAACCAGAGCTCCCAAGCGCGGCCTTACCGTTTCATGCCGTCTCAGTTTCTCGAAGGTGCTGATAGGTGTCCGATGGTCCTGGCTTCTGAATGAGCAGCGGGCCAGATCGACCTCCGTAGGGCCCGTGGCGCCTCTCTGTTGTCCTTCGAGTTGTTGCGCTCGGCGTGGCGCCGAGCATTGTTAACATGGTCAACGAACATGAGGATTCAGGAGATGACTTTATTTTGACTGGATGACACTAGGGACCCACTAGGGCCATAGCCGTACGTACGCAAGTGCCTCCTTATTATGTACAACTATATTTTTTTTTGCTTTCTCCTGGTTTCCTGACATCACGGTCCCACACCATTGTCAACCTATGTAGTTAATTTAAACGAGAGAATTGCGCAAGGTGCGGCCGACAGCTGGGACCAAGCAGCTCGAGCAGTATTTGTGTTTTTGAGGCGTGAGCACTGCAGAGTTTTTCTTGGCGATGATTTCGTTGTTGTTCAGAGGAGAGCAGGGTATTAACAGGGCGGGCTGTGGCCCGTCTAGCCCAGGCCAGATATTCAGCCCAGATACTAATTTTTCAAGATGAAAATGGCTAGCCCAGCTATACGTCTTTTTGAGGAATACCCAAGCAAGGTCAACTTGTTATTCTCCGCCCCGCTGGGCTGCAAATCTTTCCTAGGAGGGATGCATTAGGCTTAACAGGAAAATGGGCTTTAAAAAATAATAAATGGGATGTAATTATAAAAACTGGACAGTAACTATAAAAAATGCACCAAACATGAAATTAGTTTATAAAATATTATTTATGGATTTTGAAAATCTTACGCGAGCAATGTTTCGTTGGATTTTTACGTAATACAAATTTATACTTAATATGACTAGAAATTTCGGGAAAAAAATATTTCGGATCCCATCAAAATGTGGGAAATTTTATTGAATTCTGTCTTCAACGGTTGGTTGAAATTATTAATCGTTGTCCTAGCTAGAAAATGGGCTGTACTTTTAAAAAACTGTAAATGGGCTGTTGTAAATTCCATTAGAATTCAAAAATGGGTTGTACATTCTTACAAAACACAAATGGGCTATAAGTTCTCTGCCACACACTTGTGGGCCTACTAAGTGACGCGTCCCCTAAAAAAAATAAGTTGACGCGTATGCAAGGCTTTGTCAACTTATTATACTCAACACGCAGTTCTAGTAGCAGTGGCCGTTGGATGTCTATCCAACGGATGTCGTGCTTCTTCAATCTCGGATATTCTTAGCTTCGGCCGCCCAAAAAATGATTCCTCCCCCTGACATCCGGGGCGCACTGTTTCAGAGGCTGACCTGTGGGCCTACTAAGTTGGAGCGTACCAAGGGCTTTGTCAACTTAGTCAATATAAACGATTCTAGCTTCAGTGACCGTACGATGTCCATCCAACGGCCGTAGTGCTTCTTCAACCTCTGGTCTTCTTGGTCCAGCCGCCCAAAGCAGCGCCGGTCGTGCCACCTGCTCCTGCCTCCTGTGGCCGGTTGTGCTGCCGCGGAGGCCTCACCGCCCCCATACTACTCCCACCGCTGGCCAGCCATCCCTCCACTCACCCACACCCCCTGTTATTCTGCGGCGACGGCAGCCTCACACCACAGCCGAACCAGTGAACCCTCATACTCCTCTCCACGCGGGCTTCCACTGCTGCGTCTTCCCCGGCTCCGCGCCGTCCCCTTCCTAGGCGTCGCCGTCGTCCACCGCCCTGGTGCTCTCGGCGCGGCGTGGTCAACGTGGTCAATGAGCGACTTCCATCGGAAGAGTACTGTACGTGGAGAGGCTGACAACTGGGTCCACGGCAGCCGCAAGGAAGTGCCTCCTTATTACGCGCAAAATAATTATTCCTCCACCTGATAGCAGGGACCCACCGGACGGGCCACCTTATTTCACGAAAAAAAATGTTTCCCCTCTGACTGCTGGGACCCACCGGATGGGCCACCGTATTTCGTGAAAAAAACGTTCCCCCGCTGTCAGCTCGGACCAACCGGAAGTGCCTCTTTATTACGCACAAAAAAATGAATACTCCCCCTGCTAGCTGGGACCCACCTTGGTGGGTGGCTGACTTGTGAGCCTAGTAAGTTGACGGGGACGGAGGGCTTTGTCAACTTAGTCAATATGAACGATTCTAGCTCCAGTGACCGTACGATGTCCATCCAACGGCCGTAGTGCTTCTTCAACCTCTCGTCCTCTTGCTCAAGCCGCCCAAAGCAGCGCTAGTTGTGCCACCTGCTCCTCCCTCCCGTGGCCAGCTGTGCTGCCGCGGAGGCCTCACCGCCCCTACTATTCCCACCGCTGGCCAGGCCCTGCGGCGACAGCAGCCTCACAACGCAGCCGAATGAGTGAACCCTCATACTCCTCTGCGCGTGGGCATCCACTGCAGCGTCTTCACCGGCTCCGCGCCGTCCCCTTCCTTGGCCTCGCCGTCGTCCATCGCCTACGGTGCTCTCGGCGCGGCGTGGTCAACGTGGTCAAGGAACGACTTCCATCGGACGTGGATATGACGTGGAGAGGCCGACAGCTGGGTCCACGCCGCAGCAAGGAAGTGCCTCCTTATTACGCGGAAAATAATGATTCCTCCACGACAGCAGGGACCCACCGGACGGGCCACCGATTTCGCAAAAAATGTTTTTCTCTCGATTGCTGGGACCCACCAGCTACACCTTCGCACGCAAGGAAGTGCGTCCGGCAAAAAACGATTCGCTCGACTGCTGGGACCCACCAGCTACATCTTCGCACGCAAGGAAGTGCGTCCGGCAAAAAACAATTCTACCGATTGCTGGGACCCACCAGCTACATCTTCGCACGCAAGGAAGTGCGGCGATACGGGACCCACCTGGTCGAAGCGTACGTAGCATGGTCATTCTGGTCGCGAACATGTACGTACATACTGGTCGATGTAGAGGCGCGCACGTGTCGTAGTAGAGGCGCGCACCTGTCGTAGTAGAGGCGCGCACGTAGCATGTACACGTACGTACAGCGGCCAGGGTGCAAGAAAGAAAATACGGCCACGTATGTGTATGTACGGCCAGGGCTCATGTACATGGCTGGGTCGGAACGGAGAAACAGCGTCGTCGTCGTGTTAATGGGGAGGCAACAGAATGCATCGTGTTCATCGGGAGGCAACGGAACGCGTGGGAGCCAACCGGCTGGGTCGGAGCGGAATGCGTGGTCGTGTTCATCGGGAGGGCTTGGACGGAACAGGCGATGTAAATGAGGCCTGGCATACCACACAACGGAGGAAACGGACCTCCTACGTTCGGAATGGGGTCCTGTTGATCGGGAGGGGTGTGGCGTACCGCAAAACGGAGGAAACGGACCTCCCTACGGTCGAAACGGGGTCTGTTGATCGGGAGGGTGTGGCGATCGCAAAACGGATTTAAACGGACCTCCTACGGTCGGAACGGGGGTCCTGTTGATCGGGAGGGGTGTGGCGTACCGCAAAACGGAACAAACAGACTTGTGTTGGAGCGCTACGGTCGAAACGGGGGTCCTGTTCATCGGGAGGGGTGTGGCGTACCGCAAAACGGGACTCCACGGGATACTGTTCATCTCCACCGTCGACCTCCTCGAGCCTCCACGGGCTACCGTCGACCTCCTCCAGGCTCCACGGGCTCCTGTTCATCCAACCTCCACCGCGCGCTACTCCACCGGCTACTGTTCAACCACCTCTCCACGGGCACCCATCTACCGTCTACTGTTCATCCAGCCCTCCACACCATGGGGTCCTGTTCAACCACCCCTCCACGGGCACCCCTCCACCGTCTACTTTTCATCTAGCCCTCCACACCACGGGGTCCTGTTCATCCAGAGCCAAACGCCACCGCTCGCTGTTCATCCAACCCCCCCCCCCCGCGACGCCTTTGTCATCCCAGAGGCAGCATCGATCGGCTTCGATTAGCAGCGATAGCGAAGAATCGCTCGATCGGGTTCAGTTAACAGACATCGATCGATCGCTCGGGTTCAGTAACGCGTAGCCTGTAGTGCAATCGCTCGGGTTCAGTTAGAGCCCAGCGCCTCACTTGGGTTCAGTTAGAGCCAACGCCTCGCACACACGCGCGTACATGTACGAGAGAAATGCGCATCGCTCGGCCCCCAACCTCCCACCGTAACCGGCAACTCCCCGAAATTTTCCTCGCCCTCGCTTCTACCACAGTTTTTTTCCTTCATGGACGGCCCAAAATGTCACGGATGTGTCTTTTTTTTGTAGTGGTTGCAAGGCACATATTGTATTGTTGCCATCGAGGATAACAAGATGGGGTATTTATCATATTGCATGAATTTATTCCTATACATCATGTCATCTTGCTTAAGGCGTTACTCTGTTTTCATTAACTTAATACTCTAGATGCATGCTGGATAGCGGTCGATGAGTGGAGTAATAGTAGTAGATGCAGGAAGGAGTTGGTCTACTTGTCTCGGACGTGATGCCTATATACATGATCATACCTAGATACTCTCATAATTATGCTCAATTCTGTCAATTTCTCAACAGTAATTCATTCACCCACCGTAAAATACCTATGCTCTTGAGAGAAGCCACTAGTGAAATCAATGGCCCCGGGGTCTATTTTCATCATATTAATCTTCCTACGCTTTATTATTGCTTTGCTTTTTTACTTTGCCTTTTTATTTTACTTTGCATCTCTATATCAAAAATACCAAAAATATTATCTATCATATCTATCAGATCTCACTCTCGTAAGTGACCGTGAAGGGATTAACAACCCCTATTCGCGTTGGTTGCGAGGAGTTATTTGTTTTGTGTAGGTACGAGGGACTTGCGCGTGGCCTCCTACTGGATTGATACCTTGGTTCTCAAAAACTAAGGGAAATACTTACGCTACTCTGCTGCATCATCCTCTCGTCTTCGGGGAAAACCAACGCAAGCTCAAGACGTAGCAAGAAGGATTTCTGGCACCCATACCAAGTCAATATACCAAGTACCCATCACAATCCCTTATCTATCGCATTACATTATTTGCCATTTGCCTCTCGTTTTCCTCTCCCCCACTTCACCCTTGCCGTTTTATTCGCCCTTTTTCCGTTCGCCTTGATGTCTTACTTGGCTCGTTTGCTCGCTTGGTTGAAATAGTTGAGTATTTATTACTAAACAGAGAAGCTAATATCTATGGATCCTCATCCGCTTGCCAATCTTTTTAAGAGATCCAATTATGATGAACCAATTCCTAATGATTTGTATGCACTAGATTATCTTTATAAGGTTTTGCCTGAAATCCGTAAATCTGAAAATTGTGATGAAGTGCTTCATGATAGATCTTTAGATAAAAAAGCATTATTGCAATGATTTTATTATAAATTCTATTGATGTAAATTATGCTAATAATATGCATAACCCTAAGCTTGGGGATGCTAGTTTTGCTATATCCAATAGTCATGATTGGGGAGATTCTTCTTATGATCTTGAAATTTATTTAAGCCCCATGACGAATATAAAATTGATAATAGTGTTTGCAATAATATTGAAAGTGGGTTTGGAAACTTTAGATCCCACACATTTGGATAACATTCAATCTTATGAATTTTTTGATAAAAGTGGGCTTGGAGAAATCATGACTTTAGTTAATGATAATCCCACTATTTTGGAAGAGTGTCAACTTCGCATGCATTTGGATCGTGTTGAGAATATGTTATGTGATAGTTGTATTGTTGAATTTTCTTATGATCCTACATGTAATTATTATGAGAGAGGAAAATATGGTTATAGAAATTTTCTTGTTACTAAATTACCTCTCGTTATGTTGAGATTGTTATTGTTCCTTTCCGCTTCCTTGCATATGCTAGTTTTTGCTTGCTACGATAATTTATTTTCCTATGATATGCCTATGCATAGGAAGTATGTTATACTTAAGTGTGTTTGTCACATGTTTTATGATGCTCTCTTTGTGCCTCAATTCTTGTCTTTCTTGTGAGCATCATTGAAATCTCAATGCCTAGCTAAAAAGGCTTTAAAGAAAAGCGCTTGTTGGGAGACAACCCAATATTTTTCCTTGCTGCTTAGTAATAAATAATCCATCTACCTTCTGTTTAGATGTGGTTTTATGTTTTAGTTAGTATTTGTGCCAAGTTAAACCTATAGGATCTTCTTGGATAATAGTTATTTGATCTTGCCGTAATTTCCATAAACTTTCGGTTCACGAAAACAATTGTTAAAAATCACCAGAACATGATAAAATAGTGATTCTAATTTATGCTGATCAATAAACAAATTTCCTAGGTCTTCCTATTTTTTCTGAATTTTTGGAGTTCCAGAAGTTCGCGTTAGTTACAGATTACTACAGACTGTTCTGTTTTTGACATATTCTGTTTTTCGTGTGTTGTTTGCTTATTTTGATGAATCTATGGCTAGTAAAATAGTTTATGATCCATAGAGAAGTTTGAATACAGTAGGTTTAACACCAATATAAATAAAGAATGAGTTCATTACAATAACTTGAAGTGGTCTTTTGTTTTCTTTCGCTAACGGAGCTCACGAGATTTCTGTTGAGTTTTGTGTTGTGAAGTTTTCATGTTTTGGGTGATTTTTTTTTGATGGATTATGGAACAAGGAGTGGAAAGAGCCTAAGATTGGGGATGCCCATGGCACCCCCAAGATAATCCAAGGACACCAAAAAGTCAAAGCTTGGGGATGCCCCTGAAGGCATCCCTCTTTAAATCAAAGACCATCGGTAACTTTACTTGGAGCTATATTTTTATTCACCACATGATATGTGTTTTGCTTGGAGCGTCTTGTATTATTTGAGTCTTTGCTTGTTAGTTTACCACAATCATCCTTGCTGTACACACCTTTTGAGAGAGCCATACATGAATTGGAATTTGTTAGAATACTCTATGTGCTTCACTTATATCTTTTGAGCTTGATAGTTTTGCTCTGGTACTTCACTTATATCTTTTAGAGCACGGTGGTGGATTTGTTATAAAGAAACTATTGATCTCTCATGCTTCACTTAGATTATTTTGAGAGTCTTAAATAGCATGGTAATTTGCTTAATAATAATATGCTTGGTATTCAAGATTTGTAGAACTTTCTTTTGAGTGTGTTGAATACTAAGAAAAGTTTGATGCTTGATATATGTTTCGAGATATGGAGGTGATAATATCAAAGTCGTGCTAGTTGAGTAGTTGTGAATTTGAGAAATTCTTGTGTTGAAGTTTGCAAGTCCCATAGCATGCACGTATGGTAAACTTATATAACAAATTTGAAACATGAGGTGTTATTTGATTGTCCTCCTTATGAGTGGCGGCCGGGGACGAGCGATGGTCTTTTCCTACCAATCTATCCCCCTAGGAGCATGCGCGTAGTGCTTTGGTTTTTGATGGCTTGTAGATTTTTGCAATAATTATGTGAGTTCTTTATGACTAATGTTGAGTCCATGGATTATACGCACTCTCACCCTTCCATCATTGCTAGCCTCTTCGGTACCGTGCATTGCCCTTTCTCACATTGGGAGTTGGTGCAAACTCCGCCGGTGCATCCAAACCCCGTGATATGATACGCTCTTTCACACATAAACCTCCTTATATCTTCCTCAAAACAGCCACCATACATACCTATTATGGCATTTCCATAGCCATTCCGAGATATATTGCCATGCAACTTTCCACCATACCGTTCATCATGACACATTCGTCATTGTCATATTGCTTAGCATGATCATGTAGTTGACATAGTATTTGTGGCAAAGCCACCGTTCATAATTCTTTCATACATGTCACTCTTGATTCATTGCATATCCCGGTACACCACCGGAGGCAGTCATATAGAGTCATACTTTGTTCTAGTATTATAGAGTCGTACTTTGTTCTAGTATTGAGTTGTAATCATTGAGTTGTAAATAAATAGAAGTGTGATGATCATCATTAATTAGAACATTGTCTCATGTGAGGTTAAATAAAAAAAGAGAGGCCAAAGAGCCCACCAAATAAAAAAAAGAGGCCAAAGAGCCCACCAAAAAAGAGAGAGAAAAAGAGAGAAGGGACAATGTTCCTATCCTTTTCCACACTTGTGCTTCAAAGTAGCACCATGTTCTTCATATAGCGAGTCTCATATATTGTACTTCAAAGTAGCACCATGTTCTTCATATAGCGAGTCTCATATATTGTGCTTCAAAGTAGCACCATGCTTTTCATATAGAGAGTTTCATATGTTGTCACTTTCATATACTAGTGGGAATTTTTCATTATAGAACTTGGCTTGTATATTCCAATGACGGGCTTCCTCAAATGCCCTAGGTCTTCATGAGCAAGCAAGTTGGATGCACACCCACTTAGTTTCTTTTGTTGAGCTTTCATACATTTATAGCTCTAGTGCATCCGTTGCATGGCAATCCCTACTCCTTGCATTAACATCAATTGATGGGCATCTCCATAGCCCGTTGATTATCCTCGTTGATGTGAGACCTTCTCCTTTTTTGTCTTCTCCACATAACCCCCATCATTATATTCTATTCCACCCATAGTGCTATGTCCATGGCTCACTCTCATATATTGCGTGAAGGTTTATAGGTTTGAGATTACTAAAGTATGAAACAATTGCTTGGCTTGTCATCAGGGTTGTGCATGATGAGAGCATTCTTGTGTGACGAAAATGGAGCATGACTAAACTATATGATTTTGTAGGGATGGACTTTCTTTGGCCATGTTATTTTGAGAGGACATAATCGCTTAGTTAGTATGCTTGAAGTATTATTATTTTTATGTCAATATGAACTTTTGTCTTGAATCTTTCGGATCTGAATATTCATACCACAATTAAGAAGAGTTATATTGAAATTATGCTAAGTAGCACTCCGCATCAAAAATTCTCTTTTATCATTTACCTACTCGAGGACGAGCAGGAATTAAGCTTGGGGATGCCTGATACGTCTCCAACGTATCTATAATTTTTGATTGCTCCATGCTATATTATCTATTGTTTTGGACTATATTGGGCTTTATTTTCCACTTTTATATTACTTTTGGGACTAACCTATTAACCGGAGGCCCAGCCTGAATTGCTGTTTTTTGCCTATTTCGTGTTTCAAGAAACGGAATATCAAACGAGTCCAAACGGAATGAAATATTCGGGAACGTGATTTTCTCATCAGATAAGACCCAGGAGACTTGGACCCTCCGTCAAGAAAGCCACGAGGTGGTCACGATGGTGGAGGGCGCCCCCCCTCCCAGGGCGCCCCCTGCCTCGTGGGCCCCTCGAAGCTCCACCGACGTACTCCTTCCTCCTATATATACCCACGCACTCGGCAGATCAGATACGGAGCCAAAAACCTAATTCCACCGCCGCAACTTTCTGTATCCACGAGATCTCATCTTGGGGCCAGTTCCGGAGCTCCGCCGGAAGGGGATTCCACCACGGAGGGCTTCTACATCATCACCATAGCCTCTCCGATGAAGTGTGAGTAGTTTACTTCAGACCTTCGGGTCCATAATTAGTAGCTAGATGGCTTGTTCTTTCTTTTTGGATCTCAATACAATGTTCTCCCCCTCTCTCGTGGAGATCTATTCGATGTAATCTTTTTTTGCGGTGTGTTTGTTGAGACCGATGAATTGTGGGTTTATGATCAAGATTATCTATGAGCAATATTTGAATCTTCTCTGAATTCTTTTATGTATGATTGAGTTATCTTTGCAAGTCTCTTCGAATTGTCCGTTTGGTTTGGCCAACTAGATTGGTAGTTCTTGCAATGGGAGAAGTGCTTATCTTTGGGTTCAATCTTGCGGTGTCCTTACCCAGTGACAGAAAGGGTTGCAAGGCACGTATTGTATTGTTGCCATCGAGGATAACAAGATGGGGAATTTATCATATTGCATGAATTTATTCCTCTACATCATGTCATCTTGCTTAAGGCGTTACTCTGTTTTCATTAACTTAATACTCTAGATGCATGCTGGATAGTGGTCGATGAGTGGAGTAATAGTAGTAGATGCAGGCAGGAGTCGGTCTACTTGTCTCGGACGTGATGCCTATATACACGATCATACCTAGATACTCTCATAACTATGCTCAATTCTGTCAATTGCTCAACAGTAATTCGTTCACCCACCGTAAATACCTATGCTCTTGAGAGAAGCCACTAGTGAAATCTGTAGCCCCCGGGTCTATTTTCATCATATTAATCTTCCTATGCTTTATTATTGCTTTGCTTTTTTACTTTGCCTTTTTATTTTACTTTGCATCTTTATATCAAAAATACCAAAAATATTATCTATCATCTCTATCAGATCTCACTCTCGTAAGTGACCGTGAAGGGATTGACAACCCCTATTCGTGTTGGTTGCGAGGAGTTATTTGTTTTGTGTAGGTACTAGGGACTTGCGCGTGGCCTCCTACTGGATTGATACCTTAGTTCTCAAAAACTGAGGGAAATACTTACGCTACTCTGCTGCATCATCCTCTCCTCTTTGGGGTAAACCAACGCAAGCTCTAGACGTAGCACGCAGCCGTCTTTGGCTTCCTACCCCCTTTGCAAGGGTAATGGAGGTCGACCAGCCGCATGAACTGAAGCTACACATGAGGGGTTGCTGTAATGGAAACATGCAGGTGGACGCGGAGTTCCCCGCACCTCATGTCATGCTTCTCTGGCGTGGCTGGAAGACCCTTGCTCGTGCCCATAGCCTGGCGGAGGGGCACGTTCTCCATTTTAAGATAATGGAGCCTGATCTGCTCTCCATCAAGGTCTTCAGACGCTCGTGTGCTGCGCCGAGAGCTTGATGGATGAAGAAAGTTCCTCCTCAAGCGATAGCGACGAGGAGGACACTGGTGGGGAGGACGGCGACAATGAGTTCTCGGCGGCCAAGCACGAAGGCGACGACGCAGACTCTAGCTGAACGCCAGTCGTACCATCACTGTCAGCCAGGCGTCTGGAGCACCATCATCTGCACCTGGCCTTCTCTCCGGCAATGCGATTTGCCAGGGTGTTGGGTATGGATGCCTTCGCCTCCTCCAGCTGGACCCCGGCAGGCTTCCTCGTGGACTCCAGCTTTGTCTTCCCTGCCGGTGTCTCTCCTGCCGCGTCCCTCTGGTGCTGGCGGTGGTGACCAGGGCATCGCCTGTCTGCTCATTCCACCGTTCCGGCTTCGTCCCCGCCCTCCCGATCTTGCCAGGCTGTGTCCCGCAGGCCCTGACGGGGTCAGGCTGGGCTTCTTCCCAGGCGCTCCTTTTGCCGTCGTAACCTCCCACTGTAGCTCCTAGGAGGACAGGGACAAGAAAGGCATTACGGGGCACTTATCCTTTTTCAATTTAAAAGATGTAGGCATCTGCGAAATTTTAGCTTGAATTATGTAATATTCCATCCATGTTTGTATCTTGTATGATCTGTACTTATTCTACATGAATGGAAAATATGCTTTGTCGGGCGCCCGTGCACGTGTCTTTCAACACACTAAGGAAAAAGTCCCTTAGTAACCTCTAGTAGGCAAGAGTTCTCCTGGCAAGACATCCCGCCAACCCTCTCACCATGGCTTCTACTAGTCCTCGTCACTGGGCTAGGAGCAAGGATAAGGGATGGCTCCCCCCGCCAACTCCCCTCAAATTCCACTACAACCATCCCAACGAAGAATGGGAGCACAGATGATGGAAGCGACAAGGCTTTCCAATCGCATAACTTTTTATACTCTGAACAAAACATGGACGGCAAGGCAAAACTTATCTGTGTTGATTGCCCTTCTCGTTGCCTCAACAAAAAGGGAGTTGTCGGGGATCGATACGCTAGGCCGCTGATACGACTCCAACGTATCTATGATTTTTTATTGTTCCATGCTATTATATTATCTGTTTTGGATGTTTTATATGCATTAATATGCTATTTCATATGATTTTTTGGGACTAACCTATTAACCTAGAGCCCAGTGCCAGTTTCTGCTTTTTCCTTGTTTTAGAGTTTCGAAAAAAGGAATACCAAACGGAGTCCAAACAGAATAAAACTTTCGCAATGATTTTTCTTGGACCAGAAGACATCCAGAGGACTTGGAGTGCAAGTCTGAGAAGCCACGAGGCAGCCAGAAGGACGGAGGGCGCGCCCCCACCCTTGTGGGCCCCTTGTGACTCCACCAACCTATTTCTTCCTCCTATATATTCTCTTATACCCCAAAACTATCAGGGGGAGCCACGAAAACACTTTTCGACCGCCAAAACCTTCTGTATCCGTGATATCCCATCTAGGCGCCTTTTCCGGCATCCTGCCGGAGGGGGATTTGATCATGGAGGGCTTCAACATCAACACCATTGCCCTTCTGATGAAGCGTGTGTAGTTTACCATAGACCTACGGGTCCATAGTTAGTAGCTAGATGGATTCTTCTCTCTCTTTGATTCTCAATACCATGTTCTCCTCGATGTTCTTGGAGATCTATTCGATGTAATACTTTTTGCGATGTGTTTGCCGAGATCTGATGAATTGTGGATTAATGATCAGATTATCTATGAATATTATTTGAATCTTCTCTGAATTCTTATATGCATGATTTGATATCTTTGCAAGTCTCTTTGAATTATCGATTTGGTTTGGCCAACTAGATTGGTTTTTCTTGTAATGGGAGAAGTGCTTAGCTTTGGGTTCAATCTTGCGGTGTCCTTTCCCAGTGACAGTAGGGGCAGCAAGGCACGTATTGTATTGTTGCCATCGAGGATAAAAAGATGGGGTTTACATAATATTGCTTGAGTTTATTCCTCTACATCATGTCATCTTACTTAATGCGTTACTCTGTTCTTCATGAAATTAATACTCTAGATGCAGGCAGGAGTCGGTCGATGTGTGGAGTAATAGTAGTAGATGCAGGCATGAGTCGGTCTACTTGACACGGACATGATGCCTATATTCATGATCATTGCCTTAGATATCATCATAACTTTGAACTTTTCTATCAATTGCTTTGCAGTAATTTGTTCACCCACCGTAATATTTTCTATCTTGAGAGAAGCCTCTAGTGAAACCTATGCCCCCCGGGTCTATTTTCCATCATATAAGTTTCCGATCTACAATATTAGTTTCAGATTTACTTGTTGGAAATATGCCCTAGAGGCAATAATAAAAGCATTATTATTATATTTCCTTGTTCATGATAATTGTCTTTTATTCATGCTATAATTGTATTATCCGGAAATCGTAATACATGTGTGAATACATAGACCTCAATACGTCCCTAGTGAGCCTCTAGTTGACTAGCTCGTTGGTCAATAGATAGTCATGGTTTCCTGGCTATGGACATTAGATGTCATTGATAACGGGATCACGTCATTACGAGAATGATGTGATGGACAAGACCCAATCCTAAGCATAGCACAAGATCGTGTAGTTCATTTTGCTAGAGCTTTCTCAATGTCAAGTATCTATTCCTTAGACCATGAGATCGTGTAACTCCCGGATACGTAGGAGTGCTTTGGGTGTACCAAACGTCACAACGTAACTGGGTGACTATAAAGGTGCATTACGGTATCTCCGAAAGTGTCATTGGGTTGACACGGATCGAGACAGGATTTGTCACTCCGTATTACGGAGAGGTATCACTGGGCCCACTCGGTAGTGCATCATCATAATGAGCTCAAAGTGACCAAGTGTCGGTCACGGATCATGCATTCTGATGCGAGTAAAGTGACTTGCCGTAACGAGACTGAGCGAGGTATTGGGATACCGACGATTGAGTCTCGGGCAAGTAACATACCTTCTGACAAAGAGAATAGTATACGGGGTTGCTTGAATCCTCGACATCGTGGTTCATCCGATGACATCATCGAGGAGCATGTGGGAGCCAACATGGGTATCCAGATCCCGCTGTTGGTTATTGATCCGAGAGCGCCCGGTCATGTTCGCATGTCTCCCGAACCCGTAGGGTCTACACACTTAAGGTTCGGTGGCGCTTGAGGTTATTAGGAAGACTTGTATGTGATTACTGAATGTTGTTCGAGTCCGGATGAGATCTCGGACGTCACGAGGAGTTCGGAAGGGTCCGGAGGTAAAGATTTATATATGGGAAGTTGTCAAGCGGACACCGGAAAAGTTTCGGGCATATCGGTATTGTGCAGGGGTCACGGAAGGATTCCGGAGGTCCACGGAGGGGCCACCCCTCTCGGGGGCCACTTGGGCTGCGTGGGAAGGGCCAGCCCTGGTGGGCTGGGGCACCCCTCCCTTGGGCCCTTGCGCCTAGGGTTGAGGGGGAACCCAGAGGGGCGCCTTGCTTGGGGGCAAGCCCCCTCCCTGGTCCGCCGCCCCCTCTAGATGCATCTAGAGGGCCGCCCCTCTCCCTTCCCCTATAAATAGAGGGGTGAGGGAGGCAGCCGCACCAAGCCAAGGCGCAGCCCTCCCCTTCCCAACACCTCTCCTCCTCCGTTGTGTGCTCGGCGAAGCCTTGTCGGAGTACTACTTCTCCACCATCATCACGCCGTCGTGCTGCCGGTGGAGCTGTCTTCCTCAACCTCTCCTTCCTCCTTGCTGGATCAAGACGGAGGAGACGTCACCCGTACCGTACGTGTGTTGAACGCGGAGGTGCTGTCCGTTCAGCACTTGGTCAGAGGTGATCGGAATCACGTTGAGTACGACTCCTTCATCACCGCTCCCTCGAACGCTTCCGTACGCGATCTACAAGTGGTATGTAGATGCAAAATCACTCCCTTGACTCGTTGCTTAGATGAACTCATAGATGGATCTTGGTGAAACCGTAGGAAAATTTTTAATTTTCTGCAACGTTCCCCAACAGTGGCATCATGAGCTAGGTTTATGCGTAGTTCTCTATTGCACGAGTAGAACACAATTTAGTTGTGGGCGTAGATCTTGTCAACTTGCTTGCCGCTACTAGTCTTATCTTGCTTCCGCGGTATTGTGGGATGAAGCGGCCCGGACCAACCTTACACGTACGCTTACGTGAGACCGGTTCCACCGACTAACATGCACTAGTTGCATAAGGTGGCTGGCGGGTGTCTGTCTCTCCCACTTTAGTTGGAGCGGATTCGATGAAAAGGGTCCTTATGAAGGGTAAATAGAAGTTGACAAAATCACGTTGTGGTTATTCGTAGGTAAGAAAACGTTCTTGCTAGAACCCAATTGCAGCCACGTAAAAGATGCAACAACAATTAGAGGACGTCTAACTTGTTTTTGCAGCAATTGTCATGTGATGTGATATGGCCAAGTTGTGATGAATGATGAATGACATATTGTGATGTATGAGATCATGTTCTTGTAATAGGAATCACGACTTGCATGTCGATGAGTATGACAACCGGCAGGAGCCATAGGAGTTGTCTTTATTTTTGTATGACCTGCGTGTCATTGAAGAACGCCATGTAAACTACTTTACTTTATTACTAAACACGTTAGTCATATAAGTAGAAGTAGTCGTTGGCGTGACAACTTCATGAAGACACAATGATGGAGATCATGATGATGGAGATCATGGTGTCATGCCGGTGACAAGATGATCATGGAGCCCCGAAGATGAAGATCAAAGGAGCTATATGATATTGGCCATATCATGTCACTACTTTATATAATTGCATGTGATGTTTATTATGTTTTATGCATCTTGTTTACTTAGAACGACGGTAGTAAATAAGATGATCCTTACAACAA
This sequence comes from Aegilops longissima, assembly GCA_021605205.1. Classification (NCBI taxonomy): domain Eukaryota; kingdom Viridiplantae; phylum Streptophyta; class Magnoliopsida; order Poales; family Poaceae; genus Aegilops; species Aegilops longissima. Next base: position 211,580,785 of record CM038678.1, on the reverse strand, counting down.
TTCAAGAAGTGTTCTCCCTAACGTGCACCGTTGCTAAAGTTAAATGTTTCAAGCACCACGTGATGATCGGGTGTGATAGATCCTTACGTTCACATACAACGGGTGTAAGACAGTTTTACACATGCAAAACACTTAGGGTTAACTTGACGAGCCTAGCATGTACAGACATGGCCTCGGAACACGGAGACCGAAAGGTCGAACACGAGTCGTATAGACGATCGATCAACATGAGAATGTTCACCGACGATGACTAGTCCGTCTCACGTGATGATCGGACACGGCCTAGTCGACTCGGATCGTGTAACACTTAGATGACTAGAGGGATGTCAAAACTGAGTGGGAGTTCATTCAATAATTTGATTAAGATGAACTTAATTATCATGAACTTAGTCTAAAACTTTTGCAAAATATGTCTTGTAGATCAAATGGCCAACGCTCATGTCAACATGAACTTCAACGCGTTCCTAGAAAACCAAGCTGAAAGATGATGGCAACAACTATACGGATGGGTCCGAACCCGAGATCATCCTCATAGCTGCCAAGAAGGCATATGTCCTAGAAGCACCGCTAGGTGACCCACCTGCTCTCCCAAAGCCCGCAAGACGATTTGAGCGTTTGGCGAGCACGTCATCGATGATTACTCCCTCGTTCGGGCGGCATGCTTTACAACTTAGAACCGGGCTTCAAAAGCGTTTTGAGCAACCTGAGCATATGAGATGTTCAAGAGCTGAAACTAGTTTTCCAAGCTCATGCCCGGTCGAGAGATATGAAGTCTCCGACAAGTTCTGAGTTGTAAGATGGAGGAAAACAGTTGTGTCGGTGAGCACATACTCAAAATGTCAGGTTGTACTGCCGCTTTGTCCCAGGTGGAGATTAACCTCCGGACGAGGCGGTCATTGACAGAATCCTTGATCGCTCCCACCAAGCTACAAGAGCTTCGTGATGAACTACAATATGCAGGGGATGGTGAAGACCATTCTGAAGTATTTTCAATGCTGAAATCAGCAGAGGTTGAAATCAAGAAAGAACATCAAGTGTTGATGGTCAATAAGACCACTAAGTTTAAGAAGGGCAAGGGTAAGAAGAACTTCAAGAAGGACGGCAAGAAGGTTGCGGCGCCCGTAAGCCGATTGCGGGAAGAAGTCAAAGAATGGACCCAAACCGAGACCGAGTGCTTTTATTGCGGGGAGGGGTCACCGAAGCGGAACTACCCCAAATACTTAGCGGATAAGAAGGCCGGCAACACCAAAGGTATATTTGATATACATGTAATTGATGTGTACCTTACCATTACTCGTAGTAACTCCCGGTATTTGATACGGTGTCGTTGCTCATATTTGTAACTCACGGCAGGAGCTGCGGAATAAGCGGAGGCTGGCGAAGGACGAGGTGACGATGCGCGTCGGGAATGGTTCGAGTCGATGTGATCGCCGTCGCACGCTACCTCTACATTTACCTACGGGATTAGTTTTGAACCTTAATAATTGTTATTTGGTGCCAAGTTTGAGCTTGAACATTGTATCTGGATCTCGTTTAATGCGAGATGGCTACTCATTTAAATCCGAGAATAATGGTTGTTCTATTTATATGAGAGATATGTTTTATGGTCATGCTCCAATGGTCAATGGTTTATTCTTAATGAATCTCGGCGTAGTATTACACATATTCATAGCGTGAATACCAAAAGATGTAAAGTTGATAACGATAGTCCCACATACTTGTGGCTTGCCGCCTTGGTCACGTTGGTGTCAAGCGCATGAAGAAGCTCCATGCTGATGGACTTTTGGAGTCTCTAGATTATGAATCATTTGACACATGCGAACCATGCCTCATGGGCAAGATGACCAAGACTCCGTTCTCGGAACAATGGAGCGAGCAACCAACTTGTTGGAAATCATACATCTTGATGTAATGCGGTCCAATGGCGTTGAGGCTCATGGAGGATATCGTTATGTTCTCACTCTCACGGATGACTTGAGTAGATATGGGTATGTCTACTTGATGAAACACAAGTCTGAGACCTTTGAAAAGTTCAAGGAATTTCAGAATGAAGTAGAGAATCAACGTGACCGAAAGATAAAATTCTTACGATCGGATCGTGGAGGAGAATATTTAAGTCACGAATTTGGTACACACTTAAGAAAATGTGGAATCGTTTCACAACTCACGCCGCCTGGAACACCTCAGCGTAACGGTGTGTCCGAACGTCGTAATCGCACTCTATTGGATATGGTGCGATCCATGATGTCTCTTACCGATTTACCGCTATCATTTTGGGGATACGCTCTAGAGACAGCTACATTCACTTTAAATAGGGCACCATCTAAATCCGTTGAGACGACACCGTATGAATTATGGTTTGGGAAGAAACCTAAGCTGTCGTTTCTAAAAGTTTGGGGATGCGATGCTTATGTCAAGAAACTTCAACCTGAAAAGCTCGAACCCAAGTCGGAAAAATGCATCTTCATAGGATACCCTAAGGAAACCATAGGGTATACCTTCTACTTAAGATCCAAGGGCAATATCTTTGTTGCCAAGAACGGATCCTTTCTGGAAAAGGAGTTTCTCTCGAAAGAAGTAAGTGGGAGGAAAGTAGAACTCGATGAAGTACTACCTCTTGAACGGGAAAGTAGTGCAGCTCAGGAAAATGTTCTGTGATGCCTACACCAACCGAAGAGGAAAACAATTATGATGATCAAGGTACTTGGATCAAGTTGCTCTTGAACTTCAGAGGTCCACAAGGACACGTTCCACACCAGAGTGGTGCGGCAACCCTGTCACGGAAATCATGTTGTTGACAACGGTGAACCTTGAACTATGAAGAAGCGATGGCGGGCCCAGATTCCAACAAATGGCTTGAAGCCATGAAATCCGAGATAGAATCCATGTATGAAAACAAAGTATGGACTTTGACTGACTTGCCCGATGATCGGCGAGGATAGAAAACAAATGGATCTTTAAGAAGAAGACGGACGCGGATGGTAATGTCACCATCTATAAAGCTCGACTTGTCGCTAAGGGTTATCGGCAAGTTCAAGGGATTGACTATGATGAGACTTTCTCTCCCGTAGCGAAGCTTAAGTCCGTCTGAATCATGTTAGCAATTGCCGCATACTATGATTATGAGATATGGCAGATGGACGTCAAAACAGCGTTCCTTAACGGTTATCTTAAGGAAGAGCTGTATATGATGCAGCCGGAAGGTTTTGTCGATCCTAAGAATCTTGACAAAGTATGCAAGCTCCAGCGATCCATTTATGGGCTGGTGCAAGCATCTCGAGTTGGAAAATTCGCTTTGATGAGATGATCAAAGCGTTTGGGTTATATGAGACTTATGGAGAAGCCTGCGTTTACAAGAAAGTGAGTGGGAGCTCTGTAGCATTTCTCATATTATATGTAGATGACATACTTTTGATGGGAAATGATATAGAATTCTTGGACAGCATTAAGGCCTACTTGAATAAGTGTTTTTCAATGAAGGACCTTGGAGAAGCTGCTTATATATTAGGCATCAAGATCTATAGAGATAGATCGAGACGCCTCATAGGTCTTTCACAAAGCACATACCTTGATAAGATTTTGAAGAAGTTCAAAATGGATCAGTCCAAGAAGGGGTTCTTGCCTGTGTTGCAAGGTGTGAGATTGAGCTCGGCTCAATGCCCGACCACGGCAAAAGATAAAGAAGAGATGAGTGTCATCCCCTATGCTTCAGCCATAGGATCTATTATGTATGCCATGCTGTGTACGGACCTGATGTAAACCTTGCCGTAAGTTTGGTAGGAAGGTACCAAAGTAATCCCGCAAGGAACACCGGACAGCGGTCAAGAATATCCTAAAGTACCGAAAAGGACAAAGGACATGTTTTCGTTTATGGAGGTGACGAAGAGCTCGTCAGTAAAGGGTTACGTCGATGCTAGCTTCGACACGATCCGATGACTCTAAGTCACAAACCGGATACGTGTATATGTTGAATGGTGGAGCGAGAAGCTGGTGCAGCTGCAAGCGAGCGTTGTGGCGGGATCTACATGTGAAGCGGAGTACATGGCAGCCTCGGAGGCAGCGCATGAAGCAATTTGGGTGAAGGAGTTCATCACCGACCTAGGAGTCATACCCAATGCGTCGGGGCCAATCAATCTCTTCTGTGACAACACTGGAGCTATTGCACTTGCCAAGGAGCCCATGTTTCACAAGAAGACCAGGCACATCAAGCGTCGCTTCAACTCCATCCGTGAAAATGTTCAGGATGGAGACATAGAAATTTGTAAAGTGCATACGGATCTGAATGTCGCAGATCCGTTGACTAAACCTCTTCCGCGGGCAAAACATGATCAACACCAGAACTCTATGGGTGTTCGATTCATCACAATGTAACTAGATTATTGACTCTAGTGCAAGTGGGAGACTGTTGGAAATATGCCCTAGAGGCAATAATAAAAGCATTATTATTATATTTCCTTGTTCATGATAATTGTCTTTTATTCATGCTATAATTGTATTATCCGGAAATCGTAATACATGTGTGAATACATAGACCTCAATACGTCCCTAGTGAGCCTCTAGTTGACTAGCTCGTTGGTCAATAGATAGTCATGGTTTCTTGGCTATGGACATTAGATGTCATTGACAACGGGATCACGTCATTACGAGAATGACGTGATGGACAAGACCCAATCCTAAGCATAGTACAAGATCGTGTAGTTTGTTTTGCTAGAGCTTTCTCAATGTCAAGTATCTATTCCTTAGACCATGAGATCGTGTAACTCCCGGATACCGTAAGAGTGCTTTGGGTGTACCAAGCGTCACAACGCAATGGCGGGTGACTATAAAGGTGCATTACGGTATCTCCGAAAGTGTCATTGGGTTGACACGGATCGAGACAGGATTTGTCACTCCGTATTACGGAGAGGTATCACCGGGCCCACTCGGTAGTGCATCATCATAATGAGCTCAAAGTGACCAAGTGTGCGGTCACGGGATCATGCATTACGATGCGAGTAAAGTGACTTGCGGTGCTTGAGACTGAGCGAGGTATTGGGATACCGACGATCGAGTCTCGGGCAAGTAACATACCTTCCGACAAAGAGAATAGTATACGGGTTGCTTGAATCCTCGACATCGTGGTTCATCCGATGACATCATCGAGGAGCATGTGGGAGCCAACATGGGTATCCAGATCCGCTGTTGGTTATTGATCCGAGAGCGCCCCGGTCATGTTCGCATGTCTCCGAACCCGTAGGGTCTACACACTTAAGGTTCGGTGGACTTGAGGTTATTAGGAAGACATGTATGTGATTACGAATGTTGTTGAGTCCGGATGAGATCCCGGACGTCACGAGGAGTTCGGAAGGGTCCGGAGGTAAAGATTTATATATGGGAAGTTGTCAAGCGGACACGGAAAAGTTTGGGGCATATCGGTATTGTAGGGGTCACCGGAAGGATTCCGGAGGTCCACCGGGAGGGGCCACCCCTCTCTGGGGGCCACTTGGGCTGCGTGGGAAGGGCCAGCCCTGGTGGGCTGGGCGCACCCCTCCCTTGGGCCCTTGCGCCTAGGGTTGAGGGGGAACCCAGAGGGGCCCCTTGCTTGGGGGCAAGCCCCCTCCCTTGGCCGCCCCCCTCTAGATGCATCTAGAGGGGCCGACCCCCTTCTCCCTTCCCCCTATAAATAGAGGGAAGAGGGGAGGGCAGCCGCACCCAAGCCAAGGCGCAACCCTCCCCTCCCCAACACCTCTCCTCCTCCGTTGTGTGCTCGGCGAAGCCTTGTCGGAGTACTACTTCTCCACCATCATCACGCCATCGTGCTGCCGGTGGAGCTGTCTTCCTCAACCTCTCCTTCCTCCTTGCTGGATCAAGACGGAGGAGACGTCACCCGTACCGTACGTGTGTTGAACGCGGAGGTGCTGTCCGTTCAGCACTTGGTCATCGGTGATCGGAATCACGTTGAGTACGACTCCTTCATCACCGCTCCCTCGAACGCTTCCGTACGCGATCTACAAGTGGTATGTAGATGCAAACTCACTCCCTTGACTCGTTGCTTAAATGAACTCATAGATGGATCTTGGTGAAACCGTAGGAAAAATTTGAATTTTCTGCAACGTTCCCCAACATTACTTCCTTTGCAATCTTTTACTTTCTGATCGATAAACCAAAAATACCAAAAATATTTACTTTACCATTTATTTATCTCTATCAGATCTCACTTTTGCAAGTAACCGTGAAGGGATTGACAACCCCTTTATCGCGTTGGGTGCAAGTTTGTTTCATTGTTTGTGTAGGTATTCAGTGATTTGTGCATTGTTTCCTACTGGATTGATACCTTGGTTCTCAAACTAAGGGAAATACTTACTCTACTTTGCTGCATCACCCTTTCCTCTTCAAGGGAAAAACCAATGCAAGCTCAAGAAGTAGCAGGAAGAATTTCTGGCGCCGTTGCCGGGGAGATCTGCGCCAAGTCAAGACATACCAAGTACTCATCATAAACTCTCATCCCTTGCATTACATTATTCGCCATTCGCCTCTTGTATTCCTCTCTCCCACTTCTAAAATGATTTTTGAAAAGATTTTCCTTTTCTTTGCCCCTCTTCCGTTCGTCTTCTTCTTTTGCTTTTTGTGTGCTCGTGTGTTGGATTGCTTTCTTTGTCATGATGACTCAAGACAATACCAAATTGTGTGACTTTTCCAATACCAACGACAATGATTTTATTAGTACTCCGATTACTCCCGCTACCAATGCGGAAACTTGTGAAATTAATGCCGCTTTGCTGAATCTTATTGTGAAAGACCAATTTACCAGCCTTCCTAGTGAAGATGCCACATCCCATATAAACAATTTCATTGATTTGTGTGATATGCAAAAGAAAAAAGATGTGGATAATGATATTGTTAAATTGAAGCTATTTCCGTTCTCGCTTAGAGATCGTGCTAAAACTTGGTTTTCATATTTGCCTAAAAATAGTATTGATTCAAGGAATAAGTGTAAAGATGCTTTTATTTCCAAGTGTTTTCCTCCTGCTAAGATCATCTCCCTTAGGAACGATATTATGAATTTTAAGAAACTTGATCATGAATATGTTGCACACACTACAGGAATCAGCTACTTTGCCGTCTGCCACGGCGGACGGCAAAGGCATGAATGGCGGACGACAAAGGTCTTTGCCGTCCGCCACAGACGGCAAAAGGCTCCGGCAAAGTAAGGTCCGGCAAAGAGCTACTTTGCCGTCTGCTTTTGGTGGCTGATGGCAAAGGGGCCTTTGCCATCAGCAGCGGACGACAAAGAAAGCAGACGGCAAAAATTGCGCTGTTAGTCCGTTAGGTGGCTAACGGCAGGCCTTTGCCGTCCGCCGCTGACGGCAAAATTTGTCCTGCCTTTGTCGTCCGTCGTATGATGTCAGCTAGACGTCACTACACGGCGAGTTTTTGCCATCCGCCGACGGCAAAATTGTTTACTCTTTGTAAATCGCCATTGTAGGCAAACCGACCAAATGAGTCAGCTCCCAAGAAGCATAGTTGGCTGCCACGTGGCTTCTTTGCCGTCCGCGGCTGACGGCAAAGAGCCCGCGTTGCCGTCGTGGCGCACGGCAAAGAGCCCGCATATTGGCTCTTTTTCTGTTTTTTTAAATCCAACTATTTTCACAGCAAATATATATGACATATATAGATATATTTCACAGGGCTATTTAACAGCAAACATATGACATATCCAGCACATAAGTTTCATCGTACATACATATATAGTTCCATCCATTCATACATAGCAAGTTGCACATACACATAAGTTGCAACCATTAGGAAGTTGCACATACATATTACAATGCAAAGTTTCATCAAGATAGCAAGTTCCATCGTAGCAAGCTAGAAGAATACTAGAAGAGAATGAAATAAAAAACAAGCACTCCATCATAGCAAGCTAGCTTCCGAGAAGTGAATGAAATCTGCAAAATGGCAAATAAGAAAGTTAGGAAAAGGTGACTAGAAGAAGAAGCACGCCATCGTTTGTGAGATAACTTAAGTGAAATGGATCGTTTATGAGCTAACTTAGGTAAAATGCATCATTTTAGAGCTAACGCAGGTAAGATGGGTCATTTTGGAGCTAACGTAGGTAAAATGGGTCATTTTGGAGCTAACGTAGGTAAAATGGGTCATTTTAGAGCTAACGTAGGTAAAATAGATCATTTTGGAGATAATCTAGGTAAAATGGATCATTTTGGAGATAATCTAGGTAAAATGGGTCATTTTAAAGCTAACTTGGGTAAAATGGATCATTTATGAGCTAACTGAGGTAAAATGGGTCATTTTAGAGCTAACTTAGGTAAAATGGATCGTTTATGAGCTAACTAAGCTAATTATGCCTTTTTTTTACATAAGTAAGCTAAGTACATGTCATTATTGAGCAAACCTAGTTAACTAAGCATATTATAACTAACTTAGGTCATTTTGGAGGAAACAAAGCTAAGTATAGATCGTTTTAGAGCTAACTTAGGTAAAATGGCTGGTTTTGGAGGTCAGTAAGCTTATTATGTCATTTTGGAGGAAAATAAGCTAACTCTAGGTCATTAAGGTAAGCATATTGGAGGAAATAAAGCTAAGTCTAGGTCTTTATGCATTTGTTAAGCAAAAAACTAGAGAAACTTACCGTGATCATGGAGGTGTAGGAGCAGGTGGCTCGTGCAAGTAGCTAGAGAAGGATCGTGTGATGCTTATGCGAGTTTCTGCTGCACCAAAGATCATTTCAATGTTTCATTAGCATGATGACACTCAAATGTTAAGACTAGCAAGTAACGTCGATTCAAATTAAACTCACCGTGGTCTCGTGGAGAAATCTACGGATCAATGGCTATGGAGCCACGGGACCTCCGCCACCAGATATCATCACCTTTCTGGATCAATGGGAATCGCTCGGGTTAAAGTCCTCCCTTTCCTCGCCTTCCTTGACTTTCTTGTAAGAGGCGGTGTGGGCCATGGCATACAGGTCGTACCCTCGGCACCTTATCCGTCTTATTGTAGCATGCCCGAAAGAGAGAAACAAAGTAAATTAGTAATTAAAGGGCTCAAGCTAGCATGATGAATGAATTGCATTAATCATGAAGCAAACCACATACCAGTTCACTTTGAATCGATATAAGATGGAGCTACCTTGATGGTGTGGCACACCTTCAATTTGGGCACGTTGTCCTTGGCCTCGATCGGCTCCCCTTCCATCTTTCAACACCCGCCATGACAAAGAGTAAACGAAATTAGTACAACATAAAAAATACCGACATGAATAATAATATGTATATCACTTAAGTGTATCATCATCAAGTACAACATAAAAAATTGAATACGACACTACTAATAATCTTGATCAAGTATCATTAATAAATGCATAATCATCATCATCACTATAATCAATGAGCGGGCTCATAGGGTTCGATGGCATCAACATGTGGAAGGCCACCTTAACGTGTCGGTCAAGCATTGACAGTCATCCGCAGTGATAACCTCTTCTTGTTCCGGCTCTTCTTGTTCCTCCTCCGGGGTGATGTGGGATTCATTGTCGCTGTCTACTTCAATGTTTTGGGGTGAAGTATAGCGGTTCTTGAAACGCTTTTTGAAAGGCGTGTCTCTTGGAAGAATTCTCCTTCATATGTATGCAGGTTAATGTGAGGTACATAATCCTCTTCCTTTGGGGGAGATAGTCTAGCACATGGCGGCACTTCATAAACGACATCCCAACCTTTCAGATTTGGATTAGTTTGGCAGGCCCACGGTAGATAGAATACTTGGGTCGCCTGTTGAGCCGTAATATAGACATCAGGAACATCTAAATGGGTGCTTTGATTGATTTCAACTAGCCCTATATGTTCGTGAGTCCTTCTAGTCTCCTTTGGCTGAAACCAATAACATTTGAAGACTACGACATTCGGTGGGTTTTCACCATAGAATAGAAATTCATAAATTGCTTCAACTCTCCCATAATACTCGGTACCTCCTTCGCCGATAGCAGATACACAACAATTTGTAGACTTTTTCGGTTGGCCATAGATAGCTCTTTGCCATAGGTACGAAAGCGATACCCGTTGATGTCGTATTTGTCAAATGAATGGACCTTATAGTCAAAACCATTAGCGACGTGTCTCAATTGAGCGTCCATAGACTCTGAATTAGCCTACAAATTTAATATGAAAGGATTGTTGCATTACACACAAATTAGCGAATGAAATGAAATTATCTAATAGAAATTACCGTTTTTTTGAACCAAGAGATGAAACCGGGATAGCCGCCTCCTTGCTTTGCGAGAAGCTCATACTCTTCGACGGAATCCTTTTGGATCACCGCTCCATACGAGAATATGGCGACGTATCGACTGTATGAAATATCCAGGAATAAGAGCAGTTCAAAGGAAATAGAAGTTGCGAAACAATGTACCGAGAACTTACTCGATGTACGGCCGCACTTCTATCAGGTTGTTGAAGATATACAATGAAATGGTCCGCCATTCTTCGTTAGCCAAAGATACTGGATTTGAAACACCGGCTGGTGCGAGATTCCCTTTGAATAGGCTGAGGTTGGATCCACCCTTTTTAGGGTCGTCAGCATTGTACCGAGGCTTCGGATTATGCAAATGACGATTTTTGGCTTTGTAGTGTGCTGTCATGAAGTTTGCCGCCTCCTCAGTGATGAATGGCTCAGCCATCGATGCTTCAATTCTACGTTTATTTTTACATTTTTCTCGAAGCGTCTTCTGCATCCTCTCAGTTGGGTAGCGCCAACGATTTTGCACGGGCCCCCCAATCTTGCCTCAGTCGGGAGATGCAAAATCAAATGCTGCATTGGATTAAAGAAGCCCGGTGGAAAGATCTTCTCTAACTTGCAGATCAACTCCGGTGCGAACTCTTCCATTTCTTCTAGCATGCCACTCGATAGTTCTTTCGCACAAAGAACACGGAAGAAATAGCTAAGTTCTGCCAGTACTAGCCATTCATCCTCAGGGATGAAGCCACGCAACATCACCGGCATTACCCGCTCAATCCATATGTGCCAATCATGACTCTTGAGACCAAATATCTTCAATTTATCAAGACTCGCTCCCCTCTTTAGATTCGCTGCATACCCATCGGGGAACATCAACTGCATTTTCACCCACAAGATAATTTCCCTCATAGTTGGCCTTCCAAGATTGAACCATGCCTTTGGCTTCGTCCAGTTCTGCTTTCCTTTTGGTTCTTTCATGTTTTGTAACGGCCTATCACATAGCGCCCGGATCGACTCTAGCCTTAGTATTATCCTTTGACTTCCCATCTATGCGAACAATGTACCAAAAAGTGCCTCGGCGATATTCTTCTCGATGTGCATCACGTCGATGTTGTGTGAGCAAAGGAGGTCTTTGAAGTAAGGCAGATCCCATAAGCATGTTTTGTGAGTCCAGCGTGCTTAGATTATACCCTTGAAGTACCACGACGCTCTGGATCTGTCTCGAGGCGTTTACGATCCAGGTGCATTGGCTGTCAACGCAGGTGGTGCAGAGTTTTTACAACTCTACCTCGATGAAGTTCTTCTTGTCTTTCCTGAACTTATGGTGAGGATCCAGGAACTGTCTATGCATGTCTAAGCAAGAAAACTTGCGACCGGCCTGAACCCAACAAACTCAAGAGCTCCCTTGCATGTGGGGCACGGGAACCTTCCATGCACACCAGCCAACGAATAGCGCATACGCCGGCAAGTCATGCGTCGAGTACATGTACCAGACATGCATTATGAAGTTTCGTTTGCTATAGGCGTCGTATGTCTTGAACCCATTATCCCAGGCTTCTTGCAATTCGTCCTTAAGCGGCTGCATGTACACATTCATATTTTCCCTCGGATAGTTGGGCCCTGGAATTATCAACGTCAGGAAAATGTTCTTTCTTTGCATAATCTGTCCGGGGAGATTGAGTGGAAAGACAAATCACAGACCAACAAGCTGTATTGGGCTGCCGTCATACCAACACTGCTGAACCCATCCATCTTGATGCCGACTCGAGGATGCCTCGGATCTGCCGCTTTGTCAGCATGTAATTCATCAAACTTTTTCTACGCAACACCATCTGATGTGTGTACCATCATCAGATTCCCATCTGCAACTAGTTCGATTCTTTTGCCTGTTTTGTGCCATGTCATCTGTCTGGCCATCTCTTCAACCATGAAAAGACGTTGAAGTCTTGGTATGATTGGCATATACCGAATAACACTAACGGGGATTTTGGTCTGTGTCTTCTCACCCATACCATTGTCTACCACAATATACCTGGAAGACTTGCAAATGGGACAATAATTCAAGTCCGCATAGTCAAGCCTAAATAAGGCACATCCTTTCTCATAGGCATGTATCTTCTCATAGGGCATCTTCAGTGCACGGAGGATTTTGTCCGATTGGTACAGGTTTGCAGGCATTACATGGCCTTTGGGTAGAAAGCGTCCAAATACTGTCATAATTGCGTCGTAGCATTCTCTGCCCAAGTTGAACTGAGCCTTCAGAGCCATTACTTGTGAGATGGCATCCAACTGACAAAGCTCAGTGTGCTTGTGGCGCGGACGTTTTGAAGACTCCAACATTTCATTGAAGGCCTTTGCAGATTCCTCCATCTCCTCGTCCGAATCCCGAGCATCATCATAGTCTTGCACCATGTTTTCCATCCAGGTACCATGCTCGTCGGTGCGATGACGATCCACCTCATCTCGGTCACGTTGGGCAGACTCACCATGAAATGTCCACACCGTATAATCGGGCGTAAAACCACTCTTCTACAGGTGTTTGCCCATTTCAGCCTCATCCTCTTTTCCCAATTGCCGCACCGGAAGCAGGGCACCAGGTTTCCTCGGCCATTTACAAATGCGGCTTGCACAAACCCCTTGGTTTTTGTGAACCATTCAGCGCTTCATTTGTTCTCACCAGTGTGACGGTATACATCCACGCACGATCACCGATCTTGACTTTCGAGCTCTTGGACACACAACAATTATATATATAATTCACCATGTATGTATTCATCGGTTGATCTACTTTGTCAATTTTATTACGTCCATGCAACCTACACTCTAATAGGTAATGATAGGTCCTAATCCCACCGAATATGTGTAGATGGGTTCATTTTCCCATGCTATGCTCCGGATCCGGCCTTAAAATTTGGCAGCACCTCCCGCTATTCTCACGATACCGTCTCGCAATAAGCAGAGAGGATGTGTACCGGAGAACAACAGGGAGGCAGCGATTTAAATTTATCGTCGGATCGACCAAAGCATATGGGAAAACGAACCCAATCTACATACTCGAGCTGTCCATGGATAGCGTTGGACAATTGAAAGAATCAAGGTTATAAATATGCAAATGCATGCATATTTATAATTATGACGCTTTCGAGCAGGAGACACATATTGGTTACGCATCTTGATGATTCAAGACACATATATATCTAGCTATCAAATTTCATCAAGCACGAACACGGAGCAGAGAAAATAATTAATGGGGAGGAGGACATGTCATTTGTGCTCACCCACGAGCGAAGAGGCAGAGCTAAATCAAGCGCGCGGCGAGGTCGTCAAACACCAAACCTCGCAGCAATGAAACAACTGCACATTTAAATCTACCCGATCAACACAATTATATATGATGTTTTTCATAACAAAATCGAAAAATATATGACATAACTAATAATTCACAAATATATGACCCGTCGCCTCTGGAAGGCCAAAGAACACCTTTTAAGGAGGTGTCGGGGTCGGGTAATAAATAATAAAATTAGGGGTGTCGGTCGGGTCGGGGTGTCGGGTCAGGGGTCGAGGGGTCGGGGTGTCGGGAATTCGGGTGTCGTGGTCGGGGTCGGGGTGTGGTGTCGGGGTCAGGGGGTCGAGGTGTTTCCTTCTATCCTTCTTCTTCTTTCTTTCTCTTCTTCTTCTTCTTTCCTTTCTTCTTCTTCTTTCATCTTTTTTCTACTTTTTTACTTCTTTTCGTTTCTTCTTTTCTTCTTCTTCTACTTCTTCTACTTCTTTTCTTCTTCTTGTTTTTCATCTTTTTTCTACTTCTTTTCTTCCTTTCTTCTTCTTCTACTTCTTTTCTTCTTTTTCCTTTTTCATCTTTTTCTACTTCTTTTCTTTTCTTCTTGTTCTACTTCTTCTACTACTTCTACTTCTTCTAATTCTTTTCTAACACTAACACTAACATAATCTAGCACTAACAATTAAACAGCAAAAAAATGAAAAACAGAAGAAAAAAAAGTAGTCCCTCACCGAACAATGGGACGGTCGTGAAGCGTTGGCAAGGGGGGCACCGGCGACAGGCGGGGCGGTGGCGGCGGCGGCCGGCGGGTGGCGAGGCGACAGGCGTCGGCGGTGGGGTGAGGCGGAGGGTGGTGGGGCCACGGGCAAGCGAGGCGGTGGCGGGGGCTGGGCGGCGGGTGATGGAGGTGGTGGGCGACAGGCGTTGGCGGGTGGGGTGGGGCGGAGGCCGGGGGGTGGTGGGCAAGACAGACCCAGCGGTGGATGGGGCGGGGGGCGGCGGGCGGCGGCGGGGCGGGCGGGGCGGCGGGGGCGGCGGGTCGGCGCATGTGGGTGGGGATCTGGTGGCGGGCGTCGGGGAGGAGAGAGGAGATAAGAGAGAGTAATTAAGGCGGGGGGGTGGCAGCCGTTAGTTAGTCTGCTCTTTGCCGTCCGCCTTTATCTCTCTTTGCCGTACGCTAGCGAGACTGCAAAGAGGTGGGCGATAAGTTTTTCTAAGCAGGCGGGGTAGGGCCACCTCTCTCTTTGCCGTCAGCCAGCTGACGGCAAAGAGCCGGCCGATGGCAAAGGCCTCTTTTGCCGTCTGCCATTTCTTTGCTGTCTGCTTTTCGGTAGCTGATGGCAAAGAGCTTCTTTGCCGTCCGCTAGCAGACGACAAAGAGCTGGCAGATGGCAAAGTAGTTGATTCCAGTAGTGACAATCTTGGGAGAGGATGAAATTGATGATACGAAATTGCCCTACGCATGGTTTGAATTTGTGGATGATTATACAAAAAAATTATGTCAGATTGAATTTTGCTTCTAGAAATCTTTTAGATTCGGCCGTGGGAGGTACTTTTATGGAAATTGATTTAGGAGAAGCTACTAAACTCCTAGATAATATTATGGTTAATTATTCTCAATGGCATACTGATAACCCACAAGTATAGGGGATCGCAACAGTTTTCGAGGGTAGAGTATTCAACCCAAATTTATAGATTCGAGACAAGGGGAGCCAAAGAATATTTGTAAGTATTAGCAGCTGAGTTGTCAATTCAACCACACCTGGAGATTAATTATCTGCAGCAAAGTGATCATTAGCAAAGTAGTATGATAGTTCTGATAATAGTAGCAGCAACAATAGTAATGGTAACAGTGATAGTAGCGATTTTGTAGCAAGTGCAACAGTAACGATAGCAGTACTAACTTAGCAAGAACAATATAAGAGAAATTCGTAGGAATTGGATCGATGATTCGTTGGATGATATTCATCTTGTGACAGTTATAACCTAGGGTGATACGACACTAGCTCCAGTTCATAAATATAATGTAGGCATGTATTCCGTAAATAGTCATACGTGCTTATGGAAAGAACTTGCAAGACAACTTTTGTCCTACCCTCCCGTGAAGCGGGGTCCTATTGGAAACTAAGGGATATTAAGGCCTACTTTTAATAGATAACCGGAACAAAGCATTAACACATAGTGAATACATCAACTCCTCAAACTACGGTCATCACCGGAAGTGGTCCCGACTAGTGTCACTCCGGGGTTGCCGGATCATAACACGTAGTAGGTGACTATAACTTGTAAGATTGGATCTAGAATATAGATATGATGGTGATAACATAAACGATTCAGATCTGAAATCATGGCACCCAGGCCCAAAGTGACAAGCATTAAGCATGGCAAACATGTTTGATCATGATAGGCTGAATCATGGATACTAGGTTAAACATATTTACAAAAACAGAACAAGTCGAGTTCATACCCATTTCTCTCTACCACGGCCAGTTCATCGAATATCGTCATTATTGTCTTTCACTTGAATGATTGAACGAGATGAAAATAATAATAGTGCAAGAGTGCCGTGGACTAAGCTGGAATCTGCAAACATTTTTTTCAACAGGAGAAGACAAGGTAAAATGGGCTCTTTGTTAGATCAACAATAATGCATATGAGAGCCACTCAACATTTTCATCGTGGTCTTCTCCTCAGACCTACTCAATAAACACAAAAGAAATTAAGAGAAACACACTAAAATATTTTTGGATTTCTTGAACAAGCAAATAAAAAGGGAAAAGCAAAAACGAGAAAAACTATTTACACGAGAAAGCTCCGAACAAGTAAAAGAAGAACAAGGAAATCTTTTTGGGTTTTCTTTTTAGTGCTACAACAATTTAAACTAGGAAGAAAAATAAAAAAAGAAGTAGGAAATATTTTTGTATTTTCTCAAAGTTTTTCAGACACACAAGAAGAAAGCAAGAAAATAAATTTAGCATGGATAATACAATGAAATAGTGTGGACACCGATAACTGGAATGAAATGTGCGAATATGAATGAAATGTCGGTGGAAATACGTACTCCCCCAAGCTTAGGATTTTGGCCCAACTTGGAAATCAGTAGTCGAAGAAGCCATGGGGTCCCATGTTGATATACTGGGGAGCGGGCACCTATGGATCCCACTGCTGAGGCTCCTCCTCTGCCACAACTAGGTTATTTTGGTAGGCGACGATGTCCGCAGGCATAATCTTGTATCCACCCCTAGCAATAGGATCAAACAAATCAGGTGCAGGCAATGGAATAATATCACGGGTTCTCACACTGATAACCAGGTTATACGGAATAGGGATGTTAGGATAATCGACAACAATAAACTGGTGGTATTCCATAGCAGCGCGATCTATGTGAACCTTGGGCAGAGGATAATCATGCTGGCGTATCTGAATGTTAAAGTGAGCTGCCAAGCGAGTAGCGTAAATACCACCATGTATTTTACCCTTGGATTTATTAATGTGGAGGCGACGTGCCACAATAGCTCCCAAGCTATAAGTGTTGTTGCCTTCAAGTGCATGATGTAAAACAACAAGATCTGGGGCATTGAGTGCACCCACCTTCTCTCTAGCAAGCAAACACTTTGCAATGAAAAGAGCAACATAATGAACAATAGGAAAGTGCAAGCTAGTAGCGGTAACACTTGACACCCCTCTCTCATACCCCATAGACAGAGTACGGTAGAAACCCTCAAACTCCGCAGGTCTAGGCTCTACTAAACTCCCGTTAGAAGGGATCATGCATATTTCACAAAATTCAGTAAGTGGTATCTGATGGGTTTCAGCATATAAGTTAAACTACACTTAAGGGGGATTATTCCTAGGAAGGAAATTAAAATTTTGCACAAAGGAATTTGTGAGGAGATGATATTGTTCACATTCAGCTGCGATGAAGTCGGTGAGGCCGGCATTAGCAGCATATTGTGCAAACCATGAACGGGTTATGCAGCCATTCGCATGGCCGTCTCTCCGTCATTCTCCGGGTATGGAGATTGTTGTCAAATGAATCCCCAATCACTCCCTTGGAGTTCTTCTTGGAGGCAAACTTCCTAAAGATACTCATGGTTTTCCTATGAACAAAATTCTGAAATTTTTAGTCTACAAAATTTTTGCAACAAAACTTTACAAGATCGATAGCAACTACTCATAGGGATGCATAGAGGCAATAGCAAGCATTGAAACTACTTAGAACTCTAGGAATTCAACATGTAAGCTCATCTACAGCAGCACCAAAAGAAGCTAATTATTCAAAACATAAACCACTAAAGCAAAAACTAATTGGATAAACGGAGGATTCACATACCAAGCAACAATCCCCCGAAACAGTTTCGAAAACGGAGCTTCGAGCAAAGAGATCGAAAATCCACAGGTTTGAGAGCGAGAACACGAGAGAGAGAGAGAGAGAGAGAGAGAGAGAGAGAGAGAGAGAGAGAGAGAGAGAGAGAGAGAGAGAGAGAGAGAGAGAGAGAGAGAGAGAGCAATGGTGATTTTTTTTTCTGGAGGTAGGTGGTGATGTGGGATGAAGAGATAAGTGAGGGGGGCCACGTGGGGACCACAACCCACCAGGGTGCGCCTGGGGGTCCTGGCGCGCCCAGGTGGGTTGTGCCCACCTGGGGCACCTCCCTATGATATTATTTGCACCAAAAATTCTTAAATAATCAGAAAAAATCGTATTAATTTTTCAGAACATTCTGAGAACTTTTATTTTTGGGTCATTTTTTATTGCACGGGAAAATAAAAAAATAGACAAAACTTGGCAATTTATTTTATTTAACTAATAAAAACAGAAAACAAAGGTAGGGACAGAAGGTAGTGCTCACTAAATTCATCAACTTTATACCTCTAAAAAATGTTCCATTAATAAAGTCGATCAGGTCTTATTAACAACCATTTCCGATTAGCATGAAACTGAAGAACTTTCGTAAATCACTAAGTTACCTCAACGGGGATATGAATGTCTCCAACAATAAGCATTTCATATTTCTTTTTAACAGTAGGTAGAGGTAGTTGAAAACTTCCAATAGTGATTGTCGGAGATATTTCAGTAACATTAATAACATTCACTTGGAATTGTTTCTTCGGAAAGTGCACCGTATGCTCATTAACATTGATATGAAAAGTGACCTTGCTTTTATTGCAATCAATAACAGACCCTGCAATTTTCAAGAAGGGTCTACCAAAGATAATCGACATGTTGTCGTCCTCGGGCATCTCAAGTATAACAAAGTCTATCAAAATTGTAACATTAGCAACAACAACGGGCACATCCTCACTGATACCGATAGGTATTGCAGTTGATTTGTCAGCCATTTGCAAAGATATTTCATTAGGTGTGAGTTTATTCAAATCAAGTCTCTTATATAAAGATAAAGGCAAAACACTAAGACCAGCTCCTAAATCACATAAAGCAGTTTTCACATAGTTTCTTTTGATGGAGCAAGGTATAGTTGGTATTCCCGGATCTCCAAGTTTTTTAGGTACTCCATCTTTAAAAGTGTAATTAGCAAGCATGGTGGAGATTTCAGCTTACGGTATTTTTCTCTTATTGGTGATGATGTCTTTCATGTACTTTGCATAAGGAGGCATTTTCAGGATATCAGTCAAGCGAGTACGCAAAAAGACTGGCCTCAGCATTTCAGCAAAGTGTTCAAATTATTCATCCTCTTTCTTCTTAGTTGACTTAGGTGGAAAGGGCATATGTTTTTTAACCCACGGTTCTCTTTCCTTACATTGTTTTCTAGCCACAAAGTCTCTTTTGTCATATCTTTTATTTTTAGATTGTGGGTTATCAAGATCAACAACTGGTTCTATTTCAACATCATTATCTGGTTCCTTTTCATTATTTGGTTGAGTATCTTCATGAACATTAGCGTCAATTTCATTATCACTAGGTGAATGTTCATTACCAAATTGAGTTTCAACATTAGAAATAGAAACATCATTATCATTATCAGGAGGTTTTTCTACTTCAGGTTCACTAGAAGCATGCAAAGTCCTATCATTTTTCTTTTTCTTGTTCTTTTTAGATGGACTAGGTTTAGTGGTATTATTCCTTTGTAAATCCTGTTAAGTTCTTTTTGGGTGTCACGAATGATAAAGTGGTTCTTGAGTCATTTTACCTCCTCTAGTTGCAACTCTAACAACAAAGTCATGTATGTTGTTATTCATTTCATCAAGCAATTCACTTTGAGATTTAGCAACTTGTTCTAACTGATTTTGTACCATAGAACCATGCTTTCCCACACCTCTAACATCATTTGAGATTATAAATAACAAGTCACTCAAGCGAGCAATCATATCAGAATTGTATTTCAATTGTTTCATAACATTTGCATTGAAGTGATCTTGTTTTCTAATGTAATTCTCAAACTCATAAAAGCATTGGCTAGGATGCATATTCTGAGGATTATCATTATCATTGAATTTCATTAGAGAATTTACCTCTACCACCTTAGTCAGTGGTGGTGTATCAAGCCCATGTATTTCTTCAATAGGAGGTAAAATTTGACATCCTCAGCTTTAATACCTTTTTCCTGCATAGATTTCTTTGCCTCTTGCATATCTTCAGGACTAAGATATAAAATACCCCTCTTCTTTGGAGTGGGTTTAGTAGGTGGTTCAGGAAGAGTCCAATCATCATAGTTTTTCAATATGTTATTTAATAATTCTTTAGCTTGTCCAATAGTTCGTTCCCTGAAAACACAATCAGCACAACTATCTCGGAAATCCCTAGAAGCATCGGTTAGTCCATTATAGAAGATATCAAGTGTTTCATTTTTCTTAAGAGGATGACTTGGCAAAGCATTAAGCAATTCGAGAAGCCTCCCCCAAGCTTGTGGGACAATCTCTTCTTCAATTTGCACTAAGTTAAATATTTCCTGTAAGGTAGCTTGTTTCTTATGAGCAGGAAAATATTTTTCAGAGAAGTAATAAATCATATCATGGGGACTGCGACACAACCAGGAGCAAGAGTATTGTACCAAGCTTTAGCATCACCCTTTAATGAGAACGAAAATAATTTGAGAATATAGAAATAGCGAATCTTCTCATCATGAGAAAAAGGGTGGCTATGTCATTCAACTTAATAAGATGTGCCATAACAGTTTCAGTTTCATAAGCATGGAAAGGATAATATTCAACCAAAGTAATTAACTCTGGGTCGACAGAGAATTCGTAATCCTTATCATCAACAAAGGTAGGTGAATTAGCAAACTTAGGATCACATTTCATTTTAGCATTCAGAGATCTTTCTTTATACTTGCATAATAATTTCTCTAGATCATCTCTATCCTTACAAGCAAGAATATCTCTAGTTGCCTCCTCACCCTTAACATAACCTTCCGGTACCTTTGGCAATTTATATCTAGGAGGGCTAGTTATAGTAGGTGTTTCAAGATTTTCAGTTTCAAGCTCATCATCAGTTTCAACAGTATCATGTTGTCTTACTCTAGCAATTTGTTCAGCAAGCAATTCACCTAGTGGCACATTATCATCAAGAAAGGTGCTAGGATCATCATAAGCATCATTCATAGTAGAGGTAGCATCATCAATAACTTGCGACATATCATGATTGATAGCATGTGGTGGTGTTGCAAGTTTACTTATAGCAGAAGGTGAATCAAGTGCAGAGCTAGATGGCGGTTCCTTACCTCCCCTCGTTTTAGAGGGAAAAATCTTGGTCTTAGCATCCTTCAGATTCTTCATAGTGATAAATTGATAATAATCCCAAGTGACTCAACAAATATATCTTTGCTCCCCAGCAACGGCGCCATAAAAAGGTCTTGATAACCCACAAGTATAGGGGATCGCAACAGTTTTCGAGGGTAGAGTATTCAACCCAAATTTATAGATTCGACACAAGGGGAGCCAAAGAATATTTGTAAGTATTAGCAGCTGACTTGTCAATTCAACCACACCTGGAGATTAATTATTTGTAGCAAAGTGATCAGCAGCAAAGTAGTATGATAGTTTTGATAATAGTAGCAATAACAATAGTAACGGTAACAGTGATAGCAGCGATTTTGTAGCTAGTGCAACAGAAACGATAGCAGTAGTAACTTAGCAAGAACAATATAAGAGAAATTCGTAGGCATTGGATCAACGATTCGTTGGATGTTATTCATCATGTGACAGTTATAACCTAGGGCGATACGACACTAGCTCCAGTTCATAAATATAATGTAGGCATGTATTCCGTAAATAGTCATACATGCTTATGGAAAGAACTTGCATGACAACTTTTGTCCTACCCTCCCGTGGCAGCGGGGTCCTATTGGAAACTAAGGGATATTAAGGCCTCCGTTTAATAGAGAACCGGAACAAAGCATTAACACATGGTGAATACATGAACTCCTAAAACTACGGTCATCACCGGGAGTGGTCCCGACTATTGTCACTCCGGGGTTCCCGGATCATAACACGTAGTAGGTGACTAAAACTTGCAATATCAGATCTAGAACATATATAAAATGGTGATAATATAAACGTTTCAGATATGAAATCATGGCACCCGGGCCCAAAGTGACTAGCATTAAGCATGGAAAGTCATAGCAACATCAATCTCAGAACATAGTGGATACTAGGGATCAAGCCCTAACAAAACTAACTAGATTACATGATGAATCTCATCCAACTCCTCACCGACCAGCGAGCCTAAGAAGGAATTACTCACTCCCGATGGGGAGCATCATGGAATTAGGGATGGAGAAGGGTTGGTGATGACGGAGATCAAATATCCCCCTCTCTGGAGCCCCAAACGGACTCCAAATCTGGCCTCCCGATGAAGAACAGGAGACGGCGGCGGCTCCGTCTCGTGGAACGCGATAATTCTTCCTCTCTGATTTTTCTGGAAACATGTGATTTTATAGCGTCGGTTTCAGGGTCTGCAGGGCCACCACATGGGGACAACCCACCTGGGCGCGCCTGGAGGGGGGCGCCCTGGTGGGTTGTGCCCCCTCCGGTGGTTCTTGGCTCTAGAAATTCTCTTTTATTGTATAAAAAATCTTCGCAAAGTTTCATTCCATTCCGAGAACTTTTATTTCTGCACAAGAAGCAACACCATGGTAGTTCTATTAAGAACATCATTAGTCCGGGTTAGTTTCATTCAAATCATGCAAATTAGAGTCCAAAACAAGAGGACGTTAGGAAAAGTAGATACGACGAAGACGTATCACATACCGAAAAATCTTCCACTAGTAAAAAAGTGCATGCGATTGAAGAGATTAATGTTTTGAGTGGAAATATGATGAGCTTATGAAATTATTTGCTAGCAAGATTTCTCCAGTCGATCCTAATGCTATGCCTTTGTCTACTTTGATTGAGAATAATAATGAATCTATGGATGTGAATTTTGTTGGTAGGAACAATTTTGGTAATAACACGTATAGAGGTAATTTTATTCCTAGGCCGTTTTCTAGTAATTCCTCTAATAATTATGGTAATTACTACAACAATTCTTATGGAAACTATAATAAGATGCCCCCTGATTTTGAGAATAGTGTTAAAGAATTTATGAGTCCGCAAAAGAGTTTCAAAGCTTTGATTGAGAAAAATTGCTTAAGATTGATGATTTGGCTAGGAACGTGGATAGAATTTCTCTTGATCTTTATTCTTTGGAACTTAGATCTATTCCACCCAATCATGATATCAATGAGTCTCTCAAAGCTATGAGAATTTCCATTGATGAGTGCAAGGAAAGAACCGCTAAGATGCGTGCTAAAAAAGATTGGTTTATAAAAGCGTGTTCTTCCAGTTTCCTTGGAAATAATGATGAAGATCTTAAAGTGATTGATGTGACTCCTATTGAATCTTTGTTTTCCAATATGAATCTTGATAAATATGGGACTGGAGATGAGTCAACTTTAGTTAAAAGGCGTCCCAATGATTCAGAGTTTTTAGACTTGATGCGAAAATTGATAAAAGTGGGATTGGACAGGTCAAAACTTTAAGTAGCAATGAACCCACTCTTTTGGATTTCAAGGAGTTTAATTATGATATTTTTTATTTGATAGATTGTATTTCCTTGTTGCAATCCATGTTGAATTCTCCTCATGCTTATAATCAAAACAAAGCTTTTACTAAACATATCGTTGATGATTCCCAAGTGGCAGGAATATTATTAGGATGTTTATGACAATGTTCTCTCCACCAAATAGAAGCAAAATCACTAAACTCACTAGTTGCAGCTCTAACTCTTTTATCATCAGGAAAATCATGGCAAGCAAATTTTTGGTCAACTAATAATTCCCAGTCAAGATAAACATCGGGATCATAATTCTCATCAAAAGGAGGCATGACAAATTTAATTCTACCCAAAGAGTCGTCCTGGCCACGTACTTGAGGACGCTGGTGTCATCCCATACCTTGTTGATTATTGCATAGTCGACAATGATCATGATCATTGTTAGTGTTAACTACATCAGGATCCTCAGAATCACAATCATAGTTGTCATCTTGGATGTCGCCGGCTATCGAGTTGGCTTTGCGAGGACAGGGCTGGTCGACGACATCGGTGTATGAAAGAGGGTGCCTCGGGTCTCCAGGGGGCACCCGACAAGCTCGTTGTAGACCTGTGTTGGTGGATGGAAGACGCGGAGCGGCAGTGGAGGCGGCACCCAGACATGCATCCTGGGCGTCAAGACGTTTCATAATAGATGCAAGTGTTTGAGTGAACGTCTCATTGTTATCCTCGATCGACTTGAGACGCTTATGAAGTGCGCACTCAAACGATGTGAACCGCTTGGTGTATGCATGCACATCCTCCTCAAGGCGTGCCACCGTGGCTTTCATGTTGTCTTCGTCACCTGCCATGGTTAGGAAGAAAAATCACAAGTATATTGCTCCTACAGTAACTACGGTGAGGCGGTGGAAAATGTCTCTCAACTCTCGAGCAATTACCAAGCTCTTACCAGTTCTTACCATGCTGCAGTGGTTGTTGGCCGTTGGCGATGTCAAAAGTTATCAAAAGATTGATATAGCGATTACCAAGGGACCGAACAAGATACAATATAGGAAGTGGAGCTCGGTGATGGTTTCCTCAACTCACAATATGTGGCACAATTAAGCAAAAAGTAATGTAAGAGATAAAACTCCTAACTAGTGCTGGCAGTCGACTAGTAAGAGATAAAACCATCTAAACCCAGATACTGAAACAAGTGAGTGGAAACCGATGAAAATTTGAGAGCTCTAAATAGCTAAATATAAGTGAGGTACATGTCTGGAAATAGATGATAAATGGTGAAATGTCAAGTGCGTAGCAACAAAAGGGTAGTCCTCAATGGCAAACAGCCCAAAGCAGACACTAGCCGGCCTGAATGTTGCAACTTTTTTTATTTTTTATTTTCTTTTTCTTTTTTTTTGCCGGCCAATTGCTAGCAGAAATCACAGACACAATTTAAGTCACAAGAGATAAAAAATGCAAGGCTACTGGACAAGGTGCAATGAGAGCTAGCTACAAGCACTTGAGTGTGGAGATTAGCGTGGACTAGTACGAATATACAGGCAGCCGGCGGAGATTTTTGGGGTGGCGCGTGGAAGCAGACAAAGAAAGTTGGATGTTTGGCGTGGTGCGTGTGGTTAAGCGGCGCTGTCGGGGCTCTGGCGAAACGCGGGCGTGGATGGATGGGCGGACCCACGGTGTCAGACACGAATGGCTGTGTGTCTGGCCATTCGCATAATAAGTTGTTGTTGTGTGAGCGGTGATACTGTGTGATCAAATCAATGCCTGATAAAAATATCGCAAAGCAAAATACAGGTGTCCGGAGGTAACAAGAATCGGAAACAATCGTTCGCGATCTTTTTTTATCGGGAACTAGCGATAGAGATTATGAGGGTGGACAAACACATGGTTTGATTTGGTAGAAAAAAAATTCTCGAACTAATCTAAACCAGCACTAATTCTAGGATGAATGCAACCAACAATTCAACTACGCAAATACTAGGTGAAAAAATTGCTAAAGGCTAAAAAGGTAGGCGTAATGGATGAACTAATATATTTTTTGGCTTTTTCATGGGTTATAGGACAGAAAAATAAATTAATCTATGAAAACTGTAGATCTCTCACCGATGAACCTAAAAAGTGATACCACTTGATGTGAAGGCGGCCCGATCTTTCGATGAGAGTGGGGATAAAGATTGATTTGGTGGATTTTGACCTTGACGATCCGGCTATACCGTACCGACGATATGCCTCGACAATCGCTAAACCAATCTCCGATGGTTATTGACCTTCCCTAGGCACGATCAACTTGAACAACGAGGTTCGAGTTCCTGCAAGCAACCGAAGAACCAGCAAGAACAAAGGTGAATTGCAACTGAAATTGCTAAAAATAAATGAAGCACATGAACTAGATTAAAAGTTGGGGTTCCACTGTGGATCTGACAAGGCGGTAGTCCTACACGTCTCGTAGATGTGAATTGTAGCGATGGCTACACAATACAATAAAACCCGAGTCTAAACCCTAATCTATGATAGCTATTTATTACATGCAGATGTTGCAGCCGAGTCGGTTCGTTGTGTTTCTTCCGATCCACTGTAGGTCCACGCATACAGGCCGAAGCGTGGCAGGGCCGGACTCTTCTGGCACAGCCAAATATTCTAGTGCCCACGCTGGTAGTTGATTCCTCATCCAAGTGATCTGGTCCTGGTGCTTTTGTCTTTGTACACGTAACATCAATTGATGGCTGTGATGGATGGTTCCCTGGATACATGCATGCATGTGACATGGTTGATGGATGGAATGGATTCGTTGGACATGCATGCAGTGTAGCTCCATCCGATTTGAATGAACAGTTGGCTTCATTTCTAATCTCTCATTTATTCCTAAGTACAAGCAAATCAGAATATGAGTGTAGCATTGTATTTTTGTCAATCAAATCATATGTACGAAGGAGCGATAGTACCTGGCCATTTATTTGACACGTGCGCGCTCTAGTTATAGGTCCGGATGGAATAACTGATGTAGGAGTGGCGGCAGGTGTAACTGCGGCAGAGATGTCCTCATCACGCGCCTTACGGGTAGAACTTACAAAGATGTCCAATATTCCATGAGTTTTGCATTTTGATGCCATCTTCGGTCTCCAGATGGACTGCGCCGGGTCTAGTGACTTGTACTACCCGATAAGGGCCTTCCCACTTTGGCGTCAACTTGTTGGAACCCTTGGCGGACTGAATGCGCCTAAGGACAAGGTCGCCTTCCTCAAGGCTCGGGCATGCACCTTGCGGCTATGATAGCGGCGCAGGGCTTGCTGGTAGCATGCAGCATGCACAGCGGCCCGGAGACGATCTACCTCGAGGAGCACGACATCGTCATGCCATAGTTGCTCTTGCGCTACTTCATCGTAGGCAAGTACTCGAGATGACCCGTATATGAGTTCCGTGGGGAGCACTGCTTCTGCCCCATACACAAGGGAGAAGGGAGTCTAGCCGGTAGCTCGATTTGGCATCATTCGCAGTGACCAAAGAACCAGCGGCAGCTCATCAATCCAACGCTTGCCGCATCTCCGCAATTTGTCAAAGGCTCTCGTCTTGAGCCCTCACAACACTTTAGCAATCATCCTCTCAACTTGCCCGTTGCTCTGTGAACGAGCAACAGAGGCAAAGGAGGCCTTGCTTCCAAGGCTTTGGACGTACTGCATAAAGGCACGACTCGTGAATTGGGTGTCGTTACCGGTGATCACTCTGTTGGGTACTCCAAAGCGGCACACCAATCCTTTCAGGAACTTGACGGCTGATTGCGCGGTCACCTTCCTCACTGGCTCCACCTCAGGCCACTTTGTAAACTTATCGATTGCTATGTACAAGAATTTAAAGACCCCGGTAGCATGGGGGAAGGGGCCCTAGATATCGAGCCCCTAAACTGGGAATGGCCAGGATAAAGGGATCGTCTTGAGAGCTTGAGCTGGTTGATGAATGTTTTTGGAATGGAACTGACAAGCCTCACACTTGGCGACCAGCTTAGTTGCATCCTGGAGTGCTGTGGGCCAATAGAAACCCGGTCGGAAAGCTTTTCCGACTAGGGCTCTTGATCCAATGTGAGAACCACACACACCCCTGTGCATCTCTGCCAATAGCTTTAGCCCATCTTCTTGGCAAATGCACTTCAATTTCACGCTGTTTGACCTTTTTTTGCACAGCTTGTCATCGACAAACTGATACATATTGGACCGCCGGGCTACGTTTTCAGCTTCTTCTAGCTCTTCGGGAAGTTCCCCTGTTTGAAGGAAATGGACTATGTGAGGCACCCAAGTTGGAGCCTGTGGCTCAACAAGAAGGACTAAAGGCACCTCCTCTTTCATGGGAGCGCTTCTCTCAACCGCAAGAACCCGTGGTTCTGCAAGAGGGTGCTGCTCACCAATCAAAGCGGGGTCGTCCCTAGTAGCCTCTCTACTGGCGGCTTTGGGGAGCTCTACTGGGAAATGCTCACCAGAGTTCAATTTTCTCTTTTTCTTGGGCAACATTGAAGGAGACACTTGGCTGAGTTAGATGGAGGACAAAAGTCCCCGGTTCCAGAGGGAGCTTTTGTGCGGCGCACTTTGACAAGTGATCAGTGATGCTATTCTCTGTACGTGGCACATGCTCTGCTTGTAATCCATCTAAGTGCTCTTCTAGCTTTCTCACCTCCTCCCCATAGGCCTCCATCAACGGGCTCTGATAATCCTTCTTAACTTGGCTCACCAGAGCTGAGAATCTCCGCAGATAATTAGTTTCTTGATTCCCAACTCCACTGCAATTCTGAGCTCGGCAAGGAGTCGCTCATACTCAGCTGTGTTGTTGGTAGCCTTCTCCCCGGGAAAGTGCAGTTCAACCACATACTTGAGATGCTCTCCTATGGGGGCGGCAAGAAGCATGCCGGCTCTGGCGCCTTGTAGTGAGAAAGCTCCATCAAAGTACATGATCCATTCTTGAGGTGCCTCTTTGCCGGGGAGAACTGTCTCAGGTGCTTCTTCGTTTGGAGTAGGTGTCCATTCTGCAATAAACTCCACCAGCGCTCTGCTCTGAATAGTTGAGGTGCTCTCATACTTTAAGCCAAAGCTAGATAGCTCCAATGCCCACTCGACTATCCTGCCCGTGGCTTCGGGGTTCCTCAATATGCGCTGTGTGGAAAACGGGTGACAACCATGATCTCATGGGCTTGGAAGTAGTGGCACAGCTTACTCGAGGCCATGATAAGGCCGAAGATCACCTTTTGTACCCAGAGTACCTCGACCTGCCCCCCCTGCAATAGGGAGCTGACAAAGTACACCAGTCGCAGTACCACTTTCTTCCTTGCCGCGGCTTTTGAGTTGCTCTCGTCGGTTACCTTGCCTCTTCATGGTTTGTGTCAAGACCTGCCGCGGGTGTTTCGGTTCCACCTCCGAAAGGGTCAGTTGCTGCAGCTGCTTCCTCATCCACTTCCCGCTGTACCACTAATGCAGCACTAACCAATTAATTCGTTGCAGCTAAATATAGCACAACGGTTCTTGTGGTTTAGGCGCGACTAAGGTGGGAGCACATGAAAGGTAAATTTTTAAGTCTTGCAGCACTACTTCTGCTTCCGGGGTCCACTTCATTGGGCCTGCCTTCTTCAGGGTTTTAAAGAAAGGCAAGGCACGTTCGACAGAGTTGGAGATGAACCTACTCAACGCAGCAACACATTCAGTCAAACGCCTCACGTCCTTGACAGTCTTGGGCGCGTGTATCTGCTCGATTGCTTTAATCTTGTCGGGATTGGCCTCTATTCCCCATTGAGACACAAAGAAACCAAGGAGCTTGACGGACGGGACATCAAACACACATTTCTCGGGGTTTAGCTTCAAATTGATCTTGCGCAAGTTTGCAAAGGTCTCTTCCAAGTCTTGAATGAGTGTTGACATGTCCCTAGTCTTGACCACTATATCATCCATATAGGCTTCTATGTTCCTGTGCAGCTGGGGTTCAAAGCCAATCTGTACTGCTCTCGCAAAAGTGGATCTGGCATTCTTTAACCCGAAAGGCATACGCGCGAAGCAGTACGTGCCACATGTAGTTATGAACGCGGTTTTATCTTCTTCTTCCTTGGCCATGAATATCTTATGGTATCCGGAGTACGCATCCAAGAAGGAAAGCAAGTCACACTCGGAGGTGGAATCAACAATTTGATCAATGCGTGGCAAGGGAAAAGGGTCTTTTGGACATGCTTTGTTCAAGTTAGTGAAATTGATGTAGAGCCTCCATTTCCCATTTGCCTTGCGCACCACCACAAGATTTTCTAACCAAGTTGGACGCAGGACTCCTTTGACCAGACCAGCTGCTTCAAGTTTCTTGATCTCCTCGGCAATGAACTGCTACCGCTCTAAAGCTTGCTTTCTGACCTTCTGCTTGACAGGTTGAGCGTGAGGGCAGACAGCTGGGTGGTGCTCGATTACCTCCCTGGGAACACCGAGGATGTCAGACGGTTGCCAAACAAACACGTAGACATTCACCCGCAAGAAGGCAACGAGCGCGCTTTCCTATTTATCATCAAGGGTGGCGTTGATAGTAAATGTACCATCAACGCCATCCTGCCTTGCTGGGACCTTTTTCACAGCAGGTGAAGCAACCTTGGGTCTCTTGCTAGTGGAACTCTCCGGCAGGTCGTCAAGGGGTGCAGCATACTCCGGAGAGGCGCGCTTCTCAGAGTCCTTGCCGGCATCTCTGCTAGCCTTCTTTCCCTTCTTAGTTTCCTTAGCGGGAGATGTGGCCTCTGTGTCGTCAGCTGCTACCGTGTCCCGGAACATCTGGTCCACACATATGATTGCATCTTTCTTATCTGACGAGATGGAAATGACACCCATCGCCCCTGGCATCTTCAAGGTGTTGTAGGCATAATGGGATGCTGCCATGAATTTTGCCAAAGCAGGGCGACCAAGAATTCCATTGTAAGGCAAAGGAAGTTCAACAACGTCAAACACGACTTTCTCTGTCCGGTAGTTCAACTCCCCGCCAAATGTCACCTTTCCCTTAGGCCGGCCCTTGCCGGGGTTGATTCCCTGGAACATACCCGTAGCCTTGAGCTCTTCATCAGGAATCTGTAGCTTCCCAATCACTTTAGGAGAGATCAAGTTCAGCCCAGCCCCACCATCAACTAACATCTTTTTTACTTTCGGGTTGCGGATTGTCGGGGAAACCAACAATGGCAAACACCCAACCGCAGTGGTACGTCAGGGTGATCCTCGGCTTCAAAGATGATAGGCGTGCAGGACCATTTGAGTGGCCTTTGAGAGTCTGCCGCCGGATCCACGGCATTGACCTCACGCGCCCATTGCTTGAGCTGGCTGTGAGAGGAGTGCAAGGATGCCCACCCATCAATGCACATGGCTTCAGTGGTCTTCTGTAATTCTTGCTCACTGGTCTCTTCCTCATCCTCTTCATCACTCCCATCGTCTCCTTCTTTCTTTTCACGACCTTTAGCAGGTTTTACCTTTTGCTGTGGAGCCATGCCCCGACGGCCTCCTCTACCACCATGGCCTTTCCTGCCAGCACCCTCTTGGCCTCTCTCCCTGTCACGCTTCTCATATTCTTCCTTTTGCTTCTTAACAAGCTGCTCAACTTGGTGGAACTCTTGCGGAACATGGCCTTTGGTGCGGTGGATTTTGCAGTGTGGCCTGTCAGATTGCCCGGCTTTCCCTACTGCCGCAGCCTCCCGACAATCAGCGCACGTGGCAGCTCCTTTGCCGGGGGCCTTGGTTTTGGCTTTCTTGTCGGCATTGGGATCGCCAGAGCTCTCAACGGCCAATAACTTCTCTTTGCGCATCTTATTGCGCCTCCGGTTTCTCCTCTTCGGGTTGGTGGCCTCGTTGTCATCGTGTGAATCAATTTCGACGCCAGCCTCTTCCTCGGGGAGTCACCTTCCTTCTTCAGCTCGTGCACACTTATCCACCAAGCTATACAATTCGTTGACGGTCTTGGGTAGTCGAACATTCATTTTGGCTCACATCCTCCTGTTGCGCACGTTCGAATGGAACGCCGCAATCACTGCTGCTGGGTGTATCTCTGGAATATTACGGTGTACTCGACTGAACCACTATATGTATTTACACAAATCCTCTCCCTCCTTCTGTGAAAGGACTTGCAAATCACTAGGCTGTCCAGGCTCTTGGTGGCCGCCTGTGAAGGCACCAACGAACTCATTGCACAAGTCAGCCCACGATGACATAGAGTTCTCCGGCAGGTGCATCAGCCACGACCTCACACTTGGCTTGAGTGCCAAAGGGAAGTAGTTGGCAAACACCTTATCATCCCTGCCCCGGCGGCTTGAACGGCAATCGTGTAAATGCTTAAGAAATCTGATGGGTTTAACTTCCCGTCGTGTTTTTCTGGTAGTTCAGGTTTGAAGACTAGGGCAGATGGCCAGCGGACCTGCCGCAGTTCGCGAGTAAACGCAGGGCACCCAACCTCGTAAGGAAAATACCCGCCAGTACTGGGCTTAGGTTCGTCAATGTCCGGGCCATTGCGCCTGTCAGATTGACGGCGTGCCTCCAGGCATCGCTCTATAGTGATGCATGCATCTTCCTTCCGCCGATCTTCCAGAACCTGTCACTGATCTCGGTGGGTTTGCGGGCCAGACGAACACTACAAACAAAAGATACATCCGTGACATTTTGGGCCGAAAGAAATTTTTTTCTGTCATACATATGACACTTCTATGACGATAATTGTGACAAAACCCGGTATCATCATAGATGTGGTGGGCTCCTACTTCTATGACAAAAATCATGATGGAAAATGGGCTTTTCGTCTGGGCGGGCGGAGACGCAGCTGCATGACATTCTTTGGACCGTCCATGGCGGAAAAAACCGTGGTAGAAGCGAGGGGAGGAAAATTTGAGGAGTTGCGGTTATGGTGGGAGGTCGGGGCGGCGACGCGCGTTCTCTCATACGTATCTTGGCGTGTATGCGAGGCATTGGCTCTGCTGAACCCGAGCAATTACGCTGCGAGCTCGCGACATCGAACCCGAAGCGATCGACCGATGGCTGTTAAGTGAACCGATGGAGCGATTCGCCCGCTGCGCCGCTAAGCGAAGCCGATCGATTGGATGAGCGATGGCGTTGCGGGGGGTTGGATGAGCGGTGGCGGTGGTGTTGCCTGCGGATGAACATGACCCGTGGTTTGGAGGGCTGGATGAATAGTAGGCGGTGGAGGAGTGGCCATGGAGGGTGGTTGAGCAGGACCCGTGGTGTGGAGGGCTGGATGAGCAGTGAGAGCGGTGGAGGGTGCCCGCGGAGGGTGGTTGAGCGATGGCGGTGGAGTAAGCGCGGTGGAGGCTGGATGAGCAGGAGCCCGTGGAGGCTGGAGGAGGTCGATGGTAGCCCGTGGAGGCTGGAGGAGGTCGACGGTGGAGATGAACAGTATCCTGTGGAGTCTCGTTTTGCGGTACGCCACACACCTCCCGATGAACAAGACCCCCGTTTCGACCGTAGCGCTCCAACACAAGTCCATTTCGTCCGTTTTGCGGTACGCCACACCCCTCCCGATCAATGGGACCCCCGTTTCGACCGTAGGAGGTCCGTTTCCTCCGTTTTGCGGTACGCCACACCCCTCCCGATCAACAGGACCCAGTTTCGACCGTAGGAGGTCCATTTCCTCCATTTTGCGGTACGCCACACCCCTCCCGATCAACAGGACCCCCGTTTCGACCGTAGGAGGTCCGTTTCCTCCGTTGTGCGCTACACCAGGCCTTGTTTTCCATCGCCTGTTCCGTCCAAGCCCTCCCGATGAACACGACCACGCATTCCGTTCCGACCCAGCCGGTTGGCTCCCACGCGTTTCGTTGCCTCCCGATGAACACGACGCATTTTGTTGCCTCCTGATGAACACGACGCATTCCGGTGCCTCCCCATGAACATGATGTAACGCCCTCGATGCGGCTATATCTCCCACGTGTCGAAGCACGACTTAGAGGCATAACCGCATTGAAAGCAATGTCGCAAGTGAGGTAATCTTCACACAACCCATGTAATACATAAGGGAAAGAGATACATAGTTGGCTTACAGTTGCCACTTCACACAATACATAAAATAAACATCCATCATCCAGATTACACTCAAGGTCCGACTACGGAACCAAAATAAAGAAGACTACCCCAAATGCTACAGATCCCGATCATCCCAAGCTGGCTCCACTCACGATCATCAGGAAAAGACAAATAAGTAACGACCACGTTCCTCGTCGAACTCCCACTTGAGCTCGGTTGCATCATCTGACCGCATCGTCGGCACCTGCAACTGTTTTGGTAGAATCTGTGAGTCACGGGACTCGGCAATCTCACACCAGCGAGATCAAGACTATTTAAGCTTATAGGAAGGACAGAGTTGTGAGGTGGAGCTGCAGCAGCGACTAGCATATATGGTGGCTACTTTGCAAAAGAGAGCGAGAAGAGAAGCAAGGCACGATCGTGAAGCTAGTAGCGATCAAGAAGTGATCCTGAACTACTTACGTCAAACATAACTCCAACACCGTGTTCACTTCCGGACACGCCGAAGAGACCATCACAGTTACACCTTGATTGATGTGTTTTAATCAAGGTCAACCGGGTTTTCTACAACGGACATTAACAAATTCCCATCGCCTCATAACCACGGGCACGGCTTTGAAAGATAATACCTGCGAGGGTGTCCCAACTTAGCCCATTATAAGCTCTCACGGTCAACGAAGGATATTCCTTCTACGGGAAGACCCGATCGATCTCGGAATCCGGACTACAAGACATTTCGACAACAATAAAACAAGACCAGCAAAGCCGCCCGATTGTGCCGACAAATCCCGATAGGAGCTGCACATATCTCGTTCTCGTGGCACATCCGGATGAGACAGGCTACTGAGTAAAACCAGGCCTTGAGTTTCCCGAGGTGGCCCCCAGTAGAGCTCATTTCGGGCCAGCACTCGAAGGAGCACTGGTCCCGGGGGTTAAAATAAAGATGACCCTCGGGCTCGCGAAAACCGGGGAAAAAAGGCTTAGGTGGCAAATGGTAAAACCAAAGTTGGGCCTTCTTTGGAGGAGTCTTATTCAAAGCGAACTGTCAAGGGGTCCCATAAATCACCCAACCGTGTAAGGAGCATAAAATCAAGGAACATAACACCGGTATGACGGAAACTAGGGTGGCAAGAGTGGAACAAAACACCAGGCATAAGGCCGAGCCTTCCACCCTTTACCAAGTATATAGATGCATTAATTATAGCAGATATATTGTGATATCCCCAACAAGTAACATGTTCCAACAAGGAACAACATCTCCATGTTCAACAAGGAACAAACTTCATCTTCACCTGCAACTAGCAACGCTATAAGAGGGCTGAGCAAAGCGGTAACATAGCCAAACAACGGTTTGCTAGGAAAGGATGGTTAGAGGTTTGACATGGCAATATGGGTGGCATGATAAGCAAGTGATAGGCATCGTAGCATAGGCATAGAAAAAAGCGAGCATCTAGCAAGCAAAGATAGAAGTGATTTCGAGGGTATGGTCATCTTGCGCAAAGTTCTCGAGTTGTCGAAAGCTTGATCCTCGTAAGCGTTCTCAACAGGTTCTCGTTCACGCACTCGTCTCCCGGCTCTACCCAAAGCAAGAACACAAACAATGGAACCACAATAAATCACGGTGCAATGCACAAGCAACATGATGCAATACATGGCATGATATGTGAGATGTGATATGCAATGCGTATGCGCGCTCCGGAAGGAAAATGATGAACCAGGCATCAACTTGGCAAACCAAGTATGCCGCTGGAAAGGTGAGAATATTTCGGTTGAAATCGATATAAAGATCACCGGAATCGGATGCGCGGTTTGCAAATGACAAGCAAAACAAGTTTCGTTAACAGATTTAGCAACAGGGCATGACAAAAACAGATAACAAGTAGGCATGTTTAAGAGCTCGATGTACTCACTACAGAAAATTTCATGATAAACTAAGCATACATCCATCAAGAAGACATGGCATAGAAGCTATACATGGCAAGAACAACATCATAGCATACACGGATCAACTACAACAACCTTGGCAAAATTGAATAACATGTAAACAACCTGCCAGGAAACATTTTATAGCAAAAGTAGAGCTCGATTGACTCAAGCTATGGCACTCCATAATTGCAAACAAGGGCATGGATGGATAGAGGAACACCGGGGGACATAGGAGTGCCGGATTGCAAAACGGACAACGGGGTAAATGCTCGGATGCATGAGACGAACACGTATGCAAATGAGATGCACATGATGGCATGATATGAGATGCATGTCATAAACAAAATGCAAAACGAAAGACAAAAACCCAACCACGGAGGGAATATCATATCACAATGCCGAAAATGGCAAGAGTTGGAGTTCCAAATATGGAAAGTTACATCCGGGGTGTTACAACACTCCACCACTACAAGAGGATCTCGTCCCGAGATCTAGGACTGAAAGAACTCCGGATATTCGGAACAGAGGTGATCCTCGCGCTCCCAGGTGGCTTCTCGGTCAGAATGGTGTGACCACTTCACTTTCAGGAATTTGATTGACTTGTTGCGAGGCTTGCGTTCGGTTTCTTCAAGAATAGCAATGGGGTGCTCATGATAAGAGAGATCTTCTTGGAGGTCAATTTCTTCGAAGTTGATGGTGCGCTTAGGAGTCTTGAAGCACTTGCGAAGCTGTGACACGTGAAACACATCGTGCACGTTCGCGAAGTTGGACGGAAGCTCAAGTTGATAGGCGAGATCGCCTCTTTTGCCAATGATCTTGAAAGGACCCACGTATCTAGGGCAAGCTTCCCTTTGATACCGGGCGACGAGTGCCTTTCATTGAGAGAGGCGGAGGTAGACATGGTCTCCGATTTCAAAAGCCACATCACGGTGCTTGTCATCATAATAGCTCTTCGGCGCGATTGCGGCGGCTTTGAGATTCTCACGAATGACTTTGCACATTTCTTGCTTCGTGATCAAGTCTTTGCCAAGAAGTTGGCGTTCACCTGTCTCGGACCAATTGAGAGGAGTACGGCACTTTACGCCATAGAGAATTTGAATGGGGCCTTGCCGAACTCGCTTGGAAGCTGTTGTTGTAGGAGAACTTCGGCATATGGAAGACAATCTTCCCACTTCATACCGAAGGAAATGACACAAGCCCTGAGCATATCTTCGAGGATTTGATTGACTCGCTCGACTCGGCCACTTGTTTGAGGGTGGAAAGCTGTGATGAAACGAATGTTGGTGCCCATGGCCTTCTGAAAAGAATCCCAAAACTTGGAGGTAAAGATGCTGCCACGGTCTGAAGATATCACTTGTGGAATGCCGTGCAAGGAGACAATCCTGGAGGTGTATAACTCTGCCAACTGAGCTGCTGTGATAGATTCTTTGATAGGAAGAAAATGAGCCACTTTAGTAAGCTTGTCAATGACAACGAAGATAGCATGATTTCCACGCTTGGATTTAGGGAATCCAGTCACAAAGTCCATCTCGATATGATCAAACTTCCATTGTGGAATAGCAAGAGGTTGGAGGAGACCAGCTAGTCGTTGGTGTTCTGCTTTCACCCTTCGGCAGACATCACATTCATTCACGAATTGAGCAATTTCTCGCTTCATTCGAGTCCACCAATATGACTGCTTGAGGTCATGGTACATCTTCGTACTTCCAGGATGAATGGATAGAAGGGAATTGTGTGCCTCGTTCATAATGAATTTACGTAGATCACCCTTAGGAACCACAATCCGGTCCTCGAAGAAAAGAGTATCTTTGTCATCAATGTGGAAGCACTTGTATTTGAAATGCCCTTGTCGATACCATGTTTCACCTTTTTCACCATGGTATCCAGGAGTTGAGCCTCACGAATCTGATCTTCCAAAGTAGGAGAGACTATGAGGTTGGCAAGAAAACCTTGAGGAACAACTTGAAGATTCAGCTTATGAAAGCTTCACAAAGGTCCGGTTGGAAGGGCTTGAGGATTAAACTGTTGCAGTAAGCCTTCCTGCTCAAAGCATCTGCAATCACATTGGCCTTGCCCGGAGTATATTCAATACTTGGGTTGTACTCTTGAATTATCTCGACCCATCGAGTTTGCCTGAGGTTGAGGTTGGGTTGAGTGAAGATATACTTGAGACTCTTGTGATCGGTGAATATGTCCACTTTCCTTCCCAACAAGAGATGTCTCCAAGTTATTAATGCATGGATAACTGCCGCCAACTCAAGATCGTGAGTGGGGTAGTTCTTTTCGTTGGGCTTCAGCTGACGAGAGGTATAGGCCACAACTCTCTTCTCTTGCATTAACACAACACCGAGACCTTGAAGAGAAGCATCACGAAAACTTGAATGGCTTGGATTCATCAGAGGAGTTAAGACAGAGCTGTGACGAGTTTCTCTTTGAGGGTGTTGAAAGCAACGTCACACTCAGGAGACCAGACATACTTCACATGCTTCTGGAGGAGGTTCGAAAGAGGCTTTGCAATCATAGAGAAATTCTCAATGAATCTTCGGCAATAGCTTGCAAGTCCAAGAAAACGGTGAAGCTGCTTGACATTCTGAGGAGGTTCCCAATTCACAACTGCAGACACCTTCTCTGGGTTAACAGCGATGCCCTTGGCGGAGATGATGTGACCAAGGTAAAGAACTAAATCAAGCCAAAACTCACATTTGGAAAACTTCGCATAGAATTGATGCTCTCTGAGCTTGTCGAGCACCAATCGCAAATGTTTGGCATGATCTTTCTTATTCTTGGAGAAGACCAAAATATCATCAAGATAGACCAAGATGAATTCATTGGTGTAGGGGTTGAAGATGAAGTTCATCATTCGAGAGAATGTTGGCGGAGCATTGACAAGGCCGAAAGACATGGCAGTATATTCATAAGAACCAAAGCTTGTTCTGAATGCTGTCTTGGGAATATCTTGTTCACGAATGCGAATTTGATGATAACCCATACGAAGGTCAAGCTTGGAGAACACTTTAGCACGTTTGAGTTGCTCGAATAGCTCATTGATGTTGGGAAGTGGATACTTGTTCTTGATTGTCTTCTTATTCAATGGACGGTAATCGACGCAAAGTCGGTCCGTACCATCCTTCTTCTGGACAAAAAGAACACCACAACCCCAAGGAGATGAACTCGGTCTGATCAAACCCAGACGCTCTTGTTCATCGCGCTGCTTCTTCAATTCCTTCAACTCATTAGGTCCAAGCTTGTATGGACGCTTGCAAACGGGTTCCGTGCCAGGCTCAAGATCGATAACGAATTCAACTGGCCGGTGTGGAGGCATTCCTGGAAGCTCTTCTGGAAAGACATCTGGATACTCACAAACGAATGGAATCTGAGAGATAGCATCCAATTCGCCCTTCTCATTGAGAGAAAACAACCGAATGTTTCATCACGAGCGGCATAGATGATCACATCATTAGGAGAGTGAGTCAATTGAATTTCCCTGGCAGCACAATCAAGCTGAGCTTTGTGCTGAGAAAGCCAGTCCATCCCAAGAATAAGATCAATATCCGAGTCACCAAGGATAAATGGTTTAGATAGAAATCTATAGTCACCCATCTTGATAGAAACATCCGGAATCATTGTGGTAGCCCTCATAGAATAGGCTGGAGAAACAACTCCCAAGGGTTTTTCCAACATTTCCGAAATGAAATCATGCTTTGCAACAAATGATCTAGACATGAAACAATGCGATGCACCGGTATCAAATAAAACTTTTGCAGGAATATCATTAACTGGAAGATTACCCATAATCACATCAGAAGAATCCTCTACTTGCGCTGCATTCATCATGTTCACCTTTGCAGACTTGGGATTATGCTTGACCACTGCATTGCTGGAAGATCTCACAGGAGGAGGAGGCGGAAGGCGCTTTTGGTTGAAGCACTTGTTCGCATAGTGACCTTTCTGCTGACATTTGTTGCAAGTCACTTCGAGAGCGGACGGTGATAAGGAGCATTTGACCTTGGAGCTTGAGAATTAGACTTGTTACGATAGCCTGGGTTGGGTGGGTGGGAAGATCCACGACCACCGGGTTCTTCTGGCTGATAAGGCTGATTAAACGGAGGAGGAAGGTAGAACTTCGCTGCTTAGCTGCCACTTGAGAGGAAGAAGAAGACTGAACTGCATCCCTGATTCTCTTCTTAGAAGCCTCACATTTGAGCTGGGCAGCTTCTTGCTTGATGCCATGTTGTAGAATTCATCATACTTTTACGCTCAAAAGCACGAGAGCTAATTGCAGATGTTCTCTGAGACCACCTCTGAATTGATAGATCATACTCTTTTCATCGGGACGCCTTGCTTAGCGAAGCGAGCGAAGTTTCGAACTGGATATTGTATTGATACACAGACATGTTGCCTTGCTTGAGATTGCAGAACTCCTCACGCTTGCTCTCAACAACACTTTTTGGAATGTGGTGAGCTTTGAAGTCTCGGCGGAACTCATCCCAGGTAATGACACGACCTCCTCTGGAATCTTTGTATTGCTGGTACCACTCGGCAGCTTGGTCCTTGAGTTGAAACGAAACAAACTGGACAAAGTCCTCAGGTATGACATTGCTACATTCAAAATGTTTGCAGATGTCCACAAGCCAATCATCGGCGTCTGTGGCCTCGACACAGAAGCTGAAAGACTTCGGCTGATTAGCGAGGAACTGATTGAGGGTAGCAAAGTGCGGCTGGTTGTTGCCTTGGCCTTGATTTCCTTGGTTGCCTTGCCCTTGGGTACGCTCTTGCAAGAGTTGCAAAATCATCTGAGCATTTGCATTGGTGGCTGCCACGATAGCTTGCCATGCCTCCGGAGGCGGAGGTGGAGGTGGAGGGTTCGACTGACTCCCATCATTGCGATCCGGATTCATACGCGTTGGCGGAGCCATCCTGAAGAGGGTGACATCCGTTAGCACTTTGATAGACGGATGGACAAGTTGAATCAACGGATAGAAATTGCAACATATAGTCTTCACAAAAAACATTCGACCAAGGATGAACGAATGAATTCCAAAGTTAACATCACACGTCCATTAAGGTGAGAAGCCACTTGATTAAGGGTTGATGAGAAAAAACAAGGTACGACTGCAACAAATAAGTGGTAAGGATTACCCAATCACAAACCAAATATCTGCGGGAAGAAATGCTAGAGCTACTTGAATCCCACCTATAAACTCCGAAACTTTACGGTTATGCAATCTGTGTTGGGGATCAGGGACACAAAATATATCACCCAAACTAACAATACCTAGATCCAGCTGTATCCATCCGTCAACACATAACCAAGAAACCTTTGAAATCGTGTACCTCGACCTTGAAAAACATCCGTTATATGAGTCATGGCAATACTCCCGAGCTCGCCCAAGATCTTTGGGTTATCGGGTTATCTCACCAACAACTATACAAAAGAGATTTTCGATGTCGGCAAAGCTCGTATTCAGAACTGCAACGATAAAATTGTGACGACAACACCTCGGAGCTCAACTCCCGGGACA
Source organism: Aegilops longissima (assembly GCA_021605205.1). Classification (NCBI taxonomy): domain Eukaryota; kingdom Viridiplantae; phylum Streptophyta; class Magnoliopsida; order Poales; family Poaceae; genus Aegilops; species Aegilops longissima. The sequence continues at coordinate 211,539,826 of CM038678.1, read as the reverse complement.
CCGCCACAACCCCTAAATGTCGAGGCACCAAGAACAATGTTCTCGTCACAAAACCATCGAACAATTCCAAGATACCAGCGTGATCCTAAAATTTTTTAGTGAAATTTGAGGAGAGGAGAGTCAAAACTTCTACGTCGGGAGACCTCACCAGAGCGACGAAAGGACTGGGAGTAAAAGAATCCTACTCTCCGATATATATAATCCTAAGACTCAAAACATTTTGTTCTAGACTCAACAACGCCATGACAAACAATCAAGCAGGGGCTCCTAAGTCGGAATGGCTCGATTACCAACTTATTGCGCCCTCGATGCGGCTATATCTCCCACGTGTCGAAGCACGACTTAGAGGCATTACCGCATTGAAAGCAATGTCGCAGGTGAGGTAATCTTCACACAACCCATGTAATACATAAGGGAAAGAGATACATAGTTGGCTTACAGCCGCCACTTCACACAATACATAAATAAACATCCATCATCCAGATTACACTCAAGGTCCGACTACGGAACCAAAATAAAAGAAGACTACCCCAAATGCTACAGATCCCCGATCATCCCAACTGGCTCCCACTGATCGATCGGGAAAAGACACATAGTAACGACCACGTTCCTCGTCAAACTCCCACTTGAGCTCGGTTCGTCATCTCTGACCGCATCGTCGGCACCTGCAACTGTTTTGGTAGAATCTGTGAGTCACGGGGACTCAGCAATCTCACACCCGCGAGATCAAGACTATTTAAGCTTATAGGAAGGACATAGTTGTGAGGTGGAGCTGCAGCAAGCGACTAGCATATATGGTGGCTACATTCGCAAAAGAGAGCGAGAAGAGAAGCAAGGCGCGGTCGTGAAGCTAGTAGCGATCAAGAAGTGATCCTGAACTACTTACGTCAAACATAACTCCAACACCGTGTTCACTTCCCGGACTCCGCCGAGAAGAGACCATCACGGTTACACACGTGGTTGATGTGTTTTAATCAAGGTCAACTTCGGGTTTTCTACAACCGGACATTAACAAATTCCCATCTGCCTCATAACCACGGGCACGGCTTTCGAAAGATAATACCCTGCAGGGGTGTCCCAACTTAGCCCATTATAAGCTCTCACGGTCAACGAAGGATATTCCTTCTACGGGAAGACCCGATCGATCTCGGAATCCGGACTACAAGACATTTCGACAAGCAATAAAACAAGACCAGCAAAGCCACCCGATTGTGCCGACAAATCCCGATAGGAGCTGCACATATCTCGTTCTCGTGGCACATCCGGATGAGACAGGCTACGAGTAAAACCAGGCCTCGAGTTTCCCGAGGTGGCCCTTGCAGTGGTTCATTTGGGCCAGCACTCGAAGGAGCACCTGGTCGGGGGGTTAAAATAAAGATGACCCTCGGCTCGCGAAAACCGGGGAAAAAGGCTTAGGTGGCAAATGGTAAAACCAAAGTTGGGCCTTCTTTGGAGGAGTCTTATTCAAAGCAAACTGTCAAGGGGTCCCATAAATCACCCAACCGTAAGGAGCGCAAAATCAAGGATCATAACACCGTATGACGGAAACTAGGTGGCAAGAGTGGAACAAAACACCAGGCATAAGGCCGAGCCTTCCACCCTTTACCAAGTATATAGATGCATTAATTATAGCAGATATATTGTGATATCCCCAACAAGTAACATGTTCCAACAAGGAACAACATCTCCATGTTCCAACAAGGAACAAACTTCATCTTTCACCTGCAACTAGCAACGCTATAAGAGGGGCTGAGCAAAGCGGTAACATAGCCAAACAACGGTTTGCTAGGAAAGGATGGTTAGAGGTTTGACATGGCAATATGGGTGGCATGATAAGCAAGTGATAGGCATCGTAGCATAGGCATAGCAATAGAGCGAGCATCTAGCAAGCAAAGATAGAAGTGATTTCGAGGGTATGGTCATCTTGCCTGCAAAGTTCTCAGAGTTGTCGAAAGCTTGATCCTCGTAAGCGTTCTCAACAGGTTCCTCGTTCACGTACTCGTCTCCCGGCTCTACCAAAAGCAAGAACACAAACAATGGAACCACAATAAATCACGGTGCAATGCACAAGCAACATGATGCAATACATGGCATGATATGCGAGATGTGATATGCAATGCGTATGCGCGCTCCGGAAGGAAAATGATGAACCAGGCATCAAATTGGCAAACCAAGTATGCCGCTAGAAAGGTGAGATGATTTCGGTTGAAATCGATATAAAGATCACCGGAATCGGATGCACGGTTTGCAAATGACAAGCAAAACAAGTTTCGTTAACAGATTCAGCAACAGGGCATGACAAAAACAGATAACAAGTAGGCATGTTTAAGAGCTCGATGTACTCACTACAGAACATTTCATGATAAACTAAGCATACATCCATCAAGAAGACATGGCATAGAAGCTATACATGGCAAGAACAACATCATAGCATACACGGATCAACTACAACAACCTTGGCAAAATTGAATAACATGTAAACAACCTGCCAGGAAACATTTTATAGCAAAAGTAGAGCTCGATTGACTCAAGCTATGGCACTCCATAATTGCAAACAAGGGCATGGATGGACAGAGTATAACCATATGTTCAAAACATCCTTACTGAAGTATCTCAAAATATGCATGGATCTCTCGGTAGCATCAAGTTAACATGGCATAAAAATATCAGCAAAACAGGGGCTGAAATCAACAACATCATGAAGCCTAGTTTGCATCCTTGTTCTAGTCACCACAGAGATCACAAAAATACATGGCATACACCCCTGTAAAGATGGCATGGCATATTACAAAACACATGTAGGCCTCAAGTTCATAGGATGCACACATCAATCATGGCAAAAATGACAAAAGTGCATGTTCTGATAAGAATCTGAAACTAACATCACATAGCCCTCTTCTAACAGCATTTCGGGCATCAAGATGGGCTCAAATGAACATGATGCAATGGAATGGAATGATCTACTCTTCGAGTCGAACATTTCGGTATGCTACACGCCCCAAACGGAGCTACGAGTGCAAAGTTATGGCATGATGAAAATGCAACAAAATTATCACAGAAGAGGATTTCGGGGCTCGGGGAAAGTCAACCTCCCGTTTGGATCTGAGATCCGGGGCGCGCGGGTCGAGGTGGATGATGGCGAGGCTCGCCGGAGAGGAGCCGAGAGGAGGAAGGAGGGCCGGGGCGGAGGCCGAGGCGGCGGGCGGCGTTGGGACGGCCGGCGTGGTCGGAGCGAGAGCGGCGGGCGGCGGGCGGCAATGGATGGCGGGCGCGCTTAACGTGGCGCCCCGGATTGGTCGGGCGGGGCGGACGGACGCGTCGCCCGATCCGGACGTGTCCGGCGGCGGAGGAGGGATTTCGTCTAGGGTTAGGGGTGGAATGATCCGGGATTTCGGGGGAGGGGGGTGTTTTTATAGGTAGAAGGAGCTAGGAAGCTCCAAATGGAGTGCGGTTTTCGCCCACACGATCGTGATTGAACGGCGATGGACATGGAAGTGACTTAGATGGGTTATTGGTCTGTTTTGAAGGGGTGTTTGGCTGCAACTTAAAAGAGGCCTTTGCGAGAGTGCGGTTAACCGTTGGAGTACCAAACGAGCTCCAAATGACTCGAAACTTGACAGGTGGTATACCGGTGGTGTACCAAGGCCACTTGACAAACCTCGGTCCATTCCGAGAAAGTTTAGTACCCGCTCACGGAAAAACGTAAAAGGGAACGCCGGGGGACATAGGAGTGCCGGATTGCAAAACGGACAACGGGGAAAATGCTCGGATGCAAGAGACGAACACGTATGCAAATGAGATGCACATGATGGCATGATATGAGATGCATGTCATAAACAAAATGCAAAATGAAAGACAAAAACCCAACCACGGAGGGAATATCATATCACAATGCCGAAAATGGCAAGAGTTGGAGTTCCAAATATGGAAAGTTACATCCGGGGTGTTACACCTGATGACGACGTTGTTTCTCCGTTTCGACCCAGCCATGTACGTATGTGCGAGTAGGCGTTCGAGACCCTGCCCGTATGTACGACGCGGGTCAGATTTTCTTTCTTGCACCTCGCCTCGCTGCTATGCGTGCGTGTACATGCTACGCGGCGCTCTACTACTTACACGCGCACCTCTACATCCACCAAGATATATATATGCATATCGTTCGCGACCGAATGACAACGCCACGCACGCTTTGACCAGGTGGGTCCCGACTGTCAAGCAATTCCTTGCGTGCGAAAATGTAGCTGGTGGGTCCCAGCAGTCAGAGGGGCGAATCATTTTTTTTTGCCCGGACGCACTTCCTTTGCGTGCAAAGATGTAGCTGGTGGGTCCCAGCAGTCAGGGGGGCGAATCGTTTTTTTGCCCGGACGCACTTCCTTGCGTGCGAAGATGTAGCTGGTGGGTCCGAGCAGTCAGGGGGGCGAATCATTTTTTTGCCCGGACGCACTTCCTTGCGTGCGAAGATGTAGCTGGTGGGTCCCAGCAGTCAGGGGGAAACTTTTTTTCGCGAAATACCGTGGCCGTCCGGTGGGTCCCCGCTATCAGGTGGAGGAATCATTATTTTCCGCATAATAAGGAGGCACTTCCTTGCTGCGGCCGTGGACCCAGCTGTCAGCCTCTCCATGTACAGTCCACGTCCGATGGAAGTCGTTCCTTGACCACGTTGACCACGCTACGCCGAGAGCACCATGGCGGTGGACGACAGCGAGGCCTAGGAAGGGGACGACTTGGAGCCGGGGAAGACGCAGCCGTGGATACCCACGCGAAGAGGAGTATGAGGGTTCACTGGTTCCGCTGCGGTGTGAGGCTGCTATCGCCGCAGAATAACAGGGGGTGTGGGTGAGTAGAGGGATGGCCTGGCCAGCGGTGGGAGTAGTAGGGGCGGTGAGGCCTCCAGGCATCACACCCGGCCACGAGAGGCAGGAGCACGCTGCACGACCGGGCGCTGGTTTGGGCGGCCGGAGCAAGAAGACCAGAGGTTGAAGAAGCGCTACAACCGTTGGATGAACATAGTACGGTAACAGGAGCTAGAATCGTTCATATTGACTAAGTTGACAAATCCCTTCATCCCCGTCAACTTGGTAGGCCCACAAGTCAGCCTCCCAAAGATATCTTTGGGTTCCAGTGGGGGAGTATTCATTTTTTTGTGCGTAATAAGGAGGCACTTCCTTGCGTGCGAAGATAGCTGGTGGTTCCGACAAGTCAGCAGGGGGCACTTTTTTCATGAAATACAGAGGCCCTTCCGGTGGGTCCTAGATTTCAGGTGGAGGAATCATTATTTTGTGCGTAATAAGGAGGCATTTCTTTATATGCGGCCATGGACCCAGCTGTCAGCCTCTCCACGCATAGTCTACTTCCGCTGGTGTCGTTTGTTGACCACATTGACCACGCCGCGCCGAGCGCATCCAAGGTGGTGGACGACGGCGAGGCCCCAGACAGCAACGAGCCGGAGATGGGAAGACGCAGGAGTAGAGTCGTGGACGGAGAGGTGTACGAGGGTTAACTGGTTCTAGTGTGGTGTGGTTCGGCAGTCGGTGGAGAAGAACAGGAGGTGTGGACGGTTGGAGGGATGGCCTGGCCAACGGTGGAGTAGCGCTTCATAGCGAAGCGTGCTAAGCAGAGCTGCTAGCAGCAGGAGGCGGAGGTGGTCCTGCGGCGGCTGGAGGAAGAAGACGAGAGATTGAAGATGGATGCGGCCGTTGGATGTAAATCCAACGGCTAACATGTCAAAATCATTTGTTGACTAAATTGACAACGACTTGCGTTGGCTTGACCTATTGGCCCACATTTCAGCCTCCAAAAATGTGGCACGATTCAACCCATTTTTCAGAATTTACAGTCTTTTTTTATGCGGTAGAATTTACAAATAATTTGATATATTTTTGAATTACAGCCATTAGCTGGGCTGGGTGAACAATTAATGTAGCGTCCCCATGCCCATTTATTTTATTTCCTAAAAATTACATGCCATTTGCACTTTATCTAGATACACGATTTTGTTGGGCTGATTCTAATTATAATGTTGGGTTGGGCCAGCAATGTTATCAAAAAATAAAAAAGGCTGAGCATTTTGTTATAAATATATTTAAATAATAAGTGATATTATTTCATTAGTCTTAAATCTTACCAAGCTTTTGTACACAATCACTAGGATTTTCGTACAAAACAATCCATGATTTTATTTTGTTAAGAAATTATTTTTATAAGTTAATAGGATGTGGGATATTGTTTTCTTACATATGTAAGTATCTGTTAAATATATGATGACAATAAAAATAATATATAATAACATATAAAATAATTTAAATATATATAAAATTGTTAGAAGGGAAACATAAGTTGTACCTGGCGTTCCTATTCTTATATAGAAAAATAGAACAGACCTCTGCGTTTTCTTCAAAAAAATACATAAATTGGGCTGCCAAAAATAAAACCTTGTATGGGAGGTCCATAGGCCGGTCGATACATGACGGCCTAGGAAAATACAAACAGGCCCTCCCATCCGAGGTCGTGGGCTGCGCATGTTAAAAATGAAAGCCTAGACGGGGCAGCCCAAAACCATGTCCAACACTTGCCAAAACTTCGTCCCTCGTTTTCTCTGTGTTTCGCACACTCGACATTGTGTGGGCATTTTGACTGTGCATCATATGAAGATGTGCTATGCGTGAATGTTGATCAGCATGATGTTAACTGGCTGGTAGTTCCATTTTCGACCATGAATAAAACTTCCAACATGATGTTAACCCTATTTGAAAAGGCCGTGTTAATATAAATGCTCTGCCTCTGAAAGTTGCAGTTCTTATCTGAAACTGAACTTGCAGTTTCTTATCTGAAACTGAAACTTGCAGTTTCTTCTCGTCTGCACTTTTATACTCCTATGAAACTACATTTTTTGAAGTGCTAAAAATAGCCTCTCATCTGACACCCTACCTCACTGCTCCACCTTGAGCTCGACGCTGACGATCGTCTTCGCTGCTTTGCTGCCGGAAAGAAGTCACCGGAGTCATTCCTCGCCGCCACGGGTCATCCTCCTCCCAGCGCCACCGTAGTCGCTGCACACCACTTAGTTAGGTTTTGTGCAATACGAACTCGCACTTCCTTCCTTCGCGTTCGAGTTCATCCGTAGTAGAAATTACATGTTTTTTACTTCAATTCTCAGATCTTTACCTTTAGGTAACTTGTGCGGATGTGGTTTGTAGTAGTCCCTCGCATCCGAATATTTTCAGATCTAGGGTTTGTGTTATGTATCGAATGAATGGAATGCCTAGCACATTAACTAGTATTTTCTTCGAACCTACTAGTTCGTTCTACACATTTCTTTCATCCGAAACATTTCTCAAAGTCTGCATGTAATTCTTCTTCAAAACAATTTGGTTCGCAAAACCTTCATTGTGAGCATTCGTAACCCTGTCCCCTTTTTTCCCTTGCATCTATCCTTATTCATAGGTTATGCAGTCAGTTGAGGATTCTGCTCGACCAGTGAGCATGGCTGATGGAGAAGATGTTATTTTGGGCACAACAGATGAGTGAAAATCTTCGAATGCAAAGGGCCCAACGGTAGGCCCAACAACCAGCAAATGCAAATACTCCGAGCAAAATGTCGACGAGCAACAAGAAGATACTCCAAAGAAGAAGAAGGGTGGCAGGCAACCTTACACAAACACAGCAGAATACATTTCTCATGATCGTTACAACACTGATCCCGGAGAAACCAAGCAACAAAGAGATAAGAATCTACAATAGATTCGACGCCATTGGTTCGGAAATGGTTCAATGATATGTCCATTCCGCATCATGTTTTTATGTTGATATTTATTGCATTATGGACTTTTATTTCACAATATGGTACAATACTTATGCCTTTTCTCTCTTATTTTACAAGATTTACATGAAGAGGGAGAATGCCGACTGCTGGAATTCTGGACCAAAAAGGAGCAAATCTGAGATACCTATTCTGCACAACTCCAAATTTACTGAAACTTTATGGAGAATTGTTTTGAATATATAAAAAATATTTGGCGAAGAAACTACAGAAGAGGACCCACCAGGTGGCCACAAGCCTGGGGGGCGCGCCCTACTCCCTAGGGTGAGCCCCCAGGGATTGTGGGCCCCTTGGCCATCGTCTGGTTCCCATCTTCTGCTATATGGAGGGTTTTAACCTAGAAAAAAAATGATAAGAGAGCTTTTGGGACGAAGGGCCACCGTCTCGAGGTGGACCTGGGCAGGAGCAATCTAGAGCTCCGGCAGAGCGATTTTGTCTGGGAAACTTCCCTCCGGGAGGGGGAAATCGTCACCGTCGTCATCACCATCGATCCTCTCATCGAGGGAGGGTCAATATTCATCAACATCTTCACCACCACCATCTCCTCTCAAACCTAGTTCATCTCTTGTATTCAATCTTTGCCTGAGAACCTCAGATTGGTACTTGTAGATTGCTACTAGTGTTGATTACTCCTCGTAGTTGATGCTACTTGGTTTACTTGGTGGAAGATCATACGTTCAGATCCTTAATGGTATTTATTACCCCTCTGATCTTGAACATGAACATGCTTTGTGAGTAGTTACATTTTTTCCTGAGGACATGAGAGAAGTCTTGTTATAAGTAATCATGTGAATTTGGTATTCGTTCAATATTTTGATGAGATGTATGTTGTCTTTCCTCTAGTGGTGTTATGTGAACGTCGACTACATGACACTTCACCATGATTTCGGCCTAGGGGAAGCTATTGGGAAGTAATAAGTAGATGATGGGTTGCTAGAGTGACAGAAGCTTAAACCCTAGTATATGTGTTGGTTCGTAAGGGGCTGATTTGGATCCACATGTTTCATGCTACGATTAGATTTATCTTAATTCTTCTTTCATAGTTGCGGATGCTTGTGAGAGAGGTTAGTCATAAGTGGGAGGCTTTTCCAAGTATGGACAGCACCCAAGCACCGGTCCACCCACATATCAAATTATCAAAGTAGCGAACGCGAATCATATGAGCATGATGAAAACTAACTTGACGGTAATTCCCATGAGTCCTCGGGAGCGCTTTACTTTATATAAGAGTTCGTCCAGGCTTGTCACTTGTTACCCGTTATGAATTATCTTATCACAAAACTATCTGTTGCCAATAATTTCAGTGCCTGCAGAAAATACCTTGCTGAAAACCGCTTGTCATTTCCTTCTGCTCCTCGTTGGTGAGGGAGTCCTGGATTAGGGGGTATCCGGACAGCCAGACTATATACATAGTCCGGACTATTGAAGCGTGAAGATACAAGACTCAAGACTTCGACCCGTGTCCGGACGGGACTTTCCTTGGCGTGGAAGGCAAGCTTGGTGATCTGGATATTATATTTCCTTCCTTGTAACCGACTCCATTTAAACCCTAGCCCTCTCCGGTGTCTATATAAACCGGAGAGGTTGGTCCTCAGAAGGCCGATCACAATTACAATCATACCATCATAGGCTAGCTCCTAGGGTTTAGCCTCTACGATCTCGTGGTAGATCTACTCTTGTACTACCCATATCTTCAATATTAATCAAGCAGGAAGTAGGGTTTTACCTCCATCGAGAGGGCCCAAACCTGGGTAAACATTGTGTCCCTTGCTTCTTGTTACCATCAGCCTAACACACACAGATCGGGACCCCCTACCCGAGATAAGCCGGTTTTGACACCGACATTGATGCTTTCATTGAGAGTTCCTCTGTGTCGTCGCTACAGGGCTCGATGGCTCCTCCAGTCATCATCAACAACACGATCTCGGGTGAGACCTTTCTCCCCGGACAGATCTTCGTGTTGGCGGTTTCGCCTCAAGGGCTAACTTGCTTGGCCATCTCGAGCAGATCGACAACTACGCCCCTGGCAACCAGATCAGGTTCGGAAACCTGAACTACACGGCGGACATTCGCGGAGACTTGGTCTTCGACGGATTCGGGCCTATGCCAGGAGCACCGGACAATCACGACGAGCACGGCTTAGACCTGCTGTCGAAAAGCTCGGTATCACCTCGCAGTAGCCCCGACCTAAACCGGAGCAGGCTGCGCTGCCTAAGGACGGAGGATGGACCCCACCCGCAGGTCGCAAGACTCATCGGTGGTGGAGCTGAACACGGTCTTACTCTGTGGTGACTGTGACTCCCGACCCCGGATTCAGATCCGGACGCTCGCTCCACCGCAAGACTCCCGAGCCGGCCGAGCCAGGTTGGGCTCCAAGAATGGAGTTCACCGCTGCGGATATTTTCCAGCACTCGCCCTTTGGCGATATGCTGGACTCATTAAAATCTCTCTCTTTGTCAGGAGGCTCTTGGCCGAACTATGTCCGACTTGAGTGGGAGGCAGGCGATGAAGGGATTCGTTGCCCACCCACCACCCACTTCATTGCCACGGTCGACGATTTAACCGAGGTACTGGACTTCCACTCCGAAGACATCGACGGTATGGACGACGATGCAGGAGAAGAACATGAACCACCGCTCACTAGGCGGTGGACAACCACCGCTTCCTATGATATATATATGGTGGACACTCCGAAGGAAACAAATGGCGATGAGACAACGGAGGATAAAACCTTAGGAAAAAAAGCAAAGAATGGGCGTCGCCGGGCGCCACTCCAAGCCCTCAAGACAGCAATACCGCCCAGAGACGAAAACAATCCGAATGGTGCCGAAGAAGAATACAACCCTGATCAGCCCGCCTTCGAGCAGGCCGAACTGGAGGATAAGCAGGTCAGCCCAGAAGAACAGGCGACGGACGAATACCCGGAGGAGGACAGCTACATGCCCCCCTCCGAAGACGAGATAAGCCTCGACAACGACAAGTTCGGCGTGCCTGAGGATCCCGTAGAGCAGGAGTGCTCCAAGCGTCGGCTTATAGCCATTGCGAGGAGCCAGAAAAGGAAGCAGCAGTAACTCCAAGCTGATCAAGACCTACTCAGAGATAGATGGAATGAAGTCCTGGCAGCCGAGGAATACGGACTCGAGCGCCATATGGATGACCGGCCACCTCATGGTCGGGATAAAACGGCATATCAGTCCGCATATCAGCCAACACCCCCACGCCAACATACTATGGCCCGGGGCAACAAAACAGGACAGCCAAGATCGATCTACGGATCGCGGGGGCGCGCCTTGGCACGCGACGACGACCGTCACGCCGGATACACCTTCAACAAGTCCGGCCGGGCCGAACATAGCCACCCAGAGAAATTCGACATGCGTAGCCACATAGCCCGGCACAGAGGCGCCGCACACCCCCTCTGCTTCACTGACGAAGTGATGGATCATGAATTCCCAGAAGGGTTCAAACCCGTAAACATTGAATCATACGATGGCACAACAGACCCCACAGTATGGATCGAAGATTTCCTTCTCCACATTCACATGGCCCGCGGAGACGATCTACACGCCTTCAAGTATCTTCCCCTTAAGCTCAAAGGACCAGCCCGGCACTGGCTAAACAGTCTGCCAGCAAATTCCATTGGCAGCTGAGAAAACCTGGAAGATGCATTCTCGACAACTTCAGGGGCATATATGCGACCACCAGACGCCGATGACCTGAGCCACATTACTCAACAACTCGGAGAGTCAGCCAGGAAATTCTGGACTCGGTTCCTAACTAAAAAGAACCAAATAGTCGACTGTCCGGACACCGAAGCCCTGGCGGCTTTTAAGCATAATATCCATGACGAGTGGCTCGCTCGACACCTCGGCCAGGAAAACCCAAGTCCATGGCAGCTCTCACAACAATAATGACCCGCTTTTGCGCGGGCGAAGACAGTTGGTTAGCTCGCAACAGCACTACGCCACATTCTGGCACTTCGGATGGTCGCGACAATAACGGCAAGCCACGGTGTAACAGACATAAGCAACGGAACAACGGCAACAACACTGAAGACACGACAGTCAACGCCGGATTCAGCGGATCCAAGCCCGGTCAGCGAAAGAAGCCGTTCAAAAGAAATAATCGGGACCGCCCACCGACCGTGATATCGAGCGCTCGTGCCAAATTCATGGCACCCCGGACAAGCCAGCCAACCACACCAATAGAGCTTGCTGGGTATTCAAATAGGCCGGCAAAATAAACGCCGAAGACAAAGACAAGGGGCTGCATAGCGACGATGACGAGGAGCCCCGACGTCCGAACACGGGGGGACAGAAGAAATTTCCCCCCCAGGTGAAAACGGTCAACATGATCCACGCCACGCCCATCCCCAAGCGGGAATGGAAGCGGGCACTACGGGACATCTATGCGATGGAGCCAGTCGCCCCCAAATTCAAGCCATGGTCAGCTTGTCCGATCACCTTTGATCATAGGGATCACCCTACTAGCATCCGTCACGGCGGCTCGGCCGCATTGGTCCTAGACCCAATAATCGACGGATTCCACCTCACGCGCGTCCTTATGGACGGTGGTAGCAGCCTGAACCTGCTTTATCAGGACACAGTGCGCAAAATGGGCATTGACCCTTCAAGGATCAAGGCCACTAAAACCACCTTTAAAGGTGTGATTCCAGGAGTAGAGGCCCGTTGCACGGGCTCTATAACACTGGAAGTGGTCTTTGGATCTCCGGACAACTTCCAAAGCGGAGAGTTAATCTTCGATATCGTCCCTTTCCGCAGTGGTTACCACGCGCTGCTCGGACGAACCGCATTCGCTAGATTCAATGCGGTACCACACTACGCATACCTCAAGCTCAAGATGTCGGGACCACGCGGGGTCATAACAGTGTACAGAAATATGGACCGCTCTCTCCGAACAGAAGAGCATGCCGCAGCCCTCGCGGCGGAAGTACAATGCGGCCTCCTCCGAGAAACCAATCCGGCGACAACAACCTCAAGCACCGTCAAGAGAGTCCGGAGCACCCCGCAACAGGATCATCAGGCACGCCAAGAGCGCGACTAGCAGTCCAGCCTCCGCTTAAGCCCCATCAAAGCAACATTCGTGCCACGAGAACACAATTACACACTCAATATACCATGGGCGTAGGCGGAGGCGCAACAACAACTCAGTCAAGAGTGCGGGATAACCGCCACATACCTGCATAACCTGTCCTTCTTCTTTTTCAGAACATTGCTTTAGAGCAGCCTCTTCAGAAGAGCTGGATTGCCGGACTTACATAGGAAAGAAAACCAAGGAGGCAACAGGCTTCGCGGACAGAAGGAAACACCGAGGTGGAATCTATTTACGATCGTTATACCTGTTTTATATATCCATACGCGGCCTACTCCTGGATAGGACATGTTAAATACTCCTATTTATCTCCGCTTAATGCATTCATTGTAAACATACACTTAAACGTATTTTCATCAATGGGAGATTATATATAGCGTCAGCTCATTATTCTTATTTGAACATTTTTCTTACAAATGTTTCTTTGATATTGCATCCGTACACATTGGTACGGTCCGTTTGCCAGGGGCTTCCTATGGTGCCCCGTTCTACGGCAAATAAATTCTGAACACTTTGAACAGTGCGGCACCCCGAATTTATAGCACTATATGCATCAGCTCCAAATCATGTCTTGGGTCTACAGTTGGGTTAGCCCGGCTCCCTTGTTTTGGTACCTTACGTTCCGTTATATCGGCTAAGGTAGCACAGGGAGAACTACTGCGATTGTGTCCCGGTTCTTCCGGACGAGCACCTCAGTAGAGAAAGCCGAAAACTGACCGGCATGATGAGGCGAGAGCTGGTCGCTGTTCAAGAGGTCTTAAAATCCTTAAAGATTTTTTCCCCTTTAGGCGATGAGTCGGCCTTGTCTGATTTAGGCGTATATAGTGCCCCAACTCGGCCATCCGAATTCTAGGGGCTTCCCCGAAATTTAAAATTATAGACTTCTATGGCTAAGTGAAAGTTATAAAGCCACATAGTCCGATTGCCTTGTTCGCTGCGCCGGATACCTCCTTAAGGGACCAAACATTTGGATAAAGAGTATCCGGGTTTTTCCAGGAACACCCCGGTACTAGGTACGTGGGGGCGGAAGCCGACGACTGGCCTACTTTCAGAGTTTGATAAACAGCCGCACAGATGGTAATATTTTAAATCAAAACAGTGCTACATAGCACAGGCAACTCCGTTCTTAATTTACAACAGCGATAGAGGTACATTTAGTCAAAGATCTTGTCTTTAGTACATTTGTCGGCCACGAGACGAGTGCCCTTCATAATGCCATCATAGTACTTCTCGAGATGGCGATGCGCCTTGCCCTCCGGCGGCCCGTCCTTCACCAGCTTCTCCGCATCCAGCTTGCCCCAATGCACCTTCGCACGGGCAAAGGCCCGGCGGGCACCCTCAATGCAAACAGATCGCTTGATTACTTCAAGCCGCGGACAGGCATTTACCATCCGCGTGATCAGGCTGAAGTAGCTAGTGGGCAGGGGCTCACCAGGCCACATCCGGACTATGAAATCTTTCATAGCCACTTTGGCCGCCCTGTGGAGTTCGACCAAATGCTTCAGTTGGTCACTCAGAGGCGTTAGTGTTCGCCCAAAGATACCGGGACCGTAACAGCCCGCTGAGCTCCCCTCTTGGGCACGGTAGAACTCGCGGCATCGATACGCTGCGTGGCAGATCTGCGAATGCCCCTGGAGAGCTCGAATTCGAGTAAGTAAAAGAAACGCCTCCACCACATGTTTGCTTTGCACAAAGAATTTCTTACTCGATGCTATCTTTTTGGCGTCCTGGATCTCCTGCTGTGCTTTCTCGACTTCGGCCTTGGCGTCTTTCATACTAACAAGGGCCTTTGCAAGCTCGGCCTCTTTCATCTTCAGATCATGCTCCACGGACTCGAACTTCTGGCCGAGGTCCTGGAGCTCTTGCTGTACCTCGCCCACTCCAGCACTTTGCTTCTCGCGCTCTTTGCATTCCAAGGCCGCCTTGTCTTCGGCCTCAGATAGCGCTTTCTTCAGGGACGCCACTTCGGCGGTGGACCCTGTCACACAGTCACGACGCTTCCTCGTCAAACTAAACAATTTTATCTATCTTTACATACATAAGAGCGAGAATCACTCACCTTTGCTCTCTTGAGCCGCCTCTTCGTGAGGTTGAGCTCTCCCCGCACTGCTTCAGTCCCGCTTTAGTTCAGCAACCTCGGCTGTGCGGGCAGCAGCTGCAAGCAACACGGCCTGCTTATTCACATAAACACTTATTAGACTCTCTGTGGATTATATTGACCTCCGCTTGGCTTTTCTTTCCAACACCAAACAGAGTATCAGGCTACTACCTATCGGGTGGTAATTTCACACATTTTATTACTTACCTCAAGCCCGTCAGAGGCTTGTACAAGCTTGTTAGTCCGCTTTGGCGGACAGAACCTTTGAATCACCACACCCATAAGAGTACGGTGCTCGTCATCCATGGAAGCGCCTCGAAGCGCTTCCACCAGACTATCCGGCGCCGCTGGCGCAACGGAAGTCCTCGGCGCGGACGGCTGGCCCTCCCTAACGAGGGTCTCCCCGCCTAAATCCGGAACCATCAAGGGTTCCGGAACAGTGTTCGGTTGAGAGTCTGCCTTGCTGCGGCTCTCATCGACGCGATCCGCGGGGATCTTGAACCCCGCATGTCCGACATCTCGAACTCCGCCTTTGGGGCGTCTCGGTCACCTCCCCGCCGGGAACCTTCGGGACAACACCTCCGTGTCATCCGCAGGCTGAGGAGTGGTGGCCATCGGGAGCGAGTTCATCTCTGAAGCGCTTAGAGACCCATCTGAAGACGACACCTCCGGATGAGCCCTGGCCGGTCTGCATATATGTTCAGTGTCATTAAACAACTATGAAGTAAAATCACGATAGAGTGCGGACACTTACGATCGCGCCAGGGGCTTCCCCCTGGGCGGCCACTCTTCCTCGCTATGAATGGCCGTGGCGTAGTAGTCCGGAAGGGACGTCTTTCCCTTCTTGGACGTCCCAGCCTCCCCCTCTGATGCGGCTTTCCTATTTTTCTCCTACCCAGTGCGGGGAGGTAGAGTTTCTTCTTGCTTCCCCTCGCCTTCGCGGGAGGAATCTGTTTCGTCATCATCGGACGACATGGGTATGACGGCCTTGCGTAGAGGGCCTATCCCGGCCCCATGGCCCGTCTCCTCAGGCCCCTCATCCTTTCCGGATGGGGCGGCTTCTTCTTCCTCTTCCTCCTCTTCGGGGGAGGAGTGCGCCTCGTCATCTTCGGACGAGGCTTCCGGCACAACCATACGCCGGAGACCCTTCCTGGTCCCCGGGGCCTTCTTTTCGGCCCTCTTCGCTGGTGCCTTGTAGGACGTCGGGATCAACATCTCTGTCAGGAGAGCATCAGCTGGATCTTCTAGCAGCGGAGCCAGATAGTCAATCTGCTCCGCTGTCTCCACATAGTCCTGATCAAATATACACAAATACTTAAGACTCCCCCATGAATGTATTGGGAAAAACCGAATCCGGTGGTAGTCCCAAAACTCACCAGACGCGGGGGCCGTGCTGCATGAAGTCTGCGGTCCTCGGATGTGGGAGGAGGTACTTCGGAGGCCTTGAACAATGCCTTCCACGCGTCTTTGTGCTTCATGCCATAGAGCCTCTGAAGCGTCTGGTGTTCGGCCGGGTCGAACTCCCACAGATTGAATGCCCGCCTTTGGCACGGCAGAATCCGGCGAACAAGCATGACCTGGATCATGTTAACAAGCTTGATGTTCTTGTCCTTCATGCTGTTGATGCAGGTTTGGAGTCCGGTCAGCTCTGTAGGTTCACCCCAACTCAGGCCCTTCTTTTCCCAGGAGGTGAGCCGCATGGGGGCTCCGGATCAAAACTCGGGGGCCGCCGCCCAGTTGGCGCCGCACGACTCGGTGATGTAGAACCACCCCGATTGCCACCCTTTTACGGTCTCTGCAAAGGAGCCATCCAGCCAGGTGACATTAGGCATCTTGCCCACCATGGCCCCTTCGCACTCAGCTTGCTGGCCGCTTACAATCTTCGGCTTCACGCAGAAGATTTGCAGCCACAGGCCGAAGTGAGGCCGGATGTGGAGGAAGACCTCACATACGACAATGAACGCCGAGATGTTGAGGACGAAATTCGGGGCTAAATCATGGAAATCAAGACCGTAGTAAAACATGAGCCCACGGACGAAGGGATGAATTGGAAATCCCAGTCCACAGACGAAGTGGGCGACAAACACGACCCTCTCGTGGGGTCCTGGGGTCGGTATAACCTGCCCGACGTCTGGTAGCCGGTGCGCTATGTCTATGGCCAAGTATCCGGCCGCCCGAAGATTTGCGATATGCTTCTCCTTGACGGTGGAAGCCACCCACTTGCCTCCTGCTCCGGACATGTTTAGCTGTGCAGAGAAGACTTGGGCTTGGGCGCTGGAGCTCGAGGAGGCAAGAGTGGGCAAAGGAGTGGGTAAAAATGGGGAAATCTGATCCCTTTATAGAGGCGACAAAAGCGGTGCGCCTCCCCACTTGCCCGTTGGGAATCGTTTGCTTCCCAAGCGCCACGATTGATGGTGTGGTGGGATTATCCGTACCCGTATTGATGAGAATCCCATGATAAGGGGACACGATCTCTGATTTGACAAGACGTGTCAAGGAAACCGCCTCGCAATATGCGTTGTGGCTGGTTGTGGGAAAACGGTTCGAATAATGACCCGACCGTAATGACAGGTCGCATTGCCTAAAAAGTTGTCAGCAGATTGCATTTGTGAAATACCATTCTCTCTACGGTGGCATGTGAAGATCATTTTGTGGATCCGGACATGGTTCAAGTGTTCGATAATTACCTTGGAGTATTCGAAGAAGGAACCCGCCTTGCAATGCCGAAGACAAGACTGCGCACCGGACTCATCGTCATTGAAGCCTGGTTCAGGGGCTACTGAGGGAGTCCTGGATTAGGGGGTATCCGGACAGCCGGACTATATACATCGTCCGGACTATTGAAGCGTGAAGATACAAGACTCAAGACTTCGACCCGTGTCCGGATGGGACTTTCCTTGGCGTGGAAGGCAAGCTTGGCGATCCGGATATTATATTTCCTTCCTTGTAACCGACTCCATGTAAACCCTAGCCCTCTTCGGTGTCTATATAAACCGGAGAGGTTGGTCCTTAGAAGGCCGATCACAATTACAATCATACCATCATAGGCTAGCTCCTAGGGTTTAGCCTCTACGATCTCGTGGTAGATCTACTCTTGTACTACCCATATCTTCAATATTAATCAAGCAGGAAGTAGGGTTTTACCTCCATCGAGAGGGCCCGAACCTGGGTAACATTGTGTCCCTTGCTTCATGTTACCATCAGCCTAAGACGCACAGATCGGGACCCCCTACCCGAGATCCGCCGGTTTTGACACCGACAGTTGGGTTCGACACTCTTACTTATCAAAAGGACTACGATAGATCCCCTATACTCATGGGTCATCAAGGCTCTTTTCTGGCGCCGTTGCTGGGGAGTGAAGCGCCTTTGGTGAGTTGAATTTGTTAAGGAAAAAATTATATTACATGCTGAAATTTACTGCTACTCATCACTATGGAAAATAATCATTTGAGGGGGTTGTTCGGGGTATCTTCACCCTGACCGGAAGAACAAAGAGTTGCTCCAAAACAACCTACTGCACCTACTAGAAATATTTATTATGAAATACCTTCGGGTTTGAGAGAGAAACTGCTAGCTAATCCTTATACAGGAGATCGAACACTACATCCTGATATGCATCTAATATTTGCGGATGAAGTTTGTGGATTATTTAAGCTTGCAGGTTTACCCGGAGATGAAGTCAAGAGGAAGGTCTTCCATTTATGTTTTAAGGGAAAGCATTGACATGGTATAGGCTATGTGATGATATTGGATCTTGGAATTACAACCAATTGAAATTGGAAATTCATCAGAAGTTTTATCCTATGCATCTGGTTCATCGTGATCGGAATTATATATATAATTTTTGGCCTCGTGAAGGAGAAAGTATCGCTCAAGCTTGGGGGAGGCTTAAGTCAATGTTATATTCATACCCCAATCATGAGCTCTCAAGAGAAATCATTATTCATAATTTTAGCACAAAATATGGACCTGCCTCTAAGATAATAGCTTCTTTCTGTGAATCATTTGCTACTCATGTTGATCTCCCTAAGGATAAGTGGTTTCAATATCATCCTCCCATTAAAGTAAAAGTAGTAGAAACCATTGAATCTAGGGAAGAAACCACTACTTATAATGTTGATCCAGTTATTCCTACTGCTTATATTGAGAAACCACCATTTCCTGTTAAGATAAAGGAACATGCTAAAGCTTGAACTGTGGTTCGCAAGAGTTATACAAGAACACCTACACCCTCTGAACAAATTAAAGTTGAACCTAATGTTGCTATGGTTAAAGATGTCTTGGTGGAAAATATTGATGGGCATGTTATTTATTTCTGTAATGAAGCTGCTAGAATTGCCAAATCTGATGAAAAAGATAAACATAGACCTGTTGTTGGCATGCCTGTTGTCTATGTTAAAATAGGAGATCATTGTTATCATGGCTTATGTGATGTGGGTGCTAGTGTTAGTGCTATCCCGTTTACTTTATATCAAGAAATTATGAATGATATTGCACTGCTGAGATAGAAGATATTGATGTTACTATTAAACTAGCGAATACAAATATTATTACACCACTTGGGATTGTTAGAGATGTTGAAGTCTTGTGTGGGAAAATAAAATACCCCACTGATTTTCTCATTCTTGGTTGCCCACAAGATGATTTTTGTGCCATAATATTTGGTAGACATTTCTTGAACACGGTTAATGCTAAGATAGACTGAGAAAGAAACTGTTAGTGTATGCTTCGGTGACGTGTCTCATAGTTTAATTTCTCCAAATTTCGGAGACAACCTCGTGATAAAGATTCAACTAGTCAAGACGAGATTATTGGTCTTGCTTCTATTGCCGTGCTTCCTACTGATCCTTTAGAACAATATTTGCTAGACCACAAAAATGGTATGCATATGGATGAAAGAAATGAAATAGATGAGATATTCTTTAAACAAATGCTTGTTTTGATACACAACTTGCCTGTTGATATTCTTGGAGACCCTCTACCACCCAAGAGTGATCCTGTGTTTGAGCTTAAACAATTACCTGATACTTTGAAATATGCTTATCTTGATGAAAAGAAGATATATCCTGTTATTATTAGTGCTAACCTTTCAGAGCATGAAGAAAAGATATTATTGAAAACTCTGAGGAAGCATCATGCCACTATTGGATATACTCTTGATGATCTTAAGGGCATTAGTCCCACTCTATGTCAGCTTAAAATTAAAAGAAATGAAATACTAAAGCTTCTCAAAGCAGGTATAATCTATCCCATTGCTGGTAGTAGATGGGTAAGTCATGTTCATTGTGTCCCTAAGAAGGGAGGTATTACTGTAGTACCTAATGATAAAAATGAACTTATCCCGCAAAGAATTATCACATAATATAGAATGGTAATTGATTTTAGAAAATTAATAAAGCTACTAGAAAATATCATTATCCTTTGCCTTTTATTGATCAAATGCTAGAAAGACTATCAAAACATACACATTTCTGCTTCCTAGATGGATACTCTGGTTTTTCTCAAGTACCTGTGTCACAAGAGGATCAAGAAAAAACTGCTTTTACATGCCCTTTTGGTACTTATGCTTATAGACGTATGCCTTTTGGTTTATGCAATGCACCTGCTACCTTTCAAAGATGTACGACTGCTATATTCTCTGACTTTTGTAAAAAGATTGTTGAGGTTTTCGTGGATTATTTTTCCATTTATGGGACTTCTTTTGATGATTGCACTACAAAAAAAATACACTTCCGTGATGATACGTGTTTGTCACAGTAGGTCACGTTTTCTGTCATGCATGTACATCCATGACAAATTTATGACAGAATCAAGATAGTCATACCTGTGCTGTCGTAGAAGTGTTCCATGACATTACCAAAATTATCATCACGAAAGTGTCCACTTCCATGACGATAAATCGCGCGTCAGAGAAGTGCTTTCGTCAAGGGTGACCGACACGTGGCATCCACCGTAACAGAACGCCGTTAAACTATCGGGTCCGATTTTGGATCCGATAACCCGTTAACAGCCCCGACCAATGGGGATTTTCCACGTGTAAAATCATCATTGGCTGGAGGAAACACGTGTCGACACACCGTTGGGACAGATGTCATCCACTCATCGGACCCAAAGCGCCTATGATACGTCGACACGTGGCACGGCCAAACAGAGGCCCATTCCTGTGAAAAGGCCAGCCCATTTGACTTGGTAAAAAGGTGGCGGGCCGGCCCACGGCAAGCCTGTTAACGACCTGCATATAGCCCATTTACAGCCCGCTAACCCAGGGCCCGTTTACGGCCTATCCGAATCAGGCCCAGTAGCATCATCTGGGTCGTCCAATATAATTCCAGCCCATTTTAACTTCCGGCCCATGTATGGCCCATGACGTCTTTAGGCCCATATGAGGCCCTTATTACTCTCGGCCCATTAACGGCCCGTGGTAAAACTGGCCCATAATGAATAGTGTATCACTTTATACCCATTGACGGCGCATGGTGAAACTGGCCCGTAATGAACAGTGTATCACTTTATACCCATTAACGGCCCATTATTCCGTTGCGCCGTTTCTGGCCCATGTTATCTTTCGGCCTTCTTGGGGCCCAATTATTCTTGGGCTCATTTCCACATTCGTTTACTTACGGCCCGTTACTGTCATTTTGTGCTTGTGGGCCAAATTCAGCCCGTGGTTACAGTCGGGCCGTTTGTGGCCCGTTAATACGTTGGGCTATTAATACGTCCATTTTGCATCATGCTTTTATATCGATATTTATCGCATTATGGGCTGTTATTTCACGTTATGTCACAATACTTATGGCTAGTCTCTCTTATTTTACAAGGTTTACATGAAGAGGGAGAATGCCGGCAGCTGGAATTCTGGGCTGGAAAAGGAGCAAATATTGGAGACCTATTTTATGCAACTCCAAAAGTCCCGAAACTCCACAGAATATCTTAAAATAAACAAAGAAAAATCGTCGCCAAAGATGAAGGCCAGGGGGCCCACACCCTGCTCACGAGGGGGGGCGCGCCCCGGGCGCGCCTCACCTCGTGGGCCCCGGTGGCTCTCCGATGCCCATCTTCTCCTATATGAAGTCTTCGATGAGAAAAACATTAAGCAACCTTTCGACGAGACTCGCCGCCACGAGGCGGAACCTTGGCGGAACTAATCTAGGGCTCATGAGCTGTTCTGCTGGGACACTTCCCTCGGGGGGGAAATCATCGCCATCATCATCACCAACGCTCCCTCTCATCGAGAGGGCAATCTCCATCAACATCTTCACCAGCACCATCTCATCTCCAAACCCTAGTTCATTTCTTGTATCCAATTCTTGTCTCCAAGTCCGGGATTGGTGCTAGTAGGTTGCTAGTAGTGTTGATTACTCCTTGTAGTTGATGCTAGTTGGTTTACTTGGTGGAACATCATATGTTCAGATCCTTTATGCATATTATTACCCCTCTGATTATGAACATGAATATGCTTTGTGAGTAGTTATGTTTGTTCCTGAGGACACGGGAGAAGTCTTGCTATTAGTAGTCATGTGAATTTGGTATTCGTTCGATATTTTGATGAGATGTGTGTTGTCTAACCTCTAGTGGTGTTATGTGAACATCGACTACATAACACTTCACCATTATTTGGGCCTAGAGGAAGTCACTGGGAAGTAATAAGTAGATGATGGGTTGCTAGAGTGACAAAAGCTTAAACCCTAGTTTATGCGTTGCTTCGTAAGTGGCTGATTTGGATCCACTTGTTTCATGCTATGGTTAGGTTTACCTTAATACTTTTGTTGTAGTTGCGGATGCTTGCAATAGAGGTTAATCATAAGTGGGATGCTTATTCAAGTAAGAACAGCACCCAAGCACCGGTCCACCCACATATCAAATTATCAAAGTACCGAAAGCGAATCATATGAACATGATGAAAACTAGCTTGACGATATTCCCATGTGTCCTCGGGAGCGCTTTTCCTATTATAAGAGTTTGTCCAGGCTTGTCCTTTTCTACAAAAAGGATTGGGCCACCTTGCTGCACTTTATTTACTCTTGTTACTTGTTGCTCGTTACAATTTATCTTATCACAAAGCTATCTGTTACCATTTATTTCAATACTTGCAGAGAATACCTTGCTGAAAACCGCTTATCATTTCCTTCTGCTCCTCGTTGGGTTCGACACTCTTAATAATCGAAAGGACTAAGATAGATCCCCTATACTTGTGGGTCATCAAGACTCTTTTCTGGCGCCGTTGCCGGGGAGTGTAGCGCCTTTGGTAATTGGAATTTGGTAAGGAAAAATTTATATAGTGTGCTGAAATTTTCGTCACTTGTTACTATGGAAAGTAATTCTCGAGGGGCTTGTTCGGGTATCTTCACCCGTCCCAAGAGAGCAAAGAGTTGCTCCTCAACCTACTTAACCTATTGAAAATGAAACTCCTTTTGAAGTTCCTTCGGGTATGATGGAAAAACTGCTGGCTAATACTTCTACAGGAGATGGAAGAAAGCATCCTGATGAACATCTACTCTATGTGGATGAAGTTTGTGGATTATTTAAGCTTGCAGGTATACCCGATGATGTTGTTAATAAGAAGGTCTTCCCTTTATCTTTGAAGGAAGACGCATTAACATGGTATATGCTATGTGATGATACGAGATCATGGAACTATAAAAGATTGAAATTGGAATTTCATCAAAAGTATTACCCTATGCATCTTGTTCACCGTGATCGCAATTATATATATAAATTTTGGCCTCGCAAAGGAGAAAGCATCGTTCAAGCTTGGGGGAGGCTTAAATCAATGTTATATTCATGCCCCAATCATGAGCTCTCAAGAGTGACAATTCTTCAGAATTTTTATGCTCGGATTTCTGATAACAATCGCACCATGCTCGATACTTCTTGTGCTGGCTCTTTTATGATGAAGACTATTGAATTTAAATGGAATTTATTGTATAGAATTAAACGCAAATCTGAAGATTGGGACCTCGATGAAGGTAAGGAGCCAGGTATGACGCCTAAGTTTGATTGTGTTAAATCTTTTATGGATACCGATATTTTCCGTAAGTTTAGCACTAAATATGGACTTGACTCTGAGATAGTAGCTTCTTTCTGTGAATCTTTTGCTACTTATGTTGATCTCCCTAAGGAGAAGTGGTTTAAATATCGTCCTCCCATAGAAGTAAGAGTAGCTGCACCTATTAAAGTTGAAGAAAAAACTGTCACTTATAATGATCCTATTGTTCCTACCTCTTATGTTGAGAAACCACCTTTCCCCGCTAGAGTAAAGGATCATGCTAAAGCTTCAACTGTTGTTCGTAAAAGCAATATTAGAACTTATACACCTCCTAAGCAAGTCAAAGTAGAACCTAATATTGCTATTGTTAAAGATCTCTTGTCTGATAATATTGATGGGCATGTTATTCAATTCTGTGGTGAAACTGCTAGAATTGCTAAACCGTGTGCTAAAGATAAACATAGACATGTGGTAGGCGTGCCTGTTATTTCTGTTAAAATAGGAGATAATTGTTATCATGGCTTATGTGATATGGGTGCTAGTGCTAGTGTAATACCCATTGACTTATACAAAGAAATTATGCATGATATTGCACCTGCTGGGTTAGAAGATATTGATGTTACAATTAAACTTGCCAATAGAGATACTATATCTGCAATGGGAATTGTTAGAGATGTTGAAGTCTGGTGTGGAAAAACCAAATATCCCGCTGATTTTCTTGTTCTTGGTTCTCCACAAGATAGCTTTTGTCCCATTATATTTGGTAGACCCTTCTTGAATACTGTTAATGCTAGGATAGATTGCAAAAAGAATGTTGTTACTATTGGCTTGGATGATATGGTTCATGAGTTTAATTTCTCTAAATTTAGTAAACAACATAGTGAGGAAGAATTGCCTAGTAAGGATGAAATTATTGGTCTTGCTTATATTGCTGTACCACCTAGTGATCCTTTAGAACACTATTTGCTAGACCATGAACATGAGATGTTCATGAATGAAAGAAGGGAAATAGAAGAGGTATTCTTTAAACAGGAACCTATTCGCAACATAATTTGCTGTTGAAACCTAGGGATCCTCCTCCACCCAAGGGTGATCCGTGTTTGAGCTTAAACCGTTGCTCGATAATCTTAAATATGCTTATCTTGATGAAAAGAAAATATATCCTATTATTATTAGTGCTAACCTTTCAGAGCATGAAGAAGAAAGATTATTGAAAACTCAAGAAGCACCGTGCGCTATTGGATATACTCTTGATGATCTTAAGGGCATTAGTCCCACTCTATGTCAACATAAAATAAATTTGGAAGCGGATGCTAAACCAGTTCGTGATCCTCAACGAAGTTTGAATCCTAAAATGAAAGAAGTGGTAAGAAAAGAAATACTCAAGCTTCGGAGGCGGTATAATTTATCCCGCTGTCGATAGTCATGGGTAAGTCCTGTCCATTGCGTCCCTAAGAAGGGAGGTATTACTATTGTCCCTAATGATAAAGATGAATTGATTCCGCAAAGAATTATCACAGGTTACAGGATGGTAATTGATTTCCACAAATTAAATAAAGCTACTAAGAAAGATCATTACCCCTTACCTTTTATTGATCAAATGCTAGAAAGATTATGCAAACATACACATTATTGCTTTCTAGATGGTTATTCTGGTTTCTCTCAAATACCTGTGTTGGCTAAAGATCAATCAAAGACTATTTTTACATGCCCTTTTGGTACTTTTGCTTATAGACGTATGCCTTTTGGTTTATGTAATGCACCTGCTACCTTTCAAAGATGCATGATGGCTATATTCTCTGACTTTTGTGAAAAGATTTGTGAGGTTTTCATGGATGACTTTTCCGTCTATGGTTCCTCTTTTGATGATTGCTTGAGCAATCTTGATCGAGTTTTGCAGAGATGTGAAGAAACTAATCTTGTCTTCAATTGGGAAAAGTGCCACTTTATGGTTAATGAAGGTATTGTCTTGGGGCACAAAGTTTCTGAAAGAGGTATTGAAGTTGATAAAGCCAAAGTTGATGCTATTGAAAAGATGCCATGTCCCAAGGACATCAAAGGTATAAGAAGTTTCCTTTGTCACACCGGATTTTATAGGAGGTTCATTAAGGACTTCTCAAAAATTTCTCGGCCTCTGACCAATTTATTACAAAAAGATGTACCATTTGTCTTTGATGATGATTGTGTAGAAGCATTTGAAATACTTAAGAAAGCATTAGTCTCTGCACCTATTGTTCAGCCACCTGATTGGAATTTACCCTTTGAAATTATGTGTGATGCTAGTGATTATGCTGTAGGTGCTGTTCTAGGGCAAAGAGTTGATAAGAAACTAAATGTTATCAATTATGCTAGTAAGACTCTAGACAATGCTCAAAGAAATTTTGCTACTACCGAAAAGGAACTTTTAGCAGTTGTATTTGCTTGTGATAAATTCAGACCCTATATTGCTGATTCTAAAGTAACTATTCACACTGATCATGCTGCTATTAAATATCTTATGGAAAAGAAAGATGCTAAACCTAGACTTATTAGATGGGTTCTCTTGCTGCAAGAATTTGATTTGCATATTGTTGATAGGAAAGGAGCTGAGAACCCCATTGCAGATAACTTATCTAGGTTAGAGAATGTTCTTGATGACCCACTACCTATTGATGATAGCTTTCCTGATGAACAATTAAATGCCATAAGCACTTCTCATAGCACTCCATGGTATGCTGATTATGCTAATTATATTGTTGCAAATTTATACCACCTAGCTTCACATACCAACAAAAGAAAAAGTTCTTTTATGATTTGCGACATTACTTTTGGGATGACCCACATCTTTATAAAGAAGGAGTAGATGGTGTTATTAGACGTTGTGTGCCTGAGCATGAACAGGAACAGATCCTACGCAAGTGTCACTCCGAAGCTTATGGAGGACACCACGCTGGAGATAGAACTGCACATAAGGTATTGCAATCCGGTTTTATTGGCCCACTCTCTTCAAGATGCCCGTAAGTTTGTTTTGTCTTATGATGAATGTCAAAGAATTGGTGATATTAGTAGACGTCAAGAAATGCCTATGAATTATTCACTTGTTATTGAACCATTTGATGTTTGGGGCTTTGATTATATGGGACCTTTTCCTGCCTCTAATGGATATACACATATTTTGGTTGCTGTTGATTACGTTACTAAGTGGGTAGAAGCAATTCCAACTAGTAGTGCTGATCATAACACTTCCATTAAAATGCTTAAGGAAGTTATTTTTCCAAGGTTTGGAGTCCCTAGATATTTAATGACTGATGGTGGTTCACACTTTATTCATGGTGCTTTCCGTAAAATGCTTGCTAAATATGACGTTATTCATAGAATTGCATCTCCTTACCACCCGTAATCTAGTGGTCATGTAGAATTGAGTAATAGAGAGCTCAAATTAATTTTGCAAAAGACTGTTAATAGGTCTAGGAAGAATTGGTCCAAGAAACTTGATGATACATTATGGGCCTATAGAACTGCATACAAGAATCCTATGGGTATGTCTCCGTATAAAACGGTTTATGGAAAAGCATGTCACTTGCCTCTTGAACTAGAACATAAGGCATATTGGGCTATTAAAGAGCTCAACTATGATTTCAAACTTGCTAGTGAGAAGAGGTTATTTGATATTAGCTCACTTGAGGAATGGAGAACCCTAGCTTATGAAAATGCCAAGTGGTTTAAAGAGAAAGTTAAAAGATGGCATGATAAAAGGATACAAAAGCGTGAGTTTAATGTAGGTAATTATGTATTGCTATACAACTCTCGTCTAAGATTTTTTGCAGGAAAACTTCTCTCTAAATGGGAAGGTCCCTACGTTATCCAGGAGGTCTATCGTTCCGGTGCCATAAAAATAAACAACTTCGAAGGCACAAACCCGAAGGTGGTCAACGGTCAAAGAATCAAACATTAAATCTCAGGTAATCCCATAAATGTTGAAACCAATATTATTGAAACCGTAACCCCAGAGGAATACATAAGGGACACTTTCCAGACCGCTTCAGACTCCGTAACGGAATAGGTATGTGGTACGGTAAGTAAACCGACTCCAAAACAATTTTTAAGGCAATATTTCTTAGTTTTGGAATATTTAGAAAAATAAGTGGCAGTCCGGGAAGGACACGAGGCCTTCACGAGGGTGGAGGGTGCGCCCTACCCCCCTGGGCGCGCCCCCTACCTCGTGAGCACCTCGTGTGCCCTCCGGACTCTGTTTTCTTGCATGATACGTATTTTCATCGGTAAAAATACATTATATATTCTCCCGAAGGTTTTGACTCTTGTATCACGCAAATATCCTCTATTCTTGTTTCGAGTTGTTGCTGCTGCAGATTAGATCAAAATGCCGTCCTCAAGCGCAAATTAAGGGAGAAGTCTATGCCATCAACTAAGTCAACATCACCACCACCTTCTTCACCAACAAAGGAGATATAATCACATGGGTAAGGGCACTCCCCTTGGCAACTGCCAAGCTTGGGGGAGGTGCCCCGGTATCGTATCACCATCACAACTCCTATCTTTACCGTTTTTCTTAGTTCGATCCTATTAGTAGTATCTTGATTTAGTAGAATAAAGTCATGGCATGATCTAGTTTTCAAGTTTTGCTTTATGATCCCTCTATGTAATCGAGTCCGTGAGCTATATATAATCAAGATTGGTGTTGAGTCAAGGGCTTGATTATTTTGCCATGATCTTGGGTGAATAAAAGAAAAAGAATAAAAAGAAACAAAGAGTTCATATTGATCTTATTGAGAGTAATGACTTCACATAGAAAGAGTATGATGGTTAAAAGTTGTTGGGAGTTGGCAAATATAGCTTTGGTCATCGTTTGAATTAATAAGAAGTAATAAAGAAAGAGAGGTTTCACATATAGATATATTATCATTGACATCTTTTATGATTGGGAGCACTCATTAAAATATAACATGCTAAAGAGTTGATGTTGGACAAGGAAGACAACGTGATGAGTTATGTTTTCTTATATCTGAGATAAAGTATGTTGTCATCGTTCCTCTAACATGTTGAGCTTGCCTTTCCCCCTCATGCTAGCCAAATTCTCAGCACCAAGTAGAGATACTACTTGTGCTTCCAAATACCCTTAAACCAGTTTAGCCATGAGAGTCCCCCATATCTACCTATGGATTGAGTAAGATCCTTCAAGTAAGTTGTCATCGGTGCAAGCAATAAAAATTTCTCTCTAAATATGCATTACTTATTAGTGCAGAGAAATAAGCTTTGTACGAACTTGTTGTGGAAGTAATAAAAGCGACAGACTGCATAATAAAGTTCCACATACAAGGGGCAATATAAAGTGACGTTCTTTTGCTTTAAGATTTTGTGCATCCAACCACAAAAGCGCATGGCAACCTCTGCTTCCCTCTGCGAAGGGCCTTTCTTTTATTATTATCCTCTACCTTATGCAAGAGTCACGGTGATCTTCACCTTTCCTTTTTCATTTTATCCTTTGGCAAGCCCAAAGATGTTGAAAGAACATGATATATATATATATATATATATATATATATATATATATATATATATATATATATATATATATATATATATATAATTGGATGTAGGGAGCATGAATTATTATTGTTGACATTACCCTTGATGTAAAAGGTTGTGGGGCAAAACTATAAGC
Organism: Aegilops longissima; assembly: GCA_021605205.1. Classification (NCBI taxonomy): domain Eukaryota; kingdom Viridiplantae; phylum Streptophyta; class Magnoliopsida; order Poales; family Poaceae; genus Aegilops; species Aegilops longissima. The sequence continues at coordinate 211,510,149 of CM038678.1, read as the reverse complement.
CCCTATCTTTCTCTGTGTCCGATTAAAACTCCGTAACCACAAGTATTGCGCGAGTGCCAGAAATTATGAAGGACTAAGTGATAGTTGAGTATGCGGACTTGCTTTTAAGCTCTGACATAGAATCTTTCTGATGTTATGATAAATTGCAACTTCTTCAGTGACTGAGGTTATAATTTGTTCGTGCCCAATAGGGTTTCTGATTCATACTTTTGCATTGTGAAAAGATCATCACTTGAACATAAGTAATCATATGAAAAAACCTATATATGTTGCTGTTATGAGATTAATCATGATGCCTTCATGTCCGTATTTTATTTTTATCGACGCCTCTACCTCTAAACATGAGGACATATTTATTGTTATCAGCTTTTCGCTTGAGGACAAGCAAGGTCTAAGCTTGGGGGAGTTCATACGTCCATTTTGCATCATGCTGTTATATCGATATTTATCGCATTATGGGCTGTTATTTCACGTTATGTCACAATACTTATGGCTATTCTCTCTTATTTTACAAGGTTTACATGAAGAGGGAGAATGCCGGCAGCTGGAATTCTTGGCTGGAAAAGTAGCAAATATTGGAGACCTATTCTGTGCAACTCCAAAAGTCCTAAAACTCCACGGAATATCTTAAAATAAATAAAGAAAAATCGTCATCAAAGATGAAGGCCAGGGGGCCCACACCCTGCTCACGAGGGTGGGGGGCGCCCCCCCTGGGGCGCGCCCCCCTACCTCGTGGGCTCCCTGGTGGCTCTCCGATGCCCATCTTCTCCTATATGAAGTCTTTCGATGAGAAAAAAACATTAAGCAACCTTTCGGGACGGGACTCCGGCGCCACGAGGCGGAACCTTGGCGGAACCAATCTAGGGCTCTGGCGGAGCTGTTCTGCCGGGGACACTTCCCTCCGGGAGGGGGAAATCATCGTAATCATCATCACCAAGGCTCCTCTCATCGGGACAGGGCAATCTCAATCAGCATCTTCACCAGCACCATCTCATCTCCAAACCCTAGTTCATCTCTTGTATCCAATTCTTGTCTCCAAGTCCGGGATTGGTGCTAGTAGGTTGCTAGTAGTGTTGATTACTCCTTGTAGTTGATGCTAGTTGGTTTACTTGGTGGAAGATCATATATTCAGATCCTTTATGCATATTATTACCCCTCTGATTACGAACATGAATATGCTTTGTTAGTAGTTACGTTTGTTCCTGAGGACATGGGACAAGTCTTGCTATTAGTAGTCATGTGAATTTGGTATTCGTTCGATATTTTGATGATATGTATTTTGTCTAACCTCTAGTGGTGTTATGTGAACGTCGACTACATAACACTTCACCATTATTTGGGCCTAGAGGAAGGCATTGGGAAGTAATAAGTAGATGATGGGTTGCTAGAGTGACTGAAGCTTAAACCCTAGTTTATGCGTTGTTTCGTAAGGGCTGATTTGGATCCACTTGTTTCATGCTATGGTTAGGTTTACCTTAATACTTTTGTTGTAGTTGCGGATGCTTGCAATAGAGGTTAATCATAAGTGGGATGCTTGTTCAAGTAAGAACAGGACCCAAGCACCGGTCCACCCACATATCAAATTATCAAAGTACCGAACGCGAATCATATGAACGTGATGAAAACTAGCTTGACGATATTCCCATGTGTCCTCGGGAGCGCTTTTCCTATTATAAGAGTTTGTCCAGGCTTGTCCTTTGCTACAAAAAGGATTGGGCCACCTTGCTGCACTTTATTTACTCTTGTTACTTGTTGCCCGTTACAATTTATCTTATCACAAAACTATCTGTTACCATTTATTTCAGTACTTGCAGAGAATACCTTGCTGAAAACCGCTTATCATTTCCTTCTGCTCCTCGTTGGGTTCGACACTCTTACTTATCGAAAGGACTACGATAGATCCCCTACACTTGTGGGTCATCGGCCGTTTTCATAGCGTCATCAAAATACGGCCGATTAACGACGGCCCGTTATGGTCGGCCCATGATCGGACGATTTCAACTCTAGCCCATTTACGGCCATAATGTGGTCTGTTATTGGCCCATGTTTGGACAACCGATCATAAGCCCGTAGAAGGCCCATTGATGATAAGGCCCATAGAAGGTTGTAGGATCGAAAGTATGTCTAGAGGGGGGGGGGGTGATTAGACTACTTGACCAAATAAAAATCTCGCCTTTTCCAAATTTTAGTTCTTGGCAGATTTTATCAACTTTGGACAAGTCAAGCAATCTTAAAACAATTCAAGCAAGCATGCAAAGAGTATATGAGCAGCAGAAAGTAAAGAATGCAACTTGCAAGAATGTAAAGGGAAGGGTTTGGAGGATTCAAACGCAATAGGAGACACGGATGTTTTTGTCGTGGTTCCGATAGGTGGTGCTATCGTACATCCACGTTGATGGAGACTTCAACCCACGAAGGGTAACGGTTCTTGTGAGTCCATGGAGGGCTCCACCCACGAAGGGTCCACGAGAAGCAACCTTGTCTATCCCACCATGGCCGTCGCCCACGAAGGACTTGCCTCACTAGCGGTAGATCTTCACGAAGTAGGCGATCTCCTTGCCCTTAAAAACTCCTTGTTTCAACTCCACAATCTTGTCGGAGGCTCCCAAGTGACACCTAGCCAATCTAGGATACACCACTCTCCAAGAAGTAACAAATGGTGTGTTGATGATGAACTCCTTGCTCTTGTGCTTCAAATGATAGTCTCCCCAACACTCAATTCTCTCTCACAGGATATGGATTTGGTGGAAAGAAGATTTGGGTGGAAAGCAACTTGGGGAAGGCTAGAGATCAAGATTCATATGGTAGGAATGGAATATCTTGGCCTCAACACAAGTGTAGGTGGTTCTCTCTCAGAAAATGTAAGTTGAAAGTGCAGGTTCGTTCTGATAGCTCTCTCCATGAATGAAGAGGAGGTGGAGGGGTATTTATAGCCTCCACACAAAATCTAACTGTTACACACAACTTGCCAAACTCGGTGGAACCGAATTGATAAACTCGGTCGGACCGATTCAGCAAATCTAGTGACCGTTAGGATTTTCGGTGGGACCGACATGCAACTCGGTAGGACCGATATGGTTAGGGTTAGGGCATAAAGTAATCTAGGTGAGACCGATTGCACAAACTCGGTGGGACTGATTTTTGTAATAAGCTAACCAGAGAGTTGGTCAAGTAAACTCGGTGGAACCGATTCCCTCATTTCGGTGAGACCGAAATGTTACAAAAGGAAAACAGAGAGATTACATTGCAGTCTCGGTGGGATCGATCGCTCATCTCGGTGGGACCGAAACGTTACGAAGGGAAACAGAGAGATTGCAATCCCATCTCGGTGAGACCGAGATCCCTATCAATGAGACCGATTTGCCTAGGGTTTGTGGCAGTGGCTATGACATCTGAACTCGGTGGTTCCAGATAGAAAGAATCGGTGGGGCCGAGTTTGACTTTTGGTTTAGGTCATACTTGGATGTGAGAAAGTAGTTGAGGGCTTTGGAGCATATCACTAAGCACTTTGAGCAAGAGCCTCATTAAGCAACACCTCAGCCCTCCTTGATAGTATTGGATTTTCCTGTAGACTCAATGTGATCTTGGATCACTAAAATAGAAAATGTAGAGTCTGGAGCTTTGAGCTTGAGCAAATCCTTTTGTTCTTAGCATTTTGAGGGGTCCACTTTTCTCATCCATGCCATGCCGATCATTGAGCTTTCCTGAAATATTAATCTTGAAATAGCATTAGCTCAATGAGCTATATGTTGTTAGGAATTACCAAAACCACCTAGGGATAGTTGCACTTTCAGTCTCCCCCTTTTTGGTAATTGATGACAACATATATATCAAAGCTTCGACAAATTATAATAAGAGTGAAAAACATTGTCGCTTTGAGAAGTATGTGAAAAGCAAGAGCTCCCCCTAAATTTGTGCATAGTTTAAGATTTGCTTTGGACTGCAAATGCACAACGAGTTAGGATCATGGGTTACTCTTCCATGTCACATACATCTTGGTGGAGCGCTCAATATGATAATAATTAAATACATGCACTCAACACCAAGCAAAGTGAATGATCATATGGGGATATAAAAGGATAATGTCATCCAACAAGCATTAAGGTAGCATATGATCAAACACATGATCATCCAAGTATCACACAAAAGCATAAAGTATCTCAAACAAGCAAATAACAAAGTTCAACCACCAAAAAGCAAGAGAGAACAAAGAGCAACACTATCTATCGAAGCCTATGATCTATACACTTTCTCCGCCTTTGGCAACAAGTTACCAAAAAGTTCATAAAAAATGCATAGTGCTAGATCGACTCTCAAGCTTGGTCTTCAGGTGGTGGTGTAGATAAAACTCCAAGGACGAAGGCATCAGTTGATGTAGCTAGAGCTGGTGGAGTGGGTGCTGGAGCTGGTGGCACTGAAGCTGTAGCTGGTGCAGATGAAGTTGCTCTGGTGTCTGTAACTGGCATTGCAGCAGATCTCTGACCTATGGGCACTCTAGCAAAAGCATCAGTGGTAGTCTTGCCCTTCTTCTCCTGCACTTCATCCCGAAGTTGCTCAACAATTGACTGTATCTCAATGACCTTCACATCTAAATCATAGAACTTCTGCTCCATGATCCTCTCCAAGCTCTCTTGGTTTTGTGTCAGGGTGGCCAATCCTTTCTCAGTTCTCAGAGTGGAGGCAATCAAGTAGCCAAGCTGATCTTGCTTGCTCTTTAAAAGATATTGAGATGCCTCATCCATAGTTGGCATCTTTGCAGCCTTTTCAGTCCTTGCCTTCTCCCTCTTTGCTTGTGCTTGCACAAAAGATGGTTCATTCTCATCCATTACCACAGTGTTGTCCTCAAAGTCTGGGTAGATGGGCAGGTGCTCCTTATCCAATAGATATGTGCCAGTTCCCATCTTGGAGTTGATGAGCTCCTGGATCTGTGGGGGCATACCCACAACTTCTTTTCTGATCTGCAGCTGTTCTCTTTATAGTTTCCACAATTAGGCTCATGACTTTGAACTTATGTGGGACATCAAATATGTGCAGCAAATTGATGGAATGTCCTCTGATCATTCTGTGATCTCCTGATTTTGGTGGCAATGTGTGCCTTAAAATCCAATTGATTGTAGGCAGGCCTGACAGCAAGTGTTTCACAGACCCAAATTGGTGAGTCTCAAGATCTGCATCGGGAATCTCCTTGTACTTGCTAGCCATTGAGTTGTGATCCTTCTTCTTCTTGGCATAGACATCCAAGTGATCTTCATTCTCCTCAGGAGCATTGATCAATTTTGCCCATTCTTCAACTGTTGGTGGTACCTAGTACCTTGGACATCCGCATAATCCTTCCATCTGGGTAGAAATGAGCTGTGGAGTAGAACTGCATAATAAGCTCATCATTCCACTTTGTGAGCTTCTGCCCAACAAAGTCCTCTAATCCACAAGACTTGAAACTATCATAGACTGCAGGATAGTGTTCTTCATTTTCCTTGATGTACTCCCAGTCCACCCATCTCATATCACAGACTATAGGCTTCTTGTCAAGCAGAATTGTCTCATAGAAGTCCTGTTGTTCCTTAGTGTGGAATCTGTAGTCCACAGCAGTCCTTCTCCTGGTAGCATATGGATCAGAATCTCTCCATAGTCTCAATCCTGAATCCTTCCTGATTTTCATGTTCTCAGCTACTGGATGAGCATCATTGTGATCTGGAATTTTGGGCTTCAACTTCCTCAAGACATGTGCCTCATCATCTTCTTCTTCTATAGCAGCTTTAGGCACTGGGGCCTTGTTCTTCTCTGCAGCATGAATATTCCTTGTACTCCTCTTGGGTGCAGTTTTGGGTTTTGGAGCAGCTGCCTTGGGAGCTTCTTTGGGCTTAGATGGAGCAGCCCCTGATCTTATAACATCTCCCATAAGCTTTTGAGCTTTAGGTGCTGGTGCAGCAACCTCTTCCTCTTCCTCTTCTTCAGAATCTCTCATCATTGAAGGTTTTCCAATTACTCTGGCAATGGTCTTCTTGACCCTTTCTTTCCTCTTCTTGCTATCTCCAGTTTCCTTGGGTTCAAGAGTGAACTCCATTGTTTCTCCTGTGGCAACTTTCCTTCCCTTTGACATGGGCTGTCTTCTTGCTGGCATCTTAGTCTTCAGACCTGGCTTAGTTGTAGCAACTATGCCATATTCCTTGTTCAGCAATTTCTTCTTTGAGGTGGCCTCTTCCTCAATAGCCACACAGTCCTCATCCTCAGAATCTGAGGTTCTCTTCTTTCTGGCCCTGCTGGCTGCCTTAGGCAAGTTGCTTGGAGTGCTCCTGCTTCCTTCATCATAGCTGCTAGAGGGACTAGTGACCTCACTCATGTGAACTTGCTCCTCAGACTTGTTCTGACTGTCACTCTGATCTGACATAATGCAAACACTGACGGCTGACCCTATGAATAGATTATAGATGAGATAGATTGGATGAGCATCACAAAGTGCAGAGGTTTTTGCAAAAGAATGAGTCAAAAACTTAGTTTTAGTTTCCCGCATAAAGCATTTCGGATCGACCGATTTGTAAACTCGGTGATACCGAAGCAGCTTTTGGAACCTAAATTAGTGAACTCGGTCAGACCGAGTCACAGTTTGGTGGCACCGAGACTGCTAGGGTTTCACAAAGAATTGAACTCGGTCACACCGATTTGCAATTCTCGGTCAGACCAAGAATCACATGTGCAATGGCCTTAGCCAAATCGGTGGAACCGGTTTCAACAACTCGGTTGGTCCGAGATGATTTCGGCTGAAACCTAACCCTAAATTTTCAATCCACAACTAATCTACGGAGTGATTTTGCTGGATAGAGTGATCTCAATCGTGGCAAGATACATGGCAAAACAATGTGCTAGGAATCGGAGTGAGATTAGCACAAGGATCAATTCCATACCCTAAGTGCGGTGATGGACCTGCTACGGCGGCAACGACGGAGACGATTTCTGTTGACGGTGGCGAAGACTAGCGGCGGGAGGCAGCTGGCGATGAGGAGGACGATCCGGAGACCCAGGGAGGCAGAGCAGGCTGAGCGCGGGCGAAGGGGTTCGGAAATTTTTCCAAATTTTGGCCCGGGGATATATATAGCCTGAGCCTGCCGGTGTGACCAAGTGGAACAACTCGGTGGCACCGAGATGCATAACTGCAAGCAGTTACTGCAACTCGGTGTGATCGAAAAGTTCAAATCGGTTACACCGAGATTGAAAACCTAGATCGACTTAGTGATCTCGGTATGACCGAAATGGATGAATCGGTCAGACCGAAACGCACAAAGAAGTATTGGAAGTTTAAGTCTATGACGAATCGGGGACTCCGAGTGCTCCTCACACAAAGTGGTTCGAATCTGACTTGATCAAACTTTGTGATGTAGCATGAATAGAGTTTGAGACGAGAAAAACATAGATAGCTAGAGAAGGTTCTTAGGCATTCTTGTCCATCCACTTGGCAAAAGAAAATGAACCAATCAATCAAAACAACAAGTGGATGTCCTAGAATGAGTAAATTATGCAATCAACATGCTCACACAATAAAATGGCAAATGAAATATGTGGCAAAGCATGCACAAACAATTCTAGCATCTATCAAGCAATTGGCGATGACTAGGTCATCTATATATGAGTATATTGACTTAGGAGTCAAATGAGAATATTTGATCATAGGTCATACTCATCGTTTAAGCATAAGTGGGATTACCACTTTTACATAAAGCGTTGTTGTGTTCACACCATTAGAGTTGCTTTAGCTCAATTCTTAGAGTAAAGCTCCCCCTAGATGTGAGATCCCCCCTAAGAGGGATAAACTAAGCTTGGGTTTTGTCGATGATGACTTCATGTAGGTGTTGAAGATGTGGATGCTCAATGTTGATGTAGATCATTTGGAGCAATCCTTTGGAGTGAGTTGCACTTTCAATACCTACACGGGTTAGTCCCACAAGCAACAAACAAGGATATCCATAGACATAGAGTGATTCACACACAAGATGATGTCTATGAAAGCATTAGGTTACCTTGTCCCTTGTCTTACCAACAAGAGGGTTTGTGACTCCTTGAACTAGTGCAAGATGTGGAAGTTGATTGCACTTGTTCTTGCCAAAGTGATAAGAGTGAAGTATGTTGGCGGAGTCACCCTCAAGAACTCTCTAGTTCTTCTTCTTCTGGATCCACACCATCTTGATGGGAATCCTTGGAGTTGTAGTTGTACTTGATGAAGTAGAACTTGATGTAGTCTTGGGAACCCACTTGACCAAGGCCTTAGGTGCTTCTTCAAATGCATCAATTTCCTCTTGAAGCTTATCCTTACCTTTTTGCTTGTGGTCTTGTGGTGGAAGATCATCTTGAGCTTGTGTCCCTTTGAAAGAAGTAGGATCATACTTATCTTGTTGAGTAACAAACTTCGTATTGGGGTATTGATCTTATTCCCACTCAACTCCATTGGCATTGAACTTTCGTTCAAAACCAACACCTTGGTTCTTCCGGTGCCTTCCTTGCTTGTGTACAATTTCTTCGAATTGCTTACTCCTGGCAAGGCTCTTGTAAACATCTTTCTCTATAATTCCCTTCAATAAGCTATTTTCTTGCTCAAGTGTAACTTTGCTAAGAGAATCATTAGTGGAATCAAGAGAACTACTAGAAGCAACAACATTGGATTTAGCATGATTATTGTTACTACTAGAGGAAGAATCTTTCTTGTTCTTGTTACTAGACTTTACTTGAGGCATGTAAGTGGATAAGAGTAAACGCTTGACAATGTAAGAAGAACTTTTCTTGCGAAGATCATCATTGATTGACTTTAAGAACTCATGCTCTTGCTCAAGATTGAGCTTCTCAAAACGTAATTTCTCATGAGTCCTTAAAAGTTCTCGATGATCTCCTAAGATAGTTTCATGAGCCAACTTAAGAGTGTTTAGTTATTTAGTTAGAAACTCAATCTTCTCTTTATCATTGTCATTTGTTTTATATTGATTAGCATGATTAATTGACGTTTCATCATAGTATTCATCACTAGAGTTGTCAACAAGTAAATCATCATCACCTAACAAGTCATCTTCATCACTATTGAAATCAACATACTCGGGGTGTGATACCTTTGGACCTTTGGCCATGAAGCATCTTCCAATTCGTTCATTTGGTGAGTCAAATATGTCGTAGGAGTTGGTTGACACAAGTGCTAGACCGGCATCACCTTCATCTTGAGTATATTCGGAGTCGGGGTGATAGCTTCTCTCGGAGTGATTGTCGGAGTCGGAGCCGGATACCCATTCACCAACATGAGCTTGATGTCTTTGTTTTGTGTAGCTCCTTGATGACTTGTCCTTCCTTTCCGAATCCTTGCTTCTCCGGGATGTTCTTCGCTCATAACGATCATCTCTACTCCTTCTCTCTCTTGATGGTGATTCTTCTCTTCTACTTCTTATTTTTGGAGAATCTTCTCTTCTCTTGTAGGGTGCCGTACACTCATTGGAATAGTGTTCGGGTCTTCCACAATTGTAGCAATTTCGCTCTCGGCTAGAAGATCTTTTGTCATTGTAGGAACTTGACTTGGAACTTCTCTCTTTGCTTCTACTCTTGTAGAACTTGTTGAAGTTCTTCACCATTAGGCTCAATTCTTCATTGAAGGTTTGTTTCTCACTTGATGATGTGGGAGTATCACATGAGGCTTTGTAAGCACCACTTGACTTGTTATGGAGCTCCTTCTTATCCTTGAGTGACATCTCATGAGCAACAATTTTTCCAGTGACTTCCGTTGGCTTGAGATCTTTGTAATTGGGCATCATTTGGATCAATGTGCATACAATATCATATTTTCCGTCCAAAGCTCTTCAGATCTTCTTGATGATGAATTTGTCGGTCATCTCTTCACTTCCTAAGCCGGCGATCTCATTTGTGATAAGAGCAAGCCTAGAGTACATTTCAGCGACACCTTCACCATCCTTCATTTTGAACTTGTCAAGCTGACTTTGAAGAACATCCAACTTGGATTCCTTGACGGAGTCGGTACCTTCGTGCATATCAATCAAAGTATCCCAAATTTCCTTTGCATTCTCAAGACGGCTGATTTTGTTGAATTCTTCGGGGCACAATTTGTTGAAGAGGATATCACAAGCTTGAGCATTATATTGCAGCATCTTCCACTCTTCCGCGGTAGCTTCACGGTTCAGTTCTCTCCCATCAAAGAATTCACCTTGCAAGCCAATACACACAATAGCCCAAACGGCGGGGTTATGTCCAAGAATATGCATTTTCATCTTATGCTTCCAACTAGCAAAATTTGTACCATCAAAGTAAGGACCTCTACGGTGGTAATTTCCCTTGCTAGACGCCATACTCTCCTAGGTTGTGAAACCAAGGCTATGACTACCAAAAGCTATGGAAATCAAAGCAAATGGAAACCAAAGCTCTGATACCACTTGTAGGATCGAAAGTATGTCTAGAGGGGGGTGATTAGACTACTTGACCAAATAAAAATCTTGCCTTTTCCCAATTTTAGTACTTGGCAGATTTTAGCAACTTTGGACAAGTCAAGCAATCTTAACACAATTCAAGCAAGCATGCGAAGAGTATATGAGCAACAGAAAGTAAAGCATGCAACTTGCAAGAATGTAAAGGGAAGGGTGTGGAGGATTCAAACGCAATAGGAGACACGGATGTTTTTGTTGTGGTTCCGATAGGTGGTGCTATCGTACATCCACGTTGATGGAGACTTCAACCCACGAAGGGTAACGGTTGCGCGAGTCCATGGAGGGCTCCACCCACGAAGGGTCCACAAAGAAGCAACCTTGTCTATCCCACCATGGTCGTCGCCCACGAAGGACTTGCCTCACTAGCGGTAGATCTTCACGAAGTAGGCGATCTCCCTGCCCTTACAAACTCCTTGGTTCAACTCCACAATCTTGTCGGAGGCTCCCAAGTGACACCTAGCCAATCTAGGAGACACCACTCTCCAAGAAGTAACAAATGGTGTGTTGATGATGAACTCCTTGCTCTTGTGCTTCAAATGATAGTCTCCCCAACACTCAACTCTCTCTCACAGGATATGGATTTGGTGGAAAGAAGATTTGGGTGGAAAGCAACTTGGGGAAGGCTAGAGATCAAGATTCATATGGTAGGAATGCAATATCTTGGCCTCCACACAAGTGTAGGTGGTTCTCTCTCAGAAAATATAAGTTGGAAGTGTAGGTTTGTTCTGATAGCTCTCTCGACGAATGAAGAGGAGGTGGAGGGGTATTTATAGCCTCCACACAAAATCTAACCGTTACACACAACTTGCCAAACTCGGTGGGACCGAATTGATAAACTCGGTCGGACCGATTCAGCAAATCTAGTGACCGTTAGGATTTTCGGTGGGACCGACATGCAACTTGGTAGGATCGATATGGTTAGGGTTAGGGCATAACTTAATCTCAGTGAGACCGATTACACAAACTCGGTGAGACCAATTTTGGTAATAAGCTAACCAGAGAGTTGGTCAGGTAAACTCGGTGGGACCGATTCGCTCATTTCGGTGAGACCGAAATGTTACAAAAGGGAAACAGAGAGTTTACATTGCAGTCTCGGTGGGACCGATCGCTCATCTCGGTGGGACCGAAATGTTACGAAGGGAAACAGAGAGATTGCAATCCCATCTCGGTGAGGCCGAGATCCCTATCGGTGAGACCAATTTGCCTAGGGTTTGTGGCATTGGCTATGACATCTGAACTTGGTGGCACCGGATAGAAAGAATCGGTGGGGCCGAGTTTGACTTTTGGTTTTGGTCATATGTGGATTTGATAAAGTAGTTGAGGGCTTTGGAGCATATCACTAAGCACTTTGAACAAGAGCCTCATTAAGCAACACCTCATCCCTCCTTGATTATTGGCTTTTCCTATAGACTCAATGTGATCTTGGATCACTAAAATAGAAAATTTAGAGTCTTGAGCTTTGAGCTTGAGCCAATCCTTTTGTCCTTAGCATTTTGAGGGGTCTACTTTTCTCATCCATCCCATGCCAATCATTGAGCTTTCCTGGAATATTAATCTTGAAATAGCATTAGCTCAATGAGCTATATGTTGTTAGGAATTACCAAAACCACCTAGGGATAGTTGCACTTTCAAAGGCCCATTGTGTCTACGGCCCGTATAAGGCCCATTGTTTCCACGCCACGTAGAAGGCCCATTGTTTCTACGGCCCTTAGAAGGCCCATTGTTTCTACGGCCCGTAGGAGGCCCATGTTAACTACAGCCAGTGGGCATCAAAGTTCGCCACCGGTGGGCCCGTTGTCTATACAAAAATGGCTTGTTGTTTTCTTCAGCCGGTGGCTGCACGTTAAGAATAAATTTTGTATCGCACCAAAACAAATTACAACTATAAAACAAAAGGAAGGTTGGCATAAAAGTTAACAGTCTAGCAGATAAATGCACCACCAGAAGTTCAGAAGCTCATTTCATTTGACCTGACTATTACGTTTTCATGTTGTATTGTCCGATGGAGCACCATAACCTTCGCCTTCAGTTCTCCTAGGCTCCTGAACAACATAGCAAATGTCTGATAGTCTGGTTTCAAAACCATGCATATCTTGACAACATCGAACAATGTCTCTCCTTGTTTCACAAAGGGTCTCTGTTACGGAATGGACTTGTGTCTGGAGCGCAGATACAACATTTTTTTGAGCTTGCATATCTTGATCATAAGGCAGTTTGGACGAGATTTCCTTAACAACCAAGCCAGTATTACGCAGGAACGTGCTTTTGGAACTGTTAGTGGACAGGTACTGACCCACTGTAGCAAGAGCTGACATTGCGGTTATAGTTGCCTCGCCACCTTCTGAAGGTGGTGGTTCCACCATTTTTTCCATAGCTCGCTGAAAAGATGTGGTTTTACATTTGTAGTACTAGAACAGAAGATATTACGGAGGCAGCAAAACCAAACAAAATAGCTTTGGTCTATATACAGAACTTATGCTGGTGAACCCATGTAAAATAATAGTTGTATTTTATTGCAAAGTACATAATAAAACCAGGTTCCAAACATATGACCATGTACCATCGCTAATGTATTGTCTATTTCTTCACATTGTATTGAGGGCTAAGGATAAAGAGACGAAGTTTATAATACGGTAAGCATAGTATGACATCATTCATATCACAAAACAACTGAGAACAGACAAACAGGCAATGGTAACATTGTGTGGGCAAGTCCAGCACGGAACTAGATTACAGGTCAAGATCAAAGGAACATCACTCCTCTCTTTCAAACCTTGTAAGGTGCAATGATACGCTAAGACAATTGTGTATAAAATTGAAAAGAGTAATAGACATTGGCTGTAAACCATGCAGTTCAAGGCACAAGTCAGAGTAAGTAGTAGTTAAAAGGCATGAGGATTAAGGACTTACAACAGCGGCATTGACTGGTGTAGTCATGCCCTTCTTCTTGCTGGTGTGATAGTCCTTGAAGATTTCCACAGCATTTGGTTCAGGTACTTTTTGGTCCTTGCAGGCTTTCCTCTGCATTTGGAACAAGTCAATATAGATCTGATAATATGGTACAGCGAAAAGAGTGAAACAACAGCTAATTACAAGAGCCTCGCAGTGTGCAATATAGCTACGAGATCCTATCGTCTGTTGGAATTTCACTTTCGTACGATTGGCCTTGTTCTTTGAACAGTTCACCTACAAGAAGATAGATTTGTGTGGCACATGCGTAAATAGTACTTCAACATGTGATCTGATGACATATATATATAATGTACCTAATACTTCGGATCGGACCAGTGTTTAATGAGGCCTCTCCAGTCTTCATCAGATATATTTTCCACTGGAGATGTTTGGGCAAGTTCATGGTTAGCCTTGCCTTCAAAGTGAGTTTTCCTCAAGTTATACGGATACTGTCGCAGACCAGACTTGAAAACATGGGTGCAAGCTTGTCTGGTTGCATCATCTTGGCTATCCAACTTGAACCTCATCTGTTGAAAATTATGGGTGTCTGATTATCAGCAACCTAGAAAGTATTGGAAAGAGCAAGACGATATTACTAGTTTCCATACATAACCATACTTACGGATAAATGGTCAAGGAAGGTGTTGAACTGGGTTTCGTCTTTGTCATTCCTGTACTGAATCCATGTTGGGAGGATACGTACATGACACCTAACAGCAACCGCTGCCTCTGATACTAACTTGGCTGACTATGTAGCATCACGTGGCCTTTTTAAACCTGCCTCAAAATGAATCTCCATTCTTCCTCCTCTAGATTTAGTTAACCTATCGAGCATTATCCCTGATGTTTGTTTCCTCTTGCGCCTAGGTGCTTGTCCAACAACAAACATAGGAAGTGTTAGTGTACATCAAATTGTGAGACTACATTAAAGAAGCATGCAGCTGTAGCTTGACTCCAGCAACTACCTTCTTGCTGTTGAAGCTCACAAGTTCATCTGATCTTGCCAACTCATCATGTGTCAAGAGTGCTTCGGAAGTAGTGTCAGGTGGCAAGGGAGCTTGGGAACGTGCTGCTAGCTGAGTTGACCAACGAGTAAATCGTGCAGCTGGTGGTACTGTGGAAGGTGTTGCAACAACTAGGGTTGTCTCTGCTTGTTTGGTGGCAGCTATTTATTTCTGTTTGGCTTGTTCTACAGCTCGTGTAGCACGGGATACCCTGTCGGTACAATTTTCTGCTGGACTTTGACCTTCTATTGCACCATCAGTACCAGCAGAATTTGCAGGATTGTTCCGCTTCCCTTTCCCTGTCGTTCTGTCTTGCTTCCTCTTTCTCTGTGCCATGTTAAGTCAAGCCGACAAGAAAAACAAATAACAATTTAGTTCTTCAGAACAAATGTACTTTGATGTAAGAACATGGTGTGATAGACATATATTGTATGTTCTAGAAACAAGAACACGTGTCTTAGTCACAAGTATAATGTGTAAAGTAAGAAGATGAAATTCAACAAAATTAGAAGCAATACAAGCTAGACATCATACATAACATGCAACCATATATAACAGTGCCAAGTTGGAGGGAGCACCTGTGATGGTGCACTAGGGGAGACGTGCTCATCACCAACACAACTACGTTGAGTGTCTATGCATGTGTTGTCTTGGAAATCATCTTGGGGGGATGGAGGAGTAGATTCTGTAGAGGCCCTCCATTTGGAAGGAGCACCTTCATCCGCTGCCTTGCTAACTTCCTTCCGCTTTATTGATTTTGAATTGTCAAGTAAAACCGACAAGAAAAAGCAATAAAATTCACTCTTCAGAACTCATTCGTGCATGATACCGACAATCATTACTTTGATGTAAGGCAAACACATGATTCCGGGATGGAATAATACAAAAAACAGGACGTCATGGCATATTCACAACTGTTTGTGTAAACTAAGCAGAAACCATTTCACCAAATAAGAATGTCACACCCTGATTTTCATGCCACTACACTTAAGCTAACAATCATGATAAAATATGGTCTGACAAAAACTTTTGAGTGTTTTGGACCTTGCCTTGATTGGATTTTGTCTGTTGCTTGCAAGTGCTCTAAAAATAAAATAAATACTCCAACTCTTATACTCCTTCTCCTTGATCCAAAACTTCTGCCCAATGATCATGCCATGTGTGTAGGTCATAAAAATAATTTCTTGTAAAAATGTTTTGGCCAAAAAGTATTTTCTAAATTTAGTTTTCCAAAAACCCCTGAATTGAGGTTTGCACTGCAAGTACTTAATTAAGGGCAGTAAAAATATTTCCAAATATATATTTGACTCCTATTAGATATAGGGTACCCAGAAACCATAAAAATATGATTTTAAAAGTTATTTTACTATTTTATTTAAAAACTTTTTCTTAAGGCCAGAAATGGTCTTTAATAGGTTAAAATTATTTTTATGCTTTCAAAATATTTGTGAAAATTTAGAGAAACTCAGTGGACATATATTTCCCATATATAGGAGTTTCAACACATGGTCATGTTCAAAATATTGGTCAAATCCCTCAAGTACCCTTTCTGGATATTTCAAGCTTTTGAAATATTTACAAATGAAATATTCTCCAAAAATTCCAAGAAAATTCTAGCATGTCACATATGACATGTTTGATGATCTGGACAAGTATCATGTCATGGAGAATAGTATAACCCCATGAAATCCCCTCAAAACCATTTCTGTCCATTTTGAAGTTTGAGCAACTTTGCATTGCCAAACATGTCCATATTCTCTCAAATCTTGTGTACATGCTCAACTGGTCTAATCATTCATCTAGACCAAATGGCACAAGTTGGAGGACAAGTTAACTTGATCAAAGATCCCCAAAACCCTCTCTGACCAGAATCAAATTTGAACAAATCTACATTACCAACTTTCTCTCCTTGATTCCAACTTTTGTGAGCAGGATCACATGACCAAATGAGGCCACCACACCTAGTGGTGCATCAAGGAGAAGTGATTTGATCAACTAGATCTACACAAGTTCATTTCTGCCAAATTCTAGGGTTGACAAAAGTTGCATTGGCAACTTTGCCCAAATGAACTCAAGATTGGTGGAAGGCCCTAATTATGTGTACCATTTGACCCTGTCAAGCCTCATGTCAAGTGGAGTTCATCTTCCTGCCCAAACCACCATCAAACACCTTCCGCAGAAATTAAAATGTATGTTTTGTCCACTTCCACTAATCTCCTTGAGCCCTCCTTTTACCACAGCCCTCCTAGTCCCCTCTACCACCTGCATCTTTCCCTGCCCAAGGAGCCATGATTAAGGGGTCGAACGCCATTTTTCTTCTCAGGCAGCAGCATTCTCCCTCTCTCAGCCTCTCTCTCCTCCTTGGCATTCCAGAGCATCCAAGGCTCTCCCGGCTTTTGCCCATACCCCTGCAGTTGCGGACAAAAGTGGACACTTGAAAGGCCTTGAAAAGCCGCCAGATGCCGGCCAAAGACGCGCCTGAGCACGCCATCAGACTCCCGACCGTTGACACGGCGCTCCCGTCCACCTCGAGCCTCCGCCTCGCGCCAGTCGAGGTGTCTCGACGTCCGCAACATGCCACCATCCTGGCCCCCTCCTCTTTCCCTCTCTCTCACCCCTGCGGCGCGTGCCTAGAGCCGCCCGGCTCGGCCAATGCCCGGCTCAGACGCCTGTGAGCACCGTGGCCTCGCCCGCTCCTCTCTCTCTTCCTGGCACCCTACCCGACTCCCACGAATGCCATAGACAGCTCCTCTCCCTCCCTCCTGGCCTCTCGAGCTGTTGCCGCGGCCACCCGTGCGCCGCATCCACGGTGAGCGACGGGTCGGCTATTTAAGGCCACCCCGAGCCCCCTCTCGACTCCTTTGCCTCTCTCTCCCTCCCAGAGACCCCTGGACCAACTCACTCCTCTCCCCATGCCCTCCATCCATCACAACGGCCGGAGCGCCGCCGTCGGGCTTCGCCTAAATCCAGGCTATCCCGAGCCTCTCCTCTCTCCCTAGCCACTCCAGTACCCTCATACCACCACCTCGAGGCCCTCATTCATCGTCGTTCATCCCCGGGAACGCCACGCGCTCGTGGCCGAAGATGGCCGACAACCTCCTCCGCGGCCACCCAGGCCATCGCTGCTGCAGCCCTCCACGGCGTGCGTGTAGCACATGGATGGCTGCGGCATGGCCTCCTGAGCACGCCGGTGGGCGGATCGTCGCCGGAGACGCTCTGTAGCCCCGGCAATCGCCGGCGGGAGCCGCTCCTCCCCCGCGCCGAGCACGCTGGAGGTTGAAGGCGACGGCTCGAAGGCCGGGCCCAGCGTCAGCGACCAGTGGCTGGCCCCCCGTTTAAGTGGAGACGGCTTCGCCAAGATATGTTTTCTCGTGGCGTTGGCGTACTCGCGAACCCGCCCCAACGTCGCCTCCTCGCCTGTCCGGTGAGCCTTGGGCCGCCCATCGCTAAAGCTGCGCCCGGTCATACTGGATAAGGGTAAAGCCCTTTCCCTTTCCTTTTTCTTTTTTTGTAAATTTCTAAAATCCATAAACAATTCAAATGGACTCCAAATTTGATGATTCAAATTTCTAGTGACTATAAATCATGATCTACCTCTTAGTGCAACATGCACATTTTTCCAGAGAACTTTTCTTCACAAATATTTATCAAATCCTATTCCTCCTATTCCTGTGATGAACTTTAGAAAATCACAGAGAGCTCAAACTTGATCCAAATGCCATGATTCGAATTCCTAGATGCTTCTAAGGTCATAACTTAGTTTATGAACATTTTTATTAATACTTTCTGTACCCACAAAATAATGAGCCATTTCTTCATATTTGTCAACTTTGCAAATCCATAGAATATTCATTTGAACTCCAAATCCAAAGGAAACCAACTCCTAGATGCTTCTAAAATCATGGTTTGTTAAATGAGTACCTTTGCTCACTTTTCAAAAACATGTTTCTGTACACTTCTTGCAAATCCATAAACCCCTTGATTCCATCATATTGAAATGTTCAGAGATATCCACCGATCCAATTCCATGAAACCACTCTGGTTATTTTCATATAACCGAGATGTCCTAGAAAAGTCAAATTCATATTTTTGGAGCACTTATATTTCCTGCCTTGTTGTGTTACTTGTTGTGATTGTTTCTGACGTTAGTTGACGAAGTAGACGGAGTACATGGAGAAGGACCAGACGATTTCAAGACTCAGATGAACCAGGCAAGCAGCCCTTTGACCATGTCCATGAAACCCTTTTTATGCATGTCATATATCACTTATTATTGTTGCATCGGAATCATGATGAGATGGTAAACCACGTTGGTTGGCTGCCTCAGTTACTTCCTCATTGATACTTGCATTGAACATGACCCTACCTCCTTATGAGGGTTATGCCGGTGGGAGTAGATAGGATGCTAAAGTAGTTGCTACGCAGAAAGGGACGGGAATATGCATGGTGATGGAGGCAAGTATGTTCCCAAAGACTTTTTGAAAACCCCGTCGGGTGCCACTAATGCCCGAGGGAGATGTTGAGCTAGGTAACCACTTGACAAAGAAGTGGTGTATCGGAGAAGGATATGTGAGTGTGGTTTCAAAACGGATTGGTTTAAGTTGCACCGTTATTCCAACCTTACATGCGCAACCACTCTACCCTTGTATGGGAAAGGGCATTATAGATTACCTAGACCGAGACTAGCTTGGAGCCCGCATTACTAGTGACGGGGAAGAGTTGGTGCTCTCTCTCGGGACGGGGTCGTGCCAGGTAGGGTGGCCAAGAACATTTTATGGGGCACCGGACACACCGTTGGTACCCGTGTGCGCTGGTATGTGGCGAATATGGGAGCGAGGCTCCACAATTTTTAGTTGTGAAATGTTGGGCACGGGGGTTACTACCAATCGAGTGGACTCCATGTTAGTGTCGTCTAGGGAAAGATAGTGATCGGGTGCTTACCCCGGGTACTTGAGGTATCGCGGGTCGTGGATGACACGAAAGTTCCCCGGATCTTGTGGGTAAAGTGTGCAACCTCTGCAGAGTGTAAAACTATTCGAATAGCCGTGTCCACGGTCAAGGGCAGTTGGGTAACCGCTCTTGGGCTACGTCCATATGTTTACGAAACCTGGTGAGTATGTATGGACGAGTGGAGAGAACTACATGGGTCAAGTCCAAGGACTTGACATGATTGAGTTGGGTTGGTGCCCACTCCATTTATGTTGATATCTATAACTTGTCCTCAGGGATTACATGAATCCTCTTGATGCATGCTATGCAAGTTGTTGAACATGTCATTGCACTCAAAACTAGCTTTCTGCAAAAATTTACCTATATCATGCATTGTTGAATCTTGAACCAAAACATGGGTTGCTTGCGAGTACATTCAAAGTACTCATTGGCTTGCCACTGGTTATTTTATTGGCCAGGCATGACAGGACAGGATGTGATGAAGGACACGTTGGTGACGAACATGCGAGCTAGGATGCTTTACCAGTCAGAATGCCTGTAGGGTTAAGGCAGATGGCATGGGTCCAAGTTATCGACGAAGATTTCCGCTGCAATGTTATACTCAAGACTTGACCATAATGGTCCTACTTGTGTAATACGGTATGTATGGATGTAAGCCTCTTGTTATTCAGCTTCTGTGTGTTCAGTGAGCATTGATCTCTGGGATCACTGTACACGTGCATTCGGTGATCACGACTTATGAGTCGGGGTCCCCACAAAGAAGCAATGCAAGCTAGACACCATGTGAAAGATGCAACCAATATGACTCTGCCAAGTTAAAAGTGTCCCATCATAAATGTCATTTCAACAAATTAGAAGCAGCATATGCTATAAATCATATCAAAGATGCAACTAATATCACACTGCATATACTGAAGGTGTCTCGTCATATTGATTTATGTGGGATACAAAAAAACAATAGTTTTATGTGAGGACATGCTTAATAGACAGATGTACTATGTACTAAATACAGGAAGGCATGTCAAATTAACATGTATAATGTATAAGCTAAGCAGAATATCACATGCAGTTTAACCAGATTGGAAGAATTACAATCTAGACACCATATGCAACATGCAACCACATATCACCCTGCCAAGTTAGAGCAAGCACCTGCGATGCTAGTGTAGGGGAAATGCGGTAATCAACTACAGAGCTACGTTCACTATCTTCATCTAGCCTTGTTGTTTCTTGAGAATCATGTCAGGAGGCTGACGCTGCATTCCTTAAATGAGGAGTAATCCACTTGCCTGACTGCCTCATCATAAGTGATTGATGAGGGATACACAAGAACATTAGTTTGATGTAAGAACATGGTTAATACATAGATGTACTAGTATGTACCAAAAACAGAAAGGCATTTCATATTCAAAGGTATAATGTGTAAGCTAAGAAGATGCAATTTAACCAAATTGGAAGCAATACAAGCTAGACATCCGGCTGGAGTGGTGAACATGATCATCTAGGACCTGAGAGCCTGGTGGGAGGTGGGCTGCTTCGCCACCATCACGGCTTTTTAGTTGGCTTCCAGGTGATGCCTCTCTTTGTTGGGCTTGTCACTGGCTCGGCCAGTGCCCTGACTAGATATTTCTCTTGTGGTGCTCACGGGATGGTGGTTCATGTAAAAAATATCTTTCCTTATCTTAATAAAACCGACTTCGGCCTGTCGAATACAAGCTAGACACCATATGGAACATGCAACCACATATGACACCGCGAAGTTAAAGCAAGCACCTGGGATGGTGGTTCATTGCGAGCGAGGTCATCAACTCCAGAGCAACGTTTACCGTCTCCATCTGCTGACACTGCACCTATTATAAGGCTGAAACGTGTCTGGCCTATCCGCGTACGATGCTGGAGCGACTTCTCTGTTTTATTTTTTGCTTCTCTCATAGCAGCAGAGTCTAAAATACCCTTGCATAAAACACAATAGTGAGAGTATGGGTGAAGTGTGTGCAGAACTAGTGCCTTTGTAAAAGTAGCGAGATAGCGGTGGCTGAAAAATAAATGACGAAGACGTACGATAGCTCTACAACATTGCATGGCAAACAAAATTAGATTCTACTCCGTATGATTTTGTAATATATGAGCACAGGAAATGCAGGTACTCCTCCAGCACACCACCACATGTGGTCATATCAAGATAACAGTCGACTGTAAATAAATAGGTCAGTCGATTTTTTTAATGAACCGTCCGATCTATAAGGAATGGGCAGATGGCCTTCGTCTACCTCCCGCCAGTCACTGTTGACGATCTTTCTCAAACCTCCATCGACCGCCAGCCCCAGACCCCTGCCTCCGCCGCCCCGCCCTCCCCTCGACCTCACACCACCGCCGTGCTTGGCAGCGCCCCCAAACCATCCCTTTAATCCCGGCCGACCTCCAGATCAGGCGCCAGTAGGTCTAGGCCCCACACGCCCCTAAGATAAACACCGAGGCGCTGTTTCCCCGATGTAATAGGCGGACTAGTGCCTGTTACGCCGGGGATTACTTCCGTTAATTGGGAATCAACTGACCAGGAATTGAAATTCAGGGGGGCGATGGACCTCTAGCTAAGGTGAAATAGTATATGAGGAGAAACCTTGTGCATCGCGAGTTACTAGGAACATCTAGTATCAAGAAGAAGCGGTCAACTAGTGTCTTCTATGGGATGAATACCGTGCAAGCAGACACGTAAGATTAGCACGAATAAGGGAAGAGGAGTACCATTTTCGGTTGCCGGTGTGGTCGCCTCCACATGTCGCACCGATCTTCTTCTTTTTGCCGGGGAAACCGATTTTCTGGAGGGTGCAGGCTTGGACGAACCCATGGCCAAATTGTTGACTTTGTTGCCGTGGCCGTATGTCGGCGGAGGGGAAGAAGATCCGAGGCGGCGAAGGATGGCGTAGCAGGAACAACTCCGGTGCGGTGGAGGGTGGCGAAGTTGGAGCGGCAGCGGTGAGGCGCAGGACGGCGTGGTTGAACTGGCTCGGGTACGGACGGCTCGGCCTCGGCTTCAACTACTAGACGTGGAGGGCGTTGCGGTTGAGGTTGCGGTGGGCGGCGGCGTCGGGTATCGGCTCGGCATGATGGAGGAGGCAGCGGTTGATGGGTCGAATGGGGTGGCGGACGGAGGACGCCGGGTTTCAGCGGCTGGTGGAGAGGTAGTTTTGCGCCCATGGAGTACGAATGGGGAATCGGGTGGGTGGGGGAGAGGGAGAACCATTTTTGGCCACGCACTTGTTTTTAGCTTTTCTGAGCAGAAGATGGTGCACGCTTGTTTGAAATTTGGGAAAGTACAAACTTTGCCCCCTCTTAAATTCGGACCCATCATGGGTCGGGGCAGGATGGTAATCCCTGTGTCCTAAATAGTGGGCGGAGCGATTTTGCCACAAGCATGTGTGCTTAGGCGACCATTGTGTATGAATGTTTTTCGGAGGCGGTTGCGTGGCGTCTAGATGAAGCTACAGACCTACCCCGGTATAGACATTTGGACGTCGGGCCGGTAGGTTTCACGGGTCGGAGTTATTAGAAAATAATTTCCTTGTACTACCAAACATTGGTCTCACGCGGTTTCGGGCGAGTAGAGGCTCTTTTGGTGCTTCGTTCAAAATTTTGAAACACAAGCATTCATGTTTAGAGTACACCTGAACTTTGAGGATTGACCTAAATAGACAACGTTAAATTTGACCTTGTATGTTTGAAAACCTCATTAAATTATGCACTTCTTTTTGAAATTTTGACACTTGAAAATACTATAACTATGATTATTTTGGAATGGAGGAGCTAAATTAGAATCTATTTTGTACATGACTACATATGCAATTATGTATAAATTCAGAGCAAAGATTGGTGCCCCCATAATTTAGGTACGATTTACAAATGCCATGATATCAAATTCAAATAATTGAATGGACTCCATGTTGAATTCGATTTTTTTAAACCACCTATAGTTGAATTCAAATGTATGATAGTTCATAGGTAGCTATTTATAATGTTCATTGTGTAACTTTTGTATGTATAATGTGCTTTACACACACAACATGAACTATACTTATGTTTATATTCGATTGCTAAAGCGATGCATTGTCTGGAGTTCAAAATACTAACTATGTTGACCAATTGTGTCGAATAATAACATAGACATGCTCAAATTCGATAGAATCTAGATGGTTGATGGATCAATGACCGTTCCTTACGCGAATTGCAAATATCATGATCCCATCCTAATATTTGGATACAATTTATATCTTTAATCAATGTGTACAACAGTCTTGTACGTGTAGTTTCACTCTCCATCGGTGGTCTCTCACACATGCTCAAACACTCTCTCCTGAGGTGTCTTTCTCGCACACATGCTCTCGATATAACCCTCCCTCCCTCTCGTAACCATTTACGACTGTTTTCACTAACCTTTGTCACAAGCACTCTTCCTCTCGCAAGCATAAACACGCACAATCCCCATCGACCCTTTCTATATACATAGACCTGCCTACGTGTCTCCTGTACGCACGTTATCTTTAGGCATGTCTCTCACACATTGTCTCACACCTCTCTTCCTAATCGACGAGTATGATTCTAGCAGAGCATTCTGTAGGATGCCCCTTAAAGTTAGGTTGGATGAATAGTAATATCAGAGATAAAGGGGTTACCTTAGTCCGAGAACCTAGGATTACAAATCCTAGCCGGCTTTGTCAGTGGACATAGAGTCCTTCACAATTATGCTATCTTTGTCTTGTACGACTAGTCATCCATGGGTCTCCCTAAATGCGTCACGGGCCAACCAGTGTGGCGCAGGACGGAACCGAACGAAGGGCCTCACCTCGACCCACCGGACCTCACGCGGTGACACACCCTCTTCCCCCACGTCTCATTATCTTCTCACACCCACACATACCAGCACATACACCACACACAAAAAATATTCTCCTTGTGCCTCTATCCACTCCCCCCTTGCATATACACACTCAAGGGAATCTCTCGCCGTGACGTCATATTCGTCTCTCTCTCTCTAGATCACTCTCATTTCTCGTGCTATCTCTCCCACGCCCCCCTCTCTCTCTAGATCACTCTCATTTCTCGTGCTATCTCTCCCACGCCCCCCCTGTCGGCCCCTCTATCCATGCCTCTCTCAAATACGTAATACACACACATACCTCTCTAGGCCCTGCCAAATGCATCAACTACACATTCACACATGTTACATCACGTACCCCATTGATATAAAAGGCCCTCTCTTCACATTTATTTCGCATACAACATTCCTTTTGAATAAAGTGTGGCCAAAAAAATATTTTAGAATTTCTACATATATACAACTTACAAAGTTATATGGAGGAGTATGAACGCTTGCATTGCATGGTGCCCACAATGATATTTATTCCGCACTGTGAATTTGTATATTTTTATACTATATATAAAGTTAGTCATAATAAAGAGAAATGAAGAGCATCTCTCTCTCCATCGCATACCCCCCCCCTCTACGCCCCTTTCACGTACGCACACAACCTATCTCCAGGTCTTCTAAAAGTAAGCCCCCAGCACATTCACGCATGTTTCATCTTTCTCTCGCGATATATACAGTGACGATCATTGTATTTGAAGCGAAAGCACGATACGTACATTGGACTTCAGAATCCACTCATTACGGTCACCATTTACATTTTGTGGTTATTATACAGTCACAGGCTCACCATACAACTCTGTATTTGCTCAAGACACGACTAGTTGACTAGTTAAACGCTCCACGTGGCACCTCTAGTGTTGCATCACATTATCTCACTACCATCGGGCCCACCTGCCGGCTTGTATCTACTCTACATCTACACTCTTATAAAATACTAGCAAGATGCCCATGCGTTGCACGGAACATCAAGATGCATTTGTATGAGTAGTTTATCTTGTGGGAGAAAAGGATGAACAAGGGAAGGCCTTATTTGCAAGTGTGGAGAGGGGTGTGGGTATCTTTTTGCAAAATTGCCATAGTTTCCTTCCTATCAAATCAGATATAGATCATAGTTGGCCTATATGATGGGATGGCGAGCCATCCGATCATAGGATAAAATACACTCTTATAAAAACGTATGATTTATATAAGAGTAGGGATAGGAAAGAAACTATGACAATTTTGCAAAAGGTACCCACACACCTCTCCACATTTGCAAATATGGCCTTCCCTCGTTCATCCTTTTCTCTCACAAGATAAACTAGTCATACAAATGCATCTTGATGTTATGTGCAACGCACAGGCATCTCGCTAGTAAGAATGAAAACAAACGACAAAAAAATATTGGACGGTGGTTCGAAGTCATGACCGCGGGCACAACGGACAAGGTGGCCTCGTATTGGTATGTTGAGCCGTCTGTTTTAACACACATGAGCTGGTGTGGTGATTATACACACACGCACGCATGCACACGAACTGCATGCACGCAACACTCACACGAACACATGCACCCACGCACGCACGCAACACTCACACGTACACACGCAGCCACGCATGCACGCAACACTCACACACACACACATGCATGCACACACCAGTACACCACACGACCAACACACACTCTCACGCTCAAGTGCTCAACCTACACGTGCATGCACACACATCATGCCCTGACAGACACATACACAACCAGGTGATTCACGCGCACGGGGTGGAGTCTTGTTGCACCTGCGTAAATTTGTGTTTATCTGATCTTTTCCATATGCGAACTGGCAGGTGGGACCCACAAGGAACATGGTCAATTTAACTAGTCAACATGGTGCCACGCAGACTATTTGGCCGATCAACAGAGTGCAATCCGATGCTGAACCGTGAGCAAGTGACCGTATAATCACCGCAAAACGTATATAGTGACCGTAATCAGCTTATTCTGAAGTTCGGTGAACGTATTACGCTTTTCTCTCTATAGGCCCTCCAAAACTACATCTCTACACGTTCTCGCATGTTACATCTAACATCTATGCAATACAACACTACTACTACACTCTAACACAATAAATCATATGTGTTTTTAGTTTCACTAGATATCATATTGTTACTTAATTATTCAGTTTGCATACATTAAAATTGCCTTTGAAATGTATGGCCAGTATCATATACCACGCGGGAAAAATCCCTCCCTTTCCTGTTTAATCGGGTTTGTATCGATGGATTGTGCGAAACAGCAAAACTATAGTACTATATATAGTACAAGTGATAGTTCACTTGGCCGTCCTGTCGTGTACTCCTCCGTCGTAAGAGTGGAGCGCTCGCTTTCATAAATCTTCTAGTCCCTTTCGCCGACATGTGGGGCATCAAGCTTAGGGTCCCGTGCCATACCGAATCTGATGCAGAGCGGCCGGGGTGAAGCACCCAGTCATGGCGCCGGCGTAGTAATGAGCAATGAGGCGTCAAATCACAAAGCTGCAACTTTCCCGTAGTTAAGTTTGAGGGACGAAGTAATAATGCTAAAAAAAGAAGTTGGAGGGACGGAGCAACCATCATTTCACTCGTTGCTGATCCGCTTCTCCCTCATCTTCTTCAAGTTAACCACGTGTTGCTTCTGCCGTTGTTCTGCCTTATGTGGGAAGCGGATCAGCTTGGTAAAGCACTGACACGTGGGACCACATGTTAGCAAACCGCCAAGACAACATCCTCTAAAAATAAGAAACCTCCCCCGCCATCCGCGTGGCAAAATCACCTCCTTTTTACTAATCTTGATTCTATAATTTTTTAGATCAATATAATTGAGATTTGTATAGATTGCACATACGAGCAAAACCAAGTGGTACGGTTAAGGGCATCCACAATGTGTAGCCAAATGTGAAAATAGCTTTTGGCATCATGGGAACCATTGTGTTGCCAAAGCCAAAAGGATGGAACTGAAGCTCCCTGATTGATTGATTGAAGGAATAGAAAAATGCAACATCTCTCCTCTTTCTCCCGTGCTTGGACGCACGTACAGTATAGAGGATAGAGTCTACTCCCCTATCCCTTCTATCACAAATCACAAAGCAGTGAGTCGTCAAATCACAAAGCATGGACGAAGCAACCATCTTTTCACTCTTCGTTGACTCCGCTTCTCCATCTTCTTCTTCGAGAAACCATCTCACCGCACTAAGTTGGACGGACGACGCTATTGTGTACGAGTAGTACTACTAAATTTACGCGTCCTTTGGTTCGACGAACTTCCTGGATGCAAATAAGGCGGTTGTCTCAGCTTGCAGGCGGCACTTGCGAATGACTTACCATGGTCTCCCTCAATGGTGTTCTCCGTCGAACGCACTTCGCCAAACCACAACATTCGAGATATCGTCGACGTCACTGCAATGGGGAAGGAAATCAAATATAGTTACTACCTCCATTTTTTTGTACACAAGGCCAGTATATCAAAATTACAATTTGAAAAAGGCCACTAACACTAATCGAGGAAAAATTGATGGGGTTTGCTCGTACTAGCAACCAAGGACATTAATATCCCCTGCATGCATGCAGAAGTGAGAAGGTTGGTTTATGTGGCGCTGCCTTAATCAAGCGATGAGGAGTGAGATGGTTAGCTCTTTGGGCTTTGGAGAAAAAATACGCATTAATTGACACGTGAAACAAGGATTTGTATCTATTAATCCCGCGAAGGAAAACCCCGCCTTTCTTTTTTAACACTAGTACTCCTAGTACGTAGTACTATGTACTTATCCTGTTTGGGTCTAGGCCTTGCATTGCCATACTTCGCCACACATTTTTGCCAAGCTTGCCTAAAGTTTTCAAAATGAAAAGGAGGTACACTTGCGCACGTCTGTCGTGGTCGCACCGCACCCTCACACGGTCGCTCCCGCATGCCGTGGTCGCATAGCACCCTCACATGCACAATCGCTCCTGCACACCGCAAACCCAACCAAGGGAACGCACCCTCACTGACACGTGCTGTCGCATGTGAACAAACCAAACTCAGCCATCCTACCGCTGACACAGAATTTTCATTCATAGAGTATGTTTATCCAACCGCATGTTGGGGAGTATCCGTACGGCCCGTGCGGTGGTCTGTTGGGGAAGAAGAAGAGGTGAGGAGGAAGGGTTAGGAGACGTAGGATATTCATCCAACCACATGAAATGGTAGACTGACCCAAGTCAGGCGACTTGCATAACCATATATGTTTTTACACAGCAAAAGATCTGTAAAAACAACAACATAAAGAAAAACTATCACTGCTCGCGGAACGAGACGGCCTCGTCGTCTTTGGCTGCCAGCGTGAACCAGCCGTAGCTGCGGACGTGTATCTCCGCTCCGTGGTTGTCCTCGGCCTCTAGCTACTCGTTCACGCGGAGCATGTGGGCTCTCTGCACGGACGAGGGCACCGCCCGGTTCAAGTCGAGGACGTCCGGTTCCACCTGCAGGAGGGCCTCGATGGCAGCGACATCTGCGCGCTCCGCGTCAACTCGAGCCTCCGCCGCCCGATTCAAGTCCAGGACGTCCGGTTTCGCGTGCAGGAGGGCCTCGATGAGAGCGGCATCCACGCGCTCCGCGTCGAGTTGAGCCTCTGCCACCCCATTCCAAGCCAGGACGTCCGGTTCCGCCTGTAGGAGGGCCTCGATGGCAGCGGCATCCGGGCGCTCCGCCTCAAGTTGAGCCTCCACCGCCCGGTTCACATCCACGACATCTGGTTCCGCCTGCAGGAGAGCCTCGATGGCAGCGGCATGCGCGCGCTCCGCGTCGAGTTGATCCTCTGCCTCTCGGTCCTCCTTTAGTATCGCCAGGTTGAACCGCTAGTCCGCCTGCACCATGGGGGACTCGGATGCCGGAACGAAGTTGACGTCCATCGTCTCATACCCATCGGGGGCCTTCTGCGTCGCGACCTCCGCCATGAACATTGGATCGGCTTCCTCCTCCTCGTAGCTTGGCTCCATAGAACTCGGGGGTTGGCCCACAGCAAAGCGAGCTTGGGAACGGAGGTCTCTGGCGCCGACCGTCGCCATGATTTTTGCGCGGCGCTTCGGCGTCAGCATCTTGTAGTACGTGATCTTGCGGTGCACCATGGCTTTCCGGTGAACTAGGGGACGCTTGATGCGGGCTAGGGGATCGAAAGGTGGGGGAAGGGGCTGGAGATTTGGTGTGGTATTAGGGCAGTGGCTGGCGTAGGCCGAGCAGCGAAGGTTTTGGTGTGAATAGTGGTTCCGGTGACGACCGGTCAATCGTTTTTGACGGTACGTTTGCGTTGCAGCCCGGCACGCTGGACCCTCGACATCGCTCACGGAATGTAACGCGCTTCGTCTTGCGTTTCCTCTCACTTGTGGGACCGCTGTTGAGAGCAAACCGGCGTCCCTCCCCTCCCCCCCCGTGTCATTTTATGCGGAGTAAATAAAAACAGAGGGAGTATACTATGGATGAGGAACTCCTGACGTGGCCGAACCCATTGAGTAATTGACATGCGGGGCCTAGCAAGCATGGGGTCCGCCAGTAAGTGACCAAAAGGGAGGGCAAGGCAGGGATACGTATGTGAAAGGAGCTTCCAGTGATATAATTTTCACATTATACATCTCATGTACTATTAATCTTGTCAATAGTCAAATGCGGTTTTGAAAAACGCATTAGAGCATGGTTAATAATATAGCCAGTCGATGACTATAAGGAACTGCCATGTCATCTATAGCCATCATCTATTATATGCACTCATACAGTAGTGTGGGCTATAAGGTTGGCTATTTCCCGCAAAATAATTATAAGGTTGGCTATTGTATTAGTACTTTTTTCCATCTCCTCTCCATCTCTTTCTTCATATTTATTGTAGGTATTTAACTAGGAATGCGTATATAGCTAGGCTCTTGCATGAGAGCTCACTCCCCTTACTTTTTCACATCTCTCTCCTCCACATAGGCCCTATATAAATGGAAGGAGGGAGTACAACTATGAGCACTGCATACTCTAGTAAGAGAAGTTGTCAGTACTCCATTAGTACTATTGGACAGGGAGCTTAAAAAACTTACTATTGGACTGGCTATACGTGGCGAAATCCTAGTAGGAAGAGCATGTGCAAGAACAAGCACTTTCACGTGGTTGAAAACAAATTGGAAACCATCTTGAGTACAAATCTAGGAGTACGTACGAATCTAATAATATTGACTGGGCGTTGTTGAATGTTGATACTTTATTTTTCAAAGTAGAGATACTTTGACTACACATAAAACTTATATGTAAACTAGAAAGGACAGGAGGGAGTATATTGTACGTTCAAAAATGAAACGAACATTGAATACCCTTTATATATGATTTGCGGATGCTATGATCACCAGTTCAAATTTTTTAATCCGCCTTAGGTATAACAAATGCCCCCACTCGTTCTCTCTCGATTTCATCTCGGGGTCCGCAGATCGATTGAAAGAGGACTAGGGTTGGTACAATATGTTTGTTTCGCTTACGAACGTACAATATACTCCCCCTGATCCCCACAGACCCCCCGGGTCATTTCTATCATATAAACAGACCAAACCTTTATCTTCTTGCACGACACGCAATTGATCTCTGAACATCAATCGATCTCGTCAACATGTGTCGGGGCATGAACCGAATGGGATGTCAAAACTAAGACGCGAAGCGACACGTAGTGGAGGCAAAGTGAAACTTCAAACGAACCGTTTGTTTGTATGCATGTCGGACAAATTACAAATAAACATTGGAAATACAAGCATGGTCTAGGCCAACATGCGAATGATACTCGGCAGAATGTTCAAATGAGGCATGCGGGAGGATGGACTCAACCGGAGGGCGACATGATCGATGGAGAAGAGGGTTGGAGAGGAATGAGAAATAAGCAAACGCCACATGATTATACTTGAACGGCTCAAATAAACAATAAGTTGTCTCGCTTGGCCTACATAGTGAAAGGCCTAATGCGCAATGCGGAGCACTGACGCTCGAATATGGCTGGGAAAACAGGGAAACCGACATGTGGGGCACACCTGTCGGGACGACGTAGCTCAAACTAGTCCAATGGAGGAGCTGGCCCACGAACTCCTCGCCACCGGCAACCGTTCATGTGGGTCGTGGGGGCCAACAACGTGGCGCAGCTCCAGCGCCGCCTCTGGACACGGTGACCGCGGTGAGCGACATGATCATCGTCGCTAGAAACGGTCGGTTTTAGTGTGCCGAGGGTGGCGTTAGTGCTGTGGCACGACCAACAGTATGTTTGGTTTGTGCCCAAGGTTGCCCCATCAAAGCATTGGGTAGCCAAAATTTTGGTTGAGGTTTTAGTTTCCCATGATTTGGCCGACATCGGCAAGAAAAATGAACTAGAGTTGGCCAGAGTTCATTGGCATGCCAAAAAAATGGCAACCATCCAAACAAAGACCAATCTTTGGGTCATGACCAAAATTTTGGTAAGGTGCACTTTGGCCACAATCCAAACACACCCCAACACCCGGCTCGTCGAGGATGCACGGGGCGCCGGGACGCGTCCGCAGAGTGGTGTAGCGTGGCCAACTGCATCCTCAGGACCTGAGACCATGCCGGGTCGTCTTGCTTTTTCAATGACATGCGTCGATCACATGTGAGCAAAGGGCATCTCCAACGTTGCCACGACCATAGCTGACTACCCTGGCACACCAAAAACCCTCGTCCCTCGCGCCGTCGCGCGGTGCGTTCCCAGCCGGCGCCAGCTGCCCGCATTCATGCCGTTCGTTCGTATGCCGTCGTTAAGAAGCTCGGTGCCCGAGGAACCAACTCCGGCGACTTAATGACGCACCAGGACGCTTGGCCTCACCGAAATGCGCTACTTAAAGCGGCAACGCCAAGCTAACCTCCACACCATAACGCATCGTCCTCCTACCTGGCACCACATCCGCCATGACCGCAAGCGCGAACGCTCTGCGTGAGAGCTTGTCTTCGGGGATGGAGCTCGAGGTCGCCGCACAAGCAGTGGCCATGCTGGCGGCCGATGACGGGAGCACCGTCAGCCACACGTCCTACTTGCTGCCATCCAATGTCCGGCACCGCCGAGGTCAGGGACTCCTCCGAGGATGAGTAGGGCATGGGGCGGCAGGGCATGGTGTATGGCGGGCGGTCCGTCTCCGTGTTCTACTTTTCCTCGCCGGAGACCGCACCTTCACTTCACGGGTCTTGAACCCTGCCCCCATACATGAAGAAAGGAGATGGAGGACGTCGGTCGCCGCCGTAGAATAGGTTTAGGGTCGGGTTTCTTTTATTTTTCTGTCCTATAAAAGTTCGAAATGTAATGAAAATCTACCGTGTTTGCATTAATCTCGGCCGTTGTATATGAACTTTCACAATAATATAGTATATTGTAGGAGTACTAGCAAGATGCCCGTGCGTTGCACGGAAGATCAAGATCTTGTGGGAGAAAAGGATGAACGAGGGAAGGCCTTATCTGCAAATGCACATTCACGCATTTCACATTTTTCTACATCTACGGGAACCTACGAAAGGGTTAACGTAAATTGCCTCTCTCTCTCCTACCCTGATTTTCATGGTGGTGGGCCCCTCCCTCCCCACAATCTACAATCAACAGCTCACACATTTCACATTATGTTAACTACGTAACTGGGACTACGTAGGTGTAGCATTACTCGTCCTAAAAAACCCAACTAAGCCAACCTCCCAGCATAACGCGCGGGAAAAGACCCGGCCGCGCTGTTTTAGTCGGGATTACCGGATTACTAGTAGTAGTATCGATGGATTGCGCGAGCAACAAGTTTTTTTTAGGGGGCGAAGCCCTAGTTTAAAAGGAAAAAAAGTGGTACACTCACAGCACCCCTTTTGCGGTCGCATTGCACCCCACACACGTTCGGTCCTGCACACGGCTCATAAGCGGAACACGCTCGACTTGCCTCTTCAATGACGTGGGACTGCACTTGGAGAAACCGACCATCGCCAAACTCCCCGCCCACCGTGCAAAAATCCTCCCCCCCCCAAAAATTCCCCAAATCCTAGATTCAACCGCCCTTCGCCAACTAGCCAATAATATTCCCAAAACCCCCTCCCCGTCCCCTCCACTCCATTCGCTCCGCCAAAGCTGCCCTCCCCGCCATGCCGATACGTTGGCACCGTGGTTCATCGTGGGGACGCACGGCGATCCTCTTGATCAGACAGTATGCTCTTGTAGACTGCCGTCCTCTAGCCGCGCCGCCACCGCTGCCAACGTTCCTGTGGAGACGCACATCGGTCAGCGCCGCCACGGTTGGCGACGTTCGTGTGGAGACGCACGGCAGTCAGCTTCTCCCACGGTACACGCATTCTAGACTGAGGCCCCGTGCATGTTGGTGTAGCGTTGAATCTTAGCTGATAGACGCTGTTAATCTCACTGTTTGCCGAAGTAGTTTATAGTCAATATGCTCTGCTTAAGAAGCTTCCTTGCCCTGTTCTGCACTCAATCTGCTTAGCTGAGATGGCATGCCAAGGCAGATTAGTTGCTAAAATATCCTGCCATATATTTATTGTGACGTAGATTGCCATGGTCTAGTAGCCAATCTGTTAGGTGAAATAGCTCTACACCGTTTTATACTCGATCTTTGTTGCTGTGATGGCCTTCGATAGTTCGATGGCTGTGTGCTCGGCCTCATTGACTGCTGAAACAGCCTGCCATAATTTAGCACTCAAATCTGTTTGCTGAATTAGCTTTACTTATATTTCATTACTTAGATCTGCTCGTCCAAATATCTTGCCATTGCTTTAGACGTCGACCTAGGTATTTTCTTCTAGACTTCATAAAAAAGCATATATGTTTTTCCTGTAATATCTAGTAGAAGAAGTAATTTGTATGACTAACGGATGGACATGACTTGGATAACTTCTGCTCGAAGATTCTCCGCTGCATATGTCGAGGGGGTTGAAAACTTCATGAACTTTATCAGAGCTGAGTACGGTGGTCCGAAATCAGATGTGCTCTGCCCATGTAGCAGTTGTATGAATTCAGTTACAAGACCCCAGTCAACTGTGCAAAATCATCTACACTTGTATGGGATGTCGGTCATATATACTAGGTGGGTTCATCATGGTGAAGCTGTGAGCGTCAATGTTATTGACTACGTGGAAGCAGCAGATCACCATCTTGATCTGTCGATGCTCGGTGGAAGAGGAGGAGGAGGAGGTGGTGGCGGAGCGATGAGTTTGACCAACATTGAAACAATGCTACAAAATGCTCGTGCATTCCGTGAACTTTCACCTGCAGAAGAAAAATGGTGGGCCCACATGTTGGAACAATGCAACGTGGCTGTCACCCCAGGAAATAAGCTGTCAATATTCTTAGCTATGGTCACCTTTCTTCAGGTGAAGACATCTGAGCGGATGACCAACAAATCATTCGATGCGATGTTGGCTGCTTTTCGCAAAGCTTTCCCAGATGCGTCTGAGCTGCTACACACCTACAGTAAAATGAGAATTTCCTTCGTGCAGTTGGAATTGGAGATGATATGATCCATGTTTGTAAGAATAATTGTGTTCTATTCCGAAAGGATTATGCCAACTTAAGTGAATGCCCGAAATGCAAATCATCAAGATGGAAAGATGGCGATGCTGCGAAGAGGATTCCTCATAATGTTTTGAGACATTTTCCAATTACACCAAGATTGCAGAGGTTGTTTCATGATGCTGAAACAAGAGAGGATGTACTGTGGCATTCTAGGAACCACGAGTACAGAGATCAGAATGTAATGAGCCATCCATCACATTGTAGTGAGTGGAAAAGCTTCAATCACAAGCATGAAAAGTTTGCTGCTGAGCCGAGAAACATTAGACTTGGCTTAGCTTCACATGGATTTAACCCATTTGGCCACTAGAGCGCCACATATAGCATGTGGCTAGTGCTTGTTATCCCTTACAACATGCCTCCAAATGTCTGCACCAAAGAATCAAACTACATGATGGCCTTGCTCATCCCAGGTCCAAACAGTCCTGGAAAGGATTTTGATTTGTTCATGGAGCCTCTTGTGGAGGAACTTCAACAGCTATGGAGGGGTGTTCTCACTCGAGACCTATATAGCAGCCCACCAGCTGATTTCTTTCCGCGTGCTGTTATAATTTGGTGCATCCATGATTATCCGGCTTTGGGCACTATGTCAGGGCGAACGGCACATGGTTACAATGCATGTGTTTGCTGTGACAGGAATCTGCTGTCATATGCAATACTTAGCAAGGTCTGTTACATTGGACACCGTCGTTTCCTTGCCAAGGACAAGCCACATCCTAGAAAATACCGAAGACATGTGTTCAATGCAAAGCATGAATACCGTGATGCGCCAAAGAGGCTCACCGCCAATGAGTTGCAAGTGGAATTAGAAAAGGTCAGGCATATTACACCAGGAAACCATCCTGATAATGGTAGCGGGAAAAGGAAGCGTGGCAGGGCAGAAGAGATTATTGTTTACCCCCAGGTCCACTTTGTGGGACTTGGCGTATTGGAAAGATTTGGATCTGCGGCATAATCTTGATGTGATGCACATCGAGAAAAATATATGTGATAGCATTATCAGCACACTTCTTAATATTGAAGGCAAGACGAAAGATACCTTAAAATCTAGGATTGATTTGACACACTTGGGTATCCGACAGGATTTGCAGTGCAGAGATGAAGGTAAACCACGGGATATGGCACCGGTGTGTGCGTCTTGGACAAGGTAAAACCGAACAAAATTCTGCGAGGTCTGTCACGTGTGAGATTCCCACATGGATTTGCTTCCAACCCTGAAAGGAGAGTCAGTGCAGATGGAAACAAGGTACAAGGGTTGAAAACTCATGACTACCACGTCCTACTTCAAAGGGTTTTACATGTTATCCTTGGAGGATTGGGCCGCCCTAACTTATACTGAGCAGTTGCAGAGTTGGGACAATTCTTCAGGGAACTCTGCAGTAGAAACATAAGGATAGATGCTTTGGAGCGTCCTAGAGACAAGATACCAACTATCCTATGCGACCTTGAGAAGATATATCCTCCAGCCTTCTTTGATGTGATGGTGCATTTGGCTATTGATCTACCTGATGAGGCACTACTTAGAGGTCCAGTACAGTATGGATGGATGTACCCTATTGAAAGGTGGCTAGGCACTTTTAAGGGCTATGTTAAGAACAGAGCTAGACCCGAGGGTTCCATTGCAGAGGCCTACATTGCTACAGAAGCGTTGCCATTCTGCTCAAAATACATTGAAACATCTGATCATCTTAGCAAAGACGTGGATGAAGACAATCCCGGGCTCAATGTTTTCGATTGTTCTGTTTGAGTTACAGGGAAGAGTCGACAAGAGGACAAACCTAAAGATTTGGACAAAATGGTTTGGTATGTGTTGAATAACTGTCCTGAGATACTACCTTATATCAAGTAAGTGCTAAGTACTGCAACTTATACATCATAATCTACTAAGCTTGCAACACATTCTTATATATTTAGATGTTTGACGCAATCACTATGTTGTGCAGCATCTACAAAAAGGAGTTACTGCTGCAAAATCCAAGAAACATTGACAAACTGGTTATGGCAGGATTTGCGAAATGGTTCAAGAGCCATGTAAGCTTTTGAATTGCACTGTCAGTTTTTTAAATATATTGAGTACATAAGATGATCAGCTTGTCTATTTTATAACCATAGGTTAAGAAGATGCGGGAGGATGGGCAGGCAGTTGATGATGCCCTTTACTCACTAGCAATGGGTCCTGATACTCGGGTAAGACATTATGAATCTTGCGTTGTTGGAGATGTGCGCTACAACACCCTTGCACGAGACGAAGGCAGGAAGACACAAAACAGTGCCATCATGAGCACGGATACGTATGACAAAGAGACAACTGAAATGTATGCTAACATAATGTACATTATTCAGTTGCGATATATTTCGATTTGAGGATCATCGGTGTGTGGTTACATTGTTGTCATCGGTATAACCTATTTTCCAGGATCGCAAAACCCAGAGCTGATGATTATTTCAAATCCATCAATGTCAAGGCGGCATACCAGACCAACGAGCCTTTTATTTTGGCAAATCAAGCAACACAGATATTTTTCTTGGATGACACATTTGCACGTAACGATGACTGGAGAGTAGTGCAAAGGTTTGAGCAGAGGAATTCGTTTAATAAAGTTGCACAAAAAGATGATGCTTACACTGCTCCTGATGTACAAGATAACACAGATGTTCCTAATATCTTTGAGAACCATCACGTCAATGATGCCGGCGAAAAGACTGTCTGTCGTGCTGTGGACATACAAGAGTTGATCAAGAAGAAGCCAACGTTCGAGCACGTTGAGGACGAAGAAGAAGAGGACACCGTGCAGAATTACGATTCAGACTGATACACATGGCAAAGATGTTGACGATGCTGCTGCGGATGATGATTACGTTGCTTTTCTTGTATTTGCCTGTCAGAAGACGTTTTTTTATCTACTATGTGAAATTGTGTTTGCTATGACAACTGAAACCTTATGAACATGTTGTTTAGTATTTTCCTGTGAGAACATCGCTTGTTATGTATGCTGATTTGTGTTAGGTGATTGTATGACGACTAAAACATGATGACATTGTTGTTTAGTTGTACTCATATTTGGCTGTGGAACTTGAATTTGATGGCATAGTTTGCTGTTGGACTGAATTTGCTCGACATCTTCAAATGAGAACAAAGCTGACCCGACAGGTCCTCTGCTAATTAATTTATTTATTACCAAAAGGGCCTCTGCTATTTATTTATGAGCAAAAGGGGATACCCCCTGATTTCCATTAATAGAAATTATTAGATGTTCACAACACTACGCCCAGCCTGCTACACATGTTTCATTCATTACTAGTTTCAGCAAAGTGCTCATGTCATAGCCACTGAATACATCACGAGTGCTACATACACTTCAAATAAAGAGACAATCATCCTACAGAGCACATCGATTTTGCCCATTATCTTCACAAGCTCTTTCATCTCCTCATTGCTGTCAAGGCCGTTTAGCAGCTGTTGCTTGGCCATGATTAGAGGAACCGCATCTTTAACCTTCTGCTCTGCATCTTCCTCTTATGTCGTTCCTTCAGTTACTTGTCCAACACCCCAACCTGCTGGTATAGGGTTTCCGTGGCTAACCAAATAATCAGCGTAGATGCACTCCCCCACATCAGAACTCCCCAGAAATAAAAATCACATGAATCTTCCCTTTTCTGCACAAATCAAATTGGAAGAACATCAACCAAACTATTAAAACATCAGCAACTGAAAGCAGCAGAACAACACTTAAACATATTATTACCACATGATTCGGGGATTTGTAGAAGACTCGGCCAGGGTTGAGGATTGTGGTTGATACGCGACGGATGACTCTGCGTGATTTGCAGCAGTGGAACCACACCAACGGCAGCAGGTTGCAATGAGCAACCGGCTGCGGTGCACGTGACGGCGGGGGTGTGATGAGACCCACAGGCGATGGTACGGGTGGCGACTTGGCGCATATTTGGTTGTTACTGTTGAAGAAGCGGTGGACGAGCAGCCGGCGGGCATGGTTGCTGCGGCCGAGCTTGATGCTAAGCGAGTAAGTAGAGAAGAGAAGAAGTGAGCGTTGGATATGTCGGGTTCATTACTTGCGAGTAGCATAGCACCATATATAGTCATAGTCTAGGTTAGGATTGAACCAGCTACGAGAACACGTCTCTCTTTTTCTCAAACTCAAGAACGTCTCTTTCTTGGTACACTAGCTTGTTCTCAGACGCCTTCTCAAGTCTTTGATTCCTCCACGACATCTGGGACCCACCGGAAGGGCCTATGTATTTCAGCGAAAAATGTGCCCCCACGACTGTGGTCGGACCCACCAACTATCTTGGCAGCAAGGAAGTGCCTCCTTATTACGCACAAAAAATGAATACTCCCCCTGCCAGCTGGAACCCAGCATTATGGGAGGCTGACTTGTGGGCCTACCAAGTTAACGGGGACGGAGGGCTTGTCAACTTAGTCAATATGAACGATTCTAGCTCCAGTTACCGTATGATGTCATCCAATGGTAGTAGTGCTTCTTCAACCTCTGGTCTTCTTGCTCCAGCCGCCCAAACCAACGTCGGTCGTGCCGCGTGCTCCACGCCTCCGTGGCTCTTTGTGATGCCGCGGAGGCCTCACCGCCCCTACTACTCACTACAAAAAAAGACACATCCGTGACATTTTGGGCCGAGCAATTTTTTTTACATCATACATATGACACTTCTATGGCGATAATTGTGACAAAACCGGTATCATCATAGATGTGGTGGGCTCCTACTTCTATGACAAAAATCATGACAGAAAATGGGCTTTTCGTCTGGGCGGGCGGAGACGCAGCTGCATGACATTCTTTGGGCCGTCCATGACGGAAAAAACCGTGGTAGAAGCGAGGGAGGAAAATTTTGGGGAGTTGCGATTCTACGGTGGGAGGTCGAGGCGGGAGCGATGCGGGTTTCTCTCGTGCGTGCTGTGGCGTGTGTGCGGCGTTGGCTCTAATCGAACCCGGCGATTGCCTCTGAGGCTACGCGTTCTCGAACCCGGCGATCGATCGATGGCTCTTAAGCGAACTCGATGGGCGATCCTTTGCTACTGCTGCTAATTGAAGCTGGTCGATGGTGCCTCTGGGATGAACAGTGAGCGTTGCCGGGGGGGGGGGGTGGATGAACAGTGAGCGGTGGCGTTGCCTCTAGATGAACAGGAACCCGTGGTGTGGAGGGCTGGATGAACAGTAGATGGTGGAGGGGTGGCCGTGGAGGGGTGGTTGAACATGACCCCGTGGTGTGGAGGGCTGGATGGTGAGCGGTGGAGGGTGCCCGTGTGGAGGGTGGTTGAGCGATGGCCGGTGGAGTAAGCGGTGGAGGCTGGATGCAGAGCCCGTGGAGGCTGGAGGAGGTCGACGGTAGCCCGTGGAGGTGGAGGAGGTCGACGGTGGAGATGAATAGTATCCGTGGAGTCCGTTTTGCGATCGCCACCCTCCCGGTTTCAACCGTGGCGCTCCAACACAAGTCCGTTTTCGTCCGTTTTGCGATGCGCCACACCCTCCCGATCAGCAGGACCCCGTTTCGACCGTGGGAGGTCCGTTTCCTCCGTTTTGCGATCGCCACACCCACCCGATCAACGGGACCCCGTTTCGACCGTAGGAGGTCCGTTTCCTCCGTTCTGCGATGCGCGAGCCCTCCCGATCAACGGGACCCGTTTGAGCGTGGTCGGTCGAACACAAGGCTGTTTCCTCCGTTGTGCGATGCGCGAGCCTCGTTTCCATCGCTGTTCCGTCCAAGCCCTCCCGATGAACACGACCATGCATTCCGTTCCTACCCAGCTGGTTGGATCCCCATGAACACGGCAGCGGCGCTGTTTCTCCGTTCCGACCCAGCCATATGCGTATATGCGATAGGCGTTAGAGACCCTGCCCGTATGTGCGTGCGTGGCCGTATTTTCTTTCTTGCACCCTACGCGCTATGCGTGCGTGTACTTGCTACATGCGGCGCCTCTACATCCACCAAGATATATATATGCGTACGTTCGCGACCAGAATGACAATGCTACGTGCGCTTCGACCAGGTGGGTCCCGGTATCAAGCACTTCCTTGCGTGCGAGATGTAGCTGGTGGGTCCCAGCGGTCGTCGGCGAATTGTTTTTTTGGACGCACTTCACGGCATGCGAAGATGTAATTGGTGGGTCCCGGCAGACGAGGGAAAGCGTTTTTTCGCTTCATCGGTGGCCCGTCCGATGGGTCCCCGCTGTCGAGTGGAGGAATAATTATTTTGCGCGTAATAAGGAGGCACTTCCTTGCTGCGGTCATGGACCCGGTGTCGGCCTCTCCACGTACGATCCACGTCCGATGGAAGCCATTCCTTGACCACGTTGACCACGCGCCGCGCGAGAGCACCAGGGCGGTGGGCGGCGGCAAGGCCTAGGAAGGGGACGACGGAGCCGGGAAGACGCGGTAGTGGATGCCCAGCGTGAGGAGTATGAGGTTCACTCGTTCGGCTGCGGTGTGAGGCTGCCGTCGCCATGAGAATAACATGGGGTGTGGGTGCGTAGAGGGATGGCCTGGCCAGCGGTGGGAGTAGTAGAGGCGGTGAGGCCTCCGCGGCATCCTGACCGACCCACAGGCGGCAGAAGCGGCGACACGACCGGCGCTGCTTTGGGCGGTTGGAGCAAGAAGACCAGAGGTTGAAGAAGCACTACGGCCGTTGGATGGACATCGTCACGGTCACTTGAGCTAGAATCGTTCATATATTGACTAAAGTTGACAAAGATCAACTTAGTAGGCCCTAAGTCAGCCTCCCACCAAGGTTGGTCCGAGCGGAGGGGGTATTCATTTTTTGTGCGTAATAAGGAGGCACTTCCGGTGGGTCGAAATGACAATGGGGGGCGTTTTTTGAAATCGGTGGCTCGTCCTTTCGGTCCCAGCAGTCGGGAAATGTTATTTTGCGAAATCTGGTGACCCATCCGGTGGGTCCCTCTTGTCGGTGGAGGAATAATTATTTTCTGCGTAATAAGGAGGCACTTCCTTGCGGCTGCCGTGGACCCGGTATCGGCCTCTCCGTATAGTACTCTTCCGATGGAAGTCGGTTGTTGACCACATTGACCACGCGCGCCGAGAGCACCACGGCGGTGGATGACGGCGAGGCCTAGGAAGGGACGACGGGGAGCCGGGAAAACGCGGCAAAGGAAGCCAGACGAGAGAGAATCGAGGTTCACTTGGTTCGGCTAGGATGTGAGGCTGCCGTCGCCGCGAGGCACTGCCAGCGGTGGGAATAGTAGGGGCGGTGAGGCCTCCGCGCCAAAGCCTGACCCGCCACGGGAGGCAGGAGCATGCGGCACGACCGGCGCTGCTTTGGGCGGTGGAGCAAGAACACGAGAGGTTGAAGAAGCACTCGACCGTTGGATGGCCATCGTGCAGTCCTTGGAGCTAGAATCGTTCATATTGACTAAAGTTGACAAAGGCCCCGTCGATCAACTTAGTAGGCCCTAAGTCAGCCTCCCACCATGGTGGGTCCCAGCTAGCAGGGGAGTATTCATTTTTTGTGCGTAATAAGGAGGCACTTCCGGTGGGTCGAGATGACAGCGGGGAATATTTTTCGCGAAATCGCTGGCCCGTCCGGTGGGTCCCAGCGGTCGGGAAGCGTTTTTCATGAAATAAGGTGGCCCGTCCGGTGGGTCCCTGCTGTCGGTGGAGGAATAATTATTTTTGCGTAATAAGGAGGCACTTCCTTGCGGCCGCTGGACCCGGTGTCGGCCTCTCCATGTACACTACTCTTCCGATGGAAGTCGGTCGTTGACCACGTTGACCACGCCACGCCGAGAGCACCGAGGCGGTGGTGCGGGCTATGGCGAGGCCTAGGAAGGGGATGACGGAGCCTGGGAAGACGCAGCAGATGGTAGCCAGCGGGAGAGGAGTCGAGGTTCACTTGGTTCGGCTGCCGTCGCCCTTGCAGAATAACGGGGGTGTGGGTGAGTAGAGGATGGCCTGCCAGCGGTGGGAGTAATGCAGGCGGTGAGGCCTCTGCGGCATCACAACCGGCCACGGGAGGCAGGAGCACGCGACACGACCGACGCTGCTTTGGGCGGCTGGAGCAAGAAGACCAGAGGTTAAAGAAGCACTACGGCCGTTGGATGGACATCGTACGATCACTGCAGCCAGAATCGTTTATATTGACTAAGTTGACAAAGCCCTTGGTGCGCGTCAACTTAGTAGGCCACAACTTCGGTTTGGCAGAGAACATATAGCCCATTTGCGATTTGTAAGAATGTACAGCCCATTTTTCAATTCTAATGGAATTTACTACAGCCCATTTACGGGTTTGTTAAAAGTACAACCCAACTTCTAGGTAGGACAACGATTAATAATTTCAAACAACCGCTCAAAACAGAATTCAAAAAAATTCCCACATTTTGATGGGATCCGAAATATTTTTATCCGAAATTTCTAGTCAGGTTAAATATAATTTCAAAATAAAGTTGTATCACGTTAAAATCCAATGAAATATTGCGCGCGCAACAAGTAATGAAATTAAAATTTCTAAATTCCAAAAATAATATATTTTTCAAACTAATTACGTGTTTGGTGCATAGTAATTGCCCAGTTATTATAATTACATCCCATTTATTATTTCTTAAAGTCCATTTTCTTGTTAAGCCTAATGCATACCTCCTAGGAAACTTTGCAGCCAGTGAAGCGGATAACAAGTTGACCGGATATTGTGTACAAGCTATCGGCCCAGTTGCATTGCTGATGTTGAAAAAAAGGCATGTGTAGTGCAGTACAACCTAACATGGTTACTCAACCCACATTCAGGGACCCCCGAAAGGCCCAAACAAGGCTTTTGTACAACTTTTTGAAGTCACTGAGCTCAATTAATAACTTAAGAAAAAAGTTAGA
Organism: Aegilops longissima; assembly: GCA_021605205.1. Classification (NCBI taxonomy): domain Eukaryota; kingdom Viridiplantae; phylum Streptophyta; class Magnoliopsida; order Poales; family Poaceae; genus Aegilops; species Aegilops longissima. Next base: position 211,466,454 of record CM038678.1, on the reverse strand, counting down.
TTACAGTGGAACCTAATTAAAAGCTGTCACGAGCAAATAAATAATTCAACGGGTCCCACTTGTGCGTGTGTGTGTGTGTGTGTGTGTGTGTGTGTGTGTGTGTGAGAGAGAGAGAGAGAGAGAGAGAGAGACCCATCGGTCGATGCTCGTAAATACATCTTTCAGCCATATGCATTGCTGATGCTCAGTAAAAACTTATATAGTTGACACAATCATATAGAACATCATAGCACCTGAACTTGCATACAAAAATTTCCATGGCGGCACAATCAGGATGGAAGCGGTGGATCGCTACGGGAAGGGCTATGTTGAAACCAACGAAGTCGTACATAACGGTTCATCGTCTTTATAAATGACGGGAAATATCTTGAATGTTGTGCAAAAAAAAACAGAGAGACAACACAATAAGTTACGCTAGCACATTAAGTTGACGTACAGCCCTTTCTAAAAAAGTTCAGGTACAAAATTAGAACAGGTCACAATCAAATGTCTTGGCATATCGCTGCTTCGGACCCATAGCTCGGATTTAACTAGTACTATCGACAAGATTCAGTTGTTACCTCAAATTAGAGCACATCCGGGCAGCCAGCCCTGCCTCTTCTCCCAAAAAGCGATGGCCTCCGCCCGTAGCGATGGAGTAGGCCCTGTGCCATCCATCGTTCCGAGCAACACGGGAAAGTCGACGTTGACTCTGTAATGGGCGTCGTCGGCGGACCACAGCACCAGCGAGGCGGCAGGACTTCGATTGATGGATTGACCACTTCTTGACATGCACGAACACTCGTCTGGTACATCCCTAACGTGGTCCACGGCGGCCTTGGTGGCGACGAATAGTACAACCCGGTTCCTGCACGGTATCTCAACACCAATCACCTTCGGTATGGTGGGCGGCTTCTTCATCCATGCCATAACCGTCGAGCCCAGCTATGCGGAGGAACAAACATACTTACGAGCTCACCTCCAAGGTCGTTGATAAGCTCGTTCATGGACTCGCTGTTCCAAGCACGTCGAGGCATGCCGTGGAAGGTAAGCTTTGTTAAAACTCAAGCTCGAGGGCACCGAGCCCCATCACAGGTGCCACCGATCAAAGCTCACCGGTAGCGCCATCGCAGAACAAACGCCGGGAAGATTCGAACACACGACTTCAGTCGAAAGTTGTTCGGAACCTGACGAAGAAATCAGCCGGTGGCAGACAGACTTCGACGAGCAAGTCACTTATTTGGATGCCGTGCGCAATGCCAAGAGCTTTGACAAGGTCGTCCGGCGAGACGGGAGGCCGGTCGCCGTTGATGGTTACCATCAGCACTTTGCCGGCAAACTGGTCGTCAAGCGCCGCCATGCCGTTGTTGAGCGACCGAAGGCAGGACGGACCTCAGGATCTCCGGCTCGGAGATCCGCGTTGACCGGCGACATGATAGTGCGCTTGAGTACAGGGAGAACAGGAGGGGATTTGGGGGCTGGAGTAGGAATCGAGATTCGAGAGGTGGGGAGGGCGGGAGGCGGGGATGAAAAGGTAGCATGAATTTCAAGCAGCGTAATATGCTCTCGGCGCATAGCTGCAAAAACACCGGTGGCGCCCACATGTCGGCCTAAGAGTCCTTATTCTTTCTTTTTGGAGAGCCCGGCCTTTTTTCAGGATCTTTTGAGAGCCCGGCCTGAGAGTCATAATTGACCTGTTTGGCATTGCGTTACTACTCGGCCCATATTCAACGACACCTCCTGGCCCAAACAAGTGTACATCATCGAAAAGACAGTGAGCTCAAATTATATAACTTGAAAAAGGAGATATACTCGAACCTTTGGAGAATGGTGATGCCCTCATTTAGCCCACCGGTGAGTTCGAGACAATAAACAGTTGAAACAACGATATATACAACATTCAAACAACGACTAGTGACTACTCTTGACATAAACAGCAAGACATGATAGTTCATAAGAAGTCTTGCTACACCACCAAAACGTACCCATCTGCAGCGCTCAGACTCTTGTGATCCAGACGAGAATGACATTCTAAGCAGAAGCAACTATTACATAGAAAGAGTGACATAGACGAGGATGACCAAATGACAAGGAATATGCATAACAAAGAAAGAACTACCCATCCAGAACCAGCAGCAAAGACAACAAAGTCATTCGAAGAGATGATCCAACACCATCATAATTTGCAGCCCCGCTTTAGCGACCAGTGATCCGGAGACACCAGTACTCCACCCTTTCGATGCAACAGCCCAATTACCTATCAACCTGAAGGCTTGAACCACATCACTGCCTGTCGTAATTGAGACATCCAAGGATCAAAGTTAATCCGGATGCCTTTGTCATTCTCACCTTCTTTTGGCTGCAGGCTGTATCATTGACAATCAGGGGAGTATGCTCCCGAACTCCTAGGGCTCGCCGTGTAGACACAGTTTTCCATAGCAAACAGAGCCTCTCTGCCATCAAGGTCCTTGCCAACGGTGATCTCCTGGTTAATCGGATAATTGAGTCCGAGAAACAGAGAGTGTGAACCAAGGCTGTTTACCGCCTCCAACTAAAAAATCCTAAAGGCCCCAACAAGTTGGTATCCTGCTCATAGACGTAACAGCCACTGTCCGGATACTCACGTATTACGGTGCTTGTATCTGATGGGGTTTTGCAATATAACTTTCCGGCTCATGTGTCGAATGATCATCGAGTCTTTTGCCGTCGTCGATCGATCGGCGAGGAACTAGTTGTGCTTCCTGTTTTTGGCAAAGGTGGTGTAATTACAAAGGGCAATGCTGTAGGGACACTGCATCATATCAAAAGGACAGGCATTGTTAATGTAAGATCAGCATTGTTCGAGTATGAGTAGGATAATGCAAGAAACAACATTGATATGTCCTGTTGGGCGGGAGGAAAATATAGGAAATGTATCTTGGGTTGAAAATATAGAAGTGCCATGCATGGTTATACTCATGTTATCTATAATCGATTCTTCACAGAAACTACCATGTCATGCATGTTATGTAATCATGTTCTGTCCTCACAAACAAATTCTTCAAGGTAACTAACAGACCATGCATTGTTATATACTCGTGTTCGTGGGCAAAATTTTGTGAGAATATTATTCTAGTCATTGATTCTTTGAAGGGCGAATATAGGTATGTACACATGGTAAGCATTGCAGGATTTCACTACTTCCAAATATAGAGTTCTCCATATGCACATTTACTTCCCTAATGTATGGTTAGATGAAACCAACAGTGTGGTGCATGTTTCTACATCATGAAAATGAGGAAACTAACATGGCCATTGATACACACTCATATTTAGTAGTAGTATATAGATTCTTGTAAAATAAGGATAATATCCATATATTCCTAACCGTTTGATTATTCAGGGTACAAATTGGCTGTAATGACATGGTCACAATCGCATGAATTAACTCATTCCAAATATAGCTGATTCTGGCGTCTCTAATATATTGCCATAGTTCTACTCAAATTCTGCTCAAACAGGATATGCCAATCATCAAAAAAGTTCAAACCGTGTCATGGCGTCATCATTAACATGAGATGGAAACAACTTACACGCGCCGTCCCAGCAATACGTGGTGCCATCTGCTTTGTCGATCGCGTAGATGATGCCATTGTGTTCAATAGCATCACGAAGTGTGTATCAGCTTTGACGATGATCCATTGCGAGCGAGTTGTCTCCAGCTAAAAAGGCACCGGCGTAAAGATAGGCGAGTCCGCGGTCGAACAAGGCAATTAGCTTGAAGTCTGCGTAATTCGCATGTCGTGTGGGTACTTGGCAGATTACAATCTTCGCAAAACAAGGTCCGTCAAGCGGCGTAGTAATCTAGATGACTTGGACCGCGATGGTAATACTCTATATAATCCAGCGGAGGAAGGATAATCTCATGGGAGGTGCGGAAGTTCACGAGCACCAACTTTTACCGTCTTCTCTGAAGGCAGCCATCCAGTGGGAGTTCATGCCGACCCAATACATACCTGCCAAGAAGTTTCGGGCGATGGTGATCGGATCGATGTCGAGGGAAATGATGTACGGCGACACACTACATACCTGCAAAGAAGTTTGGCTAATGGAGATCGGATTGAAGTCGAGGGCATCATGCGCCTCCGTATCATGGTGAGCCAATCTCGCAAGACCAGATAGCAGCAAGCAAGGTGTCTTGAAAAGCTTAGGCCTCGCTTCGACGATGGCCGTGTGCATGTCCCTCGAGCATGCAGCCAGCCGTAGGGCGGTCAACATATCCATACACGAACAAGAGAGGTCGAGGATGTCTTTGGGAGATTGCTCCAATCGCGGCTCATATGGATGTTGCGCGGTTCGCGTTGGCCATGGTGGAGTTTGGAAGGGGCTTGATTTATGGGGAGAAGGATGTCGGTCTTTGGGGCGGCTAGCGAGGAATAGTGGTCTTGGGGGAGGCGAGTGAGGCGGCGGTACATGAGATGATGAGATGGAGATGGAGGAGGCGGAGAAGGAGATGGAGATGGAGTGGTGCTATGGGAGCGGAGAGGGAGATGAGGCGGCGCCAATGTCTTTGTCTGGCGGTGACAGACTGCATAGTGCATGTGGTGAGGCTGACTTTGGTAACTCGAACACGCCGCCTCACTGGACTAGTGTCGGCGCAGGTGTTGTCACTTCTTTGTGAGGACCGGATGAATAGTATTTTGACCATCAAGTGTACCACAGTTGTACTACTACTACTACTACTAGTAGGAACATGAGTACTCGATATTGTATAGCGGAAATAGGTCTCCCGTGCTAGCATGCTGTTCACTTCATCGTTCGGTATCATCCATATTGCGAGCAGAACCAAATTCTCGTGCATGCCCAATCAACGCCCTGTTGGGATGCATGAAGTGGTGGATTACGGTGCATCAAGGGCGGCATGCAGATCGTTCCACACTTGAGAAGAGGAAAAATGGAAAGGTAGAACGCGGCAGCGAGAGGAAGAAGAACTGGCTAACGAGGCTGGGAGGGATCGGCAGGAAGTTAATGCTCCACGCCTAAAGGTTTTGGGAAAACCTGATTTTCATAAGGTGACTTATACTCACCTAAACGGAGGGAGTATTCCTTAACCAGAGAATGTTGTGTCTCCCACTCACGGGCTCAAAAAAAAGCTACGACACATTTTTTTTATCTGTTTGCATAGGTCCCACCTATCAGGAAGGATGGGCACGTACACGAACAGGTACGACTCCTCAGTCTACCCGCATAGCCTTTTCGTTTAGTCTACCTAGCCGTCTAATCAACTGCCTGCACGCCACTTCTCCCATTTACTTCTCCATCGGGAACCGATTCGCCTCGGCTTCTTCACCTCCCCTTCGTCTTCATTTGCATCCAAAACCCACTGCGTTCACATTGTTTTAACCTCTTTAAATAATCATCTACTACTTCAATTAGACTAGCCATCTAATCCTAATTCTCCAAACCATAGCCCTCCGTTCCAGCGGTTCCAAATGGCGAAAGAGATCGAGATGCAGGTTTTTAGCGTCCAACATGTCCTCGTCGAAGGCTCGATGTGCATAGTTGCCACCGTCACCGTCCACCCAAGGGTTGTTGGCGGTGGATCAACAATGTATCCAACTCCCTCAAAAAGGTAGAGGCGAGGGTCATCGGTCTCGGCGCGAGTACATGGGCGTGCCCACAGGAAGATCCGGTAGCGCCGCCGTCCTTGACTGTGCCTCGAAGATGATGTTTTGGTGTACCACATCATACACTCGCCCTCCATACCAGGTGAGCTTCACGATTTCTTGTCTCAGGAGGACGTATACTTCTGTGGGGCAGCCATGGAAGCGGATAAATAGAAGCTGGAGCCGTACAACCTTGATTTGAAAAGCATCGCTGACCTACAAACCAGAATCAAAATTCCTGTAGAAGATTGTGCTAAACAGACACCATCCCTATTCAATGTAGCAAATTTTGTGCTTGGTACAAATCTTCATAAGCGTGATGAGACGGTGGCATTAAGGTCGTCTGGATGGGAGAATTATCCCTTGACGTACAAGCGGATAAAATATGCTGCCCTCGATGCCGTGTGAGTTTCAAGATAGCTGCAAGGTCCAAAGAGCTTGTTGAAGAAGAAGAAGAAGAACAGAGAATGAAGAAGAAGAAGAAGAAGAAGAAGAAGAAGAAGAAGAAAACGTTGCAGAAGAAGAAGAAAAGAGAAGAGGCCATTATGGATGGATGAACTATTTCCTCTCTTGTAAAAAAATTATTCCCTCTCGGTGTATATTGATATAGATGGACTATTTCGATGGTGTGCATGTCTTTGGAGCAGAGTAGTAGCATGGGTCCGCTTGACTATAAGGAACTATTTATCCACATATATAGCTTTCTCTGCTACTCCTTCCGGTGATCGGTATATAGTGCATGTGTCCGTAGACATGACAGCTTGTCCATGGAAGTTCAACTCTGGCGACCATCACGTTTCATCTCGCGATTCCCACGACGCCTCTCAACCCACGGCACCACGCCCCGGCGTGCGCCTCACCCCTCTCGGCCGCACCGCCCCTCGCCTTTGTGTGCATGACATGTGGGCCACCTAAAATGCGGCGAGCATCAAGTTTCTACCACAGCCACCCTTGATTCCCACGGCGCTGCTCGAATCCATGAAACCACCGTCCCCGACCTGCGGCTCACCCCTCTTGGCCCCACTGCCCCTCGCCTTGGGAGCATTACATGTGGACCAGTCACCTATCGGGTCCACATGTTATTGACTCAAAGGTAGTTGTAGTAAGCGCTGAAGCTCAGTCTCGGCGGCCACGAGAGGAAATGTAACTCCTGCGCCAGGGCTTGTGGTGCTCCCATAACACGAACTTCGTGCCAAACTCGAGATTTGTTTCTTTACTATACATGCGCATAGCGATTTAATGGACATTGTAATCTCAACATGTGATGGGGAGCTCTAAATTTGAATTTGAAACTTATAAAGCGAAAAGATTCAAAACAAATAAACTGGGAGAGAGGGAGTATATCGTAGGATGTGTCCCATACAAAATAAGTCCCTGGTTTGTCACCATGAAGATGCGGTTAGAAAGAGCACAGCGTCTTCCTACTAAAGACGGCAACAAATCGGCGCAGACAGCATGGTCCGCCTTTGACCGCCATGTGCAAGGTTCGTGCTATCTTTTATTCAATCTCACCGTGGTTCCATCGTACCAATTCATGCGGTGGCCCGTTGCATGGCTGATCCCAATGTTGGACAAAGGTTCTATGGGAACGGTGTCACCGTTGTAAATGTTGTGCAAATTGATGTTGGTACCCTCCCGTACATATGCAAGCCAATCTCCACTGCTTTGAGCCTAGCACGTGAAAGCAGATGGCAGGGGAGAATTAGGAAATGGACACGGAAGTAGTCTTTAGCATGCATTTACTACGTGATCAAACTCATCTTACCTGCTCATCGGAGGAAATCCGAGTGCCCCTCGACGTCGGCATCTCAAGGGGCGTCAACTTGCAACTACGGCCACGCCGCGTTGGAGAGACCCCCAAGGAAACATCCTCATGCGTTCCACAGAACATCAAGATGCATTTGTATGAGTAGTTTATCTTGTGAGAGAAAAGGATGAGCGAGGAAGGCCTCTAGAGATAGAGATGGACACTACTACTACCAATGTCTTGGCCCGTGCGTTGCAATGGATCCAAACTAGTAGAATAATACTTGTTCACGTGCTTGAAATATAAACACTCTAGTTTTGATATACATGTGTCGCAGAACCGACAGCTTGTCCATGGAAGTTGAACCACGGCGACCATCACGTTTCTTGTTTCTACCATGCCACACCCACACGCGATTCCCACGGCGCCGCTCCAACCCACGGCACGGCGTCCCCGGCGTGGACATGGATCCTCGGCGTGGCTATCACTGCCTTGCCCTGCCTTTCCTTGCGACAGGTGGGACCCATGCTTATGGGTCCCACATGTCGATGATGAAATGGTAGGATTGTTAAATCTGCCGGTGTGTCCATCTCGCCTCGTAATGCCCGAGGCCCGGTTGTGGTACCCTCGCCACGGCCACGCCACCACCGGCGGTTCATCTCGAATGAGTGAGTCGCGAACCACGCCACCACCATGAGAATGACATGTGGGCCAGCCGCATTTATGGCCCACATGTCATTGACTCATAGGCCGGGCACTAAGCCCTTTGAAGTTTGGTCCGTGGGCCCCGAGAGGAAAATGTAACTAGGGGTGGCGGATAGCCGGCCTTGTGGTTCTCCAAGACTATGAAGAGATTGAAGACTTACCGTCCCGTGTCGGATGGGCTTGTGTGGAAAACTGGCGGAATTTGTTTCTTACTACTACTAGTACTAGTAGGAAGGTAGCACGTTTGCATTAGATCTACTCTTGTACTACCCATATCATGAGATAATCAAGCAGTGGTTTGTGCATTATGCTTCTACATGTAGACACAGTTTTACGAGATTCTAACATGTGGAAAAAATTTGGTGGAATGTAAGAGTTAGGCAAGTTTGTTTCTTAACTTAGGTGAGTGTTTGGTTCAAGCCACACCTAACATGTGGCAAAATTTGGTGGAATGTAAGGTTAGGCAAGCCACACCTTAGGCAAAGCCTGCACACTGGCCCCACATGACATACACAAAAATGTGTCAAGATTCCCTTAGGCTTGCCAACTTGTGGCAAAATTTGGTGGAATGTAAGGTTAGGCAAGTTTGATTAACTTAGGTGAGTGTTTGGTTCAAGCCACACCTTAGGCAAGCCACACTAGCCCCACATGACATACACACAAAAATGTGGCAAGATTCCTTAGGCTTGCCAACTTGTGGCAAAATTTGGTGGAATGTAAGGTTAGGCAAGTTTGATTAACTTAGGTGAGTGTTTTGTTCAAGCCACACCTTAGGCAAGCCACACTGGCCCCACATGACATACACACAAAAATGTGGCAAGATTCCTTAGGCTTGCCAACTTGTGGCAAAATTTGGTGGAATGTAAGGTTAGGCAAGTTTGATTAACTTAGGTGAGTGTTTTGTTCAAGCCACACCTTAGGCAAGCCACACTGGCCCCACATGACATACACACAAAAATGTGGCAAGATTCCCTTAGGCTTGCCAACTTGTGGCTCTCATTTTGAAGAACTTATTAATAACTTTGCTGAGCTTAGTTGTGGCAAATTTAGTCATGAATTAAGTTCAACCATGGAGTCTTCTAGATTATACATGTGGCAGAATGTGGTGGATGATATCCAATGGCCGATGGTGCTCGGATTTTCCATCTTTGTACCGTCGGATTGGCTTCATCCAATGACCAACTTTCAAAGTTTTCACACACTATATAGGGGTATAGATATAGATGTGCGGTCCGTTGCAATGGATCCAAAGTATATCTATTTAGTGGAGTGCACTCTAAACACATTATCTATTTATTTTTCTCTAACCTTCCGTAGCCATGCAACCAAGCCACATAAGCTTCATGGGTGCCCCCCACATCATATTATTCATACTACGTTGATTGAAAAAAAGATAAATCACCCAAAACAAGATCTTCCGTTTTTGTTCCTACGATGTTGTGCCGTGCGTATCTACTAGTTGTATAGTGGTAGTACTAGTAATATAATAGTATTAGGAGTACAAACTTGGTAGGAGTGGTACTAATACGGAATGCTCCTACTCTATCAACGAGCCCCGTCTGACACAAAATTTCTTGGCTTCCGTGCTACAGCTAGATCTTCCCCTTGTTTCTGTTTTCCAACCCGGCGGCAGGCGGGGTGTCGGTTTGCTCAACGGGCGGTCCCACATGAAAGTGAAAATGCTAGGCACAGGGGCGGAGCTACGTGAGGGCCAACACGTGCCTGGCCCCCAACCTAGCAGGATTTTCGTAGTTGTACATCCAGTTTTGAGGCATGGGCGTCAGCGCAAGGGTAATTTCTATAGCCTGGCTAGGTAGCGCGTAACATTTTGCTTCAAGCTCCGCCACTGCTAGGCAACACGCCTTCCCTAAGCTATGTGTCATGCCGACGGGCCGTGTTGTACTCCCGATTCCCGGGCATGTGGGGGTGCGCCGTAGACGTGGCAGGCCTTTTCCTTTTACTAGCAATGTGCCCGTGCGTTGCGACGGATCCAAAGTAGTAGAATAGTAGTATTTGTTCACAAACTTGAAAGAAATCACTATTGTTTTGATATACTCCTAATATATTACTCCCTCCGTACCTAAATATTTGTCTTTTTTGAGATTTCAAATGGACTATCACATACGGATTATATAGACATATTCTAGTGTTTCTAGCAAGATGCCCGCGCGTTGCATGAAGTTGATGGAAAAGGTAAGCACAACTTATAAATTGACGGATGGAGTACTAGTTACAGTGATGCCAAATTTTGGTCCCCATTGTATTTCGTGCCAAATTTTGACCATAGATTAAACTAAGAAAATGTTCACGCATGTCACCAAACATTATATTTTTCAAAACTATGTTCAAAGACGAATCCAATGAGATAATTTTTCTTGACATGCATTAACATTTTGTTAGTTAAATCTTTAGTCAAAATTTGGCACAAACTATAAAAGGGACCTATAAACCAGGACGGAGGTAGTACCCACTATGAAGGTAGTAACATAGTCTAGGGATATGTGTATGTTACTAGTGTATGTTACTCACCATTGTGGCTAGTCTAACACATAGGCGTGGTACATTAACTCTCATGTTGTTTCTTATTTTTTGACATAAATAGAGGAATCAACCAAGAAGAGATGTGGGGCTTGTATGCTTTTAATGACTTGAGACTATCAAACATGACATGCAGTGGTCAGTTCATTGCACAAGAACAAATACAACCCACGTCAGCACACACGCATCTTATAGCATCACATCCAATGGCTATAAAAGATGAATGAGACCAAATTATATCTCATCTAGATGAGTTCTAGCAAAACTATATTAATAATACTTAGTACTCCTGCGCCATGTATCATATAAGTATCATGTAGTACTTTATTTATTGCCATGTATGACACATAGTTCACGAGCGCTCTCTATATGTACCACCTTTTTTTAATTTCAAGTTTTGCTCCATGGCGCAATCCATCGATACTACTATTGTACAAAAGTGGAGTATATACATTTTTAAAAGGCTAGAGGCGGGGCAGTCTAGCTCGGTCGGTTTCACGAGGCGAGGGCCTTTGTGATTTGGCTCATTAATGTGTCAAATCGAATAGTCTTGCCGCCGCTGCTGCCGCCCGGCGCCTCCATTAAACCCTCCGTTAAACCCGCATGCAAACCGAGAATCCTACTCCGTCCACACGTCCGTTCATGGCGGGCGAATTAAACGCAACACCGGCGAGCTCCTCCCGTCCGCCCTCGGTTTAAGCGAGGCCGGCGCCGCCAAGCTCCTACCGTCCGCCCTCTATTTACACGAGGCCAGACAGACAGCGGGCAAGAATCGCACCCCTCCGCCGCTCCCCCATCTCCTCCTTCACCATTTTCTCCACCCTTCCGATGGCTTCCGATGAGCCGTTCTCCGGCATATTACCCGGCTGGGTGGCCCGCCGAGCCCTCCGGATATGGGCGAGGCCGCTCGGTGCTTCACCAACCTCGCTTGGCCCGACGGAGCCAGTTGCCGCCCCAAGCGGTAGCGTGGTTCAGCAACTTCGCCGCTCAGTTCAGCTCGATGAGGAGTGGCGAGTTGCTCCACGCCGCTGCGGCGGCGAAAGCACGCTTGATGCGGCGCCGTCGCTGCGCGTCGTACCGCGCCACCGATGTCTGCGGTGGCGCGCCTCCGTGTCCGTGGCGCGCCTCCCGTGCCTGCGGCAGCGCCATGCGGCGAGCGAAGCCGGGTGCGTGGAGACCGACCGGTCGGTGGTCAGCTTCTCCTGTCGCCGCCATCATCGAGGAGAAGTAGAACACGGAGCCGCCGCCACTTGGGACCCATGAAGGCCACCGCCGGCGGCGACCGCGGGTTCAGGTGGTTTCTTTGCTGCTTCATCTCTTCGAGGACCTTCGTCGACCCGCAAGTGTCGGCGGACATGAGGAAGACAAAGGGATCATGGTGACCATTTAGAACTAAAATAAGTCTAGATATATCCATTTCTAGGACAAGTATTTCCGGACGGAGGGTATTAATTATACAAGAGAGCGGATTGGCACCTCTTAGTTCATGTAAATGTAATGAAATCCATCATGTTTATATGAAGATCCGGCTTTTTATACGAAATCCTTCATGCTTATATGAAATCAGTCCGTGTTTGCGAATTTCATCTGGTTGGTTAGAGTTGTAAAATGTATGCGCTGGCGTTTGATGTCCTCCTCCGCGGAAGGAAGCGGAAGGAAATTTGCCAGCTGCCGTTGGAGATGCTCTTTATGCTGGAAATAATAGAGTGACATCAATCCATTTGAGTTAATTGCATGTATGATTGTCCCTCTATAAAAGTTAATTGCATGTACAGTGTACACGTGACTTGCGAGGTGGCTACAACCATACGAGAAAGTTAAAAAGAAACAAGTCCATCCTTAATATTCTAAGTACTCTGTGGGTTCCTTTGTCGATCTGATGTTTAAAAAAGTATATATTAAATAAGTAGAGTAATATATAATATACAAATCTAAAGTTAAAAGACAGAATTGAACTCATGTCATCGCGTTGCGAGCATCCGGCGCTAACCAGCCCAGGACATTTTGTTGTAGACCATCTTTGGAGATATATCTCCATGTCTACTCTTATATATACTCCATTCGTTCCTAAATATTTGTCTTTTCAGATTTCAAATGGACTACCACATACGGATGTGTATGTAGACATATTTTAGAGTGTAGATTCACTCATTTTGCTATGTATGTCTTTTCATGAAGGGTTAGATTTGTCCTTGATTTATTTATGAGGTATCCGGATGGCCTTTGCACCGCCAAGAAAAGAGGGTAACATCAAAATTATGGACTACTTTTTGAGTGTGTTGGTAAGGTCCGGTCATAGTCACTTGTTGAAATCTCTAAAAGACAAATACTCCCTCCGTCGAAATACTTGTCATCAAAATGGATAAAGGAAATGTATCTAGGCGTATTTTAGTTTTAGATACATCTATTTTATCCATTTTGATGACAAGTATTTTCAGACGGAGGGAGTGAAAACAAAGTTAGTGATGATGGTGTGCGTGCCATCCTGCAATATAGGCCGTCGGTTTATATCTAACGGATAGGAAAGAAACTATGGCAATTTTGCAAAAATATACCCACACGTCTCTCCACATTCGCAAATAAGGCCTTCCTCGTTCAGCCTTTTCTCTCACAAGATAAACTACTCATACAAATGCATCTTGATGTTACGTACAGCATACGGGCAGCTAGCTAATTTCTTTTAAAGTAGTTAATGCGATAATTGGGTTGAAGTGATATGTTTTATGTCTGCCCCGAATGATTTCAGATTCACTAGTACTCCCTCCGTTCCAAAATAGATGACCCAACTTTATACTAAAGTTAGTACAAAGTTGAGTCATCTATTTTGGAATGGAGGGAGTAGTAACAAAGAAAAGGTTGCCTTGTTAATTACTAGAAAACAGGGTGAAAACTATCACATGAGGCCGGTAAAAACAAGGCACACTGGGTTCAGCGTCATCGTCACTATAGTTGTGCGCGCGCGAGAAGTCTACATATCGAGGGGGCTACCGAGCGAGGCACCGAGACACAATGTTTGAGAGAGAAACCAATTGATGATTATGATCAGATCGAGTTGTCACCCTTCCGCTGTCATTGTTGGGGGGGGGAGAAAGGCGTGTCGAGAGTGTGCTTGGTAGGCATAGAGGCACAACTAGCGAGTGTGTGTGTGTGTGTGTGTGTGTGTGTGTTTGAAAGAGGAGTCGATAGATTATTATCAAGATCAATGTGCCACCCTACTCCTTCAGTGTCGGGTAGTGTGTGTGTGTGTGTTTGAGAGAGAATCCAGACGATAGATTAGTATCAAGATCGAGGTGTCACCCTACTCCTTCGGTGCCGGGTAGTGTGTGTGTGTGTATGTTTGAGAGAGAAGCCAGTCGATAGATTAGTATCAAGATCGAGGTGTCACCCTACTCCTTTGGTGTTGGGAAGTGTGTGTGTGGGGGGGGAGGGGGCAGTGACACTCACATATCTCTACTCTTATAAAAAACAGAGTTGGTGATGATGGTGTTCCTGCCATCCTGCAATATAGGCCATCCGATTTATATCCGCGGACATGAAGGAAAATATGGCAATTTTGCAAAAGATACCCACACCCCTCTCGCATTTGCAAACAAGGCATTCCCTCGTTCATCCTTTTCCCCACAAGATAAACTTCTCATACAAATGCATCTTGATGTTCCATGCAACGCACATGGGCATCTTGCTAGTAGGGAGAAGGAGTTTGTGTGACACATATCTAGCTATATTAAGGGATAGGTAGATAGCATATGTGTGAGAGACATTATTATACTTTGAGACATTAGTGGCTGTGGGTGGGCGGAATTAAAGGGGTGGGCGTGTTAGACATAGAGGCGTGTGTGTTTACGTGTGAGAGACTTGTAGGGGACGGGTAGAAAGGCGAATTTAACCCGACGGAGGGAGAGAAATACACGAAGTGCGGCGTGTGTGATTCCGATGCCCACAGGAAATGAGATATGTATGCGTGTGAGAGATTGCACAATTCATTCACGTATCACTATCTAGCGACCGTGGGCGTGCATCGCTTGAACATAAGTCAATATCTACTTCGTATCGTGGCCAAAGGTACAATATCGATTCAACGCTATAAAGATTGGACACTCACATATCACATTTTTTCTATTTAAATAAACCTTTTCAGTTGTGCATGCCAAAGTTACAGTGATGTTTCTTCAAACAACCAATGTAGCTATCATGCACATGCACCATTGTTACTCTTGCATTCAAATTCATTAGTCTTGGATGATTTAAGTTTCTATTTTGAAGTAATATATATGTAATATTCATATATGAATTCAGCGGTTACACAATTTATGAAATGGAGGCTATGTAATCATATGAGGTAACACTTTTAAGTAGCTAACTACAATATCCATTTCTTTTTGTGCGCCTCTACACTAACACGTCAATGCATTATGTTTAAAGTAAATAACCAATGGCACTAAATTATCTATTTACGAGAAATACATAGGCTGAGCGTTTGATCCCTTTTTTGTGAAGCGCCACTACACCCGTCGATTGGCCGCGCCCGTGTGAGCGCCAAGTTATCGGCGCATCATCGAGTTATTGTCTTTTTTCGGGGTGGACTTCACACGGTTATTAACTTCTTGACGTGTGCCCGTGTACACAGTCTAGCATGACCTTCCCGCTTACGGTCCAAAATTAGTTGAAACTTGATACTGAGCGATCCTGGCATGCAAAATCTCCCGCCTCCTTCTAAAATTTCCGCCACCTTAGTCTTTAGCATGCAAAATCCCCCTTTTGTCCTTGGTGCACGGAGACCAACAGTTACAATACCGCCCTCATCTACATGATAGGTCGGGGCTGCTTTGGTAACTTCGGTTCCCCACTACACGCCACCCCCATTTCCTCTCCCTCCTCCACAAAAACGACTAACTCCACAGCACCAGAGCATCTTACATCACGCCGTCCGTACTTCATCGCCCTTTCTCCCCTCCCCTCTCGAAACCCTAGACTGCTCATCCACCGGCGTACCATAGCCCATTCACTGCCAGCAGCGTCCACCTCGCCGGATCTGCTTCTGCGGCCGCATCTACCCCTCCCACCTCCCCTAGAAACAAGTAGACTGCTCATCCACCACTGTACCACAGCCCATTCAGTGCCGGCCTTGTCCATGGCGCCGGATCTGCTTCGCCGGTACTCTCGTCAACCGCCGCGCATCTGCAGCGGCTCATTCGTACTCCCCATCGGAGACGCTTCGTCCACACCCCCCGGAGCCGCCCCCCGGCGCCCCGTGCCGACGGCCTCTGATCCTCTTCGCCGACACCTTCCTCAACCCTACCGAGGCGGTTCGCGACACCTTCCTCAACCCTACCGGAGCGCGCACGACACCAGCGTCAACCCTACCGGAGTAGCCGCCTATACCATTCTCAACCCTACCGGGGCCGCTTTGCCAACTCACAAGTCCACGGCCTCAGATCCGCTTCCTCGCACCCTCATCCAACCTACCGGAGAAGCTTCTAACGCCCCGTCCACGGCCGCAGGTCCGCATCGTCGACACCACCCTTAACCCAACCACCGGGCAACCGGCGCCCCGTCCGCGGCCGCAGATCCGCATCATCGACACCATCCTTAACCCAACCACCGGAGCAACCCGACGCCCGT
Organism: Aegilops longissima; assembly: GCA_021605205.1. NCBI lineage: Eukaryota > Viridiplantae > Streptophyta > Magnoliopsida > Poales > Poaceae > Aegilops > Aegilops longissima. The sequence continues at coordinate 211,450,218 of CM038678.1, read as the reverse complement.
CCACGGCCGCAGATCCGCGTCGTCGACACCATCCTTAACCCAACCACGGAGCAGCTTCACCTACGCCCTCGTCCATGGCCACAGATCCGCTTCGCCCACACCGTAGTCCACCCTACGGAGCCGCTCCACAAACACCCTACTCGGCGGTTCTAGATCTCCTTATCGGACCCCGACAGCCGGCGCATCATCATCACCCTCGGCGTTTCTAACCTGATTCCCACCGTGCGAGAGATGCCAAGCACCCGCCACGGCCTAGGTACTTGTCACCTTTAAACCCGTCCGGCATCACCGCCGATGTACTTCAAATATACTAACGGTCACTGTTACTGTTATGCAGGTGGCAAAACTACAAGGATGATGTTTCTTACGGATCTAACAGCTTGGCCAACCAAGATCCGGGTGAGGCATTGCTATGATCTTGTAAGCGCGTCTCTCTCTCTTGTATTGTTACTGTGCTGCCCGGCGTGCTTTGCTAGGATTTTCGACCAGTAATCCCTTTGTGCAGACAATGATTTCTACTACTGGCTGCTAAATTAGATATGTAGATGTCATACATGATACTACCTCGTACCTCCGTTCCTAAATATAAGTCTTTCTAGAGATTCCACTATAGGCTACATACGGAGCAAAATGAGTGAATCTACACTCGAAAATGCATCTATATACATCTGTATGTGGTCCATACTGGAATCTCTACAAAGACATATATTTAGGAACAGGGGCAGTACATTACACAAAATCGTAGGTGGCATGTAGGAATTCCAGTGCATTACATTAGGCTCCCTTAGAGTGCTGCCGATCAAACATCTGAGTCATGGCTAGTTTATGGTACGCACACAATCGTTAATTGGTGGTTTAAATATGCGCAAGGGATATGCAATGTAGTATCATGTAGAGATGTCTGAAATTAGCCGTGTCAACTTGCAGATAGGGTTACACAATGAAAAAGTACAAGATGTATGTGGCAATTTCATGGAACATCGCAAAAAAAGGAGAGGCAGCGGTGAGCCTATACAGTGTGCTATGGTACGTCACTCCTCCATTGCAATCATCGTGACATGTTATTTGTATGCCAGTTCTATTAGCCAAGTTTCTTAGGGACAGTTATTACGAGTTATCCTAAGAAAATAAGCACCTGTGAATATAAGCTCCATGTAATACGCCAACCAGTTCTTTTCATTGCGTTTTCAGCTTATCTTTGGTATGATCAGTGGAAAGTCTAGATTGCATTATATATATTTTTCATTTTGCTGCACATATGGAAATTAATTTGACTTGCAAACATCACAAATTGAACCCAGTGCAGTAATTAATATGATAGGAAAACAGACCATCACTATTTGCTCAAAATGCAAATACAAAGATACCATCTACTTGGCACAATCTACTTTGGTCAATGTTTTCCATAGAGATCCCATTGCCTAATTTAAACGAAGAACGAATGACCCACATTTAAATGAAGAACAATTATTTGTTGAAATTCGATGGTCCAAGTGGCTGGTTATTATCATATAGCAGCACCACCGAAAGCATCATATAGCAGCAGCAGCAGCTCATAGCAACTCATCATACACAGCAGCGATCGCAATTCATTCATATACCATGAGCAGCTCATAGCAATTCATCCTTCAATAGCACCTCAAGGCCATGGCACGGGAGGAGGGAGGGTAACAAGGTGCCTTCTACCGCAGATGTGGCATCGGCAGTAGTTGTGCGGCGCCACTGGAGTAGTGCGTTGGACGAACCACAGTGGAGCAGCTCTTTGGAGACCATGAGAATGAGGGGCGGCGCCCGAGGAGGAGCAGCCAGGAGGTTTGCCCCTACCCGCCCGGCCATGTAGCCTAGCTGGACATAGCATCGTCGAGGACCAGGCCAGATGGGACCGATGGCGGCTCATTTGGAGGAACCCTAGTGCTGCAGGCGGGGATCGAGGTAGAGGAAGGGGAGAGGAGATGCAAGCGGGCAGGGCAATGAATGCTTGCGTGTTTGTTTTTACTAGAGGGTCAGGTGTGACACAGGCGTCAGCAGTTGCATTTTGAGTGTAATATAGGTAGAAAACAGAGTCATTTCACTATTCCCCTTCCCTTCAATTTTTAGTGAGGTTCTACCCGAAACACCCCCCTCCAAAGCGAAATTAGTTAAGCCCAAGCCCATAACTCAAAAATGACTTCTTTACATCTTTTATGGCTTATTTTGACAATATACCCTGAAAAGGCGGAATCGAACCGGCCCTTAACCTGCAATTCAATTGTGCGTGCAATGATGAATCACTCCTGCCTGCTATCTGTACATTTAGGCATCATCATACATGGCATAACCTAATACATGTGCTTTCCATTGTAGAATCTGGAATATGCAATGTTTATGTTAGTTCATACGTTGCACATGATGTTTAAATGCCCCTTAAATCTGGTCAGTCAAGTGATGGTCTTTAAGCCTCCTTCTTTGCTTCTTTTCTTGATATGTAAGATTTGCTCACACATTTGTTGAATTGCTTGTTTGCATCAGCCAGCCATAATAGGACGATTTGCTTTGATTACTTGATGTTCTTGACCTAACACTCTAACAGAGCTTGTCAACAATTTAAACACTAAGGGCTGCTGTAGTGGGGCCTTGTCTAACTCATAGGTGAATAAAGGTTTGGCTGTACACTACAGGTAGGCTCTCCAAGAGTACCGGAGATCCAGTTTGAAGGTATGCCTAAGTTTTTACATAGTGCAGACATAGTAAATGCTCATTTCATTGTGTGCAAGTGCAAGAGATGCGGCATGTTTCATTATGTGGTGTTGTTTTGTTATAATCTCATCCTTTTGTGTTCACAGACTAGAAAGTATGCATATTTATCTTCCAAGGAGACGAGTAACTAGTTTGTGTCACCTTGCGAGAGGGTGCAATGAAGATAAGATTGAGGATTTCCAAGTACAAGATGTTAGGAAGGAGCCTTGCAAGAGAAGTAGGAGCTCGTTGAGCCTCTTCAACCTGCTAAGGTAAGTCCTTGTATGCAACTCAACAGTTCAATTCCTTGTTTGTTTCAGGCATAGTTAATTTTCTCTTTTCAATTGCTTTATTTGTCCTCACTTAATGAGATGCCCAAATAATTATGCCTGATGTTCGGTACTTGTATCACTATTAGTTGACATAATTAAAGGCCTTACAATTTAATTACTCTGCCGAAGTGTGGCTGAAGCTTTGAAGTCTATTAACCAACTATTATTGCATGAGGCTCACAATCTAGTTTATGCTATGCTAATGATTGCATAGTTTTGCCTGCTGTAGTATGTTTGTATGAAACCCTCTGTTGTTCATTATGCTCCCTAAGACTTTAATTGAGGTACAGAATGGCCAACTGCTTGCTTACTTATACGCAACTTGCTGTCTAAATTTGCAACTTGTCTGTGTTTTTGATTGGGCCCCAACATCATGCTCCTCTTGTGAGCTAAGAGGGATTTCTGTATGCAGGCTGCACAAACTATCTTTTTTATAATTTTTAAAATATCACCTGCTTATGCTTCATGACGTGTAACATTTTTTGTGTGAAAGTGACGTGTAACATTATTGTTAGTCCTGTTTTGCCATGTAGTACAAAATAGTGTCTTGTTCGCTTCACTGTTGTAACTATATTTTTGCCCTAGTCATGTGTACTTACAGAAACATTTCAGGATGAAGTGACATCAACACAAAAATCTGAGCAGTGCGGCATGGCCGTTACCGAATGATTATGGATTGGAATTGGAATGTGCTGATGTTCTCGAGCATCAACTAGAGGTGGCAAGACAACGTGTACATGATTGTCAATGTATAATCAACAAGTTGAGACTGGACATGCAGGTATTAGATGCAGGAGTCAAAAAATGAAACAAGACACCGAGGTAACCATGAAGGAATTGGAGATTTTGCAGACTGAAAATTGTGCTATCTGAATCCGGCCAATCCTATTTTCTGAAGAGATTATAGTTCAAATGGAGTTAAGTTGATGCGCGTCCATGATGTATGAGCCGTATTTGCCCAGTGTATGTAATTTGCTGTTTGTGTATGCTTTATTATCACTGTGCGTACCATAATGCCCAGTGGGTATAATCGGCTGTAATTTCTTTATTGTATAGTGTAGGATTATTCTACCTTTCTATGCCTTGATCTCTTTGTTGTATAGTGTATGCTTTTTAGAGGTGATAGTATTGAGTAGGATAATTCTTTGAATATGCTATATCGTTCAAACGGGGGCCAACTCGCCCGACCATGGGCCTTCTACGTTTCGCAGGATCCATGGGCCTTCTACGTCTCATAGGATCCATGGGCCTTCTACGTCTCGCAGGATCCATGGGCCTTCTACGTCTCGCAGTGTCCATGGGCCTTCTACGTCTCGCAGGATCCATGGGCCTTCTACGTCACGTAGGAAACATGGGCCGCCGACTCATTTATGGGTCTTGTACTAGCCTTTAATGGGCCGTAGACGGGCATATAATGTAAATCGTACGTTTTATTGGCTGACCATAACGGGCCGTTAATAGGCCGTATTTGGTGATGTTATGAAAATGGCCCAACAAACTAACGGACCACAAATGGGCCGACTGTAACGACGGGCTGAATTTGGCCCATAAGTAGAAAATGACAGTAATGGGCCGTAAGTAACCGAATGCTGCAAATAAGCCCAAGAATAAATGGGCTCTGAGAAGGCCGAAAGATAACATGGGCTGTAAACGGCCCAACTGAATAACGGGCCCTTAATGGGTATAAAGCGATACACTGTTCATTACGGGCCAGTTTCACCACGGGCCGTTAATGGGTCTAAAGTAATACACTGTTCATCGCGGGCCAGTTTAACCACGGGCCGTTAATAGGCCAAGAGTTACATAGGGCCTCATATGGGCTGAAAGACGTGATGGGCCATACATGGGCCAGAAGTGAAAACGGTCTGGAATCATATTGGATGGCCCAGATGACGCTACTGGGCCAAATTCGGATAGGGCGTAGCGGGCCTTGGGTTAGTGGGCTGTAAATGGGCTATATGCGAACAGGCCGTTAACAGGCTTTCCATGGGCCGGCCCGTCACCTTTTGACCAAGTCAAACGGGCCGGCCTTTTCACAGGAATGGGCCTCTGCTGGGCCGTGCCACGTGTCAACGTATCATACGCGCCTTCTGCCCAATGAGTGGATGACATATGTCCCAACAATGAGCCGACACGTGTTTCCTCCAGCCAATGATGATTTTACACGTGTAAAATCCCCATTGGTCGGGGCTGTTAACGGGTTATCGGATCCAAAACCCGACCCGATAGCTTAACGGCGTTCCGTTACGGTGGATGCCATGTGTCGGTCACCCTTGACGAAAGCACTTCTGTGACGCGCGATTTATCGTCATGGAAGTGGACACTTCTGTGATGATAATTTTGGTAATGTCATCGAACACTTCTACGACAGCACATGTATGACTATCTCGATTCTGTCATAAATTTGTCATGGATGTACATGCATGACAAAAAACGCGACCTACTGCGAAAAACACGTATCATCACGGAAGTGTATTTTTTTGTAGTGACTCCCATCGCTAGCCAGGGCATCCCTCTACTCACCCACAACCCCTGTTATTCTGCGGCGACAGCAGCCTCACACCGCAGCCGAACTAGTGAACCCTCGTACTCCTCTCCGTGTGGGCATCCACTGCCGCGTCTTCCCCGGCTGCACGTTGTCCCCTTCCTAGGCCTCATCGTCGTACACCGCCTTGGTGCTCTCGGAGCGGCGTGGTCAATGTGGTCAACGACCGGCTTCCATCGGAAGAGTACTGTGCGTGGAGGGGCTCACAGCTGGGTCCACGGCCACAGCCCAGGTTTTTTGTGATTTGCCAAGTAAGTCGCTTTGTGAGGCTTGTTGGGCTGCAAATCTTTCAGGACGAGGAGAGCTTCATTCGGCTGGCCGAGAAAATGGCCTATCAGTAATGAGAAAAGGGCTGTACATTTCAAAAACACATCAAACCGGCAATTAGTTTCACATTTCTTTTTTTCATTTCGAGATTTTAAATTGCATTGATTTTTATGCATGGAAAATTTGTCGGATTTTATATTGATATACATTTACTTTTAAAATCAGTTTGAATGTGACCCGAAATTTCGGGATTAAAATCAGTTCGGACCGCACTGAAATATGCAAAATTTTGTATAATTTTTTAACCGTGGCCACATTATGGGTTGTAATGCTAACAAAAAGAATATGGGCTCCAAAAAACCTTAAGAATTAGCAAATGGGCTGTAAATTATTATAAATAATGGCAGATGAGCTATATGAAGTTTTCCACAGATTTGAGGCTTTCCTAAAAAAAGGTTGACGCACAAGCAGTGACTGTTGGATGTCCATCCAACGGCCGTCGTGCTTCTTCAATCTCTGCTCTTCCTGCTCCAGCCGCTCAAACAAGCGCCGGCGGGACTGCCTGCTCTCTCCTCCCCGTGGCCGGCTGTGCCGCCGCGCAGCCTCACCGCCCCACCATACTCCCATCGCTGGCCTAGCCATCCCTCTACTAACCCACACCTGTTGTTATTCTCCGGCGACGGCACATGAACCAGTAAACCCTTGTAAAGTTGTACTCCCCTCCGGTGGGAAACAACTCCGAGTCTTCCCTGCCTCCGTGTCGTTCCCTTCCTAGGCTTCGCCACCGTCCACCGCCCTGATGCTCTCGGCGCGGCCTGGTCAACATGGTCAACGCCCGACATGCATCTGAAGTGGACTGTATGTGCAGAGGCTGATAGCTGGGTCCACGGCCGCAGGCAAGGAAATGCCTCCTTATTACGCGCAAAATAATGATTCCTCCACCTGACATCTGGGACCCACCGAAAGGGCCTCTGTATTTTGCCAAAAAAACGTTACCTCCGCTGACAGCTTGGACCCACCAGCTATATCATCGCACGCAAGGAAGTGCCTCCTTATTACGCACAAAAAAATGAATACTCCCCCTGCTAGCCGGGACCCAGTATAGTGGCAGGCTTACTTGTGGGCCTACTAAGTTGACAGGAACGGAGGGCTTTGTCAACTTAGTCAATATGCATGATTCTAGCTCTAGTGACCGTACGATGTCCATCCAACGGCCGTAGTGCTTCTTCAACCTCTGGTCTTCTTACTCCAGCCGCCCAAACCAGCGCCGGTCGTGACTCGTGCTCTTGCCTCCCGTGGCCGGCTGCGATGCGGTGGAGGCCTCACCGCCCCCTACTACTCCCACCCCTGGCCAGGCCATCCCTCTACTCACCCGCACCCCCTGTTATTCTACGGCGACGGCAGCCTCACACCGCAGTGAACCTGTGAACCCTCATACTCTACGCGTGGGCATCCACTGCCGCGTCTTCCCCGGCTCTGCGTCGTCCCCTTCCTAGGCCTCACCGTCGTCCACCACCCTGGTGCTCTCGGCACGGTGTGGTCAACATGGTCAAGGAACAGCTTCCATCGGACGTGGACTGTACGTGGAGAGGCTGACAGCTGGGTCCACGGCCGCAGCAAGGAAGTGCCTGCTTATTACACGCAAAATAATTATTCCTCCACCTGACGGCGTGGACCCACCGGACGGGCCACCGTATTTCACGAAAAAACATTTCCCCCTGACTGCTGGGACCCACCATCCACATCTTCGCACGCAAGGAAGTGCGTCCGGGCAAAAAAAAATGATTCGTCCCCCTGACTGCTGGGACCCGCCAGCTACATCTTCGCACGCAAGTAAGTGCCTGACAGTCGGGACCCAACTGGTCGAAGCGTACGTAGCATTGTCATTCTGGTCGCGAACGTGTACGTACATACTGGTCGATGTAGAGGCGTGCACGCGTCGTAGTAGAGGCGCGCACGTAGCATGTACACGTACGTGCAACGGCCAGGGTGCAAGAAAGTAAATATGGCCACATACGTACATACGGGCGGGGTCTCGAACGCCTACTCACGCGTACGTACGGCCAGGGCTCGTGTAAATGGCTGGGTCAGAACAGAGAAACAACGTCATCGTCGTGTTCATGGGGAGCCAACCGGATGGGTCGGAACGGAATGCGTCGTCGTGTTCATCGGGAGGGCTTGGACGGAACAACCGATGGAAATGAGGCCTGGCATACCGCAGAACAGAGGAAACGGCCTTGTGTTTGACCGGCCACGTTCGAAACGGGATCCTGTTCATCGGGAGGGGTCTGGCGTACCGCAAAACGGAGGAAACCAACCTCCTACGGTTGAAATGGGGGTCCTGTTGATCGGGAGGGGTGCGGCGTACCGCAAGACGGAGGAACGGACTTATGTTGGAGCGCTAAGGTCGAAACGGGGGTCCTGTTCATCGGGAGGGGTGTGGCGTACCACAAAACGGGACTCCACAGGATACTGTTCATCTCCACCGTCGACCCCCTCCAGCCTCCATGGGCTACTGTTCATCCACCGGCGACCTCCTCCAGCCTCCACATGCGACTGTTCATCCATGGGCTCCTGTTCTTCCAGCCTCCACCCCGCGCTAATCCACCATCTACTGTTCAACCAGCCCTCTCCACGGGCTCCCATTGAACCACCCCGCCACGGGCTACTGTTCATCCAGCCCTCCACCGTCTACTATTCATCCTGCCCTCCATGGGGTGGTCCTGTTTATCCAGCCCTCCACGGGGTCTTGTTCATCCAGCCCCAACCAGCTCGATCGATCGGGGTCCTGTTCATCCAGAGGCAACAGCACGGGGTCCTGTTCATCCACCCCCACCGAACCTGCTCATCCAAACCCCCAAAGAACGCCATCGCTCATCCAGAGGCAGCACCGATCGGCTTCAGTTAGCAGCAGTAGCGAAGGAATCCTCGATCGGGTTTAGTTAACAGCCATTGACCGATCGCTCGGGTTCAGTAACGCCTAGCCTACAGTGCAATCGCTCGGGTTTAGTTAGAGCCCAACGCCTCGCTCGGGTTCAGTTAGAGCCCAACGCCTCGCACACACGCGCGTGCATGTACGAGAGAAACGTGCATCGCTCGACCCGACCACCGACCCTAAACGGGAACACCTTGATATTTTCCTCACCCTCGCTTCTACCACGGTGTTTTCTGTCATGGACGGCCCAAAGAATGTCATGCAGCCGCGTCTCCAGCCCGCCCAGGACGAAAAGCCCATTTCTGTCATTATTTTTTATCGTAGAAGTAGGACCCCACCACTTCTATGATGATACCGGGTTTTGTCACAATTATCGTCATAGAAGTGTCATAAGTATGACAGAAAAAAATTGTTCGGCCCAAAATGTCATGGATGTGACTTTTTTTTGTAGTGTTGCTTAAGCAACCTTGATCGAGTTTTGCAGAGATCTGAAGAAACTAATCCTGTCTTGAATTGGGAGAAGTGCCACTTTATGGTTAGTTTATGTATTGTCTTGGGGCATGTAGTTGACAAAGCTAAAGTTGATGTAATTGAAAAAATGCCGTGTCCTACAGATATCAAAGGTATAAGGAGTTTCCTTGGCCATGCTAGTTTCTATAGGAGATTTATTAAAGACTTCTCTAAAATTTCTAGGCCTCTCACTAATCTTTTGCAAAAAGATGTTCCATTTGTTTTTTATGATGATTGTTTAGAAGCCTTTGAAATACTTAAGAAAGCCTAGATCTCTGCACCTATTGTTCGACCACTTGATTGGAATCTATACTTTGAAATTATGCGTGATGCTAGTGAAGATGTTGTTGGTGCTGTTCTATGAAAAAGAGTTGATAAGAAATTAAATGTTATCCATTATGCTAGTAAAACTCTAGATAGTGCTCAAATAAATTATGCTACTACTGAAAAGTAAGTTTTAGCGGTTGTGTTTGCTTGTGATAAATTCAAACCTTACATTGTTGATTCCAAGGTAATTATTCACACCGATCATGCTGCTATTAATACCTTATGGAAAAGAAAGATGCTAAACCTAGACTCGTTAGGTGGGTTCTCTTGCTACTTGAATTTGATTTACATATTAATAATAGGAAAGGAGCCGAGAACCCCAGAGCAGATAACTTCTCGAGGTTAGAAAATATTCTTGATGAGCCACTACCTATTGATGATAGTTTTCATGATGAACAATTAGGTGCCATAAGTGCTTCTCGTAGCACCCCTTGGTATGCAGACTATGCTAATTATATTGTTGCTAAATTTATACCACCTAGTTTTACATACCAGCAAAAGAAAAAGGTTTTCTTTGATTTAAGACATTACTTCTGGTATGACCCACACCTTTATAAAGAAGGAGTAGACGGTGTTATTAGACGTTGTATACCTGAGCATGAACAGGAACAAATCCTACGGAAGAGTTACTCTGAGTCATACGGAGGACACCATGCGGGAGACCGAACGGCACACAAGGTATTACCATCTAATTATTATTGGACTACTCTTTGAAAGCACAAGTGCTCCCTGGGTGGTTTTGGTAATTAATGTCAACATATCTTCTATTGGACTAATGCTTCTATCTAGTGTATTTCACACAAGTTCAACAATGGCGTGGAAAGGACAAGAGGATGTGGAACCCCCTCACAATGCTAAGGACATGCATTGGCAAAAGCTCAACGCTCTTCATTTCTATTTTAGTGATCCAAGATCACATAAGTCCATAAAGCCAATACTATTAAAAGGGGATGAGGTGTTGCTTAATGGCTTGCTTGCTCAAATACTTAGTGATATTGCTCCAAAACCCTCAACCACTTTCTCCATCCAAATATGTCAAAACCCTAAACTCCAACCCCACCGATTCCTTCTATCCGGCGGCACCGAGTTCATATGACATAGCCACTACCAGAAATCCTAGCAATTCGGTTTCACAGATACGGGTCTTGGTCTCACCGAGATGGCCTTGCCAATGCTCTGTGACTTGTTGCATTTATTTCGGTCTCACCGAGTTATGCAATCGGTCTCACGGTGTTGGCTTGACATTCTCTTCGTTGCTTATTGCTTCACTTTGATCTCACCGAGTTGGTGTAATCAGTGCCACCGAGTTGATGTCTGCCCTAAGCCCTAGCACATCGGTCTCACCGAGTTGTTCCAGTCGGTCCAACCGAGATTCCTAACATTCACATTTTTTAACTAATCGGTGCCACCGAGTTTAGCTATTCGGTTTCACTGAGATGGGTCAAATGTGTGTAACGGTTGGATTTTGTGTGGAGGCTATATATACCCGTCCACCCCCTTCTCCATTTGTGAGAGAGCTATCAGAACGTGCCTACACTTCCACCATACATTTTCTCAGAGAGAACCAGCTACTGATGTGTTGAGATCAAGACATTCCATTCCTGACACAAGATTCTAGAATTCTAGCCTTTCCCAAGTTGCTTTCCACTCAAATCTTCTTACCACCATATCCAAATCTGTGAGAGAGAGTTGGGGAGACTACCATTTGAAGCACAAGAGCAAGGAGTTCATCATCAACACACCATCTATTACCTTTTGGAGAGTGGTGTCTCCTAGATTGGTTAGGTGTCCCTTGGGAGCCTCCGTCAAGATGTGGAGTTGAACCAAGAAGTTTGTAAGGGCAAGGAGATCGCCTACTTTGTGAATATCTCACTACAGGAATCAGCTATTTTGCCGTCCGCCACGGCAGACAGCAAAGGCAGGAACGGCGGACGGCAAAGGTCTTTGCCGTCTGCCGCGGACGGCAAAAGGCTCCGGCAAAGTAAGGATCGACAAAGAGCTACTTTGCCATCTACTTCCGACGACTGACGGCAAAGGGGCCCTTTGCCATCAGCAGCAAACGGCAAATAAAGCAGACGGCAATAATTACGCTGTTAGTGTGGCTAACGACAGCCTTTGCCGTACGCCGCTGACGGCAAAATTTGTCTGGCCTTTGTCGTCCGCCGAATGATGTCAGCTGGACGTCACTACACGGCAGGCCTTTGCCGTCCATGGCTGTAGGCAAAGTTGTTTACTCTTTGCCGTCAGCCACTGTAGGCAAAGCCTTTGCCGTCCGCCGCTGTAGGCAAACTGGCCAAATGGGTCAGTTCCCAGGATGCACAAGTGGCTGCCGCGTGGTAGCTTTACCGTCCGCGGCTGTTGGCAAAGTTTCCTTTGCCGTCCGCGGCTGTCGGCAAAGTTGGCTTTGCCATCAGTGGCTGACGGCAAAGATCCTGCTTTGCCTCATTTTTTTCTGTTTTTTTAAATGCAACAATTTTGACAGCAAATATATATGACATATATATATATTTCACAGGGCTATTTAACAGCAAACATATGACATATCCAGCACATAAGTTTCATTGTACATACATATATAGTTCCATCCATTCATACATAGCAAGTTCCATCAAGTTGCACATACACATTGTTCCATCCATACATATTACAATGCAAAGTTTCATGAAGATAGCAAGTTCCATCATAGCAAGCTAGAAGAATACTTGAAGAGAATGAAAGAAAAAACAAGCACTCCATCATAGCAAGCTAGCTTCTGTGAAGTGAATGAAATCTGCAAAATGGCAAATAAGAAAGTTAGAAAAAGGTGACTAGAAAAAGAAGACTAGAACAAGAAGAAGACTAGAACAAGAAGAAGACTAGAACAAGAAGTACATGTCATTTATGTGCTAACTTAGGTGAAATGGATCATATATGAGCTAATTAAGTTGAAATGGGTCGTTTATGAGCTAACTAAGGTGAAATGGATCATTTATGAGCTAACTTAGGTGAAATGGATCGTTTATGAGCTAACTTAGTTGAAATGGATCATTTATGAGCTAACTTAGTTGAAATGGATCGTTTATGAGCTAACTAAGGTGAAATGGATCGTTTATGAGCTAACTAAGGTGAAATGGATCGTTTATGAGCTAACTAAGGTGAAATGGATCCTTTATGAGCTAACTTAGGTGAAATGGATCGTTTATGAGCTAACTTAGTTGAAATGGATCATTTATGAGCTAACTTAGTTGAAATGGATCATTTATGAGCTAACTAAGGTGAAATGGATCGTTTATGAGCTAACTAAGGTGAAATGGATCGTTTATGAGCTAACTAAGGTGAAATGGATCATTTTTAGCTAACTTAGGTGAAATGGATCATTTATGAGCTAACTTAGTTGAAATGGATCGTTTATGAGCTAACTTAGTAAAAAGCATCATTTTAGAGCTAACCTAGGTGTGATGGGTCATTTTGGAGCTAACCTAGGTAAGATGGGTCATTTTGGAGCTAACCTAGGTGAAATGGGTCATTTTAAAGCTAACATAGGTAAAATGGATCATTTAGGAGGTAATCTAGGTAAAATGGGTCATTTTAGAGCTAACTTGGATAAAATGGATCATTTATAAGCTAACTAAGGTAAACTGGGTCATTTTAGAGCTAACTTAGGTAAAATGGATTGTTTATGAGCTATTAAGTCATTTTGGAGGAAAAGAAGCTAACTCTAGGTCATTATGGTAAGCATATTGGAGGAAATAAAGCTAAGTCTAGGTCTTTATGCATTTGTTAAGCAAAACACTAGAGAAACTTACCGTGATCATGGAGGTGTAGGAGCGGGCTGGCTCGTGCCGGTAGCTGGAGAAGGATCGTGTGATGCTTGTCTGGAGTTACGCTGCACCAAAGATCATTTTCAATGTCTCGTTAGCATGATGACACTCAAATGTTAAGAGTAGCAAGTAATGTCCATTCAAATTAAACTCACAGTGGTCCCAGGAGCAATCACTGGCAACAGTGGAGCGGTCTGAACGGACTTCACACACAGACTGCACATTGGTTTTGATAACTCAGTCATACTAGTTAGTAATGAGACAAACACTACATGAATGTTTTGGCTAATCTGCAGAAGAAACTTACCACAAGGAGCTCCTACATGGCCCTTGTCTGCATGTCATTCCGTGCCCTCTCCTCCTCCAACATCTTTGTCGTCCTCTCCTCCAACTCCCGCTGCCTCTCCGCCGCCTCCGCCAGAAGTTTCTCTATTCTATCTCTCTCACTCTGTATAGCAGCCTGCAACACCACTCAGATGACCATTTGTAATCATTGATGGAAGCACACACAATGTAACGGAGAAACATAGCTAAGTACGTATAACTAACCTTGAAGGCGAGTTGGAGTGGCCGTTCACGAGGCCTTATCTCAGAGCGGAGCTCGATCGGCGCGCTTTGATCTCCGAGAGAGTTCTAGGACAACGGATAAGTCCATCTCCCATGGCTATGGAGCCATGGGACCTCCCGCCACCAGATATCATCGCAGCTCAGATCAATGGGACCACAGCTCGGGTTAAAGTCCTCCCTTTCCTCGCCTTCCCACGACCGGTGTGACCGTATACATCCACGCACGATCACTCATCTTGACTTTCAGAGCTCTGGACACACAACAAATATATATATAATTCACCATGTATATATTCATCAGTTGGTCTACGGGATGGTGGAGCGAGGCGTCGGCCGGGTGGGGTGGGGCGGGGTGGTGGGGCGACGGGCAAGCGGGGCGGAGGCGCTGAGTGGCGGCGGGATGGTGGGTGGGGCGGCGGGTTGGTGGCGCGACGGGCAAGCGGGCGGGCGGGTGAGGGAGTCCTGGATTAGGGGGTATCCGGACAGCCGGACTATATACAGCGTCCGGACTATTGAAGCGTGAAGATACGAGACTCGAGACTTCAACCCGTGTCCGTATGGGACTTTCCTTGTCGTGGAAGGCAAGCTTGGCGATCCGGATATTATATTTCCTTCCTTGTAATCGACTCCATGTAAACCCTAGCCCTCTCCGGTGTCTATATAAACCAGAGAGGTTGGTCCTTAGAAGGCCGATCACAATTACAATCATACCATCATAGGCTAGCTTTTAGGGTTTAGCCTCTACGATCTCGTGGTAGATCTACTCTTGTACTACCCATATCATCAATATTAATCAAGCAGGAAGTAGGGTTTTACCTCCATCGAGAGGGCCCGAACCTGGGTAAACATCTGTGTACCTTGCTTCCTGTTACCATCAGCCTTGACGCACAGATCAGGACCCCTACCCGAGATCCGCCGGTTTTGACACCGACATTGGTGCTTTCATTGAGAGTTCCTCTGTGTCGTCGTTGTCAGGCTTGATGGCTCCTTCAATCATCATCAACGACACTGTCCAGGGCAAGACTTTCCTCCCCGAACAGATCTTCGTGTTCGGCGGCTTTGCACTGCGGGCCAACTCGCTTGGCCATCTGGAGCTGATCGACAGCTATGCCCCTGGCCACCAGATCAGGTTCGGAAACCTGAACTACACGGCGGACATCCGCGGAGACTTGATCTTCGATGGATTTGGGCCTATGCCAAGAGCACCGGACAGTCACGACGAGCACGGCTTAGACCTGCCGTCGGACGAAGCTCGGGGTATCACCCCCGTAGTATCCCCGGACCTAGATCCGGAGCAGGCTGCGCTGCCTAAAAACGGAGGGATGGACCCCGCCCCACAGGTCGCACACTCATCGGCGGTGGAGCCAAACACGGGCCTTACATCTGCGGTGGCATGTGACTCCGAACCCCCGGATTCGTATCCGGACGTTGGTTCCAGTCCACGCACTCCCGTGCCCGTCGGGCCAGGATGGGCTCCGGTAATGGAGTTCACCGATGCGGATATCTTCCAGCACTCGCTCTTTGGCGACATACTGGACTCATTAAAGTCTCTCTCTTTGTCAGGAAGCTCTTCACCGAACTATGTCCGGCTCGAGTGGGAGGCAGGCGACGAAGGAATTCGTTGCCCACCCACCACCCACTTCATTGCCACGGTCGATGATTTAACTGAGGTACTGAACCTCGACTCCGAAGACATCGACGGTATGGACGACGATGCAGGAGAAGAACATGAACCACCGCTCACTGGGCGGTGGACAGCCACCTCTTCTTATGATATATATATGGTGGACACTCCGAAGGAAACAAATGGCGATGAGGCAACGGAGGATAAAACCTCAGGGAAAAAAGCAAAGAATGGGCATCGTCGGCGCCACTCCAAGCCCCGCCACAGCAATACCGGCCCAGGAGATGAAAACAATCTGAATGGTGCCGAAGAAGAATACAACCCTGACCAGCCCGCCTTCGAGCAGGCCGAACATGAGAATGAGCAAGTGAGCCCAGAAGAACAAGCGACGGACGAATACCTGGAGGAGGACAGCTACATGCCCCCCTCCGAAGACGTGATTAGCCTCGGCGACGACGACTTCGACATGCCGGAGGATCCCGTAGAGCAGGAGCGCTTCAAGCGTCGGCTTATAGCCACTCCGAGGAGCCTGAAAAAGAAGCAGCAATAACTACAAGCTGATCAAGACTTGCTCACAGACAGATGGACTGAAGTCCTGGCAGTCGAGGAATACGGACTCGAGCACCATACGGCTGACCGGCCACCTCGCGACCGGGATAAAATGGCATACCAGTCCGCATACCAGCCAACACCCCCACGCCAACATGCTACGGCCCGGGGCAACAAAACAGGACAGCCAAGATCGATCTACGGATCGCGGGGGCGCGCCTCGGCACGCGACGACGACCGTCACGCTGGATACACCTTCAACAAGTCCGGCCAGGCCGAATATAGCCACCCAGAGCAATTCGACCTGCATAGCCACATAGCACGGCACAGAGGCGCCGTGCACCCCCTCTGCTTCACTGACGAAGTAATGGATCATGAATTCCTAGAAGGGTTTAAACTCGTAAACATTGAATCATACGATGGCACAACAGACCCCGCAGTATGGATCGAAGATTTTCTTCTCCACATTCACATGGCCCGCGGAGACGATCTACACGCCATCAAGTATCTTCCCCTTAAACTCAAAGGACCAGCCCAACACTGGCTAAACAGCCTGCCAGCAAATTCCATTGGCAGTTGGGAAAACCTGGAAGACGCATTCCTCGACAACTTCCAGGGCACATATGTGCGACCACCTGACGCCGATGACTTGACCGACATTACTCAACAGCTCGAAGAGTCAGCCAGGAAATTCTGGACTCGGTTCCTAACTAAAAAGAACCGAATAGTTGACTGTCCGGACGCCGAAGCCCTGGCGGCTTTTAAGCATAATATCCATGACGAGTGGCTCGCTCGACACCTCGGCCAGGAAAAACCCAAGTCCATGGCAGCTCTCACAACACTAATGACCCGCTTTTGCGTGGGCGAGGACAGTTGGTTGGCTCGCAGCAGCACTACGCCACATTCTGGAAATTCGGATGGTCGCGACAATAGCGGCAAGCCACGGCGTAACAGACATAAGCGACGGAACAACGGCGACGACACTGAAGACACGGCAGTCAACGCCGGATTCAGCGGATCCAAGCCCGGTTAGCGGAAGAAGCCGTTCAAAAGAAATAATAAGGGATCGTCCAGTTTGGACCGCATACTGGAGCGCTCGTGCCAAATTCATGGCACCTCGGACAAGCCAGCCAACCCCACCAATTGAGATTGCTGGTTATTCAAACAGGCCGGCCAGATAAACACCAAAGACAAGGACAAGGGGCTACACAGCGACGATGACGAGGAGCCCCGACGACGTAACACGGGGATGAAGAAATCCCCCGGTGAAAAACGGTCAACATGATCTACGCCACGCACATCCCCAAGAGGGAACGGAAGCGGGCACTACGGGACGTCTATGCGTTGGAGCCAGTCGCCCCCAAATTCAACCCATGGTCAGCTTGTCCGATCACCTTTGATCATAAGGATCATCCTACTAGCATCCGTCATGGCGGCTCAGCCGCATTGGTCTTAGACCCAATAATCAACGGATTCCACCTCACGCGAGTCCTTATGGACGGCGGCAGCAGCCTGAACCTGCTTTATCAGGATATAGTGGCCCTTCAAGGATTAAGCCCACTAAAACCACCTTTAAGGGTGTAATTCCTGGAATAGAGGCCCACTGTACGGGCTCTATAACACTGGAAGTGGTCTTCGGATCCCCGGACAACTTCCGGAGCGAAGAGTTAATCTTCGACATCGTCCCTTTCCGCAGTGGTTACCACGTACTGCTCGGACGAACCACATTCGCTAGATTCAATGCGGTACCACATTATGCATACCTCAAGTTCAAGATGCCAGGACCGCGTGGGGTCATCTCTGTCAATGGAAATATGGACCGCTCCCTTTGAATAGAAGAGCATACGGCAGCCCTCGCGGCAGAAGTACAATGCGGCCTACTCCGACAAACCAATCCGGCAACAACTTCGAGCACAGTCAAGCGAGTCCGGAGCACCCCGCAACAGGATCATCAGGAACGCCAAGAGCGTGATTAGCAGTCCGACCTCCACTCAAGCCCCTCCAAAGCAGCATTCGCGCCACGCACACACAATTATGCACTCAAAATACCATGGGCATAGGCGGGGGCGCATCAATGACTCACTCAATAGTGCGGGTAACCGCCAAATAACTTCATACTCTTTCCCTCTTACCTTTCAGGACATCGCGTTGGTGCAGCATCCTCAAAAGAGCCGAATTGCCGGACATATAAGGGAGAGACATCCAAAGAGGCAACAGACGTTGTGCACAGAAGGAAATACCCAGGTGGAATCTATTTACGATCATTATACCTGCTTTATCTATCTGAACACAACCTGCCCCATGATAGGACATGTTAAATAGTCCTATTTTATCTCTGCTTAACGCATCCATTGTAAACGTACGCTTAAACGTATTATTTTGTCAACGGGAGATTATATATAGTGTCAGCTTATTATTCTTATTTGAGCATTTTTTCTCTTATAAATGTTTATTTGATATTGCATCTGTACACCTTGGTGCGGTCAGTTTGCCAGGGGCTTCTCATGACGCCCTGTAATATGGCAAATAAAGTCCGAACAATTTCAACAGTGCGGCACCCCGAACTTATAACACTATATACATCAGCTCCGAAGCATGTCTTGGGTCTACAGTTGGGATAGCCCGAGTCCCTTGTTTTGGTGCCTTACATTCCGTTATATCGGCTAAGGTAGCGCAGGGAGAACTACTACGATTGTGTCCCGGTTCTTCCAGACGAGCACCTCAATAGAGAAAGCCAAAAACTGACCGGCATGATGTGGCGAGAGCTGGTCGCTGTTCGAGAGGTTTTAAAATCCTTAAAGATTTTCCTCTTTAGGCGATAAATCGGCTTCGTCCGATCTAGGCATGTATGGCGCCCCGATTCGGCCTTCCAGATTCTAGGGGCTTCGCTGAAATTTAAAATTGTAGACTTCTATGGCTAAGTGAAAGTTATAAAGCCGCATAGTCTGATTGCCTTGTTCTCTGTGCCGGACACCTCCTTAAGGGACCAAACATTTGGATAAAGAGTGTCCGGGTTTTCCACGAACACCCCAGTACTAGTTACGTGGGGGAGGAAGCCAACGACTGGCCTACTTTCAGAATTTTATAAATAGCCGCACAGAAGGTAATATTTTAAATAACAAAAGTGCTACATAGCGCAAGTAACTTTGTCTTTAATTACAAACATGATAGAAGTGAATTCATTCCAAAATGGCGTCCTTGGTACACTCAACGGCGACGAGACGAGCACCCTTTATCACGCCGTCGTAGTACATTTCGAGATGGCGATGCGCCTTGCCCTCCGGCGGCCCGTCCTTGACCAGCTTCTCCGCATCCAGCTTGCCCCAATGCACCTTGACGCAGGCAAAGGCTCGGCGGGCACCTTCGATGCAAATGGATAGCTTGATCACTTCAAGCCGCGGGCAGGCATCCACCATCCGCTTGATCAGGCCAAAGTAGCTACTGGGCAGGAGTTCACCGGGCCACATCCTGACTATGAAGTCCT
Source organism: Aegilops longissima (assembly GCA_021605205.1). Taxonomy (NCBI): domain Eukaryota; kingdom Viridiplantae; phylum Streptophyta; class Magnoliopsida; order Poales; family Poaceae; genus Aegilops; species Aegilops longissima. The sequence continues at coordinate 211,430,563 of CM038678.1, read as the reverse complement.
TCATAGCCAGTTCGGCCGCCCTACGGAGTTCGATCAACTGCTTCAGTTGGTCGCTTAGAGGCATCGGATGATCGGCCCCAGCATACTAGGACCAGAACAGCTTCTCTGTTGAGCTCCCCTCCTGGGCACGGTAGAACTCCGCAGTGTCTCAGATCTGCAAATGCCCTTGGAGAGCTCCGAATTTGAGTAAATAAAAGAAACGCCTCCTCCACATGCTTGCTTTGCATAAAGAATTTCTTGCCCGCTGCTATCTTTTTGGCCTCCTAGATCTCCTGTTGTGCTTTCTTGGCTTCGGCCTTGACATCTTTCAAATTTACAAGGGCCTTCGCAAGCTCGGCCTCCTTCATCTTCAGATCATGCTCCACTGACTCGCACTTCTTGCCGAGGTCCTGGAGCTCTTGCTGTACCTCGCCTACCCTAGCACTTTGCTTTTTGCGCTCCTTGCATTTCAAGGCCGCTTTGTTTTCGGCCTCGGACAACGCTTTCTTCAGGGACGCCACTTCGGCAGTGGCCCCTGTTACACAGTCACGACGCTTTAGGCGTTAGACTAACCAATTTTGCCTATCTTTAAATACATATGAACGGGAATAAACACCTTTATTCTCCTCGAGCTGCCTCTTCGTGAGGCGAGCTCTCCATGCTCGCTCCAGATCCCGCTTGTTCGGGCGACTTGGCAAGATGGGCTGGCAGCAGCAAGCAAGCAGCACAGCCTGCTTATGCACACGAATATTTATTGTTAGACCCTTGCGGATTATAATTGACCCTCCGTTTGGTTTTTCTTTCCGAACACCAAACAGAGTATCAGGGGCTACTACCTATCAGGTGGTAATTTTACACATATTTATTACTTACCTCAAAACCTGTCAAGATGCTGGTGCAAGCTTTGGTTAGTCCGCTCTTGGCGGACGAAACCTTCCAAATCACCGAACTCATAAGAATATGGTGCTCCTCATCTATGGAAGCGCCGCGAAGCGCTTCCAACAGACAATCCGGCGCCTCGGGCGCACCGGAAGTCCTCGATGCAGACGGCTCGCCCTCCCTGACGAGGGGCTGTCCGCCTGAGTTTGGAACCATTGAAGGTTCCGGGACAGTGTTCGGCTGAGAGCCCGGCCTATTGTGGCTCTCATTGACACAATCCGCGGGGACCTTGAACCCCGCGTGTCCGACGTTTGGGACCCCGACTTGGGGCGTCTCCAGAGTCACCTCCCCCCGCTCGGGGAGCCTTTGGGATAACACCTCCGTGTCATCCGCGGGTTGAGGAGTAGTGGCTGTTGGAAGCGAATTGATCTCCGAACCAGTCAGGGATCCGGAGGAAGACACTTCGGGGTAAGCCCTGGCCGGACTGCACATATGTCCAGCGTTAAACAAAAGCTATAGAATGAAGTTATGATGGAGTGCGAACACTTACGATCGCACCGGGAGCTTCCCCCTGGGCAGCCACCCTTCCTCACTATGAGCGGCCGTGGCGGAGTAGTCCGGAAGGGGTACCTTCCCTTCTTGGACGCCCCAACCTCCCCCTCCGGGGCGGCTTTTCTCTTCCCCCCTCCCCCCCAGTGCGGGAGGCGGAATTTCTTCTTGATTCCCCCCGCCTCCACGGGAGGAATCTTTCTCGTCGTCATCGGACGACAGGGGTATGATGGCCTTGCGCCGAGGGCCTTTTCTGGCCCCCTGGCCCGCCTCTCCGGGCCCCTCATCCTTTCCGGATGGGGCGTCTTCTTCTTCTTCCTCCTCCCCTTCGTGGGAGGAGTGCGCCTCGTCATCTTCGGACGAGGCCTCTGGCACAACCTTACGCCGGAGACCCTTCCTGGTCCCCGGGGCCTTCATTTCAGCCTTCTTCTCTGGCACCTTGTAGGGCACTGGGATTAGCATCTCCGTTAGGAGAGCATCAGCTGGGCCTTCTGGCAGCGGAGCCGGACAGTGAATTTGCTCCGCTGTCTCCACATAATCCTGATCAAATATACACAAATACTTAAGACTCCCCCATGAATGTATTGGGAAAAAGCGAACCCGGTGGTTGTCCTAAAACTCACCGGACGCGGGGGCCGTGCTGCATGAAGTCCGTGGTCCTCGGATGTGGGAGGAGGTACTTCGGAGGCCTTAAACAACTCCTTCCACGTGTCTTTGTGCATCATGCCATAGAGCCTATGAAGCGTCTGGTGTTCGGCCGGGACGAACTCCCATAGATTGAATGCCCGCCTTTGGAACGGTAGAATCCGGCGAACGAGCATGACCTGGATCACGTTGACAAGATTGATGTTCTTGTCCTTCATGCTCTTGATGCAGGTTTGGAGTCCGGTTAGCTCTGTAGGTTCGCCCCAAGTCAGGCCCTTCCTTTCCCAGGAGGTGAGCCGCATGGGGCTCGGATCGAACTTCGGGGCCGCCGCCCAGTTGGCGCCGCGCGGCTCGGTGATGTAGAACCACCCCGATTGCCACCCTTTTACGGTCTCCGCAAAGGAGCCGTCCGGCCAGGTGACGTTAGGCATCTTTCCCACCATGGGCCCTCTGCATTCCGCTTGCTGGCCGCGTACGATCTTCGGCTTCACGCAGAAGATTTGCAGCCACAAGCCGAAGTGAGGCCGGATGCGGAGGAAGGCCTCACATACGACGATGAACACTGAGATGTTGAGGATGAAATTCGGGGCTAGATCATGGAAATCTAGCCCGTAGTAGAACATGAGCCCGCGGACGAAGGGGTGAAGTGGAAACCCCAGTCCACAGACGAAGTGGGCGACGAACACGACCCTCTCGTGGGGTCCCAGGGTCGGAATGACCTGCCCAATGTCCGGTAGCCGGTGCGCTATGTCTGCGGCCAAGTATCCGGCCGCCCGAAGATTTGCGATATGCTTCTCCTTGACGGTGGAAACCACCCACTTGCCTCCTGCTCCGGACATGTTTAGTTGTGCGGAGAAGACTTGGGCTTGCGCACTGGAGCTCGAGGGGGCAAGAGTGGGCAAAGGAGGAAGAAGGCATGGGTAAAAATGGGGAAATCTTACCCCTTTATAGAGGCGACGAAAGCGGTGCGCCTCCCCACTTGACCGTTGGGAATCGCTTGCTTCCCAAGCGCCACGCTTGATGGCATGATGGGATTACCCATACCCGTATTGATGAGAATCCCGTGATAAGGGGACACGATCTCTGCTTCGACAAGACGTGTCAAGGAAACCGCCTCGTAATATGCGCTGTAGCTGGTTGCGAGAAAACGGTTCGAATAATGAACCGACCATAATAACAAGACGCGTCATCGGAAAAGGTTGTCAGCAGGTTGCATTTGTAAAATACCATTCTCTCTACAGTGGCATGTGAAGATCATTTTGTGGATCCGGACACGGTTCAAGTGCTCGATAACTACTTTGGAGTATTCGTAGGAGGAACCCGCCCTGCAATGCCGAAGACAAGACTGAGCGCCGGACTCATCGTCATTGAAGCCTGGTTCAGGGGCTACTGAGGGAGTCCTGGATTAGGGGGTATCCGGACAGCCGGACTATATACATAGTCCGGACTATTGAAGCGTGAAGAGACGAGACTCGAGAATTCGACCCGTGTCCGGATGGGACTTTCCTTGGCGTGGAAGGCAAGGTTGGCGATCCGGATATTGTATTTCCTTCCTTGTAATCGACTCCATGTAAACCCTAGCCCTCTCCGGTGTCTATATAAGCCGGATAGGTTGGTCCTTAGAAGGCCGATCACAATTACAATCATACCATCATAGGCTAGCTTTTAGGGTTTAGCCTCTACGATCTCGTGGTAGATCTACTCTTGTACTACCCATATCATCAATATTAATCAAGCAGGAAGTAGGGTTTTACCTCCAGCGAGAGGGCCCAAACCTGGGTAAACATCTGTGTCCCTTGCTTCCTGTTACCATCAGCCTTGACACACAGATCGGGACCCCCTACCCGAGATCCGCCGGTTTTGAAATCGACCACGGGGGCGGCGGCGGGTGGCGGGGGCGGCACCGGGCGGCGGGGGCGGCGGTGGGTGGATCTGGTGGGGGCGTCAGGGAGGAGAGAGGGAGAGAAGAGAGAGTAATGGGCGGAGGGTGGGGGCCGTTAGTTAGGCTAGGTTACATAGCCTTTGCCGTCCGATTTTTTTCTCTTTGCCGTCTGCTAGCAGACGGCAAAGAGGGGGCGTTAAATTTTTCTAATCGGCTCGTTAGTGGGGTCCACCTCTCTCTTTGCCGTCAGCTGACGGCAAAGAATTGACAGATGGCAAAGGCCGATTCTGCTGTCTGCCAGTTGTTTGTCGTCTGCTTTTTGGTAGCTGATGGCAAAGACCTTCTTTCCCGTCTGGTAGCAGACGACAAAGAGCTAGCAGATGGCAAAGTAGCTGATTCCAGTAGTTTCTACTCGAGTGAGGCAAGTCCTTAGTGGCCGACGGCCATGGTGGGATAGACAAGGTTGCTTATTCATGGACCCTTCGTGGGTGGAGCCCTCCTTGGACTCACGTAGCCGTTGACCTTTGTGGGTTGAAGTCTCCATCAACGTGGATGTACGATAGCACCACCTATCAGAAGCACACCAAAAATCTCCGTGTCTCCATTGCGTTTGCAAACTCTGATCACATCCCTTTACTTTCTTGCAACTTGCATGATTTACACTTTCCGCTGCATATATACTCTTGTCATGCTTGCTTGAAATGTATAGTGAATGCTTTTACTTGTGATAAAACTCAACCTTAACTTGAAGAAATTTAAAACTACCAACTTTGCTTGTTAAGGGTCTAATCATCCCCCTCTAGACCCCTCTTCTCGATCCTTTCAGTTGGTATCAGAGCATTGGTCACCATTACTTTGGTTTAATCATCATTGAAGGAAGATGGATCAGTCTATGTTCAGGAGTATTAGATGTAGAGTGCCTATTCTTAATGGGGAGTTTTATGGTTCTTGGAAAAATGAAATGCATTTGTTTTCAATGAATATAATTTGAACAAGTACATTACTAGCTCTTATGTGCCTCCCATTAACCCTTTGCATCCTACCCCCGATGAGTGTCTTGACATGGTTCACAATCTTAGGACTATTAATCTTATCATTAGGGGATTGCCTAGAAATTTGCTTGTGTGCTTGCCTACTTTTGAATGTGCATATACTATATGGAATTATCGTGAAGAACGCTTTCCAAATTACTCCTTAAAAAATCTAGATGAGATCCTTCAAAAGTCCATTGTTTTTCAAAATATGGAACCTAGTGATCCTAAGTTTGATGAATGTATATTTGAGCTCTGTGATCTTATGCGTGCCAAAGGAAATGTTGGAGTCACTAGTAGCATCATCTCGGAGGCAATTAGAATTCATAAACTTGAACGTTTTCATGGTCATAAATCTAAAAAATCGCTTGACCTAGGTGATAATCATATGGATGATGATGTTGGGCATGGTTATTATGATGAAGATGAAGATAGTGATGCCGACTTTAAGGAGTCTATGAGACATTTTGGTCTCATGGCTAACCTTCGTGACTATATGGAAAAGAGTGGATTCTTGATAGTGGATGTACAAATCACATGACCGGATATAAAGACATGTTTCGCGAGCTTGGTAAGAATGATGGTCCACGCAAGTATGTCACTCTTGGAGACAACTCCAAGGGTAAGGTAGTTGACCTTGGTAAGGTGGCCATTTCCCATGATAGCTCTATCCAAAATGTTATGCTCGTTGAATCTCTTGGTTAAAATATCCTTCCCGTATCTAGACTAGCCGACTTTGGTTTCAATGTTCTTTTTATCGAAGTAGATTGCCAAGTGTTTCAAAGAGATAACCATGACATGGTATTTACCGGTATTCATAGAGGTGATCTATACATTGTTGACTTCATTAAGAAAGCCAAACCTCACACTTGTTTAATTGCTAAATCTTCTAAATGATGGTTATGGCATAGACGGTTAGGTCATCTGGGCATGCGAAATCTTGATAAGATTATTAAAGGTTATCATATCCTTGGTGTTAAAGATGTTATATTTGACAAGGATAGACTTTGTAGTGCTTGTCAAGCAGGAAAACAAGTTGGAGGAAGTCATCCCGTGAAGAACAACATGACCACGAGAAGACCACTTGAGCTACTTCACATGGATCTTTTCGGTCCCAATGCTTATAAGAGCCTTGCTGGTAACTCATTCGGTTCGGTCATTATTGATGATTTTTCAAGATTTACGTGGGTGTTCTTTCTTGATGACAAATCGCGGGTCCAAAAGATCTTCAAGAACTTCGCCAAGAAGACCCAAAACCAATTGGAAGTGAAGATCAAGAAGGTTTCAAGTAACAATGGAACGGAGTCCAAGAACGCAAATGTGGATACCTTTCTTGATGAAGAGGGGATTTCACATGAGTTCTCGGCTATGTACACACCTCAACAAAATGGAGTTGTTGAGAGGAAGAATCGGACACTTATCGAGATGGTGAGAACGATGCTTGATGGATACAAGATGACAAGACACTTTTGGGCGGAAGCGGTTGAGACATCTTGTCATGCTACGAATCGACTATATCTTCACAAGCTTCTCGGCAAGACGACATACGTGCTACTCACCGGTAACAAACCCTAAGTTGGATACTTTTGAGTATTCGGCTCCAAGTGTTACATTATTGATAACCATCGTCATTTGACATTTGCTCCTAAATCTCGTGAGGGTTTCCTACTCGGTTATAGCTCAAACTCTCACACCTACTGTGTCTACAACAACTTCACCCGAAAGGTTGAAGAGACAGTAGATGTGAAGTTTGATGAATGTAACGGCTCGCAAGTGTAGCAATTGCCAATTGATGTAGGAGACAAAGATCCTTAGGAAGCAATTCAAGACTTGTCTATTGGCAAGATTCGTCCAACGGAGGTGAAGGAGAGTATTTCGTCCATTCAAGTGGAAGCCTCAACTTTACATCAAGGTGAACCACAAGTTGACTTGGAGGCATCCACAAGTGGAACTTGTCAAGACGAAGGAAATGAGGAAGTACAACAAGATGATCCACCTCGACCTCCTTCTCCACCTTGACAAGAGAATGACAACACCAACAACAATGAAGAAGAAGATGATGATGAGGATGTTCCACCTCAACCCAAGCAAAAGCTTCCACGAGTTAGAGCAAGAATCTCAAGAGATCATCCCGTCGAACAAATCTTCGATGACATCCAAAGCGGGAGAATTAATCGCTCTAAAACTCGTTTGGCTAACTTTTGTGAACATTACTCATTCATTTATAGGATTGAACCTATGAAGGTTGAAAAATCCCTTGAGGATACCGATTGGATAAATGCTATGCACAAAGATCTACACAACTTCGAGAGGAATCAAGTGTTGACATTGGTTGAAAAGCCCAACGACAATCACAATGTCATTGGAACCAAATGGGTGTTTCAAAATAAGCAAGATGAAGATGGACAAGTTGTATGCAACAAGGCTCGTCTCGTTTCTCAAGGCTACACTCAAGTCGAAGGTATGGACTATGGTGAGACATATTCCCCCGTTGCTAGGCTTGAGTCCATTCACATTTTACTTGCTTATGCCAATCATCTTGATATCACTTTATACCAAATGGACATTAAAAGTGCTTTTCTAAATGGTGAAATTGGGGAGGAAGTTTATGTTAAACAACCTCCCGGCTTTGTTAATCCCAAGAAACCTAATCATGTCTACAAACTTCACAAAGCTCTTTATGGTCTTAAACAAGCTCCTAGATCATTGTATAAATTCTTGACTAAATTTGTTATCGAAAAAGGCTTTGAAATTGGGAAAACAGATTCAACACTTTTTACTAAAAGGGTTTATGGTGAATTATTTGTGTGCCAAATTTATGTGGATGATATCATATTTGGTTCTACTTGTCCCCATTTTAGTGATAATTTTGGAAGGCTAATGTCGGAGAAGTTTGAGATGTCTATGAGGAGTGAATTCAAAATTTTCCTTGGATTGCAAATGTAGCGACCTGACCCAAAATCGGTCAAATCTCTGTGTCTGTACCATCCCAAGATCATGCTGGTACTCACAGTACATCGATGAAATAATCAAAGTTCAATCACACCTGAATTTATTACACGGTTCTCATATAGAGTCTTTATTACAATAGAATAAATTCGGCCAAAGGCCAACTCATGAGAAATAAACTACTAAAGCTGCGGAAGCGTAGAAGTATAGCGAGTCCATCCGACTCCAAGGGCAACCGCCAAGCGCGGAGCGTAGCCTCACTCCTGATCGGAATAAATCTCTGCAACATAAGACGTTGCAGCCGTGTAGGTCAGCTTTTTGAATAAGCTGGCAAGTCATGAAGAGAATAACAATAATAAAACTACTATCACTATATGCATTTTGGCTGTGGGGCTCTAAGTTTCATCATTTTGCGAAAAGCAAATTTTTCCCTAATACAGTGGACTTGCTTGCAAATTACTACAAATTGTTGGTAGTTATTGAGATGGTTCCGCCAACCAATATCTCATTCCCAAATTATTAAGTCATAACCCCTCAAATTAATTTATTAATTTAGTGTTGAGATTTCTGAATACTTCCAAGTTCCAGAGGCTCAAATTGTCCGTAACCGGGGACACGGCTAATCGATTAGATCTTTAAACTCTGCAGAGGTTTGCGCACTTTTCCTGCAAGAATCATTCCCTCCTTTTAAGTCTTCGCACTTCATGGTGTTTGAAGACGGGACGAATGAAACAGGGTCTTCCAAAGAGTTCTTCGCTCTGCGGTACCCATCCAATCCTACCGTTCTTCTACATCTCGTAGTACCGTCCAGCCAGCGTCACTACTAGGGTTGACCCAGCCAGAGCCAATAATGGCTTGCGGCTGCACAGGTAAGCTTCCGGTCATGGGGCATCCATCCGTCTCTTCGTGGCTGGGTGAAGCTTTCGCAAGATGTCATGGCACTTCTCCATGCATCCCGCCAACCACTGGTTCTCCGGGGTGCCCGTCAACAAATCCTCCACCCAAGAGTGAATTCAAGTCCATCTTGATCATTGTAGTTCATGGGGTTGTCATCATCATTGACTCTCACATCTTGCTTATGAATTTCTCTCAACCAAAACCGTCTCTGAGCATAGCAAAATAAACTACTTCGTCCGGGGTCATGGTAACAAGGGATTGGTTCATCCTACCACATGATACTACTCAAGATTAATAACTTCAAAATTTCAACTACTGCATGCATGGTGGGGTGGTGACAATTTCTAATGCACAAAAACATAGGTATAGAAAGTAACATGATCAAAACTTGCCTTGCTGATGATCCTCGTAAGCTAAAGATTCGTAGTAGCAAGCTTCGCACTCCGGAAACTCTACCGAGACAAATAATGATCACAATAAGCATATAGCATAGGATCACATAATACAATAGCATAACAATAGCAACATAACACACCAAAACAACAAAGCAAAACCCAAAGGGAAAACTCAAAGAAAACCAACTCAAAGTTTTCCTACTTCAAACAACAACTAGAATAGTTTTATATAACAAAATTTCCTCAACATAACCTAATCATGGTTTTATGTTAACTTAACAAAAAAGACTTCATTAAGCAACTAGGAGCAAAAAGAATTAATTTAAAATCTATTATGAAACTCCTATTAGGCCTAATTCAATTTCTATTAAGAAAAATAAAATAAAACTTTTATTTATTATAAATAAAGGTTCATCCTATAAAGTGACAGAAACTATCCTAGAATAATCAATCACATGATAAAAATAAATTTATTTACTAATTAAAATAATAGGAAAACAGTAGCTAGTTAATTAATTAGGATTAACAAGATTCTGCTTAAAACTATTTTTTATTAATCCTAAAATACCCAAATTAATTCCTATGGTTTGGCAATGTCAAAATAAAGTTGGGACAAAAAGAATCATATAAAATAATTTTTCTAACTCATGTTATAACAGATTTACTATTCGACTAAAACTAAATTAAAGCAATTTTAATTAATTTTAACATAGCTAAATATACTTTCTGAAACTATAGAAAATTTGCAAACCAACAAAAAATCACCTAAAAATATTAAACAGAATAAAAGATATGAATTTTTCAAAACAGAACTATTCATTAAAGCAGAAAACAAAAATAAATGAAAAAGGGCCTAATGGGCCTAACCTACACACCGAGCGTAAAATAAACTAAACGGGCCCTAGGGTTAAACTAGTCGGGCCGGGCTAAGTAAAATAAACCCTAACTTAAAAACTAAACCGGAACGAACCGGCTGGTTTTTATTAAAAGAAATACCCTTTCGGGGTTCTAATCTACACGTAGATTATGAATCAGACGGGGGTGATCTCGGTGACTCACCGGAGCTCGACGGCCGGCGGGGCGGCGGTGGCGAGTCTGCTGCCTCTCCGGTCGTCGGGAGGTCGGTGGAGTGGCTCGTGAAAGTGACGAGCTCTGGGAGGCGTTGGTGGAGTCGGTGGGGGTCGGGAGGGCTAGGCGGCGATGGCGACGCAAATGGCGGCAAGGGAGGTTCGGGTTCATGACGAGAGAGAGGAGGAGGGCTTCAAGAGGGGCGAGAGGCGGGAATGGGGTGCGGGGAGGGTTTAAGTAGGGGGCCTCGGCCTTGGCAAGGGGGGCGATCGGGAGATCGGCATCCGGATCTCATGAGATCCGCGATCGTGGGCGTGGCGTGGCGTCGGGCGGGGTTGAAGACGGGCGGGTCCACTGCAGAGAGAGAGAGAGAGGGTGATGCGGTCGGGCGACCGGCCGAACTGCTGGGCGAGGGTGGTGCGGTCGGTCTTGTTGGGCGGCTCATGGCTGGGCCGGCTCGGTGGGCTGGTGGTGGGTGGGGTATTTGGCTGGGCAGGGGGCTGGTGGCGCTTTGAGGGGGGTTTCTATTTTTTAAATTTATTTTTAAAATAAAACAAAAACAGAGATAACTTAATAAATATAAATATTTTATATAGGACATATATATACCAAAATGATCAGGGGAATATTCCCTATCATTTGAACATTTTTCCAAAGGCAAAATCCAAACTTTATAAAAATCCATTTTTTCCAATATTCAAATAAATCTTCAAGTTTGAATTCAAAACTTTTGGCATTGTTTCCTCTGATATTTTTGGAGTGTCATGTTTGCTCCTCTCATACTTTTGCTCAAGTATTTATCAGGCATAGTTTATGAAATGATTTCCACTTGCCATAGTTTGAATTCAAAATGAAAATTCAAAACTCTCCTGAAACTTCCAATGGCATTCAAATTCAAACAGGATGCATTAGATGCTTAGCTATAATTGTAAAACATTCCAAATAGGAAATTTGGGATGTTACAGCAAATCAAGCAAACTAAGGAAGGTACCTTTGTCTCACAAACAAAGTATACGAAAGATCTTTTCAAGAAGTTCAACATGTAAGAAAGCAAAGGTATCAAAACTCCCATGCCTACTAGTGGACAAATTGACTTGACTAAGGATGGCAATCTAGTTGACCAAAAGGTTTACCGTTTAGTGATTGGTTCATTGTTATATCTATGTGCATCCCGTCCTGATATTATGCTAAGTGTGTGCATGTCTGCACGATATCAAGCGGCTCCTAAAGAGTGTCATATTAAGGCCATGAAAAGGATAGTTAGATACTTAATTCCTACACCAAATTTTCGTATTTGGTATCCTAAGAGGTCATCTTTTGATCTTGTTGGCTAATGCGACTTGAACTATGCGGGTGATAAGGTTGATATGAAGTCCACTTGGGGGTACTTGTCAATTTCTTGGTAGATCTCTTGTGTGTTGGTCCTCCAAGAAACAAAACTCGGTATCCTTATCCACTGCCAAAGCGGAATATATTGTCGCCGGTTCATGTTGTGCTCAATTACTTTGGATGTCCCAAACTCTTAAAGATTATGGGATACATGTGAAACATGTTCCATTGCTTTGTGACAATCAGAGTGCAATTAAGATTGCTCATAATCAAGTGCAACATTCTTGAACTAAGCATATTGGAGTTCATCATCATGTCATTCGTGATCATGTTGGAAAAGGAGATATCAATCTTAAACATGTTTGTACCGATAAGAAATTGGCGGATATATTCACAAAACCACTTGATAAAAAGGTATTTTGTCGTTTGAGAGGTGAATTGAATATCATTGATGCTTCAAATTTGGAATAGAGATTCCTTTTGAAACATGCCAGGCATGAGCCTTGGTGACTAATCCTTGATATTTCTCTTATGATGATGATAATATGTCTTGGATATATATTTGCACCCTTGCTTGTTATCTAACGCGTGGTGGTACTTGGATGAGAATAAATCTATGAGACTGCAAGTCACTCACACTTTGAGCAATCTCCGCTTCACTAACTTCCTATGGTTTGATTGTTTAACTCAAGGAAGCACGAACTCTCTCAAAATATCCTTTGACTATTTCAATACATCAAACTCCAATTGGTATCAAGTTTCATGATTGTCAATTTGGATACACAAGTGATCTTCCTTGCACAACTAACCCATGTAGGAAGATGAACTTCAACTCCAAAGGGTGCTCCCAACTACATCAACCTTGAGCATCCAAAATTAGTTTAACTACATGATCAAGATGAACACCACAACCCAAGGTATGTCATTCCACCTTAGAGAAGTTTTACTCCAAGTCATGAGTTAAAGCAACTCAACAAGGTGTGAATACATCAAAATGCTTAAATGAAAAATGGCAACCCCATTTTGAGCTTAAACGATGAGTCTGAACTATGATCAAGTGATCTCACTTGACTCCTAACTCAATATACTCTAACATAGGTGACTATGTTGCCGACCATTTCTAGATGAACTTCTCTAGTGTTCTTGTGCCCCTTTTATTTCCTTTGCATGTTTCTTGCTAGAGTGTTTCCATTCTATTTTAAAAAAACTTCACCCAGATCTCCTTTTTGTTTTTCTCTATCTTTTATCTATGTATCTTTTGATAATTCATTGCAAATCCTTATGACAATTCCTTGAAAATCTTTGAGAGATTTCATTTGCCAAGTGAGCTGAGATGACAAATTTTCTTCTGTGTTGAACTCGGACTCACCGATCCAAGCCAATCGGCTATACCGAAATACAAGGATTCCTTGTACACAGTTCATCGGTACAACCGACATGGACTAACTCAGTCTAACCGATAAGCACCCTCAGTGGCTCTGCTATTTCGGAGTCACCGATGGAAACAGATCGGCGTCACCGATTTCACTGCTGAGAAAACATTTTGCCATTCTATATTGCCCTTTTTCTTCATCTCCACTCAATGATTCTTACCCTCTACCAGCATCTTAAGCTACATGCTGCTTTATAGTGTCTCTCAAGGACCACACCTACTTGACTCATATACTTGAAGTAGCCCTTCTTGGAAATTGATGTCAAAGGGGGGAGAGAACATCAAAGCTTATCAAATCACCAAGAGCACTTCTAGCTCTTATAAAAGATGCAGATTAACAAGAGGAGAGAAGTCACATGTCTTTAAGAGGGGAAAGACATGTTAGTATGATTGATTCTAGTTTTATCTATTTTCTCTTCTTTGCTTTGATTTTATCTCACCCTACTGAGGGAGTCCTGGATTAGGGGGTATCCGGACAGCCGGACTGTATACATCGTCCGGACTATTGAAGCGTGAAGATACAAGACTCAAGACTCCGTCCCGTGTCTGGATGGGACTCTCCTTTGCGTGGAAGACAAGCTTGGCGATCCGAATAATATATTTCCTTCCTTGTAACTGACTCCATGTAAACCCTATCCCTCTCCGGTGTCTATATAAACCGGAGACGATGGTCCTTAGAAGGCCGATCACAATTACAATCATACCATCATAGGCTAGCTTCTAGGGTTTAGCCTCTCCGATCTCGAGGTAGATCTACTCTTGTACTACTCATATCTTCAATATTAATCAAGCAGGAAGTAGGGTTTTACCTCCATCGAGAGGGCCCGAACCTGGGTAAACATTGTGTCCCTTGCTTCATGTTACCATCAGCCTAGATGCACAGATCGGGACCCCCTACCCGAGATCCACCGGTTTTGACACCGACATTGGTGCTTTCATTGAGAGTTCCTCTGTGTCGTCGCTGCAAGGCTCGATGTCTCGTCTCGTTGTCAAGGACGACATTACCTCTGGGGGAGCGCTGGCTGTAGGCCAAACTCTCCGACTTGGCGGCTTCATCATGGTTGCCCCATCAGCGGTTGCGCCGATGATGGCCTCTCGGGTCATCACGCATAACCTTCGCATAATTCAGAACTCGCCGAACAGATGGATCCGATAGAGCTCTCCTCCCTTAATGAGCTCTTGGATCGCATCGCCGCTTTGTGAGTCGCTACAGACTATGACCGGATCGGGCTTAAACCCGACCAAAGGGACATTAAATCCCCGCCGGCCACCCATGAGATAACGGTAGTGGAGGAACCACACACGGATTGCCCCTCAATTCTGAGGATGAATTATGTCCAGATCACCGAGCTCCTTGAGCCAGAGACCCGCCCAAGGGAATACATGACCCGGATCCCGGACTTAGAATCGGGCATTGGGCCGGAGAAATTGGGCAACACCCCGGATCCCGAGCTGTCGGGCTCGGAAGTTCCCATGCCCCTGGGTGCTAGAGCGGATCAGAATCCAGATTCAGCTATCCCCACCCACACGGACTTAAACCGTCTCTCCCATATCAGGCAAGAGCCCTAGGAGACAGTACATCGTTACTGGGCCAGATTCCTCCTTGTGCTAAACAAGGTCAAGGACTGCCGCGAGGAGGACGTAGTCTCAGTTTTCTGCAAAAACTACACGAACAAAGGAATCCTTAATGCTATAAGTCACCGTGACATAGTAGACTTTGCAGACTTGGCTACCATAGTACAGGAGTACTGTGCGATGGGAAGCGCCTGGAAGACCCAAAAAGAATTTTGGGATAGTCCGGCTCTCACCAAAACCTTTGTCCGAACTAAACGGGCGAACTCTCGTAAGTCGACCGATCAAACCCCCAAGAAACCAAAGCCCACCCCAGGGCGGGGAACCGTATTGGAAGGATGGCTCAATGGGCCACGTAAACTCCACAGTACTCCGGACACAACGCCAACTCATAGCCTTAGGGCATGTTGGATACTCCGGCAGGTCACAAAAAGTGGCGAGGACCTTCTTGCAAGCCATAAAGCAGAACAACATCCCGCCACTGAACACAATACGGTACTAACAGTCTTATAGACTTTTGCCTCAAACAATAGGCGCAAGCAAGCTCATCGAAGCTCCGCTGAAATCTGTCGTGTGGCAAAAATAAACCCATGGGAGGACACTGCTATAACTTTCAATGCCAGTGATGAACCTCGATTCCAGACTGTCCAGGCACCGGCCGCTCTGGTCCTTAGCCCAATCATGGACGGCTTTCGGCTCACTAAAGTACTCATGGACGGCGGAAGCGGATTAAAATTGATCTATGTGGAAACACTCAACAAGATGGAAATTTATAAAAGCCGCATTGAACAAAGCGGCACAACCTTCAGGGGAATTATCCCTAGTCGGCAAGCGCGGTGTGCAGGAAAAATCACACTTGATGTGGTATTCGGCACCCCGGAGAATTATAGGTCCGAAGAAATCACATTCCAAGTGGCTCCTTTTAGCAGCGGATACCATGCCCTTCTAGGGCGGGACGTGTTCACAAGCTTTCAAGCTATACCCCATTACGGGTACATGAAGCTAAAAATGCCCGGACCCAATGGAATCATCACTTTCGCTAGTGATCTGGACGTCGCACTTCGCACCGAAAACAAGACCGCGGCATTAGCCCTGGAAGCATTATCCGAAGCCCTAGCGGCCGAAGAACTAACTACACTTAGATCAAATGTGGACAGGGACGACGTGATACTCGACAAGCGACCCAAGTCCACCTCATTTAAACCCGCACACGAGATAGTCAAATTCCAAGTCCATCCAACGGACCGCATGAAGACAACTTCCATGGGGACACGGTTGAGCCCCGCAATGGATGCCGCACTGCGAGACTTATTACGCGAGAATTGGGACATTTTCGCCTGGCACCCATCGGACATGTCGGGCATCCCACGCAGATTGGCCGAACACAGCCTCAATATACTAAAAGGCTACAAACTGGTCAAGCAGACTCTAAGGCGGTTCTCAGAGCCCAAACGGCAAGCCATGGGGAAAGAGCTAGCCAAACTACTAGAGGCTGGATTCATCAGAGATATGAAGCATCTGGATTGGCTGGCAAATCTGGTAATGGTACCAAAGAAGGACAGATCCTGGCGCCTATGTGTCGACTTTAAAGACAACAACAAGGCTTGCCCCAAAGATCTCTTTCCCCTCCCTCGCATCGATCAAATCATCGATGCCACAGCAGGACACGACTCGCTGTGTTTCCTCGACGCATACTGTGGATACCATCAAATAAAAACGGCAGAGTCTGACCAAGCTGCAACATCTTTCATAACGCCATATGGCCCTTTTTGCTTCAACACTATGCCTTTCGGGCTCAAGAATGCCGGCGCAACCTATCAACGCATGATTCAAACATGCCTGGAAAAGCAAATCGGCAAAACAGTGGAGGCATACGTGGACGACGTGGTCATAAAAACAAGACACGTCGAAACACTAATAGATGACTTGAGGCTTACATTCGATAACCTCCGGACATACGACATCAAGCTGAACCCGGAAAAATGCGTTTTCGGCGTCCCCTCGGGGAAACTGCTGGGCTTCATTGTTTCCAATAGAGGAATTGAAGCGAATCCGGCAAAAATCCGAGCTCTGTCGCAGTTGGCTATACCAACAGACCTCAAGCACATCCAAAAACTGGCTGGATGCGTGGCCGCTTTAGCCTATTTATCTCCAGGTTAGGAGAAAAGGCATTACCTCTTTACTGCCTTCTCCGGCGCACCGAACACTTCGTGTGGATGGATGCAGCCGCGTCCGGACTGGATGAAATAAAGACCTTATTGGCCAGTAATCCAGTCCTAACAGCGCCAAATATCGGCGAACATATGCTGCTGTATATAACCGCAACACATCAAGTTGTAAGCGCAGTGCTCGTCATCGAACGAGAGGTTGACAGATACAAATTCCCACTCCAGAAGCCGGTTTATTACGTATCCACGGTCCTCACCCCATGCAAATCCCGATACCCACACTATCAAAAAATAGCATACGCGGTCTTCATGGCATCCCGGAAGCTACGACACTACTTTCAAGAGTGTTCGATTACGGTGGCCTCCGAAGTACCACTCAATGACATAATAAATAACTGCGACGCTACGGGCCGGATTGCTAAATGGGCCATCGAACTCCTTCCGTTCGACATAACATACAAACCACGGCGGGCCATTAAGTCATAATCTTGGCTGACTTTGTCGCCGAATGGATGAAGCGAACTCCCTAAAGAGCACGCGCGTATTTTAACCGGATCATGCACTTCGACGGCTCTAAAATGCTGGACGGATTGGGAGCAGGTGTAGTCTGACGCTCTCCACGGAGACACGATCCAATCGTCCTCCAAATATTATACAGACTCCAACAATGCGGCGAATATGAGGCTCATTGCATGGTCTCCGGATGGCGGTCTCTATGGGCATTCAACGCCTGGAAGTGCGCGGGGATTCAAACCTCGCAATATCACAAATCAACGGAGGCTTTGACGCCAAGGATCCAAAAATGGCGGCCTACCGTAATGTCGTCCTCAAAATGTCAGCTCGGTTCGAGGGGCTCGAATTCCACCATGTGGCTCAAGAAAACAACCAAGCGGCGGACGTCCTCGCCCGCATCGGTGCTAAACGCGACCCTGTCCCACCTAACATATTCGTCGAAAGGCTGTTCAAGCCATCCGTAGTATGGGAAGGGGAGTCCGGCAATACTAGCACGGATCCGAACACACCTCCAGATTCTGAACTATCAGACATAATCGGAGGCTCCACCACCGAAATAACATCTTCGGCCCATGAAATCATGGTTGTAATCGCCCCTCGGACCGAGCCTTTCTTGGCCTACCTAAATAGGCAGGAGCTCCCCGAAGACCAAAATGAAGCACGCTGCATCGTCCGGCGTTCTAAAGCTTACAAAGTCCATGAAGGGCAACTCTACAAGAAAAGTGCGATCGGAGTGCTCCGAAGATGCATCTCCGAAGAGGAAGGGCGGCAGCTCTTGGCTGAAATCAATGCTGGACTGGGCAGACACCAAGCCGCGGCTCGAGCACTAGTCAGCAAAGCCTTCCATACAGGCTTCTATTGGCCGACGGCCCGAGCAGACGCACAGGACCTGGTCCAACGCTGCGTCGGTTGCCAGCTCTTTGCCAATCAGAGTCATATGCCCCCTACCGCTCTCCAAACAATCCCCATAACTTGGCCCTTTGCATCTGGGGGCTAGACATGGTCGGACCCCTTAAAGGGGGGAGCCATAATAAAAAATACTTGTTGGTCATGGTGGACAAGTTCACCAAATGGATAGAAGCCAAACCTGTCGAAACGGCCGAATCTGGACCAGTAACAGACTTCATATTCAGGGTCGTACACCGATATGGCGTCCCCCACAGCATCATCACTGATAATGGCTCCAATTTCACAGCCGATGAAGTGAAAAATTGGTGCGGCAAAATGGGCATTAAGCTCAAATACGCTTTCGTCTACCATCCCCAAACAAACGGCCAGGTCGAACGGGTAAACGGTCTCATCATGAGCAGCATCAAACCCAGACTAGTGCGATCCTTGACAGAGTCAGATACGCACTGGGTTGAGGAGCTCGACTCTGTACTCTGGGGGCTGCGGACCACGCCAAATCGCACCACCGGATATACACCATTTTTTATGGTGTACGGCGTGGAAGCAGTACTACCCTGCGACATAATACATGATTCGCCACGCGTACGCATGTACAAAGAGAAGGAAGCCGAGTTAGATTGGCAGGATGACTTGCATGCCCTGGAGGAGGAGCGCGACGTCGCAAAAGCCCGCTCCGCATTCTATCAACAGCAGGCTCGACGATACCAAAGCAAAGAAGTGCGGGCCAAAACTTATAATACTGGCGAGCTCGTTCTACGCCTACCGGAGAAGAAGAAGGACAAGCTCAAACCCAAGTGGGAAGGTCCCTTCGTCATTGACAAAGTTCTCACCGGCGGAGCGTGCCGCTTACGTAATGCATCGGATAACAGACTCGAGCAGAACCCATGGAATGCGGCCAGACTCCGGAGATTCTACGCCTAGCGCTGAACTATGTGTTCGTCTCCTTATCCCCTCTTTTTTAATTATGCTCCCTCCCTTTTCCTTTCTCGACCTTTTTTCTCTTCACACAAAGTATTTAATACAGTACGGACTCCCGGATCCTTCCGGCTGTACTATGTGTGTAAGTAATACCTGGGGGCTTCCTATACGGAAGCTAAAAATAATTACTCTAATGGCTTTTTGCCCATCACATATGCGTTTCTTTTTCCATATGTGCCTTTTCTTCACCATTATATGCACCGATATGACTTAATATGTGGCCAAGCTGGGTTGCCTGGCTCTTGTGTTTATGCCCTACGTTCCCGTTAATTCGGCTAGGGCATAAGGGGAGCACCTCTGCGATTGTTACTGTCGGTTCAGCCGGATGTGTACCTCAGACTGGGTGAAGCCGAAAGCTAGTTTCCTTAAGAGAATATTTGGTCGGTGAACAAAAGATGTATTCGCTTATTACAATGTCAATCCCCAGAAGTTTTGTATCCTGCGCCCTTGTTCGCAGTCCAGACATGTGCATAGTCGCATGTGTACCCAAGGAAAGGAACCCCTAACGGAACTATTCTCCATGGAAGATGTTTCTTACTATCCATGTAATATAACATAACTAGTTGGGTACTTGTCATTCAAGCACTTATGACCCCTATGCGGTGTCCACGCATACCCCAGTTCGTATAACTGAGTGGGTATTGGACACACCCCGGACTATAGGATCCGGGGCTGAAGCTTAAAAGGTCCGCCATGACAAATGATTTTAATCCGCTAGGGACTACTTATGTCCATTGAATTACACAGTCACTTGGACTAACTATATTCCACCTCTATACCATCCAACAGGCTATCTAGCTTACAATCCCGTTGAGAATACTTTGCGGCTAACGCTGCCTGGTCATATACCAGACTCACGGGAATTTCTTGCCCATCTGGCCCCGTCGGTCCGACTTCGGCCATATGGTTCGGGTCCAGCTTGGTGTAGCGCGTCTTCACCATAGCCCAGGCTTCTCTTGCACCTTGCCGGCAGGCTGACATCTTCCACAATCGGAAGCGCCACTGTGCTCCTTGAAGCATATCCACAAGCTCCCCCATGCCATTTGGTAGGAGGCTTGATGGCCACAAGGCCTGAGCAACGCCCTGCATCACCTGCCGAGCTCGCTCATGCAGTTGTAAGAGGTCTTGTAGTAAATTGCCTGCAGATGAGGGCATCTCCTCCTCAGGGCGACCCGTTAACATTCCTACAAGAAAAACCTTTCAATATACTTCTGCGCCGAACTATACTACAGTTCGTCTAGGCACTTACCGTAAATGCCACGTCGAAGCCTTTTGTTCTCCTTCACGGAGTCCGCCAGCTGAGCGCGGAGATCTTTTAACTCCACGCCCAGCTGGACTTTGGCATCCTGAAGATTGTTCTTCTCCTGCCTAACTTGCGTAAGAATGCGCTCGCCAGCCTTCAGCTACCTTTTGAGATGTGATTCGTCATCTCTTACGCCCTCCGGATTCACCCCGGGATTGTGTGCAGAATTTTCTGTTAGACTTGTCATATCAGCCATTTACTAACTGGTGCATCTTCGTACAATTGGGACAACTGTTGCAGATGAGGGCTTTTGGGATTCCTCTAACTTGGCAATCGGCCCTCACTCGGCCTTGCACTCCTCCGACTCCCGAGACAATTGCTCATTCTTATCTACAAGGACACTGCATAAATTGATCCTTAAAATAGTTGTTCCAACGTTTCAAGTCTCGTGGGCTACTGCTACACATGCTTATCAAATTTTCTTACCAGATATCTTTGGCATACTAGTCCGTCGCCGGGCAAGCCCGCCTTGAGCAGCTCGGATGTATCGTCTCCCAATTGAAGGCGTTAAATGCCTCTTGGAAAAGATGTTGTTTCGGCACGGCCCGTCGGGCGCGGGTGATTCATGGCGCTCTCTACTTCGGAATTCATGGCTGAGAGCATATCCGCATTCTCTGTTGGAGAACTATGCAGCAGCGGCCCCACTCCCGCCTCCGCTCTCGAAGCCAGTTTTGGAATCCGGCTGGTGGAGGCGTGGTTGGCAGGATCCCCAGATATAGTCCGGCTGCTACTCTTCCTGCCAGGACACAAAGGGTGCTGTCATACTTCAAAAATACCATAATCACAGCACAGGTTTTTGCCTTACCTCTGTAGCGGCGAGTCGACCCTTACCGCCTTCCTCTTAAGCCTGCCCGATCCGGACGCCCTTGGCCGACGAGTCCCTAGGGGCTCGGTCCCATGCTCCGACCGTCGTCTCTGCAAAAACACGACACTTCAAGGGTAAGGCATGACATCTGAAGGGGGTCCTCTTCGGAGGATAGGGTTTTTCGGCTTGGCTTACGTGCGACGTAGGCAGCGGTCTGGGATAGTCGGCAATAATGGCCACTGAGGCGCCATCGCAGCTTGCTTGATAAAATATCCCGTTGACAAGCTCCACAGTAATATACGGATCTTCTTCGGGTCCTGGATCTAGGGCCCTTCCGGGGTCCTCTAGCTGTGGGGAGGGGCTGGAGATTCCTTCTATGGCCCTCCTCAGTTCCTGCTCGGGAATATCGAGGCAGATAATCTTAGCGAAGAACGCCACAATAAGTGAAGCGGGGAAAGGATTGACGACTTACCCAGTTTGGGGGGTTGTACATGGAGAATCCATCTCGCGGTTTGATGTGAAGGAATTCTTCCTCTTCCCCTTTGTATAAATCGGACAATATCCTTGCCAGAGCAGTGGCGGAGTCAGGACCCTTACGGCCACAGCTGGTGGCATCATCTTCCCCGGTGAAGTGCCACATGGGCTTCCCCCGATATTGAAGCGGTTGCATTCCCCGTATTATGCATATTGCCATAACCTCGACTATCGTCAATCCGGATTTGGCCAGTAACTTTATCCTGCTCATCAGGTAATGTATTTCCCTAGTATCCTCCTCTTGGGGGCCTTGGGGGTGCCAGCTTAGACGTGCCCTCAGAGGGGCATTACTGAACTCGGGGAGACCTGTCTAGACTGGATCCGGAAGGGGAACATCGTCAATGTAGGACCACTCTGAAGGCCAGTTCTCTGGTGCCTTCTTGGGAGTGCCAGATAGGTATCCGGTCTCGGCAATGCGCCATACTTCGGCCCCGCCCACCTGACATGGGGATTCTCCCTGGTTGCGGGGGACAAGTCAGAACAACTTCTCCCATAACCCGAAGTGAGGCTCGCAGTCTAAAAATAGCTCACAAAGGGCAACGTATCCTGCTATATGTAGTATATAGGCAGGGGTAAAGTTGTGAAATTGGAGGCCGTAGAACTCCAGGAGCCCGCGAAGGAATGGGTGGATGGGAAACCAGACGCCCCTTAGCAGATGCGGGATGAGGCATATTCGCTCCTATGGAGATGGATTAGGAGATCCCTCCGCCTGTTCCCCACCGTTATAGGTGGCTATCCCGGCTCGGACGGGGACCATGAACGCCGGTGGGAGAACCCTTGTTTCGTAACTTGGTCAAACGGCTATGGGGAACTGAACACTCTTCCCAGTCCCCCAGCTTGGAGCGAGGAGAGCGAGCAGAGGAGCTGCGACGACCGGCCATGTTGGAATGGTTTTTCCGGAGCACTCTGTTGGATGCTTACTCGAGGGGGGAGAGTGAGGTCTGGATCTGAGGATTTCCGTCTCTTCAAATAGACGGTCAGCCCAAAAGGTTGGTGGTGGGAAATGCGAAAATGCTTCGGCTCCTCGCACTCGTTCGACACGTGTAGATGGTCATTATTGAAGCACTGAAGCCGAGGAGTACAACATTGATGGGATGCCAGACACTATTCGTCGTCACAGATACTTTGGAGTATTCGGAGATGGAACCCGCCTTGCAATGCCGAAGACAAGACTGCGCGCCGGACTCATCGTCATTGAAAGCCTGGTTCAGGGGCTACTGAGGGAGTCCTGGATTAGGGGGTATCCAGACAGCCGGACTGTATACATCGTCCGGACTATTGAAGCGTGAAGATACAAGACTCAAGACTCCGTCCTGTGTCCGAATGGGACTCTCCTTTGCGTGGAAGACAAGCTTGGTGATCCGGATAATATATTTCCTTCCTTATAACCGACTTCATGTAAACCCTAGCCCTCTCTGGTGTCTATATAAACCGGAGAGGATGGTCCTTAGAAGGCCGATCACAATTACAATCATACCATCATAGGCTAGCTTCTAGGGTTTAGCCTCTCCGATCTCGTGGTAGATCTACTCTTGTACTACTCATATCTTCAATATTAATCAAGCAGGAAGTAGGGTTTTACCTCCATCGAGAGGGCCCGAACCTGGGTAAACATTGTGTCCCTTGCTTCCTGTTACCATCAGCCTAGACGCACAGGTCGGGACCCCCTACCCGAGATCCGCCAGTTTTGACACCGACACCTACCTTCTCCCATTATCCAATTCAGGGGGAGAAAGAGTCTATGTTTAACTTCAGGGGAGAAAAATCCTTGGAACTTATTGCAAATCTTTAAATCTTTGGGGATATGTCTATATCTAAATGAAGTACTCACTCACTACATGTGATCCCAGTCTTGGTAGTCTTGTGGATCTTGAAATTATTTTGTTTGGAGTGTTCTTGTGTTATCTAACTTTGTTTTCTCAAGCCCACTCCTTCAAAAGCCAGGTCAAAACCACAAGGTAAGTATATGCATCACACTCATGTGCATGATGATCCCTTGTTGCTGCACATATTGTTTGCAAGAGGGATACATAAACATGAAGGTACATCTCTTAGCCATATCATTTGCTCTGATGCATATAGCCAAGATACATGTAACACATTTTCTACTTTTTCATGCTATGCACTCACATGTTCTTCCATCTTATCTTTATATGATTGCATACATGTATGGGGAGCTTATTTTTGTTACATGTCTTTCCAAAGCTTTGTTTACTATTGTTTATATCATCTACTTAAAGCTTTGATGTATGTTGTATCAATTACCAAAAAGGGGGAGACTGAAAGCACAAGTGCTCCCTGGGTGATTTTGGAAATTAATGTTAACATATCTTCTGTTGGACTAATGCTTCTATCTAGTGTATTTCAGACAAATTCAACAATGGCGTGGAAACGACAAGAGGATGTGGAACCCCCTCAAATTGCTAAGGACATGCATTGGCAAAAGCTCAAGACTCTTCATTTCCATCTTAATGATCCAAGATCACATTGAGTCCATAGGAAAACCAATACTATTAAAAGGGGATGAGGTGTTGCTTAATGGCTTGCTTGCTCAAATTCTTAGTGATATTGCTCCAAAACCCTCAACCACTTTCTCCATCCAAATATGTCAAAACCCTAAACTCCAACTCGATCCCATTGATTTTTTTTCTATCCGGCGCCACCAAGTTCATATGACATAGCCACTGCCAGAAACCCTAGCAATTCGGTTTCACTGATACGGGTCTCGGTCTCACCGAGATGGCCTTGCCAATGCTCTATGACTTGTTGCATTTATTTCGGTCTCATCGAGTTATGCAATCGGTCTCACCGAGTTGGCTTGACATTCTATCTGTTGCTTATTGCTACACTTCGGTCTCACCGAGTTGATGCAATCGGCACCACCAAGTTGATCTTTGCCCTAAGCCGTAGCACATCATAGAGTTGCTAGAATGGTCTAAGAATGAATTATCGACCATTAACTTCAAAGCAATAGAGTTGCTAGAAGTTTTGAAGTCGCACATCATAGTTCAATTGTCGGTTTTCCGGTTAGAAGGGGACGAAGGAATGAACGGATATGGCAAGAAGTATCACCTGTATCAAGAATTCTTAAGAGGTGGTGAAATTCTCACGACATTCCTGACATAAAAGATGGTAATACTCCAAGGTAGAGCATAACATAAGTCGAATAGCAAGGAACTCAAGGTACAATACAAAACTAGAACAAGTTTAGTGTTGCAGAAATGCAAGAATGTTGTTGATGTTAACACAATCATCAAGGGGGAAAGGATGATATCTCTCATCATGGATTCGATTGATATTCTGGAAACATTTGTCGAGAGATTTCATGAAGATGTAATCGATTGGCGATGACATCAAATTTAAGGAATGATGAAGCGAAATGTTATTATAACCATGGGTATGACACAAACCCGAAATCAAGTTTTCTGTTCAAGGAGAAATGATATGACGAGGAAGATCGACTTAAGATTAGCTCATCATCGAGAGTTGTGCTCCGGGAATAAGGGCCAAGTAGTACAGTTAAAATCAACACGATAATGATATAGCCAATCAGGCTAGGAATGACGTGATCGGGTACAAACTCATAAGTAAAGAAGATTGCTAAGAGTTGTTTAATCACAGTGCGGACTCGATTCAGTTATTGGTGTTTTTGAGTGTTTAAAAACTCGGAGCCCGTGAAAAATTGGAATCAGTGAGGATGTAGTACTGGATGAAGAACTCATACGAGGTTATGCAGTTCCGTGATAATCTTGAGCTAACAGGGGGTAATACTTGACGACAGATCAAAATAGAGGTTGGACTGGGGTATTGCTCTGCAGAAGACAAGGGCTTAAACTTGCACGAGAAATGATATTTAAAGGAGAACATGGTCGGAACCACGATTGCAAAAGGCCAGATCCCAGATATAAGATGAACTTATACCAAGGGAATAATTAATTTAAGAGAGGCTTTAATGATAAAATCTACATTGTGTCCATGGGCATGAACACAAAGTTCAAGGTCGACTCCCACTTCTCCAATGCATAACCTATCATTCACTTCTCATTTCCGATGGAGTTGTAGTGTTGAAATTTTATCTGGTAAATCACCAGGAGAGTATGACTCTTGAAAAAATTTGGGTTCACACGGTTTAGAGAAGGCATATGTTCAACCCATAGGGACTTCTTAGAAACATATACCCCAAGTTTCAAGAGTAAATACCACCAGCTCGAAGGCAGAGCATGGTTGGCCAAATTAGAGAATAGGATTTACCAAATGGCATTATGTATCAGGGAAAGAACTTCTTGAGGTTTTTGTATACAAAGGACACTGTCGGATGATAATTCAACAAAGGATCTAACAATCCATAACGGGGCTGATGTGAGTATTGGTACTCCATCAAAAGGAGAAAGAATGCCAAAGCATCAATTTATTGAATTATCTGAATGACACGAGGTTAATTACAAAGGAATTGTGAGTTCCAAATCCGAAGATCAGAAGCAATCATTCTGATAAAAAATGAATAAGTTCAATAGACTTAGAAGCACAGCCGATCAAGGCATTGATTGGCAGGAACCAGCTCATATCCAAATGACGTCTCAGCCGGAAGGATAATCCTAGGATTCGACTGATGATTGTGAACATTCGCAACTTACTGAATCAATGGACTCAAAAATGATAGTGACATAGGATGCCAATAAGATTACTATACTTATTGGATTAACCATAATGCAAGGAAGCAAGAATTTCAAGAGAAATAAGTTGCTGAGGATTTTCAAAAGATCGAATAGTATTTTTGAAGATCCTTGTGAAAACACATGAACAACAAGTGATGAGCGGATACTCGTTATGTGCAAGGAATTATCCGTAGGGGTATTAATGCGGAAAAGAGATGCAAAGCGGTGGGCACAAAGGATTCTCGAAACATCAGAGAATTTTTTAGGGTATCAATTAATAACAGGGACAACTGGGAATGAAGGTATGAACGACAAGTGTAAGCAGTTACCCATAAGGATTTATCGGTGGTCGGGAATTGCAAAAGCAACGGGCATAAGGTCTCGAGAGAATATCAGAAGGTATCTTTGGAATCCTTCTGTGCACCAAGTAATCATCTGGACTGAAGAGGCTCTTCGGGAGAAAGTATTATCGAGAACCTAGAGTCAGAGTTAGTAAAAATCGTTTAACCCGAATAGAAGAGAGATCAGATTCCCAGAGTACAAATCAAGGATTAAAATATCCTAATACCACCCAATGGCGATGTGGGCCCGTAAGCCACACATCCATGTTAGTAAAAGTTTTGCAATGGCTAGACTCAATTTCGGCCAAGGAGTTTGGAAGGGGGGATTCCTACAGGCAGTCGGCTCTGATACCAACTTGTGACGCCCCTGATTCAATCATACACTAATCATACACGCAAACGTGTACGATCAAGATCAGGGACTCACGGGAAGATATCACGACACAACTCTAAAAATAAATTAAGTCATACAAGCATCATAATACAAGCCAGGGGCCTCAAGGGCTTGAATACAAGTTCTCGATCATAGACGAGTCAGCGGAAGCAAAATATCTAAGTACAGACATAAGTTAAACAAATTTGCCTTAAGAAGGCTAGCACAAACTGGGATACAGATCAAAAGAGGTACATGCCTCCTGCCTGGGATCCTCCTTAACTACTCCTAGTCATCGTCAGCGGCCTGCACGTAGTAGTAGGCACCTCTGGTGTAGTAGGAGTCGTCGTCGATGGTGGCTCGAGGGAGAAAAGGGAAAAGAGGGAGAAAAGCAATCGTGAGTACTCATCCAAAGTACTCGCAAGCAAGGATCTACACTACATATGCATGTGTATCAGTGTAAAGGGGGCAATATCGGTGGACTGGACTGCAGAAAGCCAGAATAAGAGGGGGATAGCTAGTCCTGTCGAAGACTACGCTTCTGGCAACCTTCATCTTGCAGCATGTACAAGAGAGTAGATGGTAAGTTCACCAAGTATCATCGCATAGCATAATCCTACCCGGCGATCCCCTCCTCGTCGCCCTGTTAGAGAGCGATCACCGGGTAATATCTGGCACTTGGAAGGGTGTGTTTTATTAAGTAGCCGGTTCTAATTGTCATAAGGTCAAGGTACAACTCCACGTCGTCCTGTTACCGAAGATCACGGCTATTCGAATAGATAAACTTCCCTGCAGGGGTGCACCACATAACCCATCACGCTCGATCCTATTTGGCCGGACACACTTTCCTGGGTCATGCCCGGCCTCGAAAGATCAACACGTCGCAGCCCTACCTAGGAACAACAGAGAGGTCAGCACACTGGTCTAAATCTTATGGCGCAGGGGTCTAGGCCCATCGCCCATTGCACACCTGCATGTTGCATGGGCGGTCGGAAGCAGAACTAGCCCCCTTAATACAAGAGCAGGCTTACGTTCCAATCTGGCGTGTGCCGCTCAGTCGCTGACGTCACGAAGGCTTCGGCTGATACCACGACGTCGAGTGCCCATAACTGTTCCCGCGTAGTTGGTTAGTGCGTATAGGCCAGTGGCCAGACTCAGATCAAATACCAAGATCTCGTTAAGCGTGTTAAGTATCCGCGAATGCCGACCAAGGCCAGGCCAACCTCTCTCCTAGGTGGTCTCAACCTGCCCTGTCGCTCTGCCACAAAGTAACAGTCGGGGGCCATCGGGAACCCAGGCCCACCTCTACCGGGATGGAGCCACCTACCCCTTCAGCCCCCATCTCCGAACAGTATCATAAGTAATGTAACAGTATAAAGTATATAGCATATGCCCGTGATCACCTCCCGAAGTGATCACGGCCCAGTAGTATAGCATGGCTGACGGACAAGAGTGTAGGGCCACTGATGGAACACTAGCATCCTATACTAAGCATTGGGATAGCAGGTAAAGGTATCAACAATTGTAGCAACAATGACAGGCTATGCAGCAGAATAGGATTAACTGAAAGAAGTAACATGCTACACTACTCTAATGCAAGCAGTAGAGAGAAAGAATAGGCGATATCTGGTGATCAAAGGGGGGGGGGGGCTTGCCTGGTTGCTCTGGCAAGAGAAGGGTTCATCGTCGATGTAGTTGATCACAGGGGTACCGGCAGCAGTCTCGGGGTCTACCGGAAAGAATTAACGGAGGGGGAACATAAAAAATAACAGAGCAATCAAAGCATCACAAGGCATAACATGGCAATACGGGTGCTAGAGGCGACCTAACGCAGTAGGAGGTGATACCGACGAAGGGGGGAAACATCCGGGAAAGTATCGCCGGTGTTTCACGTTTTCGAACAAATGAAATGGAGGGGGAAAGTTGCGTGTTTGCTATGCTAGGGATGTGTGGCGGACGAACGGGCTGCTTATTCGCATTCATCTCGTCGTTCTGAGCAACTTTCATGTACAAAGTATTTTCATTCGAGTTACGGATTATTTTATATTAATTTTCAAATTTTAATACATTCAGGGATTTTATGATTTAAATTAATTTGAATTTAAACAATGGGATATTCTTTTATACCTAGCAGCAGCTAGCTGCTGAGCATGACAAGTGGGGTCCAGAGGCTGAGTCAGCATGCACAATCAGTAAGTCAAAAGTCAATGTTAAGCAGTTAAACAGGGGGTGGGACCTAGGTGTCATAGGAGGTTTTATTAACAACAGTTTTAATTAGCTAGTTTAACAAGGCCCACTTGTCAGTGGGATATTAGGTAGGGGGGTTAGGTTAGTGCCTAATTAACAGGGACGAGCCCACCCGCTGGTTTTAACCAGCGCCTTGCCGGCGGTGGCGCATGAGGTGACGGGCTCACGGACTCATGCTCCAGCGACCATTTGGTCACCCGAGTCGGTTACGGGAGACGGGCATAACGCGAGTCGAGGAGAGTCGATGAGTGAGGGGTGGCGGAGTGATGGCTACAGCGACTGACGAGCGGCGGTGGCGGCGGAGCTGCGTCGGGGAGTCGCAGGAAGGCGGAGCTAGCGGGGCGTGGAGGCGAGGTCCGACGCTGGCGGAGCGCGCGGCGATCTGGAAAGGCACGACGACGGCAAGCAGCGACGCAACAGCAGTCGATGGAGGCGGGCACGACCAGGGGGGTAAGAGCAGGCCAGCAGGGCACCATAGCGGGGTGGAGGGGATGCAGGCAGCGCCGGTCGCGGCTGGGCAAAGGTGGGGCGCGGCAGAGCCAGGGTAGCGGGAGGGGAAGCAGCTCGCAGGGGTGAGCAGGACGAGCGGGCAAGCTCAATGTGGCAGTGGGCGCAGCGCACGGCCGGGGCGCGGTCAAGCAGGAGAGGAGTGCATGGGGTACGGGGACGACGGTGGTGGTGAAGCCAAGGCGAGCGGGGAGCATGTCGGATAGGGACAGCGTCCGGCGGCGGCCACAGGCGGTGCACAGCGACGGGAGCAGGGGAGAAGGGAGGGGAATGAACGAAGGAGCTCACCGGGCCCTGTAGGTGTGCAACAGTGAGCTCGTGGGAGGCTTGAAGAAGACGGACGGCGGCGGCGATCCACGGTGGCCGAGGGCGTTGTCGGTGTCAAAACCGGCGGATCTCGGGTAGGGGGTCCCGAACTGTGCATCTAGGCGGATGGTAACAGGAGATTGGGACACGATGTTTTTACCCAGGTTCGGGCCCTCTCGATGGAGGTAAAACCCTACTCCTACTTGATTAATATTGATGATATGGGTAGTACAACAAAGAGATCTACCACGAGATCGAGAGGCTAAACCCTAGAAGCTAGCCTATGGTATGATTGTTTTTCATCCCACAGACTAAAACCCTCCGGTTTATATAGACACCGGAGAGGGCTAGGGTTACAGTAGTCGGTTACAATGGGAGGAGATCTACATATCCAGACGCCAAGCTTGCCTTCCATGCCAATGAAAGTTCCATCCGGACACGGGACGAAGTCTTCAATCTTGTATCTTCATAGTCCAGAGTCCAGCCAAAGGTTATAGTCCGCCATCCGGACACCCCTAATCCAGACTCCTCAAGAGCTCCCGAACCAGGCTTCAATGACGACGAGTCCGGCGCGCAGATTGTCTTCGCATTGCAAGGCGGGTTCCTCCTCGAATACTTCATAGAAGATCTTGAACACAAGGATAGTGTCCGCTCGCAAAACAAGTTCCACATACCACCGTAGAGAGAATAATATTTGCACAAATCTAATCTGCCGACGTCATTATTCGAATCGTTTTACTGTCCCACCTCAGCGCGTTTAGCGCGGCGGTTTCCTTGGCACGTCCTGTTGGAGCAGAGATCATGTCCCCTTTTTCCAGGATTCTCATCAATACGGGCGTGGGTAACCCAATCGTGCCTGTTGGTATGTCTCTTCTATCGAAGGTGAGTCCTAGACGGTCACGGGGAGGGCTCTTGGTATTCAACCTTTTTATAAAGAGACCAAGGCTCGACTCCTTTCTTTCAATCTCAATCGAATCCGCCTCTCACCTTGAGTTCCCACACCGAAAGCTCCAGATTCAGGCGCTTCGGACCTTCGATGATGTCCGGTTCCGACCTTCAAGGCCGGTGGATGCCTTCCTGCGTTACGGAAGAAGACGTGCTAAAGCTAAGAGATGCCAGGTATCTAACCGGTGAAATCTCGCATAGGCTGCCTGCTCAAGGGCAGGTTATTCCCACTCCCAAGCTTTGGCGAGGCGTGGTGTTCGCGTCTCACTTCCTTCGTGGGCTAGGCTTCCGACGGACCCCTTCGTGAGGGGGCTCCTGTTTTATTATGGGCTGGAATTTCACGACTTGGCTCCGGAGTCCATCCTCCACATCTCATCATTCATTGTCGTGTGCGAAGCCTTCCTCCATATTACTCCTCACTTCGGATTGTGGCTTAAGACCTTCAAAGTAGAGCCGAAGATGATCGAGGGGCAGCACGCGGAGTGCGGAAGTGCTGTTATAAGCAAGAATGCCGACGCTCCATGGCCCGAGGGCTCTTTTCAAGAGGAGTTCAGCTTATGGCAACGAGAGTGGTTTTATATCACAGCTCCCACGGGCACCAAGTGGGTGGCACCACCTGCCTTTTGCTCGGGTCCCCCGCCACAGCTAGTGTCATGGGTCAATAAAGGGTTTGACTGGGGGCCGTCCAAGGATGTGCCCTTGTTGCAGGGCCGCATTCGAGATCTCCTAGAAAGAGACATCAATCTGGTCGTAGTGACGCAGGTCATGTTGATTCGCCGCACCCTGCCCTGCAAACGTCGCCCCCTCCGCCTGTGGGAGTTTAATCCGGAGGGACCACGAGCCCTCCAACATTTTACGGGCGTGACGCCCATGGAGATGTACAAATTGTTCTTCGGATCACAAGCAATGTGTCTGGACTCGAGTACTGCAATTGCCCGGATACTCAAGTACTGTACCCGGACACGCTATCCGTATATTTATTATAAAATTGCCCTTAAAAGAGATGTTTCTTCAATAGGAGTGGATTGCGAAAGCAAAGACAATCAGGTGTCCGCCCCCCCGAGACCACGCGGATCCGTGTTAACCAGGATCTTTGGAGGTTGCGCTGAAGGGGGGAACAAAGGCTACCGCCTCCCCGAAGGAGGCTGTCAGGAAAGGAGGAATCAATAATTCCTCTATCCAGGGGAAGAAGAGGACCGCCTCTGAAGACCCGGAGACCATGGTCTCAAAGCGGGGGAAGAAATCTTCGTCAGAGGGTCCTGCGCCGGGGGATGCCTCGGCCGCACTGTGCCCCCAAGGGGATCAGCCCTCCACCGAGCTTGTAGTTAGGATCTCAGCCCTTATCAGCAGAGCTCATCTTCAGGGGATCTTTGTTCGGAGATGATGGAGAGCGGAACGCCTCCCCCCGCCGTACCGCCTTGCGAGGCGGACGACCCTGAGGTGTTGTCACGGAGGGTTTCTCCGAATCCGGTAGGGCCGGAAGGCAATCGTATGGCTCCCCAAGGTCCTCCGTGTCCGGCCTTCGAAAAAGGCCATCGGACGAGTCCGGCACCGTCCGGTGTACGGTCGGAGGAGCTGAAGGATCTGCTCGGGCGAGCGTCTATCTCAGAAGAACACCGTGCATTGATGGGTACGGTGATTAAAAGGATTTCATCCGCGGAGAGCGGGTTGTACGAGGCTGTCAGGAGTTTATTGACAGGTTTTGAGGTACGTGAAATGATGTACCTTTTGACAGTTCCGCATATATAAGATGTGCCCTGTGTAGATAGTAGCCCCTGAGACTCGATGTGTTGTCAAAAATGACGGCGCGCCGAGGATCATAATCCCAGGTATAATATGTCGCCCTTCGTATGTAGGTGGCGAAGTGTTCGGTGGCTAGCCGGACTGATGAATTTGCTGAGCTAAAGCGGCAATTTGACGTGGCAGATGCTAACATCGCGCTTGTCAACAAGCGGCTTGACAAGGCACAAGGTATGTAATTTCTCCGAAGACACCTGGTAAGAGGAGCTTGATGCCCGTATCTTACAACATGTGTGCTTGATGCAGATGGTGTCGCTGCCATGCAGAACCTTCGGGCGGAACTTGCCCGAGCCAAAGAGCAGGCCAGAAAAAGCAATGCGGCTGCCTTAAAGGTGGCTGAAGAACTGAAAGCCGAACAGGCTGCTCACTGCCAAAGCAAGAAGGAAATGGCCGAGATGGCTGTGAAGTTGAAAAATGCTGCCGACCGCTGCAAGCTTCTTGAAAAAGAAGATCGGGCGGAACAGAAGGACCTGGAGAAGGCCACATTCGAGGCCAAGGATACTCGCTCTGCGATGAGAGCTATGAAGGAGGAGCTACGTTAGGCCGGAGATATCGCGGCTGGAAAGCCCTTTATGCTGCGGATGAAGTTCGGGGATCCTAAATATGCTCCGTTGGACCGGCTGTGGAGTGCGGCGGACACTTATCTGGACTTGGCGGCGAGTGCCGCGGACGCGGCCGAATACTTCCGAGATCAAAAGGATCACGAAGTGGAAAAGCTTTTTTGGTCGCAGTTCCACAATCCAGAGCGCCCACTTCCATTAACCGATCATTTGGCCGCATGGGCGGAGCTGAATAGGTTATCCGGACTCGCCATGAAGTATGTCAAGAGTCATCTGTGGCCGGAAAGTCCCGAGCCAAAGAGTTATTTTAGCTTGGTGCAGTAGTTCCTTGGTGCGGTGCCGCATATCAATGCAATGAAGAGGTCAGCGTGCATAGAGGGTGCGCGGATGGCTCTTGCCCGTGTTAAAACATACTGGGCGCAGATGAATGCCATCGCTGTTGCATCCCAAGATTCGGACGGGTACCGAGTACCTGCCGAGCACTATTTTCAGGAAGTTCTACAGGGCGCTCGTTTAATAGAGATGCAGTGCTCAAAGGATATTATGTTCGAATAGCATGTATTATTGTAAAACAATGTTTCGAGGAATATAAAAGCTTTTTATACTTGTGCCTTCAAGAATTAAAATACCTCCTGTGCGGCCGTTAATGTATATGTGTATATAACTGAAAGATGGCAGGCTTGACTTCAGCCCCACGCATATAATGCGGGGTGTTATGGCGCATTTTCACACTTGATCCAATGTCTTGGTCCTATTAAGGAGGTGATTGCGCAGCTTAACTAGGCAACCGGACTATAATGCTTTATCACTTTCACTTAGCCATAGGAGTTTGGCGGTGGGGCTACTATATAGCCCCTAGGGGCACCGCGCTCACCGAATTGGGCGGCGTGTGTGCTGGCCGAAACGCCCTTCATTAATCGGAGGAATCCTAAAGATTTGGCGGGTCATCGAGTGGTTGACCAGTCTCATGCTATATCATGACAGTCAGTTTTCGGCTTTCTCTACTGAGGTGCTCGCCTGGCCGAACCGGGGCACAATCGCAGTAGTTCTCCTGGTGCCGCCTTAGCCGATAGAGCGGAACGTAAGGCAGCAAAACACAGGAACCGGGCAAACCCAACATGATTCAGAGCTGATGCATATAAGGCCAAACTCACGACGCCGAACACTCCCTAAGGTATCCTCCTCCTCGGTTATATCACGAAACCGGGGGATGTGTATCAACAAGAGACAGTAAAAAAGGTTTACGTAGGGTCTTAATCTAAAAAGAATCCTTGGAGCAGGTCCCTCGCACGCGTCTGCCAGTATCTCCCGCAGCCGTATCCTCGGCGGGTGTAGTACGGTGTTCATCTGTAAAAGAGAGAAACTTAGTTGAAAAAGATCGTGCGAAAATGTACGTTATATTAAATAAACAAAGTATAATTCAAAAAATGAATAAAATTGAGCTTTATTGTCTCTTATTGTACATGCGCGGAGCCCCTTGTACGGGGGTATGCGGCCAGTAAGCCCTTGTATGTTTACGCCGGACTCGTCTAGCCATGTCCGGGGTCTGAACGACCTGTTTAGGTGCTTTGATTAGTGAAGTTGGTTTAGTGTGTCGCTGTCAAGGCAGCCGCACAATCTTCCGTGCTCGAGGAACACTCGATATTTCCCTTTAATGAGATGATGCCTCGCGGACCGGGCATTTTAAGTGTAAGAGATGCATAATGCGGTATTGCGTTAAAGCGGGCAAAAACTTCGCGTCTCAGTAGTGCTTGATAGCTACTTGTAAATGGGGCGATGTGGAAGGTTAGCTTTTCGCGGCGGAAGTTGTCGGGGGAGCCGAACATAAATTCTAGCAGGAGAGAGCCCGTACAATGGGCATCTGGGCCTGGCGTTACCCCATGAAAGGAAGTGTTGCTATGGCGAATTTTTGTTGGGTCTATCCCCATTTTGCGGATTGTGTCCTGATATAGCAGGTTTAGACCACTGCCGTCGTCCATTAGGACTTGTGTAAAGTGGAGTCCGTCAATTATCGGATCTAATATCAGGGCAGTCCAGCCTGCATTCCGGATACTTCTAGAGTAATCCTGATGATCGAAGGTGATTGGTTTTAACAACCAGCGGCGGGACTCCTCTGGGATAGGCTGTATGGCGCGTATCTCTATAGGCGCCACTCTGTTTTTCCCATTTGTCACGTGAAGTGAGTTTACTGTTTTGACTTCTTGTGGGAAATTCTTTTGTTTTCCAGTGCTCTGCTTGTGGGGTTCGTCATCGTCCTCACTTGGTGTGTCGAGCCCTTGTGTTGGCGTTGAGTTTGCGGATTGCTTGAAGACCCAACAATCTCTGTGGGTATGGTTTGCGAGCTTCCGGGAGTATTGTGGATTTGGCATATCTTGTCCAAGATTTTGTTTAGGTTAGATAGCTCGTCCCTGTTATCCTTGAGGGTCAGCTTTTTCTGATTCTGCTGAGAGCTTTTGAATCCGGCGTTGACTGTCGTGCTCTTCGGGCTGTTTCCCTTGGTCCGGCGCTGGTCCTTGCTGCGTCGTGGTTTCCCGTTTCCATCCCTAACTTCGGATGTACTTGGGTTGCTGGTACTGCATCTTGCCAACCAGCTATCCTCTCCTGCGCAAAAGCGGGTCATGAGGCTTGTTAATGCGGCCATTGTTCTTGGCTGTTCTTGGCCGAGGTGTCTGGCGAGCCATTCGTCTCGAACGCTGTGTTTGAAAGCTGCTAAGGCTTTGGCGTCCGGACGATCGACTATCTGGTTCTTTTAGTAAGAAATATGTTCCGAGTTTCGGGCTGACTCTCCGGGTTGTTGAGTTATATGACTTAAATCGTCTCGCATCCGGAGGTCGGACATAGGTCCCTTGAAAATTTGCCCGAAAAGCATCCTCGAGCTCTTCCCAACTTCCAATGGTGTTTTCGGGAAGGCTTTTAAGCCAATGCCGGGCTAGCCCTTTGAGCTTGAGGGGTAAGTATTTTATGGCGTGGAGGTCATCTCCTCTAGCCATGTGTATGTGGACGATATAATCCTCAATCCAGACTCCAGGGTCTGTTGTTCTGTCGTATGCCTCTATGTTTACGGGCTTGAATCCCGCTGGAAATTCATGGTCCAACACCTCATCGGTGAAACATTGGGGGTGTGCGGCACCCCTATATTTGGGTGTGCCGTGATTTTTGGATACTTGTTCCGTTGCATTGCTTACTAAAGCTTGCTTTCTTGGCCCGTAGATAGATCTGGCTGGGCCATCTTTTTGATGTGAGTCCTTGTGCGGATCGCGTGCCGGCTTGTGTGCGGCGCTGTTTGCCGCTCTATGTTGGCCATGGGGTTGTTTACCCGAATGGGTGGCTTCCTTATTTTTTGATTGCGAGGGCTCTAAGGCCTCCTCATCAAATTCCGGCAGTAATTTTTGCTTCGGATAGCTCTTTGTGTGGCGACTGTTGCCGTATTTGTCTGCGGTGTTGAGTACTTTGCTCCATCTAATTCTGAGTGTATCTTCCGCTGTTTTGAGCTTCCGCTTCGCTTTTTTCAGGCTACGCGATGGCGATGAGCCTTTGTGGAGATTCTTCTGCTCCAAAGCAACTTGTCCGGCGTGAGGTCGTCCGGACTATTATCTTCGCCAGGACGAGTTGTTCGGTTTGTTTATCCAAGTTGCCTGTTCGGACGGTTGCTTGATGGCATGTTTCGTCGTCCGCGGTTCGCCCGCTCTATGGCTGGGTGCAGTATGGCTGATGTCTCTGTCGAGGTGGGGTTTGAGCGCGCTTACGCGCCGCTTTGACTGCTTTTCGAGGGAACGATCCTCGTTCGTCCTTTGTTCCTCGTCGTCGTTTCTTTTAGGTGTGTCCACCATGTATACATCGTGAGATGAGGTGGTTGTCGATGCCCTATAGGCGCTGGTTCTGATAAATCTCCTACGCCGTCGTCCATACCGCCGATGTCTTTGGAGTTGAAGTCGAGCATGTCGGTTAAATCATCGGCGATTGGCTCTGAAGTGGGTGGTGGGTGGGTTTTGAATTTCTTCGTCATCCGCATCCCAACCTTGCCGACAATAGTCCGGCCAGGCTCTCTCGATAAAAGAGAGACTTTAGTGAATTCAGAATGCCGCCAAGGGCGAAGTGCTTTGAAAGATGTCCGTGGCGGCGAACTCCATAATCGGCGCCCAATCGGATTCGATTGGCGGGGCGAGAAGGTTGAGTCCGGAGAGGAGTCCGCACCTTGAGTCACGAAGCCGCGAAGGACAAGGCTGGTGTTCGCTCGATCACCGTAGAGATTGCAGTCCCCGAGGCGGTGTCCAGCCACCCGTCCTCGATTGCCGATCGGCCCGAGCTAAGGGTCGGAGCGGACACGGTGCGACCTCGTGGCACTGCTCGGCGGCGAGCTAGATCATGCCCATCATAATAAAGGCAGCCTTCGGCTGTGGCTCGAACCCGTCGAAGATCAAGTCTCCACGGACGCCGTGTAGTTCAAACTTCAAATCTGACACGATGGCCGGGGCGTAGCTTCGATCTGCTCTAGATGGCCTGCTTAATTGGCCGCAGTGCAAAGCCGCCTAATACGAAGATCTGTCCGGGGAGAAAAGTCTCACCCTGGACCGCATCATTGTTGATGATCGGAGGAGCCATCGGGCCTAAAGGTGAAGACACAGAGGAACTCTCAATGAAAGCACCAATGTCGGTGTCAAAACCGGCGGATCTCGGTAGGGGGTCCCGAAGCGTGCGTCTAGGCGGATGGTAACAGGAGACAAGGGACACGATGTTTTACCCAGGTTGGGCCCTCTCGATGGAGGTAAAACCCTACTCCTACTTGATTAATATTGATGATATAGGTAGTACAACAGTAGATCTACCACGAGATCAGAGAGGCTAAACCCTAGAAGCTAGCCTATGGTATGATTGTTTTTCATCCTACGAACTAAAACCCTCCGGTTTATATAGACACCGGAGAGGGCTAGGGTTACACAGAGTCGGTTACAATGGGAGGAGATCTAAATATCCGTATCGCCAAGCTTGCCTTCCACGCCATTGAAAGTTCCATCCGGACACGGGACGAAGTCTTCAATCTTGTATCTTCATAGTCCAGGAGTCCGGCCAAAGGTTATAGTCCGGCCATCCGGACACCCCCTAATCTAGGACTCCCTCAGGCGTCGATCCGTGCGAGGCAGGGGTCCGGAGCTCGAATGCGTCCATATAGCCGGCAAAGACGACAGAGGCGGTGCTCCCGACGCAGTCTCAGGTGGCGGGGTGGGCAGTGGCCACGAGGATGAGGTCAGCCATGGAGATGTGGTTCGGCTACGGGCGAGGTGGAAGAAAGCGGCGCAGGGGAAAGGGGGAATGGTGCTAGGGTATCGAGAGGGTCTCGCGGGTGACGTCCTTAACCACCCAAGGGACCGCGGGATGGCCGACGTGTGTCCAGCAGCGCCATGGACGGCGTGCAGGCGTCCACCCCGCCTCTGATGAACAGAGGAAAGGGAAGGAGTCGGGGTGGGATGGGCCGCCTATGGCCAGCAAGCCATAAGTTCAAAGTAGCACTGCTCATTTTTCCTTTACCACTTCTATTTATTTATTTCTCCTCTGTTTGGCATTTAGATTAAGTAGCAAATGAATTTTGGTGAACAAGAAGCTTGGCACATAAATGGGTCATATAATGGAGCTGCACAGCAAGTTTCAAGTCATTTTGAAAAGGATAAAATATTTGTTTATTTTTAAATGGTTAAATTAAATGGTTTAGCAAAATTTTAATTATGATGACCTGACATCATTAACACGGGTTTACTATAGCTTAATTATCCAAGGTCATACCGATCGACCAATATGTACGATACGTCTGCGACGAACATGAACAGCGTTACATGCACGCTTCGATCGGGTGGGTCCCAGCTGTCAGGGAGGATAAGGACGCACTTCCTTCCGTGCAAAGATATAGATGGTGGGTCCGAGCTGTGTGGGGGAGGATTCATTTTTTTGCCCGTAATATGGACGCACTTTCAGTGTGCGAAGATGTAGCTGGTGGGTCCATCTGTCAGCCTCACCGTGTAGAGTCCTCTTCCGATGGTTATCGTTCGTTGACCACATTGACCTCACAGCGGATAGCACCCATGCGGTGGACGACATGAGGCCTAGGAAGGGAGCGACACAAAGCCAGGGAAGGCGAGACGGTGGATGCCCATGCGAAGGGGAGTACGAGTGTTCACTGGGTCGCTGCATGTGTGAGGCTGCAAAGCGGAGAATAATAGGAGGTGTTGGTGAGTAGAGGAATGTCCTATCTGGCGATGGGAGTAGGGTGGGCGGTGAGTCCTCCCAAGGCAGCACAGCCAGCCACGGGAGGCAGTAGAAAGTGGTACCGCCGGTGGTGGTTTGGGCGGCTAAAGCCAGAATATCCAAGGGCCACTGCTGCTAGAATCGTGTTGACTATAAGTTGACAAAGCCTTGCGTACGCGTCAACTTAGTACGTCCACAAGTGAGCATCACATGTGTGGTAGAGAACATATAGCCCATTTCCTATTTGTAATAATGTACAACCCATTTTTGAATTCTAATGGAATTTACTACAGCCCATTTATAGTTTGTTAAAATTACAGCCCATTTTCTAGCGAGGACAACGATTAATAATTTCAACCAATCGCTCAAAAGAGAATTCAACAAAATTTCCCACATTTTGATGGGATCCAAAATATTTTTATCCCGAAATTTCGAGTCAGATTAAATATAATTACAAAATAAATTTGTGTTAGGTAAAAATCCAACAAAATATTGCACGCGCAACAAGTAATGAAATTAAAATTGAAAAATTGAAAAATAATATTTTTTAGACTAATTACCCGTTTGGTGCGTTTTTTATAGTTATAGCCAGTTTTAATAATTACATTCCATTTATTATTTCTTAAATCCAATTTTCTTGTTAAGCCTAATGCATCCCTCCTAGGAAAGATTTACAGCCCAGCGGGGTGGAGAATAACAAGTTGACCTGGGTTGGGTGTTCCTCAAAAAAAGTATAGCTGGGCTAGCCATTTTCACCATGAAAAATTAATATCTGGGCTGGATATTTGGTCGACATAAAATAATAGCCTGGGCTAGACGGGCCACAGCCCGCCCAGTTGATACCCTGCTGTTGTGAACAACAACAAAAACATCGCTCAAGAAAAACTCTGGTCACACCTCAAAAAAGAAATACAACTCGAGCTGCTGGGTATCAGCTATCGGCCATTCCTTGTGCAATTCTCTCGTTTATTGACTATATAGAGGTTGACAATGGTGAGGGACCTTGATGTCAGGAAACCAGGAGGAAGCAAAAAAAATATAGTTGTACTCCAAGTAATAAGGAGGCTCTTGCGTACGTGCGGCTATGGCCCTGGTGGGTCCCTACTATCATCCTCTCCAAGTAAAGTCATCTCGTGATTCCTCATTTTCGTTGAACATTTTGATAATGTGAGACGGAGGCGCCACGGCGAGCGCAACAACTCGAAGGATGACGGAGAGGGCCTAGCGGGCCCTACGGATGGACTGATACAGCGACTAATGCTCATTCAGGAAGCCAGGATCATAGGGCCACATGTCCGCGACGGCATTGTTGTTCGCTTGTTCACCGACAATTCATCCCTCTGGTAGTCAGTGCTTGTTGAGGAGACGGAGGTTGCAGCCCAGGTCCTCCTGTGGTAGTAGCTCTTCTACCATTAGGGCGTCGAAGTGTGGCCGCACCTGCTCTATGGTGAACACGGCATGAACCGGCTTATGTCGTGGTGCCGACTCCTGGTCGGAAGCCATGTCCATCGTCTGATTGTTCGTCGTTGAGCTCGATGGCGAGCCAGCATGTCCGGCTGCTGGACCGGACTGCTGCCAAGCACGAGTCTGACCGTCCCGGCCCACCCAGACCCCCTCCCTTGCCCGCGCATGCTTTTCGCCCGAAACAATCAGCGCCGCCCGTGCCGCTTCCCGGTGTAGGCGATTGCTCCGTGTTCAAACCACACAAGTGCCGTCCGTTGGTCCATCTGCCGCCCTCATTAATGATACGCAGTTGCCGAGAAGCTATTCCGGTGCCACCGGTCCATCCCTCTGCCGCCCACCATTGCTATATAAACTGCTGTGTCGGCCATAGACGCAGTCATCCGCCCCCGTTCCCTTTCTCCTTTCCACACCACTACCACCATGGCTTACTCGCGCTCCAGCACTCTTCAGGACGGGCGGACGATGGACCAGCAGGAGATGGCAGCCATTGCTGCCAACTGGCAGGCCAGCACCTAGCTGGAAGACGACGACGTCCCAATGGAGAACGTGGTAGTCGATGATCCAGCGCCAACCCCCTCCTTCGTGCCATCTTGACCGGTTCATTGCACCATGAGCATCGGCGAGGCCCGTGCCCAATACATGGACATGGTGAGGCAGAAGCATGAGGAGCAATTCCAGGAGGCGCATGCCGACGCCGCCTACAACCACCATGTCCTCCAGTAGCACCTGCAGGCGGAGGAGAAGATCGCCGTGGAGTGGAGCAGGAGGCATTGCTCGAGTCGTACTGCTCGGCCCGCGAGAGCCGCCTCGAATGCTGGCGGTACCGCATGAGGGTGGCGGACGTTGCGGCCGCCTACAAAGAGGGCGATGAAGTGGGCGAGGCACTGTTTGGCGAGACTAACGACGAGGCGAAGGACAATGTCGGCTCCATCGAGGCCCCGCCCCACCAGCACCAAGGCGGAGGACTTCGCCGGCTTCGGCGATGCCCTGCTCCGCCGAGGCCCCGCCAACAACGAGGCAGAGGGCATCGCCGGCTCCACCGAGGCCCTGCCCCTACCGGCAAGGAGGGGGAGGATTTCCCCTGCTCCGCCGAGGCCCCGCCCTGCCAGCAACGAGCCAGAGGACATCGTCGGCTCCATCGAGGCCCCGGCCCACTGCCAACGAGGCTGCGCCACGCAGAAAACGAGGTAGAGTAGAACACGGTGGGTCACCACCGCTCGGGTCCAAGTAAGGCCACCGATCCTACCCTCTAGTTGAAGCCAAGCTTGGCGGACTGAACATTGACGGCCGACTAGCCGCTTGGCGGCGACATGGAGTCGGAAAGCTTTACTTCCTATGGCTCCGAAGGCAGAGCTGGAGAAGAAGCTTCTATTCGGCTCAGCCGGACACGGGAAATGGGCGCCGGAGATCATAGATTAGGTTACTTAATTAGACCTCCAGCACACCCCTTTTTAGTTGAAGAATGTATGAAATGTAATGAAATCTGACATGTTTATATGAAATCCGGCCGTGTATGAATGAATTTAGTCCGATTAGTTCGAATTCTTGTATCACTGGCATGTACATGCAAAACAATAATTATTCTTAGGACGCACAGTGATCACCTCGTTTGCAGCAGTTTCACATGTACAAAAAGTTTGTGAAGCTTTTTAGAATGCATGTACATTGCAATCAAACTCACAGGCCTGGAAATTCATAGAGAACAATCAAAACAAGTGATGATTGTGCATCTCAATGATTCACACGCCAGAGCCAATATTTACTTCACAACTAAATAATAAATAAAAATTCATCCATGTTGCTGACAGCAAAGGGCGTCCCATTCCAAGATATCAAACGCATGTGTTCTTGCTAACATCAATGAGCAAAATTTGACATGTTGTC
This sequence comes from Aegilops longissima, assembly GCA_021605205.1. Lineage (NCBI taxonomy): Eukaryota > Viridiplantae > Streptophyta > Magnoliopsida > Poales > Poaceae > Aegilops > Aegilops longissima. The sequence goes on along the minus strand of CM038678.1, from coordinate 211,387,427 downwards.
CCATTCCAAAATATCATATGCGTGTCTTTTTGCGTACATCAATGAGCAAACTTTGACTAGGTTTTCACATTCGAAAATATCAAATCCCTACGATTGTGGAATGGGTGGGGTTTGCCATGAGTATGCACATTGACATGTCACCTAGTGCTAAATAAACGATCTATTCTTTTTTGTGTAGTTCCACAAAAATCAACCAACTTCACGAACATATCGACACCTCCTTTCTTGTAGCTAATTTTGCGGCTGGAGGTGGAAATGAATCATTGGAGAACATTTGTATTGTGTATTATGAAGTATAATGGAGGGCACGAACCATCAGACATTTTGTGCAGTTCCCATTGAAATCAAGCTGAGCATCCTTGTTTGCATAAATACAAAAAAGTGATTAGTATAAAGCAAACCATATTATGAATTTATAGTTTAAAGAGGCACCTACATGATCCATGCAGAGCACACATTTAAAATAATGGAACTCACCAGGAAAGAATCCTAAAACAACATTGTATTGGTCATCACAGCAACAAAGATGGAGATCTGTGACTCCTTCTGAGCTGAAGTTAGTTTGTTCTTGTGGGCAGTAATGTAACCATCCTTCAACTGCTCCTTTTGATAAGAAGAGAGGCTTGGCTTCTTCATCCTGGCATAATCGGAACTAGGCACTTCACGTACTCCATATTCTTCTCCAGAGGAGGATGATCCTATTGTGCAAAGACAAGAGAACAACTAAATGCTAGCATCCATGTTTGCTCGAAAAAATGAAAGGAAATATTTAAAACAACCATTACATGGGAGTAACTGATGAAATGTATAGTCACAAAGAGATGCATCCTCATAGGAAATGATATGATACCAAAGACAGCAGCTCAACTTTAACTGTATTATTACTTAATTTTATTAGTGGCTATAACGGTGGCAAACCGGTGCCTCAATTTATTAGCAGCCTTAGATTAACATGTGAAACGGTACCACTTTCTCATGACAGTATCTAAACAGTAGCACAATACCAATAGAGATGACAAAGCTTAGTCATATGGATGAAATCCGTGGGCCGGTACCAACCTTTGTCAGGAGGCTTATTGTGTAGAGCATATAGATGAAGCACTTCTCCGTAACCATCCGTTATTATGTACTGTGGTTGCCATGCTTACTGTGAACTCCTCGATTAGTTTGATGTTTCCAACATCTTCTTGTGTAGTTCCACTAAAATATATGTCATCTTCAAACAAGATCCCTGTTTGCACAAGTAGGGATAAATACATATTACATTAAGAGTGGCATCAAATCACAGTGGCAAAACAATTGCTCATTCCAGCCATCGCAATAAATTAAGATGCAAAACTATATCATTACTTGTGTCATCACAGTTCCAGTGCTTCATTACAGCACCGGGAGTTGATTTTTGTTCTTCTTCCACTTGTTCTTCCCTTCATCACTTGCTTCAGTAACAGACAAGCTTCGCCTTCAATGTAAGATTTGGCATGTCAATTAGGGAGCACAACTATAGCACTAAACAACAACATTACTTTTCTGATGACAATAGCAAAATACACGCCAACAGTTGCGAAATATCATTATCTTACCTCAATGGGATATTACGGTGCACATACAGATTGGAAGTTTGGTCTCCTTTTGTGCAGTTCACTAAAATCAAGCAACATTGCCGTATAAGTAGCACAACATATGAAAGCACACTGCACAATCATGTGGAAGAAGGCCAATACGTACTAACCTCTCATGACGAAGAATTCAGATAACTCGCAAGAAGAAGATCTGAAACAAATTTGCCAACATAGATAGGAAGTCGGATCTCCTCTTGTGCATTTCCACTAAGATCAAGTAATCAAGCAACGTTGTCGGTGTGAAATTTTTGTTGAACTGCGCAAAACACTCTTAAAACAAAAGCGTTTTGTGCAATGCAACAAAAGGTCGCAATAGCAACGAGGTGAAGTAGATAACCCTGTTTACACAGAGGTGCAAAGGAAACAATTACTGGTCAATAACAGTGGATGCCACAGAAGCCCACAAAAAGAAGCATCTAACTTATCTAAATGGGAAAGAAAGCAATACAGTAGCATTTCTCAAATAGTGGCATTGATTCATATTAACAGAGAGATTATATTAACAATAAAATGTGTTAAACATGTAATTTGCTTTTAACTATGGCATTGCTTCAGTTTTCTGGCGAAATTATTAGATTAATAACAGCTAAAGAGTTGTGCGGACGGTGGGCCTTTTGACACCATGTGCATCTACCAATGTATAAAGAGGTGATGCACAGTTTTGTTATCTTTAGACACCTTTCCCTATGTGAGGGCAGCAAATCTAGTCCTGCTCAAACACTAAAGCCAGTCTGTACTACTTTCCCCCTTCCTTTCCTCTTTGAACCACGTCCTAGATTCATGCTATACAACTTTCCCCACTACTTTCCTGTTTGATCCGACACCTAGATTTGAGTGCAGAAGCGAAAAAATCCACATGCAGCTAGAGCAATGCATGTGGATTAAGTAAATTATACCTTAAGGTTCCCGGGGTGTGGCTCAGTGGACGGCCGGAGGCCGATCTGCCAACACTATGTACGATAGCAAGGAATAAGGGGTCGGAGGCCCTCCCGCGCCATCGCTGGGTGAAAGAGAACAACGCCACCGGTAGTGGATTCCCTCACTCGCCGACGGCGACAGCGTTAAGCCTACTTCCTTCCCCGGCGGACAGGATCCTGCCGGCTCTTTCACCAGCAGTGAGGGGAGAGAGAGAGAGAGCGAGAGGCCAATGCAGTCTTGTTTAGATCTGGAGAGGGTGAGAGAGTGTGGAGAGAGCAACTATAAGCGCTGAGGCTCCAACATGTATATATAGCGGAGAGAGAGTGTGAAGAGAGCAAACCCTAGAAAACAAGCACACCTCCCGGTGAAGAGAGTGTGAAGAGAGCAACTACAAGTGCCAAGGCTGCAGCGTATATATTTGGAGTTGTTTTCATTTTCTCTCCATAAAAGTAATATTAAATTGTGCATGAAACAGAACTCTTTATTTAACGCAGTGAAGAAAAATACTAGGGAAATGCTAATATGTGAAGGAAACTTAACGCTCGAAGGAGTCAACTCGCAATTAACGCTACACGCCTACCGGTCACACTTACTATCATTCACGTGTGGTACACGACCCTCCGAAGTGAACAACAACTAAAGCACACACGGTCAAAATGTCGGAAAGGTGAGATGCACCATCCTCCAATTTTAAATATTTTCGAGAAATTCAATTTTTAATTACTTCGTATGTACACTTTGCTCTCTTCAAATAATTTTGGGCACTTGTATTCGGCCTAAGTCAGTGCACCACCGTATCTCGTACTACTACCTCTGTCCAGGTTTATACGCCATGTCATATATTCTTTTGACAAAGTTTAACCAAAAATTTTAACTACTCCCTCCTTTCCGGTTTATAGGGCTTAAATTTTAATTCTCATCAACCAAGGCAGATGATGAGTGGAGAAATGTACTCCGTCTCGTAGTTTACAAAATTACTCAAACTTTAATCTGCATTAATTACAATATATTCATGGAAGACCACTAAATGATTAGGAATGGTTACATGCACTGGTTGGTTTCTTTTAATCCTTGCATTAATCGGTTTAATGCACCTTGGAATGTGAACATGTGAACCGACTAGCCGCTGGGACTGGCCAAGCCCGAACAGTGGCCGGCCGGGTCTTTGCCGGCGATCCACCGATGGGATAGATCCGAGCGGCTAGAGGCAGAATTAGTACCTGCACGTGACGTGCAGGCATTGCCATTGTTGTGCGACCTGGTACCCGGACAATGCATGTCAAGGCACAGCAGAAGAAGCGTCCGGAATGCTCCAAATCCGCAGCGCGTGTGTCAATTCCGTGGCGCAAATATAGCGGTTGACCGCTGGGACGAGAGAGGCACAATCCGACCGTCGCGTTGTGGTCGGATGGGCTATAGTGTGAGGCAGCGATTGTGCCTCCGACGGACGTCGTGTACCTCTTCTCTTCTTGTACATACTCCATTCATCTCACTTCCTATGGCTTCCCACTCCCACGATATTCCTATTCTATGAACATGTGTGTGTGTGTGTGTGTGTGTTCGTGTTTAACAGCGTGTGTGTGTTAGAGAGAGCGACATGTCGACCTACAGAGAGATGGTGTGTACTAGTACTATGAATCCGAGAGTCGTCGTCTCGCTCGTTCAAGGCGTCCGGTCGGGACAGCTGCCACGCCCGCTCCTGACCACCCTGGCCCACCCAAGGTGTGACGCCCGGATAGTTACGCTACAGTAACCCTCCGCTAATGATGCCACGTCACCACGTTTACTGTTGTTAAGCTTGCGATGATTCAAATCCCATTCAAAATTTCAAATTTAAAATCAAGTCAAACAATTAAAGTTTTGAAACCTTAAAATAAAAATGTTTGGTTTGTACTAAATATTACAAAGGTAATTATGGTGCAACAAACCTACTTTTTATAAAATGCCTAAGTAATTTAAAATAATTTAAAACAGAAAACAAAATAAATAAAAGAAAGAAAATACAAAAGAGAAAACTAAAACTAAAAGAAGAAAAAGGAAAAGAACCCCCCGGGCAAGCCGACCCAGCGGGCCGGCCCATTCGACCACCAGGCCCAGCCGGCCGGCCCACTACCCCCTCCTTATCCACTCCCTCCCCCAAACCCTAACCGGCCACCACCCACTCCCCCCCACGACGCGCCCCCTTTCCCCCGATCCAGATCGGATCGGGCTCGACGCCGCCCGAATCTCGTCGCCGCCAACACCGCCGCCCCCTTCCCGCCGGACCTCGCGGCGCCCTTCCCCACCGGCCTGCACCTCTCCGCCGTCATCCCGACACCTCGCCGCCCGCTGCCTCGTGCCTAATCCTCGACGTGAGCTCCTCCTTTCCCTTCTTCATCGCAGCGCCGTTCCGCCAGCGGCCCAGCGCCGGAGCTCATGCTCCGGCCGCCACGCCGCACCACGCCCACGCTACCGCCCTATCCCTCCCCTCCCGTCTGCGCCTCGTGCGCTACGCCAGCGCCGTTCCGTGCGAGCAGCGTCTGGGCAGCGCTGTTGCACAACCGACTTGCGCGCGTTCCGTGCCCGCGCGTCGTCGCTATTGGTCACCGCGCCCGGCCCGTGGCGCCCTACTCCCCCGCCCGCTCTCTCGCCTCTCACCCGTTGTCGTCGCTCGGTCGGCCGCACCATCCACGGCCCGGCGTCCTCCCCGGCAGAATCGCCCGCCGCCCACAGCCCCGCTCGGCGTGGCCTGCCCGGCGTCGCGCCGGCCTTCGCTCCCCTTCACGGTTGGCGCGGCGCCGGTGGCCTCGTCCCACTCGGCGTGCACGCCTGTGCCCATTCGCCCGTGGCCCGTTAACCCGCGCCCGTTAAGGCCCCTATGGCCCTATGACACATGGGCCTTGCCGAGAGAACGTTTTAATAATAAAAAAATAAAAAATTATATATATATATAATATGATTATAAATAATAAAAATAATTAATTAATTAATTAACTAATTAGTTAACTTAATTAATTCTGATTAAATTAACTAATTAGGGTTAATTAACCTAATGATTAATTAACCTAATTAACTCATTAATTAGTTAATTAATTAGTATGACACGATGGGGCCCACCCTAATTAATTTTGATTAATTTAATTAACTGTTTAAATAAAATGTGTCACTAACTTGTGGGACCCATGGTCAGTTGACCGATCAACTCTGTTGATTAGCGATGTCGACATGACATCATGTCGATGTCATTAATTCATTTTCAATTAATTAAATAATTAATTAAATTCCGAAATTAATAAAATCTTTAGAAAATCATATCTTTTAATCAGAATCCGGATGAAAATACTTTCTACATGAAAGTTGCTCGAGCAGCGAGGCGATTCGGATATGCAACCTGCTCGTCGCCACACCCCTAACCTATCGAACTCGCAACTTTCCCCCTCCGGCTCCTCTGCAAAACGCTAAACACCGGAATACTTTCCGGATGCTTCCCTTCACGGTATCACTCATACCGCGCTTAGGGCACCCCTAGCTTTTGTTATTTGTCTTGTCATGCATCGTTATGCATCTGTTTGCATTGTATTCATTGTTTCTCCCACCCTCTTCTTCCGCTAGACACCGAGACCGACGCCATTGCTACCCAAGACGACTATGGAGTTGGCGACCCCTCTCTCTTGCGAGCAACCAGGCAAGCCCCCCATTTGATCACCGGATATCGCCTATTCTTCTCTATACTTGCTTGCATTAGAGTAGTGTAGCATGTTACTACTTTCGATTAATCCTATCTTCTTTGCATAGCCTTTGTCCTTGCTACTCTTGTTGTTACCTTTACGCTATCCTCATTGCTTAGTATAGGATGCTAGTGTTCCATCGGTGGCCCTACACTCTTGTCCATCCGCCATGCTATACTATCGGGCCGTGATCACTTTGGGAGGTGATCACGGGCATATACTATATACTTTACACTATTACATTACTTGTGATATCGTTAGGAGATGGAAATGAAAGGACGGTGGCTTCATCCCGGTAGAGGTGGGCTGGGTTCCCACGGCCCCATTGTTACTTTTGGCGGGCGACAGGGCATGTTGTGGCCACCTAGAGAGAGGTGGGCCTGGCCTGGTCGGCGTCAGCGGATACTTAACACGCTTAACGAGATCTTGGTATTTGATCGAGTCGGCCATTTGGTCTATACGCACTAACCAACTACGCGGGAGCAGCTTATGGGCACTCGGCGTCGTGGTATCGGCCGTAGCACCGTGACGTGGCGATCGAATAGCGCTGGCCGGATTGGACCGAACGCTGCTAGGCTAGGGTCGCTTCGGTCGCCCTCGCAACATGCAGATATGCTATGGGCGATGGGCCTGCACCCTGGCGCTTAGGTTAGACCGGCGTCTTGACCTCTCTGTTGTGCCTAGGTGGGGCTGCGGCGTGTTGACCTTCAGCGATCGGGCATGACCTAGAAAAGTGTGTCCGCCAAATGGGATCAAGCATGTTGGGTTATGTGGTGCACCCTGCAGGAAGTTAATCTATTGAATAGCCGTGATGTTCGATAGCAGGACGACTTGGAGTTGTACCTTGACCTTATGACAACTAGAACCGGATACTTAATAAAACACACCCTTCCAAGTGCCAGATACAACTCGGTGGTCGCTCTCTAACAGGGCTACGAGGAGAGGACCGCCGGGTAGGATTATGCTATGCGATGCTACTTGGAGATGCTACTTGGAGGACTTCATCTACTCTCTTCTACATGTTTGAAGACGGAGGCTGCCGAGCGTAGTCTTGACGATGTGATTAGCTATCCCCTCTTATTACGGCATTCTGCAGTTCAGTCCACCGACATGGCCCTTTACTCATATATCCATGCATATGTAGTGTAGCTCCTTACTTGTAGTACTTTGGATGAGTACTCACGGTTGCCTTGTTCCCCTTTTTCCCTATCTCTATCCGATTGTCTGCGACTGGATGTCGGAGCTCAGAGCCGACGCCACCGTCGGCGACTACTACTACATTGGAGGTGCCAACTACTACGTCTTGGCGGCGGCGACCAGGAGTAGTTAGGAGGATCAGGTAGGAGGCATGCGCCTCTTCGATCTCAGATCCCGGTTTGTGTTAGCCTTCTTAAGGCAAACTTGTTTAACTTATGTGCGTACTCAGATATTGTTGCTTCCGCTGACTCGTCTGTGATCGAGCACTTGTATTCGAGCCCTCGAGGCCCCGGCTTGTATTATGATGCTTGTATGACTTATTTATGTTTTAGAGTTGTGTTGTGATATCTTCCGTGAGTCCACGATCTTGATCGTACCGTTTGTGTGCATGATTAGTTTCTGATTGAATCGGGGCGTCACAAGTTGGTATCGAGCCGATTGCTCAGAATCCCCTTTCCAACTCCTTGGCCGAAGTCGAGTCTAGTCGTTGAAAAACTTTTACTAACATGGCTGTGTGGCTTACGAGCCCACGTCGCCATTGGATGGTATTAGGATCTTTTACTCTTCGACCTTTACTCTGGGAATCTGATCTCTCCTCTATTCGGGTTAAATGAAATTTACTAAATCTAACATTAGGATCTCGTTATCACTTTCACTCGGAGAACCCCTTATTACTGATGATCGTCTGCTGCACCAGAAGACCCTGAAGATACTCCCCGCTGTTAACTCGAGAACTTGTGTTCATCGCGTTTGCAATTCCCCTTCCACCGTAAACCCTTATGGATAACTACTTGCAGTTGTTATTCTTACCTTCATCCCCAATTGGTCTTGTTATTACAAGATACCCTGAAAAACTCGTCGTTTTTTCGATAATCCTTTGAGCTTACAGCCTTGCTGTTCTTTGTCACCTGAATACCCCTACGGTTAATTCTCGCACTTATTGAGTATCCGCTCATCCCCCAGTTGTTCAACGGTTACACAAAAGTCTTCGAAATACCATTCGATATTCCGAAAATCCTGAGCAACCTATTGCTCTGAAATTTCTTGTTTGCTTTCATTATGATTAATCCCATAAGTATAGTAATCATATTGGCATCCTTTGTCACCATCATTTTTGAGTCTGTTGATTCAATACGTTGTGAATGTTCACAATCATCAGTCGAGTCCTACGATTATCTTTCCGGCTCAGACGTCATTTTGAACATGAGCTGGTTCTCGACCAAACTATCTGTCATCGATTGTGCCTCTGGTATATTCAATTGATCCATCCTTGATCAGAACGTCTGCTTTCTGATCCTTTGTTTTGGAAATCATAATTCCTTTGCATTTAAGCTTTGAATTATTCAGATGATTCCATAACCTATTGCATTTGCATTCCTTCCTCTTCTGATTGAGTATCGATACTCACATCAGATCCTTTGTGGACCATCAAGTCCTTTGTTGGATTGTTATCCGACAATGTCCTTCACATTTGATCACTTTGTGAGTTCTTCCCCTAATACATAATGCCTTTGTTAAGTTGTATCCTCTGCTTGGCCAACCATGCTCTGCTTTCGGGCTTGTGTTATTTACTCTTGAAACTTGTGGTATATGTTTCTAAGACGCCCCTATGGGTTGAACATATGCCTTCTCTAAACCGTGTGAACCCGAAAGTTTTCACGAGTCATACTCTTCTGGTGCTTCGCCAGATAAAATTTCAACACTGCAACTTCATCGAACGTGAGAAGTGAATGAAAGGTTATGCATTGGAGAAGTGGGAGCGGCCTTGAACTTGTGTTCATGCCCATGGACACGACGTAGATCTTATCATTAAAGCTTCTCTTAAATTAATTATTCCTTTGGTATAAATTCATCTTATATCTGGGATCTGGCCTTTTGCAATCATGGTTCCGACCATGTTCTCTTTTAAATACCATTTCTCGTGCAAGTTTAAGAACTTGTCTTGAGAAACAATACCCAGTCCGACCTCTACTTTGATCATCATCGAGTATTACCCCCGGTATCTCGAGATTATCATGGGCGCATAACTTCTTATGAGTTCTTCATCAAGTGCTACATTCCCACCGATTCCAATTTTTCACGGGCTCCGAGTTATTAAACACTCAAAGACACCAATAACTGAACCGAGTCCACTCACGGTTCAAAAACTCTTGAAGAAGCTTCTATAAGTACGAAGTTTGTACCGATCACATCATTCCTAGCCTGATCGGCTATATCATTATCATGCTAAATTTTAACTGTGCTACCGGGTCCTTCTTCTCGGAGCACAAATTTTGACGGTGAGCTAATCTTACAATCGATCTTCCTCGTCATACCGTTTGTCCTTGAACAACAAGCTTGATTTCGAGTTTGTGTCGTACCCATGGTTCCAATGACTTTTGGCTTCATCATTTCCGTTGACTTGATGACATCGCCGATCAGTTACATCTTCTCGAAACCTCTCGACAAATGTGTCATGATCATCATCAACATTCTGGGGTCTTCCAAGATATCTATCGAATTCTTGATGAGAAATAGCATCCTTTGCCCTCGATGGTTTGGGTTATCATCCACAACATTATTGCATTCCCTCCAACACAAAAATTGTTCCTGTTTTGTGTTGTTCCTTGAGTTCCTTTCAATCCTACTTATGTTATGATTCTACCGCGGAGTATTACCATCTTTGATGTCAAGAATGTCGTGGGAATTTCACCACCTCTTAAGAATTATTGGTATAGTGATACTTCTCACCATCACCATTCTTTCTTGGTCCTCGTGTTGATTCCAACCGGGGTACAAACAAGTGAACGGTGCTGTTTGGATTCCGCACTTCTAGCAACCCTATTGCTTTGAAGTTAATGGTCGGCCGTTCATTCTTAGACTATTGATTATTGAATCACCATTCTGACATTGCTCGTGCAACCCAACCCATATTTCGGGCGCACCTCTCAACCAATGTTTAATTGTGTATGTTTTCCTCGGGCATACTTCCTTATATCATTTGATCTGACAAATGTTATCTCCTTATCCACGTAATTGTGGAGATCCATCTTTGGATACCTCGTTAAATTAATGCTGAGTCCATCAGCCACCTCCTCATCCTCTTCTTGATTTAATGTTGAACTCTTGTTTGATTTTCGCTTCCATAGTTCATTTCCCGAGAATCTTCGACGTCATCTCGTCAATTTGTGTCACACCTTTTCTCCTCGAGCATCGTGAGTTTAAGGTATCCTCACACCAATCAGCTGGGACATATTTCCAACAGTTATAACATTTGTCATTATATGACCCGGTAAGGTGATGTCATCCTAGCACACATGGCTGGGGGCCCTATTGTTATAGATTCCTTTTCAGCAAGGTTATCCATTTTTCCATGAGGAAATTGTAAGACTTATCCTATAAGCTGTTTCCGATGAATCCTTTGTGTTTCCAAAGTCTGATCTTCACCTGATGACCATGTCAATGCTATCTCGAAGCATGTCTATGGTACTCGATTTTCAACAGAACATTTGAAGCCCAATGCTAAATGTTTCTTGCTCAATTATCCAAACACAGTTGTATGGGTAGTGTCATGAAATTTCTCTCCCCTTTCCTAATGGGTTATCTACATTATATCATGTCATTGATATCATGCTCTGCTTGTCCTTGGGAAGGATATACCCCTGAAATATGTGTTTAAACACATTTTCCTTTCCATTGTTCTGTTTAATCTAATAATCACATTTTCCTTTTCCATTGTTTGGTTTAACCTTTCTTGTGATCTATATGATCTAAGGAGAAATATTCTCCTGCTTATGTAAACACCTCGGTGTACAATTCTGTCAGCGAGACCCTGTTACTATTGTTGATGACATTCTAGTAGCCACCGATGGACGAGAACTTTGCCTATTGGTCCGCCTTGTTTCAACGAGCAGGAAAATGGTTCTCTTCATCCCTCGCCCTTGGTACCGACGATGTTGCCGACATATAACTGACAGGCTACCCTCTAACATGCCTTGCTATCATGACCATGCAAGCTGTCAACGCCTTTCTACTTTTAACCCACATGGTGGGCCCATAACTCACAGTTCCATAGGATCGAAACCTGACTCTCCTATACCCCTGTACCCAAGGTTGTTCCTCACGCATGGCCTCATATGTAATTCACGAGCCACCTTTCGTGTGATCATCAATTCTGGTATTAAACACATTACCTATACCCGTTGCCTTGTTTCAGGCAACACGACTCTAGAATCTTTCTGGATACAACCACTGAACCGGAAAATGGCCACTATCGTCACCGAGAAAATACTATCTTGTGGACTCAGGCTCGGTCGGGATGTGTTTCCCCTGCGGCCACCAAGTGGCGGCAGAAAACGAAAAAGGGTGGGGTAGTTTCTGAGTTCGAGATGTCTGAGCTTGGGGTTCCGCTTCTCTAATGTGATAATAAAGCAACAAGCAACGCATTTGCTCGTATAATCTCACTAAAGAGGGAGCCATTTTCATTGTTACCGCATCATTTGTTAAAATTAGGTCTGCTTACTTTCTTTAGTTTTCTTGCTTGATTTTTATACGATTTTTGAGCAACTAAGCTGAAGCCGCTAGCGTTAGCGCATCCGTTTTCTTATTTGTTGAATCGATGAGTTAAGAAAGGGGGAAATAGCTCAGTTGGTTAGAGTGCTGGTCTGTCACGCCAGAAGTCGCGGGTTCGAACCCCGTTTTCCCCGCCCGATCTTCCTCTTCCTGCTTGCTGGTTTTTCCATCATCCAATCCACAACAAATCGAATGAAACCGCTTCGGATTTCTTTTGATGAAAACCCTTGTTCCGCTCTTTGCCTGTCTCTGTCCATTCCTTCAACACTGATGGACTCGGAGTGGCATAACCCCTTTAATAAGAAGCATAAGACCTAAAGCGAGCGCCGCATAAATACTGACTTTAAAAGGGGCGACTCCCGCCTGTGCTTAAGTTGTTTCAAGCTTGTAAAGACTCGCGATCGGAAGATTGACCTGGTTTTCTGCTGGAGATGAGTGCTCGTCGTATTCCCTCGAGGAAAGCGGAGGCCCTCGCGGAAAGATCAAAGAAAATGAAAACCACAGCCGCCTCTACCTAGAGCAAAGAAGCTTTGCCAGTCTTATTAAGAAATAATAAAAGATTAGAATGCCAATGTGTTAGAATGTCAACGGGAGCTTTCACAAAGCCAAGTCACAAATACAATGAAGAAGTGCTACTGCCAACAGACGCAAGAAGATTCTGAGAAAGGCGAGTTAGTTATCACATGAGAGCCATAAGAGCTCTCCAGGAGAGTGATCGCCCGGTTCGACTGATCCAATTTAGTGCTGGAAAACCTCTTTGGCACATCTTTCGCGATCTAGTTAACAGCACTTTAGTGACTCATGTCTTCTCTTCCATGGCTTAAACCTGCTTATTATACTAGAAACAATGGAATACCCACCGTATTCCTGACTTGCTTTTCTGAACTGCTTGTTTTCTCGGGGCTACAGTCCAGTTTCTTAGTGGTTTGCTTCTCGGTCTGCATTCTAAGATGAGTAAGTGTGAGTTTTGACTTCCAAAGGCGGAATATTCGGGGTAAAATGGAAAATAAGGTGGCAG